>CM077091.1:98526382-99126382 GCA_039513925.1 Platanthera zijinensis
ATTCACAAAGACCAATGACAACTGTTTCAAGAAACTGACTACTAGAGCAACATAGACTAGGCAAGACAAATCATCATAAGATCCAATGATAAAAGAAATAATAACACAGCTTGAACTATGCAAAATAATTTAACTGATCATTTAACGGATTAATATGATATGAATTCCACAAAAAAGCATCATCAATTTCCGAGCTATTTGCAACAAGAACACGTCCCAAAATCTATCTCAAAACATCATGGAATAAATAGAAAAAAGCAGTTCAATAAGGAAATTAAAAAAGATCAAAAACATCGAGTTGATATGATTTTTTTCCATATTGGTAGATCAACCTAGAGCTTTTAATTTGGGTAGTGCATCATCCTTTGAAATTCTGCATCTTCTTGAGCACTATTTTCATCACCAACCTAAAATAATTATACATTACAAATATGTTAAACAAGTCAATAATTGAGTAATAAACAATAATACTTACTTGACCGGTGCTAGAAGGTATCGAAGGATTCACCCGACTTCTAGAAGTGGTTGTTGTTGGTGTCAATGGGTAGCTAACACGCTCCAAATGAGCTCGCACCTCTTGTTGTAGGCTTTCCATCTTTCTTCCATTTGTGCCTCCATTTGTGCCTTCATTTCAGCAATTTGAATATCAAACTGCGATTGCATTTCCTCTCGAAGTTGAGTACGGATTGACTCAACTGCATCTTGACTAGGTTGTAAATTAAGATCTTTTTTTCTATTAAGCCCATGTACGCAAACGTCCATGTCCATCCTCTCCCATTACTCGAGAGACGCAAGAATCTTTATATTCTACGGTGCGCTCCTCCTCAGGCACTTTTCAAGAAGAATGTTCATATCTTCCTGTGATATGAAGATATAAAAATAAGAAAATGCTGCCAATATTATATGTATTATTTTGAAATTAATTATGGGAGAAAGAATCAAAACATACAATGGCCTCCTGAGCTTCAAAATCAAATTCTGCCCTTCTTATCTGTTCCTTGTTCTTATAAAAAACATTAATCTATCTACCTTATCATTACCTTGTTTCTCCATCTAAAACAACAACAAAAATAAATTGGCATTACATATATGTATTATATAAAGATGTTGGATATTTTACCTCCGATCGAACAGAGCGAAATGAGGACCTCCCCATTTTATGGTATCCTCCAAGATGTTCACGATTGATTGAGTTTTGCTTTGATACTGCTTTAACAGCTTCTTGCCCCCAATATTGGATTAGAGTTCTCCATGCCGGCAATAACATGATCTGGGACAATGGCAAGGCGCTCCTCATCAGTTGTATATATATCATAATTATCACGCTTAACATGATATTTCCATTCCCTCCACCGCAGTCCGACTGAATGCAAGCATCTACTTTGATAATTTAGAGGGACATCTGTATTCTCCTGCAATTATTCAATGAAATAAAATTGTGTTTATTTTAAGTGTGGTGTTCGTTAATGTAACAAAAGAAGAAAGTAAACATACCTGCACCTCTCTCAATATCGCATCAAGCATGTCATTGGGTATATCCGTCCATCGCGGATATGTGAGTGGCAGTTTAAACCCATTTCTAGCTAGTACCCCAAGTTGGCTAACAAATGGTTGCTCACACTTACCTGTAGGGTACCCATATCTATCAAAATCAACATGAAATCGCTCACCTGTCCCCCACGTTGGGATGCCATGTGCAGGGCCTCGACCTCTCTTTTTATTAATACTTTCACGTTCGTTTGAAAGATCTGCATTAAAAAAGTCAATAAACTTATATATGTTGTTATAGTGCACAAATAAAAAAAATTATGATTCCAAATACCTGCATTGTCAAGTGAATGTGATGTGTCAATGGGTTGGGAGATTGGGGTAGATTGTGCGGCAACGGATTGAGAAAGTTGCAACTTTTCAATCATTGTTTGTCCTCGAGTATTTTCTTCCTCATGCTATAAGAAAATCATAGAACAAACTATATTAATCCATCAAATGTAATTTAAAATGATCAAATATAGTAATTTCTCAAATAAAAAATTATGATTCCAAATACCTGCATTGTCAAGTGAATGTGATGTGTCAATGGGTTGGGAGATTTGTGTAGCTTGTGCAGTAGCTTGGGAAACTGAATGTAGAGTGGTGATGGGTTGAGATATTGGTGTGAAGGATTTATATTAGGTTGGGAGATTGAATGTGCGGCGACGGATTGAGGGAGTTGCAACTTTTCAATCATTGTTTGTCCTCGAGTATTTTTCTTCCTCATGCCTGCAAGAAGATCATAGAACAAACTATATTAATCCATCAAATGTAATTTAAAATGATCAAATATAGTAATTTCTCAAATAAAAAAATTATGATTCCAAATACCTGCATTGTCAAGTGAATGTGATGTGTCAATGGGTTGGGAGATTTGTGTAGCTTGTGCAGTAGCTTAGGAAACTGAATGTAGAGTGGTGATGGGTTGAGATATTGGTGAAGGATTTATATTAGGTTGGGAGATTGAATGTGCGGCGACGGATTGAGGGAGTTGCAACTTCTCAATCATTGTTGTCCTCGAGTATTTTCTTCCTCATGCCTGCAAGAAGATCATAGAACAAACTATATTAATCTATCAAATGTAATTTAAATGATCAAATATAGTAATTTCTCAAATAAAAAAATTATGATTCCAAATACCTGCATTGTCAAGTGAATGTGATGTGTCAATGGTTGGGAGATTGGTGTAGCTTGTGCAGTAGCTTGGGAAACTGAATGTAGAGTGGTGATGGGTTGAGATATTGGTGAAGGATTTATATTAGGTTGGGAGATTGAATGTGCGGCGACGGATTGAGGGAGTTGCAACTTTTCAATCATTGTTTGTCCTTGAGTATTTTTCTTCCTTATGCCTGCAAGAAGATCATAGAACAAACTATATTAATTCAAAAAACACTCACAACTCTATTATAAATCAAACTATATTAATTTAAGATGAACAAAATATAGCAATTTGGCAAGCTAAAAATTATGATAACATACAATATTACTCTTCATTAGTTATTTCGTCGTCAACATCTAAAAGAATATCATCAACAACATCACCATCAACTCCTTCCCTAACCCAATTAGTATCATCATCACGTACACATATTGTTTCATCCAAATGTTGCTGATTGAGTGGTTCAAGTTCAGGTTCAACATCAAATGAATCCCGGGATGTCAACTTCATAACAACTTCCCAATCTGGATCTAGAGGATCTTTGACGTAACAAACCTGCTCTGCTTGAGTGGCTAATATAAAAGGCTCATCTGTCATTTTATTTTGTCTATACACAAATGATTGAAGTTCACAATAGTGAAACTAAATTCATCCATTTTTTTTCCAACTTGAGGGTCAACCCAACACTTAAAAGGATGAATTTAAAATCATTACCATAGTGAATCTCAAAAATGTCCCTTAACCTTCCATAGTACGTGACACCTCCTACACGTGGTTTTTATCTTTGGAGCTAGCATAGCTAGTTGTACTTGCTTTGAGCAGCACGCCACTATTTTGGGTAGTTCTTTTTTGATCTTTGTACTTTGTGCGATAACGAAATCCATTAATAAAATATCCATCATATCTCCATGCCCAATTATCCGGACCTTCACTGAGATGCTTAACTTCTTTGCATAGATTGTTATCAGTAGATCTAACCTGTAGAGATAGTCAAACCATGGATGAAATTAATGAAATGATTTATTAAAAATTTGATCTTCATTCGTATATTGAAGAACTTACATAATTTTTAAACCATAAATGAAAGGATTCATTATGAGCTTTATCAATTTGATGTTCGGTCATACGAGGGATTGAATTTTTGAGTTCTTCGATGTGCATCCTATAAAAGAACACATTTTGATATTGTAAAAAAGTAACACCAAATTAAATTGATGGGAAAAAATAAGACAACTCACGTTAGAAAAGGTGTGATTGCATCTGTGTTGAAAAAACATGACGATGCATTTGTATCCAAGAAACCTCATCAAGTTGTGTCTTTTTCCCTTTTTAAATGGGCGACCAATGTCATGTCCTCCATCATAATTTCTATTTTGCCGATTAGATTTTGTTTCAATGCCAACAAGATATCGTTCGCAAAAGTTCATGCATTCCTCCATTAGATATCCTTTTGCAATAGAACCTTCCGGATGAGCACGATTACGAACATATCTCTTCAAGTAAGTAGATACCTAATTTCAATATATATAATAAGTTAATACAAATAATATTATATAAATAAACATATAAACTCAAATATATGAAATGTTCATTACCTTTCAATAGGATACAACCATCGATATTGCACCGGACACACCAGGAGGCCTCTTCAGCTAAATGTATTGTTAGATGCTCCATAATATCAAAAAAGAAGGTGGAAATATCTTCTCAAGATGACATAGTGTTAAAACTATGCGTTCTTGCATAATCTTCAAGTCAACATGCTTAATAGCCTTTGAGCACAATTGTCTATAGAAATTAGATAACTCGATAAAAACTTTCACAACATCTGGTGGCAATACTTTCCTTATAGCTATTGGAAGGAATTGTTGCATAAGAATGTGCATATCATGACTCTTAAGACCCCAAATATTTCTCTCTTTCAAATGTACACATCGAGAAATATTAGATGCATAACTATCTGGCACTTTGATATTTTTAACACTTGTAGGAAAACATCTTGATGAACTTTGTTCATTGAAAAACGGGCTGGAGATAAGAAGGCCTTACGGATGCAAGTTGTTGTGGGTGCAATTTTGTTCGAATACCCATTTCTTTTAAATCCCGTCTTGCTTTAAGCCATCTTTTGTTTTTCCTATTACACCAATATTGTATAAAGCAAATTTTCACCCATATTCTTCTCTTGGTGCATTACATCAATGAAATGACGTGTTTGAAAATACTCCCAATATGGCAACTCAAAGAAGATGCTTTTTTCTTCCAACCATGTTTTTTACCAATATTCTTAACCCTACAATTATCTTCTCTCTTCCTCTTTTTAAGATCATCTTTTTTGTATTCAGTAAGTACATCATTCAATTGTGCTGTGATATTACTTCCCTTTAACATTAAAGGTTTAGCTTCAAATTCACGACATCCATTAAAAGATGCCTTATCTCTTCGAAACCTGTGCCCACTAGGTAACCATCGACGATGCCCCAAATAGCAAAATTTTCTACAATTTCTTAGCCATTGTGATTTAGTTTGCAAATTACAATTTGCACAAGCATATTGGCCTTTTGTACTCCATCCTGATAAGTTTGCATATGCCGGGTAGTCATTAATTGTCCAAAACAATGCGACACGTAGAAGAGTGAACATCTGATTTTTTGATGCATCATATGTAGCCACACCATCATTCCATAATTCTTTTAACTCTTCAATCAATGGTTGAAGGTAAACATCAATTTTATTACCAGGCCACTTTGGTCCATCAATTAGTACAGTAAGAAAGAGAAAAGATTGTGTCATGCACATTCATGGCGGCAAATTATAAGGAATTAAAACAATTGGCCATGTGCTATGAGCAATGGACATGGTTCTATATGGATTAAACCCATCAGAGGCCAAACCAAGTCTAATATTGCGACACTCTACAGCAAATTGAGGATAATCTTTATCAAACTTTTTCCAAGTTGGAGAGTCAGCTGGGGTGCCTCATAGTGTCATCTTTAGTACGTTCCTCAGCATGCCATCGCATATAACTTGCAGTTTTTATGACATGAATAACCTTTTCAATCTCGGTGTCAAAGGAAAATATCTTACTTGTTTTGCTGGAATTTTTGAAATTGTATTTTGCATGTTATTTCCATTGTCATTGAGTTGTTTGTATCGTGACTCACCGCAAATCTCGCAATTTTCAAGTGTAATATCATTTCCCTTTAAAAATCATGCAATTATTGGGGCATGCATCCCAAGTCTCATAAGAAAATCCCAAATCTTTTGTAATCTTTTGAGATTCATAATAAGACTTAGGTATTTTTATGTTCGGAAAAGCATCAATAAGGAACTCTAATAGCCATGTGAACGAGATATCTGTCCATCCATGCATGACTTTACCTTGTAGCAATCTCACTATGAAAGACAATGATGTATACTTGACACAATTAGGATACAATGGACACTCTGCGTCTTCAACAAGTTTTATAAATTTGGCATCATCTTTGCTAGGACCATCTATTCTTGGACTGCTTAATGATGATGGATTATCATACAAACTAGCACCAATAGGTGGAATTCCAATTGCTTCATGTATCATCTCCATCATATCATCTCTAAAATCAGAAAGTTGATCATCCCCACTGCAAGATATAGAAGAATATGATTCCCCGTGAAGGGTCCATATCTTGTACTTGGATAAAAACCCATTTATAATTATATGTTCACGAGCAATGACCCTCTCCATCAAATAAGTATTACAACATTTTTTGCAAGGGCAATAAATTCGAGTCTCAAAACTATCTGTTTTATTTTGATATGCATAATCTAGAAACTTGTCAACACCATGGATGTATTCAGATGAAGCTCTATTTTGCAAATCAATCCAACTTTTATCCATATTTAATGCCAGAGAAATCTACATAAATTAAAAAAAATTAGGGTTATACAAAGAGATGCCGGACAATGAAAATATATTATTTTGAGTTTAAATAATGTTTGACAAGTAAAAACAATGAAAATGATTATGAAAAACATGTTGATCTTAATCATAACTAAAAATTAAGGGGATAATTCTTTGCTTATACCATTCCATAGCCAAGGGCCATTAGATAGAGTTACAGAAGGTATTTTGCAAAAAATGCCCCACAACTGGGCTAATTCTAAACTTACCCAAATACAATAAAAATGCAATTGAATATAAAAATGAAATGAGATACAAATTATAATTAAAATCTCTAATTAGATAATTATAAATGGGTCCTCTCTATTGAGACAATAACATCTAACCTCCTTCAAATTGAGAATCTAACGGTAGCGGGGCTGGTTTGATGATTGTGCACGATGTGAGCTTCCAACAAATGCAGCAAACCATCGCTCCACAGCTTCACCACACACATACAAAATAAAAAACACACACACATACACAGATACACAATCAAAACACACACACATACACATACACATACATATACACAAACAAAAACACACACACACATACACATAAATAATCAAACACACACACACACACATACACACATACACACATACAAAATCAATAACACACATACACACACATACACAAATACACAAATACACAATAAAAGCCCACACACATAACACAAACAAAAAAAACACTCTATAGCGGTCATAACGTTGTCATGTCAAACATACATTCTATGATGGCGGCGTTTTTGTCTAAACTCGCCGAAGCAAAAATACTCCGCAAGCAATGCCTAAGTCAGCAATTATGAAGCATCTCAAAATAGAAGGCACTTTCAGGCATAATCAACCAGGAAAGATTTGGCTTAAGCGTGAATGTTGGAGATTAAACCAAAATAAAATAAATGTGCCAAGTAGTATCCCAAAAAAATGATTTATAATTTCTATGATATTTATATTCAATAATTCCTATATTGTCCATATTATGAAACATTCTATTATGAAATATCTCTAAGGATCAATGCAACACTAACATAACCTTGGTAGCTGTCAAAAAATTAAATAAAAATGTAAAGTTTGTTTGAAATTTTAATAAGGCACTTCAAAAAATTCATAACAGAATTTGAGGAACTATAAATTTTTCACAGGACATGCTAGGTTCAAGAGATTAATCGTAGCAATTCCTTGAGTGTTATCAAATTTATCATAATTGAGAATAAACATGGACAATTCCAAATAACTACTTAACAAATCTTCCCCTCTTTAATATGACAATCTTCGGGATCATATGCACATTATACAGCAATATGAACACTATTTCCTGGCTTTAGATGGGTTTTGAAGCTGCAGAATTAAACTCATTACCTATAATATCCTGCATTCCAAGAATAAATCGTACTTATTTCACAAACACCAAAAAGAAATTTATTATAGAAGCTTGAGGTACAACTCAAGTCAGTTCTAATGGGTTCCACCCAAAACCAAGAACAAATTCATACATGTTCGGCTCCAACATTTCAGAACCGAAATGGACTAATGTGCCTGAAGCCTAGAACCATGCCTAACTAAATTTTTTGGTTTGAAAGAGGAAAAATCCAATCTTCTTAGTATTACTTTAGATGCAGGAATTAAGGTGGAAGATGAGGTAGATTAATAAAGAAGGTTAGGGTTACCTGGAGAAACCGGAGAGGATGCGTGGAGGCTGCGGCGTGGAGTAGCGAGCAGGAGAGGCTGCGTGAGGCTGTGGCGTGAAGAGAAGGCTAAGGCGTCGGGGAGGCAGGGAGAGGAAGGGCTTGAGATCGAGTGAGCTTTTCCGGAGGCTGCGTGAGAAAACTGGTTGCCAGAGAGATGACAGAGGAAGGAGAAGTGACTGGCAAGATGCGGTGAGAGAACTGGTTGCTGGAGAGATGCCAGAGGAAGGAGAAGTGATCGGCAAGATGCAACGCTCTGAACTTGCGGGGAAGGGTATGGCGTCATTTGCTTAGGTTTAGGGCGATCGGGAGGAGTGTTATGGAGGAGTGAGGGTTTAGACAGAAATGGCCACATATTTTAAATTGTTTTGAAATTTTATTAGCCACAAATTTTTGTTTTTCATGGCTAATACAAAGGTATTAGTCATGCTTTTTTATTGTCATGGCTAAAACTTGACTATTAGCCACGGTTTTGCGGTCATGGCTAATACTAGTGTATTAGCCACGATTTTTGAACCCTGGCCAAAAAAAGTGTAGCCAATACTCACTTTTCTAGTAGTGTTAGTATTTTTAATATTGTAGATCAGATGGTCTAAGTTCAAAACATATAGACCATTAAACAATTGGGCTACACCATAATAAGCATCATTCTTAAATATTGAACAACAATTATTCTTAATAATAAAATAAAAACCCACCAAGTCCAAACATGAAATGGATATAATGTTTCTAGTTATGGAAGGAGCAAAATAACAATTATCTAATTCTATTACAAGCCCACTAGGCAAAGCAAGATGATAAACCCCCACGACAACAACAGCAACTCTTGCTCCATTGCCAACACGCAGGTCCACCTCTCCTTTACTCAGTAATCTTCTCCTTCTCAATTCCTGTACATTTATATAAATGTGAGAACTACATCTGGTATCTAATACTTAGGATGAAAGAGAAGAAAGGTGTATCTCTATAACATATATACCTGAAGCAGAAGTAATACCTCCCCTCATCTTTTACAGACCCTTAATGTACGAAGGATAATTCCTCCTCCAATGACCAGCCTTGCCATAGTGGTGGAATTTTAATTCTTTCCCTGAGCCTTTCTTTTTTAGTGCAGAAGACTTGGGCTCTAGTCCAGACTTAGGTCCTACCTTCGTCTTCTAGAAGTCCTTGGCCTTGCCCTTGCCTTTATGCACCATCAATATGGGGCTAGCTGGCTTAGCCTTCTTCATGTTTATCTCGACAGTTCGCAACATTTCAAGGAGCTCGAGCAGTGTCTTGTCTATGTCATTCATCTTATAGTTTAAGACAAACTGCTCATAGTTGTCCGGCAACGATTGCAGGATCAGGTCTGTGGCCAACTCTTGTCCCAGAGGGAACCCTAGTCTTTCAAGGTTCTCTATATACCCAATCATTTTGAGTACGTGAGTCCCTACTAGATCCCGAACTCCTATCTTGCACTAGAATAATGCCTTTGTGACATCGAATCTCTCTTGACGAGCTTGCTCTTGAAACATTTTCTTGAGATGCTCGTCAATTTCCTTACAACCCATGCTCTCGTGTTTGTTTTGGATCTTAGAGTTCATGGTCGCAAGCATGAGACATTCGACGTCTAAGTATTTGACAAGATACTTCTTGTAAACATCTTTATCAGCATGAGACGCATTCCCGGCAAGCTCATCAGGGGATACCTCTTCCAACACATAGAGCTTGCGCTCTTGCCTATGAACAATTCTCAGGTTTCTGTACTAGTCCAAAAAATTAGTCCCGCTCAGTTTTTCTTCTCAAGGATGGCTCGGAGGGACAGGGTGGAGTGTGAAGCACTTGCCATGGAAATTCTACGAGGAAACAAGCAAAGCAAATTAGTACTACCTTTCAAAATATAACTTTATTTTTTCGATTTGGACTTTAATCAAAATAACTCCCACTATTTTTATCAAATTGATAGCCCTCGATATTAATTCGAATAGTTTATGCGAGTAACTCTCTTAGTGGACAAGATCCATATTTCACTAACACTATGAGTCAGCTTTGGCTTTTCTCTCACAATACAACTATTTAAGTAGGAAACGCTAGCCAATTACATCACAATGCAATTCTTGTATGGCTGGAGAATAACTCTTTATTTGCATCCATCATATGGTGCATGACAACCCCATGCCTCTGGGCACTCAACCTTTGAGGTCACCCAATTAAGCTTGACCTGATGTCGATAGTGGGATATCACAATTTTCCGCTCGCACCCTTACCAAGATAGATTTATGCACCTTACTTTGGAAAGCCCACACTTCATCGATTGAGGCGGGAAGAGTGTCATCCATCAGAAGGCATCTGAATACTTAATATTGCTTAAGGGATTTTAATATTCGATTAACTCTTTAATCACAGTTAGCAGTTAACCAGTGTGCACATCAAGCAAAATAAAATTCAGCAACATAATCCAAACACATCCCAGATGTGCACAAGAATATCATCAACACTTGATGAGCCAGCCTAAATCTGAACATATAGAACATTTCTGAATCTTCAGATTTACATGCATAGGACATGAGCAACACCCACTCCACTTACACAGTAGTCAAGCTCGTCACTTCATGTGAGATTAAAAATCTAACACATCCTAAGTTTCACAAACCAATAAAGTGACAGTTACTGTTAAGCAGTAAACTACAAAGAAATCACATGCATTCTTGGCAAGATCCAAGACTAGATTTGGGCACTTAAAACACTTCTAAAACTCCAAATCTACACGCCATGTATTTAGCAACTTTTTAAACAATAAATATTGTCGGCAGCCTGGCTCTGATACCATTGTTGGGTTTTTGGGGATGGCACAACACTTGTTCACGCAGCGTAAATAAGAACAAGAAAAACTCAAACGAGTTCGGATCTAGGAATTTTCATGAATCAAGAGGTAAAGCATGCTGTAATAAAATTACCTTTGAGGGATTGAGTCTAAACTCAACCTAGATGCTCAAGAAATATCCATCTGGTCACTTAGATACTTGCGTCTTTAGCGCTGAAAGTATATTTGCGCCTCTACAGTAGTCCACACGATCGGGAAAACACGTAGCCACTTGTCCCACAAGTTCTAGGTCGGGAGAGGACACTCAGTGTCTCCACCGAGTGCTAGGTCTGTTGAAGGAGAGGTGGCGGCGACACTCGCTGGGATTAGGATCAGGGTCGATGAGGATCAGCGGAACGCATCTGTCGGCTTTTAAGGTTATTAGTCTTATCGCACAGTATGGCTCATGCGCTTAGACAGAAAGATAAAACCGTAAAATATAAACCCTAAAACATTCTATTTATACTCCAGGAGATAAGTATAATAACTTCCCATCGCTATTTGCAGACCAAGGACTTAGGCAAAATAGACCTTCGGCAAGACAATAGTTTGTCTAGACGAATCGTCGATTATCTACAGGATATACGACGAATCGTCGAGTATCAATTTATACTCGATGAATCATTGAGTATCTTATAGCATATACGACGAACTCAAAGCTCTCAACGCTTTCTGCGCCAAAGACTAGATTCGTCGAACGACATTCGTCGAATGCCATTCGTCGAACTGCATTCGTCAAACGGAATTCATCAAACTATCTTCGTCAAATGGCATTCGTCGAACGACATTCGTAAAACTGCATTCATCGAACTCATTCGTCGAACAACGCATGACTTCTGCGCCAAAGGCCAGATTCATCAAATGGCGTTGAGTGAATACAATACACTCAATGCCTAAGTGCCAGATTCGTCGAGTAAACCCTTTACTCAATGTAGGCGTTGAGTGCACTCAATGCCTAAGACCCGGACTCATCAACTAAACTCCTTTACTCAACGAATCGCTGAGTGGACTCAACGCATTCAATGCTTAAGTGCGACAGTCGACGAATCAACACTTGATACTCGACGAATCGGCGAGTCAACTCAACATACTCAACGCCATCATTCGACGAGTTAACACTTAACTCGACAAAAGCCTTTACTTGTCTCAACGCACTCAACGCTTTTGCCTTAGAATATTTCAGTCCAATTTGCTCATCATATGAGCTATACCATACAGGTCCAAACTCCCAATTTCTCCACAATCTTATTTACGACCCTGATAGGCTTATACCGAGTTGGTAGTGAGGCTACATGCTTGATTACTTCCAGATCACTATGTTAGCACAAACATGATATTTGTACGAGTTTCGAGTGAATTTAGCCCTATGAGAATGTATTAAATAAATGGTTTGGAAACATAATTGGGCATGATCGTAATTTGTTAAATGGAATGGGTTTGGAGGAAGATGCGATGCTTGGTAAATGAACGGGTTAACCGTATATTCATGCTAATGAAAGGGGTGAACTATCTTATGCTAATGAGATTACCATGATGGAAGCATAATGATTAGTGGATGCTTATCCCTTAAAAGAAATCGAAAGAGGTTGATACATGGCCATGAGACAAGTTAAATAAGGAAGGTGTAAAGTGGTCCACTGCTTAGAGTCGTGTCTCCCTACGGGTGGCAGTGTGGAATTAATGTGTTGTGTAAGGTGGCTTTCCACCTGTGTTAATAAAGAACTCGTGCATGCTTGTAAGCATGGGAAATGTGGTAGGGGGTAGTGCATGTGTTTGACTGCACAGGAATGATAATGATGAAAAGAGGCTTTGGCCGGTTGGGCTTGGTCCTCGGTGCTCATTCCCGAGGCTCCTTCCGCACCGAGTGGACGGTTGGGCTTCGTCCTCTGGTTATATACTCCCATAGGCTCCTTCAATGCAACGATGATGTGAAACTATATGCAGTTTTAGTCGACACACAATATCGTAATCCTAGGTTAAGGATAGTGTGGTAGTTCTACGGGCTCGCAAGTCATCACATCGACGGGAGTTGACAGATAGACCTTGGCCGGTTAGGCTTGGTCCTCGTGGCTCATTCCTGGGGCTCCTTCCGTGCTAAGTGGACGGTTGGGCTTTGTATTTTGGTGATATGCTCCTATAGGCTCCTTCCGCGCCACGATGATAGGCCAGTAGGGCTTGGTCCTCGGTGCACACCTACCCGAGGCTCCTTATGAGCCGTAGTACTTATGTGAGCTCCGCTTTTGTGTTCTTAACATTGAGGCATATGGAGGCCTAGACTTGTTAGTGTGGACTCCCGCCTAGTAGTAGAGAAGCCCTCTCTATTATCACCATCTGGCCACGACGGATGACGCCCGAGAGGTTAGCTACCTACTTGAAAAGTGGGAACTACAAGTCTGTGTCGGCATAGCTGTTGCATGTGCATGATCATGGGTGGGTCATTGCATTGAATTCATCTTGTTACATATTAGATACACAAGATCCTCATCGTATATATTTATATGGGCACTCCTATATGATGAGTTACTTTACTGTTGAGCTGATCCTTAACTTATATGTCTGTATGGGCACTCATATAAGTTAAGTTACTTCCTATCATAGATTCATATTTTTACTGATGTTGATGGTAGAACTACTAGAGTAAATGGTTATACTCATTTGATGTACTTACTCTGATATTCACTGATATTGATTAATCATTTACCACATGTTTGTACTACTGTTTATATATATATATATTGTTCCCTTATTCCTTTCTCCGCTTGGTGTGGAGGAGTCATCGGGGGAGCGGATGTGATAGCCACTTAGCATTTATGTCTAATGGTTTTTATGTCTTCCTTTTTAGGAGTAAACCCCAAAAACAGAGCAGCAGTAGGTTACACAGCAGGGCAGCTTGTAAGACCCCCTTTTTTTTCTTTTTAAACACCGGGGTCTTAGGCCCAGAACCGCCACCTGCGGTGACACCTTCATGCCCTGAAGGGTCATCATCACAAAGCATCGATTCTGCCGGCCAACTCGATCACAGAAAGGTAGCACAATAAATGAAGTAAGAGCAAGTCCACAAGAAAATCACATATATAGAAATAAAATCTCCACGAAGGGAGTGTCCACATAATAATATATATAAGAGTACTAAAAATACGGGCTTATGCCTGGTACATCATGTACTCACTACAAATCACTCATGCGGAAGCAAAAACAAGAATATCTACTCAAGGTCAAGACTCACGGTCCCGGCTGTATGAATTCCTAAGCTAGACTGCCCAATCACCAAGCGGGCCGACCTCTGGGGCTGCTCCTCCATGCTGGGCTCCACAATCCCCTAAATGATATGGTCCGAAAACCATTAGTCATAAAGACTAAACCCTATCATCCCCTACCACTTCCCCCATGGCTCCTAGGTACCGAGCGGAGAGGAAGAAAGGGAAGGACATGAAGGTGGAGATTAAATCAAAGGAACAGGTGGCAGCGAAATTAATATAGCAATTCTATAATAAATAATAGCAATAACAGAAAGTAGGAAATGTAACCTTAATTTATGTGCAAAAGCGCATAAGCCAAGGGATCTTCTGCAGGGCTCCCATCGTATAAAGTGTCTCATACCACTTATACGTTGGGATGTCGGTTATCAAACAACAGCATATATATATTGAATTTAACCTTAATTTATAAACTTGCCCACACAAGCTTATAGACCAAGGGGTCGTTTTGCAAGTCCTAATGTATAAGCATCCCATTCCACTTATACTTTAGGTGTCAGGATTAAATGAATTAATTATTCTATGACATGCATGTGGGTATGATGGAACATGCAAGTGCAACTCACACACCCGACTCTGTGCACACAGACCTTTAGTTCCCCCTTCCGGAGCCGTTACCTCCCAGGATACCTCCATAGTGGCAGACAAAAGTGGTGGGTTGGGCCTCTCCCACCTCAAAACCAGTATAGCACTACCGGTCTGACCTATCGTACGCCTCAACGCTTGGTGCACAAAGCAGACTCCTGCGTACTCTTGCCGACTGGACCGCCGGACTTAGCTTTAGCGAAGTGTAAAAACCACACTTGCCGAGTCATCGTACTGGCGTCAGTGCTACGACAACCCAGTACCGAAGACTCACAACCTTAATTTTCTTTCCTTTTATGCACCTGCAAATTTAATCATAATCAAACAAAAACCGAGCCGAAGCTCCCCGGACCAAAACGTCCGTCTCTTAACCAATCGAGCCGAAGCTCCCCAGACCATTCCGTCCATCTCTTAACCAATCGAGTCGAAGCTCCCAACTGTCATCTTGTGCTAACAGTGTTTGTGAAACGTGCAACCCTAATTACAAAGTTACTCTTATCAGTTTGTTAATACAGTTTACGTTAGCCCAGGACTGCCCCCGGTATTCCCTATGAAGGGCTCTCAAAGGGCACTAGGAACTATGATGGTAGCTGAAGCCCATCATTCCATTTCGCAAGGAAATTATTGATATTGGTTGATTCCCTTAACCCATTTCCTTCTCATATTACAGTGGGCTAATCCTAGGGTGATTTTGACTCTTCCTCTCCTCGGGAAAGACGATCTTTCGTCAAACCCGAATACCTCTAGACTCTAGCCAAAACACTTCTCACCACTCTTCCTATCCCTCTATAGTGAAATCATCCACATCAGTCCACCCAGCTAAAATGACTAACTCCAACAACTATCCCAGATCATGTCCTATTGCAATATAACATTTTGCTATATGCAGACCAACCTAAGCTATATGTCGAACCGAATAGGAGATAATCTAGATAATCATCCAAATGCCCTAAAATATTTACGGGAGACTTATCATGATACAAATAGACTAAATCAAGAAAATTGTAATTTTCCTAATTTATCTGGCATTTAATTAATTTCCTTAAAAGCTTCAAAGGGCTACCAATTGAACATGAAGTACACTTTTCAGGTATGTATAAAGCTTCATAAAATCATGATAAATCCTAAACCACAATTTAACAGTAGAGCCAAGATATAACAATTTTTCCAGTAATTTAAGGGCTCTAAGTTAATTTTGGTAATAAATCCTATCTCCTTTCATTAATGAAGTAAGTGCATTAAATAATCATCCAAAAATTCTTCATTAATCTTCTAAAGCAGATACTGTCCTAAAAACATCAGTGGCCAAATTTCATAATTCTTCAATGGGGATTGAGCTCTAGAATAAATAATTACCAAAATCTCAAAAAGCTATATTTGTGAAGCAAGTATTGTAAATATTCTTCTAAAAATCATAAATAAAATTAAACAACTAGATATTGATCTGAAAACATTATTGGCCAGGTTTCATAATTTTACATAAGGTAATTTGCTCTAAATGATTTATTGACCATAATTGCCCTTTTTGGAACTTGTGAAGGAAGTACTAGAAATAATAAACTAAGATTTGTAACAAAGTTTAGGGATATTCATTTAGACCTAAAGCATCTGCTGACCAAGTTCCATCAGATTCACATGAACAGAGTAATCAAAATAATTAAAAGACCAGTTTGAGCAAGTTGATACCTAACAAATAAAGTACTTGAAATATAATCCATAAAATCCTAATAAAATTACTAAGGATTATTACTAGTCTAAAACTTACACCACCCAAGTTTCACAACTTTTAACTAAGGTTTAGTGACTGTGTTTTCATAATTGAACTTCTACCCAAAAGATAGGATTAGGGTTTTGGGGTGTCTACCTACCTCCAAATCCTCTAAGATTTCTACCAGAGAACTTAGGATACACTATCTTTAACTATACTGAGTTACAAGGTCACACAAGGGCATTTGCCCCTATGCCCTTCACAACGCTAAAAATCCCTTCCTTAGGGTTTGAGTTTGAACCTTAGTGTAAATCAACCCTAAATCACTCCATTTTCCTTAACAGGGTGACAATAGCCATGCCAAGTCAGTGTCCAAGATTTCATCCTCTGTTGAGGTGATTTCACCACTCAAAACCCCAAGGGGGTGCTTGATCCTAAATAACCCTGTAAGGGTCAACCTAAGGTTGGATAAAAACCTATACAAAACATCTCCAAATGAGATGAAATTTTTACCAGAGCCTTAACATACCCTCTAAGACTAACCACCCAAATATGGGGGGATTTTGAGGTGTTTAAAACACCTAAATAATTTATACATTGTTTATTCAATTTTTCCAAAAACTATAAAAAACTATTCTCCAAAAATTCCCATTTTTGGACACGTTCTAGATATAGCTAAGTTCGACCTCCTGACTAAATTTCATCTCATTTGGACAAGGGATGAAAGGTGGGCATCCATTTGAACCTCATGATAGCCCTAGGTATAGGTCCCACCAAAATGGGTGATGTGGTCAAACCACTTACCCAATTGAGTTGAAATAAATTTTATAATAATTTAGACTCGAAGGGCTACAATTTCTGTGACTGGCCATTTTCCCTAGAACGGCCTCTAAGTGCCTCATTAAATAGCATCAAAAATAGCTTGATAAATCACTATATATTTTATATAAATATAATAATTTAGTATTAAAGTTACTGTTCATCTTCTCAAAAAGCCCGAACCAGCAACCTAAAAACTTTTAAAACCTGTAGCTTTGCAAGTGGATTTCTCGTCCACCTAGCCATCTCCCTGGCCGGCCACCACCACCACCACCTCCGTTGAGGTGAGGGCTATCGTTAGGGGGCGGCACGGCCGCCGGAGAGGCGGTTTCCGGTGAACCCGACCACCATAAATTTCGGAAAAACCATGGAAACGCTCACTCGATCCATCTTTTTTGAGCCCAATTTCTCTCCTAATAATTCCTAAGATCTATCCATAGAAGAAAGAGTAGAGGAGGATCTTATTTGCGGTTTGGAGTCGAGCCGATCGTCGTGATGTCATTTGCGCGGTGGTGGCATCGCCAGAATTCTTCAACAGCAAGGTAATGAGCTCTAGCTTTATCGGGCAAGGGTGAAAACTTCCTCTCTAAGTCTTGGGAGTTTTTTAAAGGAGAAACAAGGCTGTGGGTGGGGGTTTAAACTGTCCATCAATTAATGCCTCCTTACATGCATGCTCGGCCATGGTGGAGGGGAGCTGAAACGGCTCCAAAGTAGCTAAGAGAGGGCTGGAAACTCCTCTCCCTGAGAGGAGTTGAATCCAGCCGTTTCAAGGGGGAGAGGATGGAGCCGAGCCTTTAAAGCCATTAATGGCAATGCAAACCGTCACTCGACCATGGCTGGAAGGAGAGGAGTCGGCTGCCACGTGGCATTGACCGGTCAGACTCATAAAATAAGACTTTAACTAAGTCTTAATAAGAGAAAACGACCCAGTAACGCATTCTGGCCCAATTCCTGGACCGGCCCGGTTCAACTGAACCATCAGCCAATCTTAAAAAGTTTTTAAGTAAAATGGCGTTGAGTGAGCTCAGCTCACTCAACGCCATCTAGGCTACGGCATTGAGTGAGCTCTACTCACTCAACGCCATCCATGCAGCGGTGTTGAGTGAGCTCCGCTCACTCAACGCCATCCAGGATACGGCGTTGAGTTAGCACTTCTAACTCAACGCCATCCAGAAAATGGCCCTTCTAGACTATGGCATTGAGTGAGCTCAGCTCACTCAACGCTATCCATACCATGGCATTGAGTGAGCTCAGCTCACTCAATGCCATCAGAATATTGGGTTGAGTGAGCTCTGCTCACTCAACGCCACCTAGACTATGGAGTTGAGTGAGCTCAGCTAACTCAATGCCACCAAGACTATGGCATTGAGTGAGCTGAGCTCACTCAACGCCATCCAGATTTTGGTGTTGAGTGAACTGTGCTCACTCAACGCCACCCAGACTATGGCGTTGAGCGCTCAGCTCACTCAACGCCATCCAGATTTTGGTGTTGAGTGAGCTCAGCTCACTCAACGCAATCCAGATTTTGGTATTGAGTGAGCTGTGCTCGCTCAACGCAACCCAGAATATGGCGTTGAGTCAGCTCACTCCACACCATCAAGATTTTGGTGTTGAGTGAGCTGAGCTCACTCAACGCCACCTAGACTGTGGCGTTGAGTGAGCAAAGCTCACTCAACGCCATCCAGTCAACACTAGATGGCGTTGAGTGTAGTCACTGTACTCAATGCCATTCAACTTATGGCGTTGAGTGCACCCGACACACTCAAAGCCAACCCATCTACAAGATGGCATTGAGTGCAGTCAGTGCACTCAATGCCATACTGCTTCTGGCATTGAATACACACGATGCACTCAACGCCCGAGTCCTAATCTTATTTTAAGCAAGTTTTTGGCCTTCTATTTGCAGACCAAGGTGATTTTCACCTTCTTACATAAGTTCTCTTTGTCTTTTGGGTTTTCTAAGGTTTTTTCATGACCTAGTCATTGCAAAACCACTCTCGGGGGTCTAGCCGGAATTGGGATGTTACAAATCCCAATAAACAAAACAAAGATTTCATCCCCGAAATCAAGGTTAAGCCTACGGGGGCTCCTATCCAGGGGAAAGAAACTTATAACATCCCATGAGAAATAAAAGATTTACCTCATGACGCAATGTTTGCTATGTGAGGTTTGAAGGCGATAGTAAAGTCTAAGACCAATTCGGCTAATTGACAAAGTCTAGACCCCAATAAACAAAAGATTAGCCCCTATTCTTGAAATTTCAGTCCTACTTATTTAAAATAGGAAAGTAAATTGAACGTCCTGAGAGGTTATGAGGTATACCTGGCTTAACAGCTCTGGATACCTTTGTCACATCAGGTCCTACGGTTCCCAGGTATGCTCCTCCTGACAGTGGTTCCTCCACAGAACTTTGACTAACGAGACTTTCTTGCGACGCAAGGTCCGTACTCCTCTGTCATCGATCCGAATCGGCTCCCACTGAACTGACCGTTCAGAAGCTACCGGTCTATCTGTGGTCAAAATCTGCTGCTTCGGGCGCAGTAGAGCCCACCTAAGTGAGGAAATATGGAACACGTCGTGTAAACCTGCCAGTTCTTGGGGCAACTCCAGCCTGTAAGCTAGGGGCCCGATCCGCTCCAGGATCCTGTAAGGGCCCATATACCTAGGGCTGAGCTTCTTATTCCGACCACGCACCCTTGAAACTCCATGAAAGGGCCGGATCTTAAAAAAAACTCGGTCCCCCACCTGAAATTTCACCTGACGATGTTGGAAGTCATAGTACTTAGCTTGTCTGCTCTGCGCCTATAACATCCTGTCTCTGATCAGTCTCACCTGAGCCTCGGTGTCTTCGACAAAATATGATCCCAACACCTTCGGATCCTCATCCTGAATCCATGAAAGCGGAGTCCTACATCTCCTTCCGTACAAGGCTTCATAAGGATCCATCTTTATACTGGACTGGTAACTGTTGTTATAGGAGAACTCGACCAGTCGTAAGAGCTTCTCCCAAGGTTCCCCATGGTCCAAAATGCATAGCCTCGGGAGGTCCTCCAACGTCTGATTGGTGCGTTCCGTCTGCCCGTCCGTCTGGGGATGGAATGCGATGCTGAAGGTCAACTGCGTGCCTAAGAAAGCCTACACAGATCTCCACTCCCTGGAAGTGAACCGACCATCCGGATCTGACACGATCGTTCTGGGCACCCCGTGATAATGAATAAACTACTCTATGAATCTCCGTACTAGTACCCCAACCGAGTCATCTTTTCTGATCGGAATGAATCTGGCCACCTTTGTCAACCAATCGACGATGACTCAAATCGAGTTGTTTCCCATCCATGATCGGGGAAGTCCATGAATAAAGTCCATCGCGATGTCTTCAACTTCCACTCCAGGGGTACATGTTCTGAGATACACCATCCTTTTGATAATACAACATATCGATTAAATTTTCACCTTCTCAGATATCCTGAATCTTGTTACCCGTCATCTAATTTCACATGATAATAGTTAATTCTCGTAATTACTCCGTCTTATTATCATGTCATTGTCTTGGTAATGCTACAGTCAACATTCCAAACATGTTTTTACAAAATCTTATCTTCGCCCGAATAACGTCGAATTATATCGACTTCAATCTAACTATGTTTGTTACGCCACTTTCCCTAAACTAGGTCTAAGGGAACCCAAGCCAATACTAATTTGCCCAATAGACAAAATTTTAGCCCCCAATAAACAAAAGATAAGCCCCTCCTATCTTGGGCTAAGTATCTTTGATATTACCTTATTACATCTGTCCTAGCTGGGTGCACAATCCCTAGGGCATCAATCTTCGACTTGGGGTTCCATCCTGAAACTCGTTAATATACTCCATACTTTAAACTCTCTGAGTCACATTTACGACAACCTTATCCGGGTCAAAATGTTCCTAATCCAAAATGGGTATCTTCTAAACTTGAATTCCTATCCGACCATCGGTGTTTGTCTTGGTGTTGTCCCCGAGTAATCTTATTACCGGTATGAGGGTTAAGACCACTTGTCTCCTACCATCCTGCTGATGTATTATTGGTCTCAATTCTCCTTGAAGCAATCTACCGCTTTGAGTAATCCTTGACTGGGACAGTAGGGACACTTGAGTTTATGTCTTAGGTAGTAATTCACGTGCTAAACTCCTCCTTTATTCTCTTTGTCTTTTGGGTTTCCTAGGGTTTTGTCATGACCTAGTCATGGCAAAACCACTCCCGGGGGTCTAGCCGAAAATAGGATGTTACACAGCTAGGCCAGGACGATAGGGCCTGAAGTGACGATACCATAGCTACCATCAATGACTGATGTGAGTTCTGAGAGACACATCTTGTAGCCTTTTTGGCTTGTACTCTGATATTGTTGAAGCCTTGTTGCTTCTCTTATTTTTAGTATTTGTTTTGGACTCATATACTAGTGTGCTATTTTGACTTCTGTTTTTATATTCTTTATGTTGGGTTGGCATGGATGATATGATTAGCCGGCAGAATAGGCATCTTGTAGTATAGTTTAGCCTGTATGCTAACACTACCGCAAGACGGCTATTCTGGGCATAAGACTCGCCTCGTGTCGTGTTTTGTGTTATGGGAGGGGGTTCTTACAGTTATCGTGCGGTAGTAGCAGGGCTGTAATGGCATGGCCACGTGTGGGCTTGTGATTGGAGATTTTGGGCGGTAGACGCGTGAATCAAGCCGATTTTTGAATGTACCGCGCGGCAGTAGCTTGGTTTAAATCCTAAGAAGTTGCGTTTTCACTTCATTTATTTTGAGGCTTTGTTCTAAGCGGCTAAAGCGGGGAGGAGGAGAGTCCGAGGAAGGAGATCTCGTCATCATTGGATATTCGAAGCTCTGATCTGGGAGACGAGATCTTATCTATGGAGGCAAAGTCGTAGCGGTCACTTCCATCGAACTAGAATCTCTCCCAAGGCATCGAAACAAACTTCAAGTGTAACAATCCTCTTCCTTTGACATGTGAAGTCCTTTGTTTTGGCATGTGAGGGTAGATGCTCCACAAACTCATGGAAGTGATTCTCCTGATGAGTTGATCCATGTATCCCTATTAGTTTTGAATTTAGAATCCGGAAGCGAAGTACAGAATATGCATGTTGTGTGAAGCCCATTCGGACGGGTTGGTCTGGATTGGTGATGAATGTTTGTATACCGGAGAATACTCCATAGTAGTGTATAAATTTTGGGGTCAAGTGGTGAGCAGATGACTAAAGTGAGAGTATCGGAGTAGGTCTCCAGGAAAACACCCATTCAGGGGAAGAAATGATAGTCCATTTCCTACCGCGCGGCGGCAGCTCCCAGCGAGCATTTATTTTGTGAGGCTTGTCTCGTAGAGACCTGGGGGCCATTGTTTATAAGGCCTGTCTCGGGGAGACCTGGGGGACAATATTTATGAGGCTTATTGCGTGGAGACCTGGTGGTTATTATTTGTGAGGCCTGTCTCATTGAGACTTGGGGTCTATTATTTATGAGGCCTGCCTCATGGAGACCTGGGGGCAGTTGTTTGTCAGGCCTGTCTCTTAGAGACCTGAGGGTCCCAGCATAGGCGGCCGTGAGTGCTGGCCTAGGATGATAACAGAGTTATGAATCATACTAACGAGAAAGGAGATGTTGACCTGTGTCGTGGCTTGTTGCGCCCGACGATTTGAGCACCAGGAAATGGCTGAACTGTACCCAAACCTATGCGGATCGACTTGGAGAAATTCAAAGTGTGCATTCGATGGATCAT
Organism: Platanthera zijinensis; assembly: GCA_039513925.1. Classification (NCBI taxonomy): domain Eukaryota; kingdom Viridiplantae; phylum Streptophyta; class Magnoliopsida; order Asparagales; family Orchidaceae; genus Platanthera; species Platanthera zijinensis. The sequence goes on from CM077091.1 coordinate 98,549,649, forward strand.
CATGACTCAGTCATATCCATAGGGAAGTTGTCCTTGGCTTCGTCCCTGAAAGACTAGAATGCTCAAACGTTGCTGACCATCGTAGAGAATGGAGGTGTGGCCCTTTGAGGTCCTATATACCAAGAATGTGCCCTTAGAACATGGGGTGTTGGACGTTCGTGCCAACATTTGTGGTAAATGGTGCTTAAGTTGCACGTTCTGATTGTCAATGTATAAATATGTTAATGTTTGCAGGGAAGGAGCACCGCCATCTCGAGTGAGGGGTAGGGTCATTATTATTTGGTCAACTAATTCTGATCGTCGCCTTGTTTGGTATCCTTTGGGTGGAATGTTTTCGTGCAGGGGTAGCTAAGCTAAGCGGGAAATAGCGGGCAAAAGCCTATGGTTGCTATGCCAACCCTCTAAGGCCAAATCGAAGAGTGTTTTCTTTTACTGCTCATGTGTAGTCGGCTTGCATGCCAAAGTATATAAAACAAAATTATTAGAGGAAACTATGTAAGGAATTAAGGCCATAACTATTTTTGTATTTGTTTTGTCATTCTAGTTTTGCTTAGTGGACATTCACATGGTTGAGTTCTTATTTCAATCTAAAATCACTTCCGCTAAAATGCACTCTGAGTTAGGATGCGCGTCTATGAATTATGGTTTCAATAAGTAACTCCACTAACTGTCCGTAGAATATGGCATGTGGCCTCGGCCGAACCTTCTGTTATATCCTATGTGACGGATGGGGTGTTATATATCAACTATATTGTTATCGCCAGCGATATCCCTATCGATAGTTGTACAAAATTGACTTCACCAATTTTGTTCGACTGCATCGACTACGGCATTTGTCAACTGCTTCTACAAGACCACTATTGTCGGGAGATATCGCTATCGACATAAATAGCTCCAAAAGCAAACTATTATTTTAACTATAGGAAAACTAGAGTGTTACAGTCATCATGATGGCAGAGGAACTTGAAAGTGTCTAATAGTTAACCTAAATCACCTAGAGGGGGTGAATAGGTGAGTCATGCATCTTTTATTGGAATAAAAATTAGTACAAACAAGCACACAGAAATACAAAGAATTTATAATGGTTCCCCAAGTTGGGTACGTCAACTGACCCGCCTAGCCTATCTACTACAGAGGGCTAGGTTCATCTACTTCACCTTTATCTCATATTGAAAAAAATCTTACAACTCGGAGCCTCAACTCCTACAAACTCGGAGATAACTCCTAAAAACTCCGAGACAACTCTCCTACCGCTAGGAGAACAACCTCTTTTATACACTCAAACCTGTAAACAAGGATCTACAACTCGGAGGCAAGACCTCTTACAAAAGTATAAAAAGTTTTACACAACAAAAGATTTAAAACAATCTTCTTTGGATCTGAAATCTTCAATATTCCTTTCCTCAGAAAAGTAGAACTTGAAAACCTTGAGAAAATCTTTGAAGTCTTGAACCGAACAAAAGGAACCAACTAGATCTGAGGAATACATGAACTTTTAGAGATCTAAGATCTAGTCGACCCACTTGTTGAAGAAGAATCGAGCGTCAAATCATCGGTCGAGAGGAAGATGTGAAAATTGTTTCGCGAGAGCTAACGAGAGTTCTCGGAATTTTTCGATTTGAAATTGTAAAAGGCACGATTAGGGTTGAGCAAAAGTCACCCTAGGTATTTATAGGAACTCCTCTTCTCTAACGGCTCGAAATGCCTTCCATACAGATAAATCTGCGAGTTATTTTACATGGAGGTTGGGACAAGCCGAGACAGAATTTTGAAAATAGAATTTAGAAGACCTAAGTCTTATTCATCGAGTATCATCGAGTATATAAGGGAATATGTAACATCCCCCCACACTTCTAGGCCCCCTAAAGTAAGGGTTAGGGCTTGAGTGGTGCATGAGGCCCTAGTGTGACCCTAACTCATCTTAAACTTAAGGAAAACTGTTGTATGAACCCCCCAATGTGCATAAGTAAACCTAGGCCAATTCACACTCACATGAACTCATCGCCTCAATGTAAGCCCGCTAAAACTTCCCTAATCCTAAACAAGAGGCAATTGTACGATGTATTTGAGGTTTGGACAATCTAGTGGGCCGAATTGACCAATGTCAACTTTAGGTCAATATAGGTCAAACCTTCACCTAAGAGGTCCTATTGGCCTCAAAACATGAAATTGACCCCACCTCTAGCCTTGTAATGTCATTAGGGGTCAAGTGAACCCAAAATCCCCATCAAGGGGTCACTAAGTTGACCATTTTTACCAAAGTCAAACTTGGCCCTATTTAGGTCAAAATAACACTATTTGGCAAAGTGTGCACAATTAGGGCATCACCATGACCCAATCAACATTGGGTGGTGTCAAGGGACTCACGACACACGACTTAGACCAATCAATCCATCAAGATGACTAAAGTCAACCCCAAGGTCAACCATGGTCAAATTAATTCCTAAAGGCTAAATGAGAGCCCAAGCCAATTCAAGTGGGCTAAGGCCTTGCCCAAGGCCCATCCTAAGGCCTACTAAATTTTCACATTTTTTTAATCTAATTTATGATTTAAATTAGAGGTTTAATGGGGGTAATTAGGAGGGAAGTTTCATATGGAGGGAGAAATAATGGAGGGAGTCCAAGTGGCACTCCCTTCTTCTTCCCCAACCCCTCCTTTCATCTCCCCTAATGAATAGGAGGTTTCCAACAGTTATAGGTCGGCCACCATCAAGGACGTCCTTTAATGGCCATGACCGTAACCCCCAAAATTTGGATTTCCTATATAGAGGCCTCCAAAGCTCAATTTAACCCTTTCATCACTTTCAGAGGGCCTCAAGCAGTCAAAATTGACTATTGGATCGCTGTAAACGGTGGAGAATCGAGAACGGGAGAGGTTTGCTGGAAAATGGCCGCATTCAAGCCCAAAATCAGGCATGTTTCTCCTCCTCTCCCCATGTTCTAGCTGTAACATCCCATTTCCAACTAGACCCATAAGAGTAGTTTTTCCATGACTAGGTCATGATAAAACCCTAGGAAGCCCAAGAAGACCAAGTGAGCTTAGACATGAAGGTAGAAACCACCATGGTCTACAAATAGTAGAATTCTAAACAATAGTTTAGGATGACCATAGGGCTTCACCATGACTCCATGACCCCACCACATTATCTCTAACCCATTAGAGACATTAGGATCCATTGAGGTCAACCCAAAGTGGTCAAATTGACCTAAGACCACCATAGGCCTAAATTGGGCAAGGTGCCCTAACTAAGGACAATTGGCCTCTAATGTTCCCAACCAACCCTACCCAAGTCTTCCTAGACCTTTGTGGATGCGAATGGGTCTCCAATGACCCATTGGGGTCAACCCAAATGGTCATGTTGACCAAGGTCAACTCTATTCTAGTGTTAGGTCAAATTAGCTCAAATGGGCTAACCCAAGCTCAAGCCATTTCCATTTGGGATAACCTTATCTTAATTATCTAATATTATAAGTTAATGGGCTGCCATTAGGCTAGATAGATGATCAAATTCGTCCTTGATTACTAGGAGAGAGAAAACTCCATTTTACCCTTTAATGGAGGAGAGAAAAAGTGGTTTAAAAGGGCCATTCATGGCCAAGGGAGACAAAGGGCCTCTCCAATTGATGGAAACATTCTCACTCATCAGTTTTGAGGAGTTGAATAATCATAGCCGGCCACCAAAGTGGATGAATTTAATTTCTCCCATAAGGAAGAGAGAGAAAGAGGGGAGAGAAAGCCATTAATGGCTATAGGAGATCAAGAGCCCCTCCCCTCCATTTGCTGGATTCATCTTCCCTGGATAATTAAGATGAGACCAACAACCATAATCATCCCTAAATGGCTGAGTTCAGTGAACCCATGGGTGGCCAAAATTTTCACCTTCATGGCCAATAATGGACATTGCTGTTACACCCTTCCTCTTCCCCATTTAGCCCTCTTAAAAGCATCCCTTGACTCAGAGGAGGAGTTTCCACAATCCCACTGAAGGAGCTGAGTCAGTTGGTAGTGTAGTTGAAAAAGCAAAAATCACCTCCACCACCGGCCATGGCGCACCACCACCAAACCCGTCAGCAAGCACGATGGCAGGTCCACTTCTCCTCCTCTCCCTCTGTGCTAGGTTCCTAGGTTGTTAGAAGTCAGAATCGGGCTCAATCGAGTCGAATCCAATTCAAAATTTACATGGAAATTCATGGAAATTTGGGGTGTCTGGTTCGCCGGAAACAACCACCTACATCGACCAAACCAGTACCGCCGGGCGATAGCCACTTCAATAGGGTGGTGGGGGCGGTGGACGGCCAGGGCGGTGGCCGGGTGGCCGGGAAATCGAGTTTAAATTCCATCCAGGTCGGTCAAATCGCGACCATGGGCTAGATGTTAAAGACGCAATCCTGGTCGTTCATTGTTTGATTTTATTATTTGCTTTATTTTGTGAATTTTTATCCCTTTACTGCACTCATTTTAAAATAGAAACATAGGGCCCTTAGGGGCTGAAATAGAAAGAGTGGCCAACAGGAAAGTTGTAGCCCTTGAAGTCCACTTTAATTTAAAGTTAATTTCACCCCATTTGGGTAAGTGGTTTGACCACAACACTCATTTTGGTGAGGTCTATACATAGGTTGAGCAGAGGTTGATTTGAGTGCCCCCATAAATCCTCCAAAGGACCTGAAATTTTTGTATGGGAGTCACTCTCATCTATACCAAAAACATATCCAAAAATGGGAATTTTTGGATATAATTTTCTTATAGTTTTCGTAATTATTTACTTAACTATGATTAAATTAATTAGGGGACCTAATGACTTCCAAATGCTCCCTAATTTTGGTGAGAGGTTCTTGGCGTAAATATAGGCCTCTGTATAAATTTTCTTCCCATTTGGTGATGATTTGGTTTTGACTTTTGCAAACCCTAGCCTTGCCCCAAGAGGGGTATTTAGGTCAAAGTGCCCCTTGTGGGCTTAGGTGGCCAAATCACCTCAATAAAGGTTGAAACATGGGACACTGATTTGACATGACATTAAACACCCTCATATGGTTTATGGGGTGGATTAGGGTGGATTTGCCCTAGGACCCTAGTTCAAACCTTAAGGTTGAACTTTGGGGGCTTGTGAAGGACATAAGGTGTTATGTTCTTGGATAGACTTGGGGATTATTCCATGTGATCCTAGAGTGGTGAAATGCCCTAGGGAGGGATATGGTGGTATTGGAACACATTCACCCCACTTAAACTACTTAATACGTATTTAGGACTTTAAACCCTAGAAATTATTTAATGGGTCATTTGACCTTGAATCTTGGTGGTAATTTGGTAAGGTTAATTTTATAGTAATATTAACCTCTGGAATTTATCTTAGGGTGGTTAGAGATCAGTTGCTCACCCTTGTATTGTAGCTTCCATATTGCCCTTTTTTATTTTAATGATGTAATTATGATGTATATGTATTAAAATGATTCGAAATTATGGAAAAGCTAATTAAATTTCATGTTGTTGCACTAGTAATTTATTTGAAGTGGTTAAGGCTTTCTTTGTAGTACTTCCTTTGTAAAGTAAATTAGTGCACCTTACCTTGATAAATAGGAAATAAATATTATAGCTTGCCAGAAAATTGTGATACCTTACCATAGAACATTTTAGGGCATATAGAAGCATGGAAAATTTATTAAGTGGTGCTTAATTGAGTTTACAAGGATTAATGTTCACAAGGTGCGTTATGATTGTTTCATTAAGATATTATTTTACATGGTTTTCTGACTTTAAATATACCTGAAACTTAGGCGGTAAAATTTTATGATCATATTATAGCTCTGTTAATTTTTGAGGAATTTTTGGGTAAGTATTTTTGGTACTTCCTTCAATACCCCTAAGTATATGAATTATTTTGGATTAAATATTTTGAGTTTAAATACTTTATGAAAGTTTATGAGATTTAATATTCACAGATATCTTGTTACCCTATAGTGTTCATAATTTTTGTATAGTCATACCCTAAGTAAATCTAGCACTTCATGTTCAAATCACCCAGGAATTAATATTGGGAAAAATTAATTAAATGCAAAATTTAATTAGAAAATTATAAATTTCTTGATTTAGACTAAACATATCATGGTAGACCCCCAGTGAATATTATAGGGATTTTGGACAAAAAATTGGAGTACCTCCTATCATACACATCATGTAGCTTGAGTGGTCTACATATAGCAAAACTGCAAAAATGGTCGTTGGTTGAGAAATGAACTTAGGAAGTGAGGGTATTAGGTTGCTGGTTATGGTAAAGTATAAAAGTGTTCATCATCGGGTGTTATGATGAGGAGTAATGATGGTTTGAATAGTGTAGGTGTTGTTCGGGGTCGACGAAACATCGTCATCCCTATAGTGAGAGCAAGAGTCTTAATACACTAGGATTAGATCCAGTATAATATAAAAGAGATCGGGTAATGAGTAATAACCAATAATAGTAAGTGACTTGCGAAAGGGGACGATGGTCTTCAGCTACCACCATAGTTCCTAGTGCCCTTTGAGAACCCTTCACCGGGTATGCCGGGGGCAGTCCTGGGCTAACCTAAATTATAAGAATAAATGTAAAAGAGCAATTAGTATAAGTGGGATTCTCTATTCACACACCCCGCTAGCTCGGGAGGTTGGTTAGGTTAGTTTGATTAGTCATCTGAACGGTATGTTCGGAAGGTAGATGTACAGACAGGATAGTCCGGGGAGCCGGTGGCTCGGAAGGATTTAGATACAAAAATAAGGTGGTGGGTCTTCGGTATTGGACGGTCGTTCACACCGACGTCGATACGTTGACTCGTCAGGTGTGGTTGACACTTAGCCAAAGAAAGTCTGGTGGATATGGCCAACATTAGTATTTGGTGACTCTAGGTTGTGTCCTTCTAGAGGCGTACGAAAGGGCTAGGCCTGGTAGTGTGGATACCCACCTAGGATTGGGGGGGCCCGACCCACTGTCTCTGTTTGCCACAACGGAGGTTCCTGGGAGTGAAGCTAGCTGCCCAAATGGTGGGAACTAAAGGTCTGTGTGCATAGAGTCATGTGTGTGAGTTTCACTGCATGAACATAACATTCACCCACATAACATTGCATACCATGGCATCATCATTCAACCCTTACACCTAATGTATAAATCGGTATGGGAAGTTTTCTACATTAGGTCTTGCAAAATGACCCCTTAGCTTATAAGCTTATGTGGTCAGGTTTATAAGTTACAGTTACTTTCTGTATTACCTATTACTTGTTTACAACCCGACACCCAATCGTGTAAATTGGTATGAGACTTTTTATACGATGGGAGCCTTGCAAAAGATCCCTTAGCTTATAAGTTTGTATGGGCACCTTATAAGTTAAGGTTACATACTTCTTAGTTTACCTTTCATATATTTACCGCTTACCTTACATACTATGCTTTACTTCACCTATATATATAAATTTGCTAAGGTAGCTCCACCGTCACCTTCTCTTGTTTATTCTCCACCATAATATCTTTCCATTCCTCATCCCCGTACGGTGCCTAGGAGTTGAGGGGGTGAGGCGAGGAAAATAGTGGCTTAGTCTTTTTGACTAGCGGTCGGTGGACCACAACATTTTAGGGGCTCCAGATAGGAGACAGGGAGTAACAGTAGGAGGTACAACACCAGCATAGTACGATGCGCATGGAGGTGGGCCAGTCTAGCACAGGAGCACCGGTGGGTAGCTCCGTGAGTGATTAGTTTACTTAGCTTCCGCGAGTGTTTTTAGTGAGGAGTGGATGTACCGGGCCTAAGACCTTTTATATTTTCGGTTCTATTATATTTCAATACTTCGATTATCTTGTGGACTTGATGTGATTTCTCATATTTTCTATTTTATGTGATTGTGGACTTGGTTTTATCAGAACTGGTTTAAGCTTCTTTCTCTTTGGTTATCGTAAAGGATAGCAGGATCGGCGTTTTGTAGTGACAACCTTCCCGAGTGTCAGTGTCATCGCAAAACGGCGATTATAGGCTTAAGACCCCGGTGGTTTAAAAAGAAAAAAAAGGGTCTTACACTAGCTTCCTAGATCAATAAAACTTGAGGTCGAGCTCAACTGAGCCAATTCCAATTTTGAAATCCATGGAAAAATCTTGGAATGACTTCCTCTTGGGATCACCGGAAAACACCCCTCTGGCAGCCGAGCCAACGCCCGACGATAGCCACCACCTCAATGGACGTAGTGGTGGTGGCCGATTGGGGAGGGGTTGGGATCGCCGGAAACCTTCTCTGGAAATACATCCAGGTCGGGCAAATCACGCCCCTCTGTTGGAGGAAGAAGATGAAATCTCCACCCATGATTTGGATTTAAATTGATTATTATATAATTTTTTCCCTTAAATATGCACTCTTTGAATAAAAAAAAATGAGGTCCTTTGGGGCTGAACAATGAAAACAACTTAGTAACTCTAAAAGTGAGTTTGTTTAAGGGTAGCATTACAATACTAAGTGCCTTGAGAAAGGGAATGATGGGCTTTAGCCCATCATAGTTCCTAATACCTCTGCGAGCCCCTCACAGGGTAGATCTCAGGAAGTCCAAGGTAAACTATAAATCGCTATGTAATCTAGAAGTTAGACAAGCGTAATTGATAGGATTAAGGAATGTTATAGCGATCTCAGCCATGTGTGTTGGAGTGATATAGGGCTTGCAGGTCCTACGAGCTAGTTGCTCGGGTTGTTGGTCGATATCAGGACGGGTTGGTCCTACGAGCTGGAGGCTCGGGAGGGTATTGTTATTCCTAGTTTGTGCTTATGTGGTGGGTCACTCTGTACTAGCTCAGTCGGCACTTCGACGAAAGTATGATCACTCTGATGCGGAGTGTAGACCTTTGGGGAGACCGGTAGGATATTTAAACCGAGGTCTGGAAGACTGTATACCCTAATATCACACCCGACTATGGAAGACTGGTAGTTGTCAGCAAGTATAAGACCACCATCCCGGAACACAACACACGGCTGAGGGGAGTCTTATGACCAGAATAGCTGCCTTACGGTAGCATCAACACACAGGTTGACCGGTACTACAAGACACTTATTCTGTCATCTCTCACAATATCATCCATGCCAACCCAATATAAATACAATAAATAGAAGTCAAAGCATCACATTAAGTAATTTTCAAAAGCGCAGTGAGTAATAAGGAACTACATTGGTTACTTTAATATCAGAGTACAACAAAATTGTCCGAAAGCTACAACAAAAGTCTCTCAAAAATCCCACACCTCAGTAACCGACGGCAGCGAGGGTATCATCGTATCAGGCCTTGCCTCCCTGGCCTGGATGCCCTCCTGCATAACATGTGTTTGTTGCTGCTGCTCTCTCCGCTGGGTGTCCTCCTAAAAAGGTAATCGTAGAAACCGTTAGTCATAAGGACTAAGTGGTTATCTCATCCTCTCACCCCGGCGGATCTTAGGCACTAGGAGGGAGGAAGAAAGGAGGTACAATACATATATAATAGTAAGTACAAGCAGGTGATATATCTCTACGTATCATAAGAGTAAAAAAAATAGTGTATACCTAGTGATAGCATCATTCTACACTAGTAATTCAATAAAGGTACATTAATCATCTACACTATGTAATTTAACAATAAAAATAGAACCTAACTTATAAAAATGCCCATACAGATTTATAAGTTAAGGATCGGCTTAACAGAAAGTAGCTCATCATATAAAAGTGCTCATACAAATTTATATGATGAGGATCTTATGTGGTACAATGCAATGCAATGATAGTTTATGATGCACACACGTAACTCACACACTCTGTTTTGCTATGTCAACACTGTCCTTTAGTTCCCACTTTTCGTGTAGGTAGCTAAGCTCTCAAGCAGCATCCATCGTGGCCAAACAGTGACTGTAGAGCAAGCATCTCCACTACTATGTAGGTATCCACACTACCAGGCCTAAGCCTCCGTACAGCTCAATGCTAAGAACACAATAGCGAAGCCTCTATGTACTACGGCTCAGAGGGGTCTCGGGTAGATGTGCACCAAGAACATAACCAAAACTAGCCAATCGTCGTAGCACCGAAGGAGCCTCTGGGAGCGTATCACCAAAGGATCAAGCCCAACCGTCCACTGGCACGAGGCTCGAGAATGAGCATTAAGGACCAAGCCCAACCGCCCTAGGTCTATCTGTCAACTCCCATCAGTGTGATGACTAGCGATCCCGTAGACCTGCCACACTATCCTTAACCTAGGATTATGACACCACGTTTCAACACACACTGCATGCAATTTCACTTGGTCATGCCATCAATCATCCAATGGATCCAACTGAGTCCCTTCTCATCATTACCAGTGCTCAAAAGCACTCAAGGGCTCTACACTGAGTCCCCTATCATTATCCCAGTCTAGTGCTCAAAAGCACTCAAAGCCTACCTTAGCATGGAAGACTAATTCTCTTAGTTGTCAATCCTATCATATCTTCATTACCTGAGATAAGTGCCTGATATATCACTTATACATGGGCATTTTCTCATCTAGCCCTTCTTTTATAAATTAACATGCCCCTGCATATCAAATCATACATCTTTACCCAAATTATATTTCATTAAACACTTAAGTTTCAACATGATCAACATAACCTTGCAAGGGATACATCACATGTTCTCCCAACAATTATAAATCACCACATAGCTATAGTCTACACATTCATGCAACATGCATCACAAATTCTTCCAAAACCCATAACGTTCATCATATTGTTATCAAGTGCATCTTCACCGAAATCATCAATGCATTATTCGTACAACCAAGGTTCATCCAAAACCATTAGCTTATCATGATTACATATAATAAATTCACCCAATCCAAAATATCATTTGGTTATGATCTTCCTATTGATCCTAAACATTCGGATGCACGGCTAACATATAACTTACTTAGACAGAAAGTCTATTACGGCCTTATGTTAATTTAGACAAATCACAACCTGCACCTAATTTATTACAGGATAGCCACTTTGACTGAGCATTCCCGGGGCTACAAGACTTCCCCAACTACGGGCAACCATCCTTTGGAAAGTTCTTTCTGAGGGCTACAACTTTCGTGTTCAGCCCCATAGCTAGAATTACTCGAAACATGGCTTAAACCAAGGATGAAGCTTGCTGCGTATAGAAAATAGATTTCTGCAAACATCTTATAGCCAAACAAACGACATCGGTTCATCATCTTCCTCTAGCCATTCCTATAGAGTTACATTCAGCTCTTCCTCCTCCCTTATTCACCCTCAATAGACCACTATTTTTCACGAAACCAAGTCCATCATCTTCTTAATGAAGAGAGGAGAGGTTGAAGACAATAAAACCCTAGGACAAAAGTCCTAGCATGGTCTCTTCCTAGGAGATGTTCATTTCACACGAAGTCAAGCTCTTTTGAGCCGACATGTCCCCTATTTCATAAATAAAGATCTAGCACCAAGGGATAGGGTAGGAAGCTCACCTCATTTCCAGCCATAGATCTCGTTATTCTCCTTGGCGGCATGTTTGGTTTCCTCGTCAATATCATTATCCTCCTCCCAGAGAAAGTTTGACCGTTAACCTTGTCTCCTGCGATGAAGTTTGGCACCGAGAGAAGAAGAATGGAGGCATATACTTGGACAACGTATATAAAGGAGCAGCTATATAGAGCTACGGTTTCCGAATAGAGGGCTACTGTCATGCGGTAGCATGCTACCGTCGAGCGGTACCTCCATAAAATGACATCTCCTGTAAGCCACCGCCCAAACCGACTACTCGAGCGCCGTCACCTGTACTACTGCTGCCGCGCTGTATTCTTCTACCACCACGCTGTATCTCACCAAACAACATACCAAATAATTCAGCGGTACTATCGCTGGTGGTATCACTAACATCAGGCGGTTTCTCATAAAGTGATACGCTGATAACTCAGTCGGCTACCGCCGCATGATATTTTTCTACCGCTCTGCGGTAGTACTCGACGATTATTGAGTCCACTCGACGCTCTCGACTCCTCTTTATATTTGTCGTATATACTTGACGATCGTTACCGCCGCGCAGAATTCTGCTACCGCCATACGGTAGTACTCGACAATCGTTGAGTCCACTCAACGTTCTCGACTCCTCTTGGCATTTGCCGTATATACTCGACGATCACTACCACTGTGCGGTAACTCACTTTCGATGCGCGGTAGAGTCCAGACACTGAGTGTCGATTCGGCACTTCTGCCGGCTCAGTTTCAACCCTGTCCACCAGTGCACCCTGAGCCCAAGTCAACTCACCTGACTTAAAAATGCGTACGAGGGGTCTAGAACGAATCGGGACGTTACAGCAAGAGTACTTAGGGGCTCCGCTGTTATGTTCTTATCGTTGAGGCATACGAGAGGTCTAGTCATGGTAGTGTGTCTGTCCATCTAAGAGTGGAGACACCCGCTCCACTACCACTGTGAGCCACGATGATTGGTAACTGAGAGGTTGGCCACCTCCAAAAAAGTAGGGATGCTTGAAAGGACTATACACATAATCGTGTGTGAGTTACATAATAAACATTGCAATGCAAAATATGGCATAGCATGCGCACTTGTAGATCCTCATCATATAAATTAATATGTGCACTTTTATATGATGAGTTACTATTTCAAAAACCTTAACTTATATGTTTGTGTGGGAATTCATATAAGTTAGGGTATGCTTCTATGATGGTAGTGTAGTTGATTTACTTTACTAGTTTTACTTAGATCATCTTACAATACTTTTATACTTTTGTTATTGCTCGTACTAACATAGAACTGCTAGAGAATTATCTTTATATACTACTATCACCTGCTTGTACATTCTGCTACTATTGGTCCTCTGCTTTCTTCCTCCCGCCCGGTATCTAGGAGTCTCGGGAGTGAGGCAGGGACGAAGCAGCTGAGTCTAGTTTGATTGACGACCGTTTGACCACATCATTTTAGGGGAACGTGGAGACGCTGCCGCAGTTCGACCGGGCAAAGCTAGAGATTGAGACACCAAGATCTGAGGAGCCGGAGCTGCATACTACTACTACTCGTCATCAGGTTGATGGTAATATGGTTTAGCTTCCGCATTGTTAGAAGAGAGAGAGAGATATTTATGATGACTATGTACTGGGAATAAGCCCTTTTTCTTGTACTCTTTTTTATCTCATATGGACCTTACTTAGATATTTATATATCTATTTTGTGATATGTGGTCTTATTTTACTTCTTCTCTCATTGGCCATGTGAATGATTGTGCTTGTCGACAGGGTCGTCTTCTTGTGGTGGCAACTAACTCGTAGTTTGTGTCACTATAAGGCGACGGTCCTGGGAAGAAATCTCTTCTCGACCGTACCCAATTCTCGGGTGGGGGGGATTTTATAGTATACTCATCAAACTGCTTCGAATCTCGACAAAAATGGCTTAGATGATTACAGATAAATCTATTTGAGAGCTCAGCGCCTTCCTAGAGAGACTCGATGAATTTGACGAATATCGACTAGCATACATGACGAATTTGATGAGTATCAAAATATACTTTCAATGAATTTGACGAGTAGGCCTGATATATGCCGAGTTTTACTTAGTCGATTCTCAAGGATGAAGGGAAAATTCACAGGATTAATTCCTACGAATTCGACGAGTCTTACTAGGTATACTCGACCAAATCGACGACTATCAGCAGATAATCTCAACAAATTCAACGAGTCTACACTACAATACTCGACGAATTTTCCTTAGAGAAAAATCTATTTTTCCTGAATATAGCAGCACATCCTTCCCTGAATCTTCTAATGCACTTGAAGTAGAAGTACACTCCAATATACAGATTATACGTGGGTCAACACATTGACCTACATAATGAGGGATTACATTGTATAGCCTTGTGTTTCATGACCCACCAAAACATAGCATTGGGTTATACTTGCCAATAACATCCTGCAAGCACATAACTTAAAACACACAATCAAATACAATCTCAATTCATCTTAGTTTAAGGGACACTTCTTCAAATCAGGCTTATTGTGGATACAATACCTAACAATCTCCCACTATTTGAAGAAGTCAGAACCCTACAAACTAAGGTGAATTGTACACAAGATAATAAAATAAGGAAAGAGCATTAAAATTGAGAAATAAGAACAATTGCAGTCAAATATTAAGATATATATAAATATGTTCAATCGGGGCAAATAGTTTTCACAAATATAAAAAAAACTTTAAACTGGTATGCCCTAGATCTTCTAGTACTGCCTATCAAAATAATCCTTCGACTTTGGGAAATACTTTGGCAGTGTAGGAGGAGCATCTGGATCATCCCTTCTAAATTTTATCAAGTGAATTCTTGTCTTGGCATTGGCCACTTCAAGTTTTTGCCATTCCTACCTACGATAGTGTGTCGTCTTGTTTCATTACCCAAGTCCACTAATGTGAAGGTGTCCAAGATAATGCTTTTTGAGATAGGACTCCATGTTGGATCCCTAATTGGATTTGGGATAGGTTCACTAAGTTATATGACCCAACATGTATTGTCAGGGTCATGGTTGTGTCCTTGAGTCTAGGTATAGTCCTTAGAGTCAACAATGCCAGGGACCAGCCTCCAACACTGCCAAAGACTAAAGACTTAGAGAAAATTCAAGACTTAGAAAAAGAGCTCTATGTTCATCGATCTCAGGTCGATGAAAGTCGTGCTCAGCTCGACGAACTCAGAGACAATTCTCTGAGCTGAGCTCGACGAACTCTATTCTCTGGTCCCAGATCGACTAATTCTGGATCAGATGTTTCAACACTCAATGCCAGAGTACAACACACTAAATGCCAAAATGATGTTTCAACACTCAGCACTAGAAAATAGTATAAGTCCAGAATCAAAACTCAGGTCGACGATCTTGGACCTCAGCTAGACAAACTCAGTTCTCAAATCTCAGGTCAACGATCTTGGACACCAGCTCGACGAACTTGGTGCACAAAATAGGAAAGTCGTCAAGCAGCAGTCAGCCATTCTGAGGTCGACGATCTTGGTTCTCAGCTCGACGAACTATGGACTCAGGTCGACGAATCCAGACTTGGTTATTTCCCTCTTCTGTTCTTATTATATTACAAAGATTCCTGAGTAATTAATGCTCTAATATTCTCTGAATATTATCATTAGACAAGGGCATTAATTATGGTCTTCATCACGATTATTTCCTGCCATTTTCCAAAGGGACAGTTGGGGAAAATAATCAATGCAAATTTTCCAAGGCCGTCAGCATTGATTACACAAGGGATTTTCAAATTCAAATGGACTCTTACATGGAAAATATAAAAATATAGATTCTTCTTCTTCCTGTACAGAATAGCAGACAAGATAAACCACAGATAAATATAGAGAATACACGAGACACAAAAAATCAACCAGTCAAGAAATCGACAACTGCTAGACCAAAAGAAGAACAGTTATCTGAAGAAGAAGAATAATTATTAGAATCAAGAGTCTTCTTTTGTCAATCTCTCAGGATCTTTCATAGGACAACAACTACTGCATCTGTCAAGGAGTTCCTGAAGTTCTTCTGGTTGAAGTTGAAAGCTTGAAAGCCTATCACCCGGAAGCAAGGTTCCTTTTACCCTGAATAAATTCAGTATTTCAGGGGGAGCTTTTGCCACCATAAAATCCACAGAGTCTTCTCAGTTGAATACTTGAGAAAGAGAAGACATCATCACTCTCTCACCCCCTCTTTAAAAAGGGTTCTCTACTCCCTTCAAAAGTGATTCCTGGTTGCAAGTCTCCTAACCAAAAGACTTGAGGTTGGGTTTTTAAGCACCTTACCAAAAGCTCATTGGTGGTAGTCACCTGAATAAAAACCTGAGTAGATTCCTACCAACGTAGTAGAAGAGTGGATGTACCCAGGTTGGGGAACCACTATAAAATTCTTGTGTTGTCTGGTTGCCTTTTTCTTTTGTTCTTGTTGTGGCTGTGATATTTAGGATTCTGTGATTTTTTTATTAGTTTAATCTACTGTGCTGTGATATAGCATCTGAGTGTAGGAACAAGTTATATTATTAAGCAAAAGATTTTTAATTACTCAGAAATACTCTATTCACCCCCCCCCCTCTAGAATATATTAGATCTAACCCTCACTTTCAATTCGTATCAGAGGGGAGTTCTTTTGGTTGTAAAAGTTAACCCTTGAACCAAAGATCCTAAGTTAGATATCTTTAAATTTCTATTAGATTCACATAGACAGCATGGCCCAGAACAAAGATTATGCATGCACCAGACCTCCAGTGTGCAACCTGAAAAAGTTTGTCATCTAGAATGCAAGAATAAAGTTATATATGAATTCTATTGATGAAGATATTTTTAACTCTATCTTAACATGACCACCAACTCCAGTAGTTTCAACTCCATCTACATCAACTGACATGAGTGCAGTCCCACCCCCTGGATGGACAGATGCACAAAAAAAGGCAAAGGTAGCTGATGTCAGATCCATGAACACATTGGCTCAAATAATGTCTGATGAAATCTTTCAAAAGGTTGCTGAGTGCTCATCAGCTAAGGCCATTTCGGACTCCTTAAACCAAATGGTGGTTGGATTAGTAGATGTGAGGAAAGATAGAAGATCAAAACTCATTACTCAGTATGAAAATTTCAAGAAGGATGAAGCAAAGACAGTTGAAGCAATGTACAATAAGCTTAGTTCCATCATTAGTGAACTAAGAACCTTGGACAAGGAGATTACTCTGACAAAGGTCAATGACAAAATTCTGATTTGCTTCCCTAGCACATGGGATTCCAGAATATAGCCCATCAGAGAAGCAAGGAGCATGGAAGAGATATCAACTGAATCTCTGTTGGGTAAGCTCAAGTCCTATGAGCAGTTGGTGAAATCAAGAGAAGCAGCTGTAGAACCAAAATCTAAAACACCAACAAGAAAGGAGCATAGCCTAGCATTCAAAGCTACAGAAGAATCACCAAGTATGCCAGTGAATGATGAACTCATGAGTCTCTTTGCTAAGAGATTCTACAAGATGGCTAGAAAGGATTTTAGGAAAAGGCCATCTAGAAGTGAAGACAAACCCAGGTATGATATGACCCCTACTAAAGAGGTTGTTTGTTTTGGTTGCAGGAAACCAGGACACTTCATCTCTGAATGTCCAGAAGTTTAAAAGAAAGCTAGGAGAAAAGAAAAGGACTCAAGAAGAAGTCATCACAATAAATCCTCCTCCAGCAAATACAATTATAAGAAGAAGGAAAAGGGCTTTGCTGCTAAAACATGGAGTGACACTGAAGAGGAATCAACTTCCTCCAGCTCCAGTGAAGATGAAGAGGAAAAGAGGGCAAAGGAAGTTTTCCTCATGGCTATGGAAGATGGAAGCAGCAGATCTGACTCAGAAGAATCAGATGATGAAGAACTCCTCTCTGAAGAGGATCAGGTAATTGCTTCTTATGATTTTCAATCAGAAGAATTTAAAGTAGAATTCAAAAGCTTGTGTTTAGACCTAATAAAATCTGAGAAGGAAATCGAACTCCTCAGGGAAAAGGTGTTAGAACAAGATAAAATAGTTGCTGAAAATGTCAAACTGTCTGAAGAACTAAAATCTGATAACCATCAAATAACCTTTCTAAAATCTGAATTAAGTAAGGCAAAAGAATTAGAAGAAACTCTTAGAGGAAGGAGCTTAAAACTGTTAGACATAACTAGCACTATAAATGCCAGAATAAAAAATAGTAAGCTAGGATTAGGTGCTTGCTCCAGTGAACAAATTCTAATTCAGAAGAATCACCTATCAAAACTAGTAAATCTTATATCTGATAAAGGCAAGAAAAATATTGAACAGGTTAACCAGGTTAATGAAATTCTTAAGCAACTAGAACTTAAGAAAACCAACCTTAACAAGGAGAGAAAGAGAAATCATAGAAATAACTATGTTTAGCCATTTTCGTCGAACTTAGAACGATGAAATTTGCACAGTTCGTCGAACTCAGAACGACGAACTCTGAACGCAAATAATAGCCCAAATTATTCTACGAACTACGATCGACGAAATCAGTTTTGGTCGTCCACTGGAGATCTATGTTTTAGGGGCTTCGAGAATGGATACTTCCATTCTTCGAGCAGAGATCGAAGAACTCAACCCAGATCGTCGAACTCAGCTCGACGAACTCACTTAACTTCGTCGAACCCAGTTCATAATCAGAGAAACATATAAGCTGATAAAATTTTTAATCCTTTTAGTTAGTGGATTATACCCCCTAGAAGGTATCATCCCCTAGGATATAAAGATTAGCATGAATGTTCCGTTATTTCAAGTTATGGTTTTGTCAAACAACAAGGACCCAAGATATCCTAAGTCAGAAACCACTAATCTTTTCCTTTGCAGGTAGAAGAGAACCCTGTCATTTAAATCAAGTGGTACCTGGACAATAGTTGCTCTAAAAATATGACAGGTTGCAAGGAATGTCATAACAACTATAAAGCCAAGGCTGGCCCTAAAGTAATTTTTGGGGACTCGGGCTTTGGGTTGACAGAAGGCTATGGAGATTTCAGATGTGGAGATGTTACATTCAAAAAGGTGACCTATGTCAATGGTCTCAAGCATATCCTGATATCAGTAAGCTAACTGTGTGATACAGGTTATCAAGTAAGCTTCACTAACTCCTTATGCACTATCTCCTTAAACAATAAAACTATTTTAACAGGAATTAGACAAGGCAACATTTATTTAGTCAATTTTGAATCTATTATTTCTGAAATTTATTTATTTAATTCTTTTAGTAGCCAAACTAGCTTATGGCATAAAAGATTAGGTCATGTAAACCATAAGAATATAGCTAGGTTATCTAAGGACAACTTTGTTAGAGGTTTACCTTCTAGCCCCTATAAGAAGGAAGGCCTCTGCAGGGCATATCAACTAGGCAAGCAAACTAAATCTAGTTTAAAATCTATTAATAAGAGTGATTCACCTAGGATATTGTACATGCTACATATGGACATTTTTGGCCCCATTGCTGTACAAAGCCTAGGAGGGAAATCTTATACCTTAGTGGTTGTAGATGACTTCTCAAGATTAACTTGGGTATTCTTTTTGAGATCTAAGTCAGATACCTTTAAGGTACATACAGATTTTCTCAAGACCATACAGATTGAGTACTCTACTCAAGTTACATTGATCAGAAGTGATCATGACACTGAGTTTGAATCTCTTCTTATGCATAAGTTCTGTGAGAAGGAAGGTATCAGGCACTGTTTCCCAACTCCTAGAACTCCTCAACAAAATGGGGTAAATGAAAGTAAAAATAAAACACTCATTGAAGCTGCAGGTACATTGCTTGCAGATGCTTACATGTCTCTATTCTATTGGGCAGAAGTAGTAAGCACAGCAAACTATGTCCTGAACAGGAGTTTAATACATAAACTAAAACTTAAGACTCCCTATGAACTACTCAAAGGGAAGAAACCAATAATCACCTATTTTAAAGTATTTGGATGTGTATGTTATATTCATAATAATGATAAGAAGTATCTTAGAAAATTTGAAGCAAAGGCTGAAATGGGAATTTTTCAAGGATATTGCCAAGTTAGCAAAGCTTATTGCGTGTTTAATAAATCATCTTTGAAGATTGAAGAGTCTATGCATGTAACATTTGATGAGACTAACATGTTTTACAAGGAGAAAAACATTTGTACTAATAGTATATTGCAGGTATCAAATTTGTGTGAGAATTTTGATGATCTAGACCTTACCCCAAAGGCTAAATCACATCCTCCTCCACAATAAGTAGCAGAAGCTGATAGTGATGAAGATACTATGGAAGTAGTTCAACTTCCTTCAATAGTTGATGCAATTCCACAAGAGGAATTAAATCCAATAATTATTACTGAACCAACTCCACCTAATGATCTTACACATAGAGATCACCCTAGATCCCAAGTGATTGGAGACATAACAGCAGGTATACAGATAAGGCATCAACACAACCAAGACTTGATGCATGTCTGTTTCCTCTCTCAAGTTGAACCTCAAACCCTAAAAGATGCTGAGCAAGATCCCCACTGGATCATTACTATGCAAGAGGAACTCAACCAGTTTGAGAGATATAGAGTTTGGGATTTGGTTCCAAGACCCCAAGACTACCTAGTTATTGAAACCAAATGGGTATACAGAAACAAACTGGATGCCCAAGGTGTAATTGTGAGAAACAAGGCTAGGCTTGTTGCTCAGGGTTATAGGTAAGAAGAGGGAATAGACTATGACCAAACATTTACGCCAGTTGCAAGATTGGAGGCAATCAGAATATTTCTTGCCTATGCTTCCTATAAGAAGTTCAAAGTCTTTCAGATGGATGTGAAGATTGCCTTTCTGAATGGAGTGCTAAAGGAAGAGGTTTATGTTGAACAACCTCCTGGTTTAATCTCTCCAACTCATCCTTATCAAGTTTTTAAATTGCATAAAGCTTTCTACGGTCTAAAGCAAGCTCAAAGAGCTTTGTATGAGACTTTAGCTAGCTTTTTGATAGAGCATAAATTCATTAGAGCCATTGTAGATAAAACATTATTCACTAGACATCATAAGGATCAAACCTTGTTAGTACAAATATATATGGATGACATTATATTTTGGACTACTGATCCCAAATTATGCAAGAGGTTCTCTGACCCCATGCATTCAAAATTTGAGATGAGTAGCATGGGTGAGCTCTCCTACTTCCTTGGTCTCCAAGTGAAGCAGCTCCCTGATGGCATCTTCATTTCCCAGGCTAAATATGCTAAAGAGATTATTAAGAAGTTTGGGATGGCTGATGCCTCAGCAAAGAAAACACCTATGGATACAAATATGTAATAGACTGTTGGGTATTGTATCCACAATTACCGGGATTTGAAGAAGCCTCCTGTCAAGGTAAGATGAATTCACAATGTATTTGATGATATATCTTCAAGTTGTGCTTGCAGTTATTCCACGCTAAGTACACATAATTGTTAGGGTGCAGTGGGTTAATATACACGGGTCTGCGCAACGTAATCCCTCGTTGAGCAGATCAGTGTGTTTGCTTACGTGTACTCTCTCTATTGGAGTGTACTTATTTTCAAGTACAGGGCTGAGATAGATCAAGAGCAGACAAGGAGCAAGGATGGTTCAACACAACTCACGGGAAGAAAGACGAAAAATCGCCTAAGTTAGAATCGACGAGAAGCAATAAGTGATTCTCGCCGATTTGACGAGAATCACTAGTGATTCTCGCCGAATCATCGAGAATCACTCGTCGATTCTCGCCGACTTCATCCGGCTGACT
This sequence comes from Platanthera zijinensis, assembly GCA_039513925.1. Taxonomy (NCBI): domain Eukaryota; kingdom Viridiplantae; phylum Streptophyta; class Magnoliopsida; order Asparagales; family Orchidaceae; genus Platanthera; species Platanthera zijinensis. The sequence goes on from CM077091.1 coordinate 98,570,903, forward strand.
CAACGCTTGCAAAATTCACGCTAAGTAAGAATCGTCGAGAGTCATTAAGTTATTCTCGATGAATCGTCGAGAATGACTCTGCATTCTCGCCGATTCGTCGAGAATGGATTGTGACTCTCGTCGATTCACTCCGGATGGCAAGCTCCTCAGCTAAAATTCTTCTAAGAAGAATTCGACGGGAATCATAAGTGATTCTCGCCGATTCGTCGAAAATCACCAATGATTCCCGTCGAATTTGCCTTAGGCAAATTCTGTTGGCTCGCTGGACCAGACCAAGTGTTCAGGCGCTGTTTGAACCGAAATTAGGGTTTCTTCTGGTGGGGCCCACAACGGTCATAAAGGAGTATTCTACAGTATATATACTCTCCCATTTTGAACTTAACAAGAAGCAAAGAAAACTAAAAAGTCGGTTGTCGCCGACGTGACCTAGCAGATCGCGGATTTCCTTCCGCCACCGTCGGCGCTCGAAAGTTTGTCGCCGCCGCTGATCGGATTCTTCTTGATCTCTCGGCGATAGAGACTTAGCCAAGCAACGCGTCTCACGTTTCTATCTTGAGATCCCTTGTCTCTTGGTTTTTTGAACGGGAATACTTTCCCCTTCCGAATCGATTGAGACGATTGATCCAAGTAAGATCGTTGGTAGACCTTGCTAGCTTTGTTACGAAGTTTGGATTTACAAAGCATCGCCGCCGCAATCCTTTGCCGCCGCCGATCTCGGGAAGATCTTCTCCAAGAGATTGCTTAGGTCATGGACTCTTTGTCTTCTATAAGAACGCTTCATCGAACAAAGAGGGACACCGAGCGCTCCATACGTAGTTTGTATTTTGTACATTCTATTTTTACTTTTGTTGTAAAGGGACTTTGGTTCCTCATTGTAAGGGTTGGGTGTAACCCGTGGTGGAGGAGTAGTGACTCCTTCAGGTGGAAGGGTTTCTTCCATAGTGTAAGGATTGGATTTCAATCCGATTGGTGAAGTGACTGAATCGTCCCTTGTTGGGAGATAGGTCGAAGGGGGAAAGTGGACGTACCAAAATCGGGGAACCACTATAATTGCCTGTGTGTTTCTGTGCTGTGCTTGTTTTGTTTTATTGTGCAGGTAAATTTTTAATTCCGCAAAACGACTGCAAATAACCTATCCCCCCCATAGGTGAAGGTAGTTGACACTAGATTAACTTTCAAGTAGTATCAGAGAGAGGTTACTCAGCAATAAGGTTAACACCTTGAGTAAGATCCCGGTTCTAGTGTCAAGAAGAAGACAAGACTTAAGAATGGAGCTGGACTCTGATGTTTCTCCTCTGAGACTCCTTGCTTGCACAACGGAGTATTATCCTATTTGGAAGATGAGAGTTATGTTTCATCTTGAGTCTATTGACCCTCGCGCATCACTCATTTTGGAAGAGGGTCCCTTCATTCCCATGAAGGGTTCCAGCTCAGGAAATGATCTCCAAATCCCCAAGAGTCTCGAAGAGATGTCTGAGACTGAGCTCTCACTTTTCAACCTTGACAAGCTGATTCGTCAGATCATCAATGACGTGTTGTCTGGATCATCTCGGTCAAGATTGGATAAGTTTAAGACTGCAAAGTCTATGTGGCAAACTATATCAGATCTCATGGTGGGATCGGAGACAGGTAGGACTGGATGCCAGCAGGAGGATGAAGCCTATGTGGGGGTCCTCATTTCTGAAGATGAAGGTCATGACCAATCTCTCAGTATCAGGGATCCTGTATCCATGTCTGAGACTGAATAAGAGGCTGAGGAAAGCAGTTCTGATGAAGCTGACACAATAGTCTCTGCCGATCTTAACGCTGACCCGGAACATCAAAGTAAGGATCAGGTAACTTCTTCATCATACTCCTCTCCCCTTGAAGTTCCTAAAAATAGGAATAGTTCAGAGGGTTATCCTTCTAGTGATGCAAGGGAGATGGATAGCGTCAATCAAAAGATTGAAAATCTTGATTCCCTTGACAGTGCCCTTCAACTGAGCAACTTACTTGTTGAGGAACAAGCTAAGGAGATTGCTCAACTAAGGATCTTGATGAATCTCCAATTGGAATCCATCAAGGTAAAGGACTCTAAGTTCTCGGATCTAGAGAGTCGTCTAGAGACTGAGAAGAGGATAGTTTCTAACTTTTACAAGATAGATGCTATCAAAAGAAGAGCATAAAATGGGTGGATCTCCCAAATCATTAATTCATGGAGAAATGGGGAAACTGTGTTCAGACCCCCCACCCCGAGTAGGAAAGGCACACATCATGCTTTCAGGTATGACCACAGGAATAACCTTGGTCACTCCAAGAGTGATCGGCCCTCAGGTGGAAATACCCACAGTGCAAGAGTTATCATGGCTACCCATGAGAGAATACCCAAGGCTCATCCTGAACCCTTTGTATTCTCGGCCTCAGCCCCAACTGGTCATGAATCTGCAGGAATAAGCTCTCACTTCATCTCTTACCACCCCAAGACATAGGAAAGGGAGGTTGGGAAACATGTAGTAAGTACCCATGGGGCCCCCTGATGTGTGTTGACTGAAAGGAAGGCACCACCTCCCAGGCCTGATGACACTCACCACATGCTCTCTATCCACCATCCCTCGTGTCTCGGTGAAAAGGGAAAATTTTTGAGCAGAACCTGCCCAGTCCCATTTAGACCTAAGATCATGACTACCTCAGTCAGTAGATCAGGTTAGAAATGGCGATATAATGTTAATGATTGTTGGTGTTGTGGCAAGGTGGGTCACTTTGCCATAGATTGTTGGCACAATCCCTCTGTGCCAAGGGCAAGGGTATGTCCACTTCCTATGGGCAGAGCTAGCCTTCCTGACAGGATTCCTGTAGGAAAGCATTCGATATTTTATACTGACAAGAACCTAGGACCCAATACATATTGGGTTCCTAAGGTAGGGTAATTCTTTTTCGCAGGATAGTCTAGGTTCCCGTAAATATGATGGGAACTAGACATGAGATGTTCCAAGAATGACATGAAACACGTATATGGAATAAGAGCAATGCTACCTACAATGGCTTACTCCAATTGGACACCTGGTGTACCTCAAATAGAGGATCTGAATGATCAATTTAATGATCCCAGGTACATGCGTTCAGTTTCAATACTTGAGTCGTATTATATTGATTATTACATATATATGTATATACATACATCCACACGAATATGTTAATTCTTACTCTAAAAGTAAATGTTCATATGTATATATACACACATATGTTCACACTCCCGATAAGAGGACGCAAATGTTAAATAACCCTTAGGTACAATCTGAAGAATTCCTTATAGTTACATATTTATATATTTGATAATGAATCTCAATAGGCGTAAATCAACCCATTTGAAATTAAGGAATGTATGCCAGTGGGTGTAACAAAATATTATAATTTTTCACCTAGAATTACTCTGGAATTATGTATAGGGCTTATATATTGCTCAAATCGATCGAGGTTTCATGATCAAGAAATAAAATGGGGGCAAAGGCTTGAAATTAACATACCACGGTTAATTTGTATAGAAAATCCCATCAAATCTCGTCGACTTCCCTCGATTGGTGGATATAAATAGCAAATAACTCAGGTTGACTCTTCATATTCCCAGCCACGCTGAACTCCCGTCGACTTACCTGACTCCTCGCGTATTCTCGTCGATCGTGCGAAAGCTCGTCCCGTGCTTCGATCGCCTGTTGTCTTCATCGCTCCTCCATGCTTCCATCGACAAAATCCCAAGGACGCAAGGATCATGATGTGCTCCCGCCTGCTCCGTGCTTCCGGCATCTTCCCGTCGCATTTTCCTCTCCGTCAACACTCATTCTCTTACCCCGTCAGGTGTTCCCGTCGGTTCCGTGCCTCCCAGTCGCCATCGTCCCGCCAAACTGCTCGGCGCTAGGGTTTGCAATGGCCCCTAGAACCACAGCAGGACTCCTCACTTGAATTGAACTAGTTAGGACAGGCTTCTCTCATGCCTCCGATGAGTTAAGGAATATAATCCTCATGCTTGAAGAGGCCGGACTTACCTTCATCCTGGAGCATCCTTGCAAAATCCTGGATAAGGAGGTGATGGAATTCTTTACAACGGCAAAGCTACGGCACAAAGATACAATGATTAAGAGTAAGATTGCTGGTGTACGGATCAAGATGACAGCAGAAAACTGATATAATATTTGCAGCTCTCCAGTTCTGAACAGAAGGACTATCTGGAGGAAGGGGATCGAGCCAGGACTCTCCTATTCTGTGGACTTGCTCAAGAAACTAAATCGATAAAGAGAAAGGAAATGAATGAGGAAGGGAAGCTCCTGTCGGATATCATTAGGAAAGTCCTGATCTGCAAACCAGGCTCCCACGATCATATCTTGGGTGATATGTTCAAGATCTTAGTGGCTATAGTCTGTCGAAAAAGATACAACTGGGGGCTATGTTGTTTGAGAAAATAAAAGATACTCTGCGATCCCCAAGTTTTGGAAGGATCATCAGTCTGTATCTCAACCAGCTGGATGGAGACAGATTCGACATGAGTAAAGGAGTTCCTATACATTACTTTAAGAAAATGGATTCAAGTGTATTTGACAGATGGGAGAGAAGGATTGGGCGAGCAGCTGTAGCTAAAGCACAGGATGAACCTTTGGCTGAGGCCTCTGAGGAGGAAGATAATGGAGCTCCAGAAAACTGAGATCCCTTGGCTGAACCCAGTGACGTTCCTGACTTACTGCGTGCAGGAACTGAGGGGGAGTCTCTACCCGTTGCTACTGCAACTCACAGGACAGATATATCAGTCACTGTTTCTGCTGATGTTTTTTCTGATATCTCTCAGATAGCCAAAGATGCAATTGATACCCTGGCCACTGATCTGGGTGATGAGGAGGAAGACGAGGAGGCCATGGACAATGATGCAATTGATAATGATGATATGGAAGATGAGGGTGCTGAAGAAGTGGTGGATGTGGTTGAAGATGAAACAACCTTGAGGGAGAGGGTGGAGATGGTGGAGCCACAGGATGATGTTGAAGTTCCATCTAAGGAACAGGCTCCAGTGATAGTTCCTGAGAAATCTGGTGAAACAATGGAGGGGGAGTCCTCTCAGCAGAGGCTGATGAGCATTCCTGAGAATTCTACAGAGGCTGCCCATATTCCCTCATTGGAGACTGTGCACGTATCAAGCTCCCCCAGTTATTCTGCTGAAGATGAAGAACAAGGCATGCCTCAGGGTCATCCACTACGATTAAATCTAGCAAATCACACTATTAATATCATTCAAGGGATAGTGGATGAACTCAAAGATTCTTTTGAGAAATCACACAACAAGGTATTAAAAAGAATTAAACAATCTGAGGAGCTAATGCTAAAGAATGTTGTGGAAATCAATCACAAGATGGATCTGATGGAATAAAAGTTTGATACCAAATATGCAGAGGCCGGCACGGCAGTAAATCTTTTAATGCAAGGCCTCCAGAAGAACACAGCTGATCTAGCGGTGGTGAACCAAAATGCACATGTTGTGGCAAACAACATCAAGCTATTCGATGCCAGCATGGTAACTCTCAACGCAAATCAGACTTCCCTTCTAACTGATTTCACTCAGATTGCAAAGCATATAGATGAGTTACTGCATACTTATGCAAACTCCATTGCCCTCGAAGCCAAAAAGGGGGAGAATGCATATAAAGCTAAGATGGCAGGGCTGGAACAGATTATGGTCAAAAACTTCAAACAGTCAAATAAGTATGTCTTTGATAGCTTCCACTGGCTAGTGCAGCAAGCATCAGGTGTACAAATCCCAATTCCGGTTCCTTTTTCTGATGAGGTTGCCTTTGCTGCTAATGAGGGTGCAAATGTTGAGGAGGTTCCTCTTAGTGAAGCTGATGCTAAGAAGGCTGCAAGGGCTGCTGATAAAGCTACTCTCAGGGCCATGTTTGACCAGGAAGCCATAGCATGAGGAAAAAGGAAACTCCAAGAAGGGACGTCCAAAGAAACTCCAACCGAAAAGAAAGTAAGATTGAAGGAGGATGAAGTGAGAAATGAAAGATGGAGTCCTGTTTCAAGGAGCATTATTTTGGATACTTTTATGCTACAGCAGAGGGGGGAAATCAATCGGAATGATGTATACAATCAGTATGAATGGGAGATGCACAAGATGTATGAGGAGAAAAGAAGCATATTCTTAAGGACCAACACTGAGCGACATAAAGATCCTCCCCCCAGATACTATCCAAAGCCTAAGGAATATTTTGAGAGACAAAGAAAGAAGTCTTGGATCGGCAACTGAAGGACGAACTAACTAAGGAGAAATAGGCTTAGGATTTTGGCTTATCTATTCCTTATTGCATATTTATCTTTCCAAGTTATCATATGAACAATTCTTTTGGACAAATATATATATGATTTCATGACTGACTCAAGTATTGTTCTGTATGCTTTTAATTCTCTGTGTCTTGTCTCGCTCAATTTGTTTTGTATATTACTCTGGTTTGTGAAATTCATCTTGGCTAGTAGGATTTTGGCTTCTTCAAATAGTGGGAGATTGTTGGGTATTGTATCCACAATTACCTGGATTTGAAGAAGCCTCCTGTCAAGCTAAGATGAATTCACAATGTATTTGATGATATATATTAAAGTTGTGCTTGCAGTTATTCCACGCTAAGTACACACCAATGCTAGGGTGCAGTGGGTCAATATACACGGGTCTGCGCAACGTAATCCCTCGTTGAGCAGATCAGTGTGTTGGCTTACGTGTACTCTCTCTATTGGAGTGTACTTATTTTCAATTACAGGGCTGAGATAGATCAAGAGCAGACAAGGAGCAAGGATGGGTCAACGCAACTCACGGGAAGAAAGACGAAAAATCGCCTAAGTTAGAATCGACGAGAATCACTAAGTGATTCTCGCTGATTTGACTAGTGATTCTCGCCGAATCATCGAGAATCACTCGCCGATTCTCGCCGACTGCATCCGGCTGACTAAATGCTTACAAAATTCACGCAAAGTCAGAATCGTCGAGTCATTAAGTGATTCTCGATGAATCGTCGAGAATGACTCTGCATTCTCGCCGATTCATCGAGAATGGATTGTGACTCTCGCCGATTCACTCCGGATGGCAAGCTCCTCAGCAAAAATTCTTCTAAGGAGAATTCGACTGGAATCATAAGTGATTCTCGCCGATTCGTCGAGAATCACCAATGATTCCCGCCGAATTTGCCTTAGACGAATTCTGTTGGCTTGCTGGAGCAGACCAAGTGTTCAGGCGCTGTTTGAACCGAAATAAGGGTTTCTTCTGGTGGGGCCCACAATGGTCATAAAGGAGTATTCTACAGTATATATACTCTCCTATTTTGAACTTAACAAGAAGCGAAGAAAATGAAAAAGTCGGTCGTCGCCGACGTGACCTAGCAGATCGTGGATTTCCTTCCGCCGTCGTCGCCGCTCGAAAGTTTGTCGCCGCCGCTGATCGGATTCTTCTTGATCTCTCGGCGATAGAAACTTAGCCAAGCAACGTGTCTCACGTTTCTATCTTGAGATACCTTATCTCTTGGTTTGTTGAACGGGAATACTTTCCCCTTCCGAATCGATTGAGACGATCGATCCAAGTAAGATCGGTGGTAGACCTTGCTAGCTTTGTTACGAAGTTTCGATCTACAAAGCATCGCCGCCGCAATCCTTTACCGCCGCCGATATTGGGAAGTTCTTCTCCAAGAGAGTGCTTAGGTCATGGACTCTTAGTCTTCTACAAGAATGCTTCATTGAACGAAGAGGGACACCGAGCGCTCCATACGTAGTTTGCATTTTTTACATTCTATTTTTACTTTTGTTGTAAAGGAACTTTGGTTCCTCATCGTAAGGGTTGAGTGCAACTCGTGGTGGAGGAGTAGTGACTCCTTCGGGTGGAAGTGTTTCTTCCATAGTGTGAGGATTGGATTTGAATCTGGTTGGTGAAGTGACCGAGTCGTCCCTTATTGGGAGATAGGTCAAAGGGGGAAAGTGGACGTACCCAAATCGGGGAACCACTATAACTGCCTGTGTGTTTCTGTGTTGTGCTTGTTTTGTTTTATTGTGCAGGTAAATTTTTAATTCCGCAAAATGACTGCAAATCACCTATCCCCCCATAGGTGAAGGTAGTTGACACTAGAGTAACTTTCATAGACTCTGATGCACATGGGAAACTTGTGGATCAGAAATTATATAGGGGCATTGTTGGATCCCTACTATACCATACAGCTAGCAGACCTAATATCATGTTTTCCACATGCCTTTGTGCTAGGTTCCAGGTGAACCCTAAAGAATCTCATCTAATTTTTCTAAAAATGATTTTAAGATATATAAAGGGTTGTCCTAGTCTAGGTCTCTGGTATCCTACTGAGTTAGAGTTTGAGCTAATTGGATACTCAGATGCTGACTTTGCTGGATGCAGAGTGGACAAAAAGAGTACCTCTAGAACTTGCCAGTTCCTTGGTATGAGATTAGTGTCTTGGTTTTTTAAGAAGTAATCATCTGTGTCCACATCAACTGGTTAAGCAGAATATATTGCAGCTGGCAGTTATTGTTCCCAGATGCTATGGATTCAAAACCAACTCCTAGACTATTGGTTCAACTTAAATAATTCAACTCTACTATGTGATAACACAAGTGCTATCGTTATAGCACAAAATCCAGTCCATCACAGTAGGAATAAGTATATAGATATTAGGCATCATTTCATTATAGAGTGTGTCGACAAAAACAAAATTAAACTTGTCTACATCTACACTGATTTACAAAGAGCTGACATATTCACTAAACCCTTGGATGAAAGAAATCACTTGTTCTTTGTAAATTAGCTTATCATGATCAGTGGAGAAGACTTAGTTTAGTTTCTGTCTGCACTCGACATTTTTTCCAGAGTTCGTCGAATGGAGGTCGACGAACTAGGAAAGGTTCTTGAGATATTCGTCGACCAGAGATTGACAAACTGTTTGTGAAATTTGTCTCGTCGAACTGAGATCGACAAACTTACTTACGAAAAACTTTCGTCGACCAGAGATCGACGAAATTTCTTCAAACGTTCAGACTAAGAGCGACGAATTGTTTAACTTCAAATAATTTAGTCGACCTCAGATCAAAGATCTATTTCTTTTTGGTGGAACGGAGTCTGTCGATTCATATTCCGAAAAACAATATATTTAGGTTTTCTTCGACCTCCGTCCCACACTTTCAGTTCTCTTGCACTTGATCCTCGTTTTCTCTTGCAGGTGCTCTAATGGAAATTCCCGCAGGAACTCTAGCGGCGATGAAGTTTGACACTAAATTCGACCTGGACTTCGAATCTTTCCACTACTCAGATCCCATCTTCTTGAATTTTCTACAATTACTTGAATACCAACAGTTGAAGACTCTGCTCTCCACCCGCATCAAGATGTCAGGAATAGAGATCAGGGAATTGGTTTACACAGCTTCTACAGAGGAAAATATGATGACAGGAATAATCGCGGGTACTACTGTTTCTCTTACCCCCGATGTTTTAATTGAATTTTTTGGATTGAGTAATGGTGATGAAGAATTAGAAATAAATTCAGAGGAATTTGATATGATGCTTAGCATGATGGGGTATTCGGAACAAACCCCCAATAAATTGCTCAAGAAACATTGGTCTGCAGAGTACAAATTTCTTGCAGACATTGTGGGGAAGGTGTTGCTAGCAAAGCACACTGCACATGACTATATCACCAGGCATCAGTTCCTGGTCATGTGTGCTATAGTGAATAAAAGGACAGTGAACTGGGCACAGATCATATTTGATCTGATTAGAAAGAAGAACAACAAAAAGGAGGTTTGCTTTGGAAGGATCCTAGGGATCTTCCTCAAGGATAAGGCTGCTGAATCGCTGGTCACCCCAACCATATTCATTAATGCTAGCAAGAGACTCACTTGTGCTCTGTTTAGCAAGTGGGAGAGGACAATCACTAAGCCAACCAAGGCTCCCTCCTCTTCCACCAGAACTTCTAAAAGTACCAGGGTTGTACCATCCACTCCCCACCCCATTGAAGAGATCCCTTCCACCCCTCCACCACCTCCAGCTCCTCAGGTTCCATCCCAACCAGCAATACAACCAACCCCACCTTCCATTACCATTACAGTCCCTACCTCTACACCTCCAGCATCCCCACTTCCCTCCTCTCCAACAAACATTCCCTCTAATACTCCACCCCCCCTAGCCTGATACATCTGTACCCTCACCACCCCAATCTCCTCTTCTACATCATCTTGCTGATATCCCCCAAACAAACCTATCATCCCTCCCATCCTTCAACCTCTTATCATCCTCACTAAACACTCCCTCTCCTCCAAATGACTTTCCCCTAAACACTCAAATCCCACCTCCACCTCCACCTCTAACTCCCCCAACACCAACCATATCCACTCAACCAACCACTGCCACAACATCTACCTCTCCACACTTGGATCCCTCCCTTTTCTCCCCACTTATTAGCCTCCTCACACCCCTCCTAAAATCACGCATAGCAGAGGCTATCTCTCCTCTTATTGCCTCCATCTCCTCTCTAGCTTCCCAAATTACTGCCTTCACTACTGCTCCCTCTTCAGTTGGGGGCCTGGCTTCAGTTCCTCCTGAAACCAGGCAGGGGGAGATACTTGATGAAGAAGCAGCAGCAGTCGTAGAAGAAGCAGTAGCACCAGCAGAATCAGTTGAAAAAGATATAGACACGGTAGAAGCAGTAGAAGATGTAGCAATAGAACAAGAAACAACAGAAGATGTACAAGAAGAAGTTATAGCAACATACAGCACTAAGCCATCTATGGATATCATTCCATATACCACACTAACTTGGCTCAAGACAACTTTTACATCTTTAGAGTCTATTCCAAGAGTTGCTTCCCCCACAATTTAATCCCCTATAGCTCCATTTTTGTAATGGATGACTCGCCCATGCCTGATCTAGATGCACTGATCATAGAAGATATTGAGGAAGAAAATAAATCAGCTGCTCAAAGCACTGATGTACACAGTTCTCAAGTTTCCCTTCCAGTTCCTTAAAAGATAGAAAAGACAACAATTTCTGATGACACAATAAGAGAGATTGATGCCATGTATGAAAATCCTCAGCCCTCTGATGATGATGATGATGATGATTCTGATTCTGATGAGGACCCAAAGAGGAAGAAAGTTTCAAAGAAAAGGAAAGCTCCTCCACCTCCTGCCCAAAAACCCAATCCAGCAAATGACACACCCTATTACATTCTGCCGAACATAACTCTATACAAGGATATGCCAGCTTGGATGTGGTTGTCAGAAAATGAACAAAAGGTAAGGAAGAAGAGCAGAAGATATTCTTGTCCCGTACAGAAATTCAAGAGAGGTCCTCTTCCTCCTCCTCCAGCTGCTGGTTCCTCAGGAACTACTTTTCAAGGGACAGATGAACCTTCCAAGCCTACATCCTTCACCAGAACATATCAAAGGCAGGAAAGGTCATCTAGACATCATTCTCAAGGAAGTAACCAGCAAAGGAATGTCAGTTTTACCGAGCAAATAAAGGAGGTAGTTTATCAGAAACCAGAGTTCTCATCTCCCAAACAGCAAGCTCAATAAAGAAGGCACACAGAATCCCACAAGCCCAGAGTAAAATATAGTGAGACAGTTCCTCCAAAGTCTTTGTATACTCAGAGTGATGAAAGACAAAAAATAACAAATTTCTAAGCACAGTCCACTCAATTCAAGCCTGTTACCCTACTACCCCGACAAGATGATCAATCATCTGTTAGTCAGGATGTTGATCCCAACTTCAGGATGGCTAGGATCCAAGAGTTGATTGGTCTGTCATATATAAAGAAGGCTAAAGAAGAGGGTGAAGATCCAACAAAGTTCATAACTATGTCTTCATACAGAGAAAAAGAACTAGATAAACTTCAAGTAAGCAAGAAAGTGTTTAATCCTGCAGAGTACATGGTAATACACCCAGAGGCTGTAGTACCCAGAACCTCCACCCTAACAATGATTAGAGCAGCAGATATGTACATATCAAAGAAAGAAGCTGCTAATCCTAACATGGAAATCATCTTTACTCAGCCTGGGGATAAGAGTAAAGAAGCAAAGAAATAGAAGAAATAGAACCTGAACTCCTATGTGTATGATATACTTTTGAAAAACTATATTCTATGATACAAAACTAACTGTGTAAATATATTTACTGCATATATATTATTTCATTCTCTGCCAGATATATATTTTCTTGCTTTATACATTTCTTTTTATCATTGAGTCTGTAATTAGTGACCTCACCCAAATAGGGGGAGATTGTTGGATCCCTAGTTGGATTTGGGCTAGGTTCACTAAGTTAGGATATTACCCAACATGTATTGCCAGGGTCATGGTTGTGTCCTAGAGTTTAGGTCTGGTCCTTAGAGTCAACAATGCCAGGGACCAGCCTCTAATACTTCTAGAGACTCATGACTTAGAGAAAATTCAGGACTTAGAAAAAGAGCTCTATGTTCGTCGATCTCAGGTCGACGAAAGTCGTGCTCATCTCGACAAACTCAGAGATAATTCTCTGAGCTTAGCTCGACAAACTCTGTTCGATGGTCCTAGATCAACTAATTTTGGATCAGATGTTTCAACACTCAATGCTAGAGGACATCTCACTCAACGCCAAAATGATGTTTCAACACTCAGCACCAGAAAACAGTTTATGTCCAGAATCAAAACTCAGGTCGACGATCTTTGACCTCAACTAGACGAACTCAGTTCTCAGATCTCAGGTCGACGATCATGGACACAAGCTCGACGAACTTGGTGCATAGAATAGGAAAGTCGTCAAGCAGCAGTCAACCATACTAAGGTCGACGATCTTGGTTCTCAACTCGACGAACTATGGACTCAGGTCGACGAATCCAGACTTGGTTATTTCCCTCTTCTGTTCCTATTAAATTGCAATGATTCCTGAGTAATTAATGATGTAATATTCTCTGAATATTACCGTTAGACAAAAGCATTAATTATTGTCTTCATCAAGATTATTGCTCGTCATTTTCCAAAGGGACAGTTGGGAAAACTAATCAATGCAAATTTTCCAAGGCCGTCAGCATTGATTACACAAGGGATTTCAAAATTCAAATGGACTCTTACATGGAAAATATAAAAATATAGATTCTTCTTCTTCCTGTATAGAATAGAAGATGAGATACAACACATATAGATATACAGAATACACGAGACACAGAAAATCAATCAGTCAAGAAATCGATAACTGCTAGACCAGAAGAAGAACAGTTTTCTAAAGAAGAAGAACAATTATTCAAATCAAGAGTCTTTTTCTGTCAATCACTCAAGAACTTTCAAAAGAAAATAACTACTGCATCTGTCAAGGAGTTCTTGAAGTTCTTCTGGTTGAAGTTGAAAGCTTGAAGGCATATCACCCTAAAGCAAAGTTTCTTTTACCCTGAATAAATTAAGTATTTTAGGGGGAGCTTTTGCCACCATCAAATCCACAGAGTCTTCTCAGTTGAATACTTGAGAAAGAGAAGACATCATCACTCTCTCACCTCCTCTGTAAAAAGGGTTCTCTACTCCCTTCAAAAGTGATTTCTGGTTACAAGTCTCCTAACCAAAAGACTTGAGGTTGGTTTTTGAGCACCTTACCAAAAGCTCATGTGTTGCAGTCACCTGAACAAAAACCTGAGTGGATTCCTACCATGGTGGTAGAAGAGTGGATGTACCCAGGTTGGGGAACCACTATAAAATTCTTGTGTTGTCTGGTTGCCTTTTTCTTTTGTTCTTACTGTGGTGTGATAGTTAGGATTCTGTGATTTTTTTATTAGTTTAATCTGTTGTGCTGTGGTATAACATCTTATTTTAGGAACAAGTTATATTATTAAGAAAAAGATTTTAATTACTCAGAAATACTCTATTCACACCCCCCCCCCCTCTAGAGTATATTAAATCTAACCCTCACTTTCAATTGGTATCAGAGGGGAGTTCTTTTGGTTGTACAGGTTAACCCTTGAATAACAGATCCTAAGTTAGATCTCTTTATATTTATATTAGATTCACATAGAAAGCATGGCACAGAACAAAGATTATACAAGCACCAGACCTCTAGTGTGCAACCTGAACAAGTTTGTCATCTAGAAGGCAAGAATAAAGTTACATATGAATTCTGTTGATGAAGATATTTTTCACTCTATCTTAACAGGACCACTAACTCCAGTAGTTTCAACTCCATCTACATCAACTTACATGAGTGCAGTCCAACCCCCTAGATGGACAGATGCATAGAAAAAGGCAAAGGTAGTTGATGACAGAGCCATGAACATATTGGCTCAAACAATGTCTGATGAAATCTTTCAAAAGGTTACTGAGTGCTTTTCAGCTAAGGCCATTTGGGACTCCTTAAACCAAATGGTGGCTTGATCAGCAAATGAGAGGAAAGATAGAAGATCAAACCTCATTACTCAGTATGAAAATTTCAAGAAGGATGAAGCAGAGATGGTTGAAGCAATGTACAATAGTCTTAGTTCCATCATCAGTGAACTAAGAACCTTGGACAAGGAGATTACTCTGACAAAGGTCAATGACAAAATTCTGATGTGCTACCCCAGCACATGGGATTCTAGAATATGGCCCATCAGAGAAGCAAGGAGCATGGTATAGATATTAACTGAATCTTTGTTGGGTAAGCTCAAGTCCTATGAGCAGTTGGTGAAATCAAGAAAAGCAGCTGCAGAACCAAAAGCTCCAACACAAATAAGAAAGGAGCATAGCCTAGCATTCAAAGCTGCAGAAGAATCACCAAGTCTTCCAGTGAATGATGAACTCATGAGTCTCTTTGCTATGAGATTCTACAAGATGGCTAGAAAGGGTTTATGGAAAAGGCCATCTAGAAGTGAAGAAAAACCCAGGTATAGCTGTCTATATACTAACTGAATCTAGTTCCACTGACTCGGTAAAGACTGAAACTGTAGGAACTTCAACTTCAGCTACCTGAACAAATATCTCAAGAACAACTATCTCTGAACACGAGGGAACAATCAAGGGAATTTGAATATCAGTAGCCACTTGAGTTTCAACAGACTCCCCCTCAATTTTTGCACTCGAGCTCTCAAGAATTTCGTGGGGGGGGGGGGGGGTAGGAGTTGGAATCCAATCCTCAGGAACTACCTTCTCCTCTTCCTCAGGCAAGTCTCTAACTCCTCCTTACCTTGGGATCGTCCTTTCCCATCTTGAGAAGATTGAAGAATCGATTTTCTTCAAATGATGAATTGGTACTCCTTTCGTCATGTCAATCCTATCTCTGACCAACTGATTTAGATATAGGCTAAGTATCCTTCCAAAGTTTGGTGCATGGAGATTGTCCTTTATTTGTCCAAACAACACTACTCCCTAGTCAATTAATTTTTGGCAGATGATAACGACAAGAATCTTGAACATATTTGAGGACAGGTAATCATGGGAACCAACTTTACACAAAAGAACTTTTCTAATTATGTCTGAGAGAAGTTTGCCTTCATCGTTCATTCGTTTCTGCTTCACGTCTGTTGTTCCTCTTGGCAGTCCACAAAATAAAAGAGCCCTTGTGAAATGATCATCTTCTAATAGGTAGGCTTCTTCATTCTCTAGTAGCCGCAAAAACCTCATGAGGAGGAAGGCCTTCACTTTAACTGAAATACTTCTGACTTTGCTCTTTATGAGAATGCCCTCACTAGGGAGCTTGGCATTGTGTTAAAACTCCAAGACATCCTTGTCCAATACTTTGCACGGGTGTTCAAGAACGAAGGTAAGTCTGTCCATTTCCAACATGAGAATAACGTTCCGGAAATCGTCAGTGGCCGAGCAAAAACCCATTCAGACGAGCTCTCCACCTACGAGCAAGCTTCTAGTTCCCCGGGGAGCCATGAAGAATAGCAGAAATTGAGAGAACGAAAAACCGGAGGAAACGACGTCGCTGGGATTTGCAGAATCCAAAATGACATGGGGAAGAGTCGACGTATTTCAGAATATATCTTCGACGAAGTGAAAACATGTTTACCCCGAAAGCACAATATACATATATATACCTAATGTTTTGAAGAGAGATAATTAGGCGCGTACCTGAACCAGGTGACTTTTCAGATCCAATACAAAAAAAAATCATCTTGTAGTAAAATTCGTCGAAATCCCACGGAAGCCAAGCCGAATTCAACAGATATCGCCGAGATTCGTTGAATAAATACGGGTTGTTTCGACGAATCAGTGAGTTTCCATGAATGCTACTCGAAGAATTTTCCATAAAAAATTTTGTCTTCTTTGAGATGTACTTCACTGAGAGATTTCTGACTCCTTAGACATCTTCATGATTCCTTCTTGAGCCTGCCCAGTTCCATTTTGAAGAATAATAACATGGCCTTATCCAGTGGCTTCATGAATATGCCAGTGACTTGCTTATCCGTCGGGAGATAGCTGAGATTAATTTCATCGTTCTCAACATGCTCCCAGATGATATAATATCTGATTTTGATGTGCTTTGTCTGACTGCGAGAGAATGGATTATTTGCAATCGCAATCGCACTAGAGGAGTCGCAAAACATAGGAATCTCCTTGAATGTGAAGTTGTAGTCTTAAAGTTGATTCCTGATCCATAAATGTTGTGTGCAACAGCTGCCAGCAATGATGTACTCTGACTCGGCAGTTAAGATTGCCACAAAATTTTGCTTCTTGCTGCTCCATGATATAAGCCTTCTTCTGAGGAATTAGCATGTCTCGAAAGTGCTTTTCCTTACATCCCTGCTACCTGCAAAATCAGCATCTGAAAATCCAATTAGCTCGACATCATTACTTCTTGGGTAGCATAAGACAAGATTTGGTGTACCCTTAAGGTATCTCAAGATTCTCTTTGCAGCAGCATAATGAGATTCCTTAAAGTTCACCTGAAATCTAGCGCACACACATGTTGAAAACATTATGCCGGTTTTACTAGCCGTAAGATGGAGAAAGGACCTAATTATGCCTCTATACTTGGTTTCATCAAAAGTTTTCCCTTTCTCATCCTTATCCAGAGATATAGTTGACCCCATTGGAGTCCTCATCGAGATTGTGTTCTCAATTCAAAATTTCTTAAGCAACTCTTTGGTGTACTTTGTCTGAGAAATGAAAATTCTACCTTCAGACTGCTTCACCTGGAGTCCTAAGAAATACTTCAGCTCTCCTATACTGATCATTTCAAACTTCCCTTGCATAAGTTTAGAAAACTTCTTGCGAAGGTGGTCATCTGTAAAGCCAAATATAACATCATCGACATAGATTTGCACAAGCAAAATCTTACCTTTAACTTCCTTAAGAAATAATGTCTTATCTATATTTTTTCTTGTGAACTTATTCTCAAGAATAAAGCTAGACAACATCTCATACCAAGCTCGGGGAGCTAGTTTTTAACCATATAGAGCCTTATTAAAAAAATACACATAATCGGGGAAAGTTGAGTCGACAAAACCTGGTGGTTGTACTACGTATACATCCTCTTTTAGATCGTTGTTGAGTAATGCATACTTCACATCCATTTGATATACTTTGAGGCTTTTGTGAGCAGCATACGCAAGGGACAACCTAATTGCTTCGAGTCTGGCCACTGGAGCAAAGGTATGATCGAAGTTGATCCCTTCTTCTTGTTTGTACCCTTGAGCTAGAAACCTTGATTTATACTTTATAATTACTCCATTCTTGTCCAGCTTGTTTCTGAATATCCATTTGGTACTGATCACGTTCTATCCTTTGGGCCTTGACACTAATTCCCAAACCTTGCACCTTTTAAATTGATTTAGCTCCTATTGTATAGACATTATCCAAGAGGCATCATTGTTTGCTTCTTCAAATTTATTTGGCTCAACCTGAGAAAGGAAGCTATCATGTAATACTTCATTAGTAGTACCTCTTCTGGTTCTTACAACGTCGCCTGGCTCTCCAATTATTAGATCAACGGGGTGATCTTTTAGGCGTCTGAACATTAGATTTCTTCCTGTCCCACCAGTAGGTTCTGCAACATCTGTTGCATCTCCTGTAGGTTGAAGGAGTTCTTTATCTAGTAGCTCTTCTTCCACCACACTTGGATTGACAACTTTAATAGAGCTTAGAGAATCTTCTTGTATTGCTTCTTCCAAGCTTAGTTCTTTTATCCTGGAACCTACATCTACACCAATAACACTAGACAAGCTGCTATGGAGCATACTTGTCTCATCAAATACAATAATTAAAGATTCTTCTACAACCAAGGTTTTCTTTTTAAAATTCTATATGTCTTACTATGGCTACTATAACCTACGAAGATACCTTCAAAACACTTTTCACTAAACTTCGTACGATAATATTTCCCATTGTTAAGTACGAAGCATTTGCTGCCAAAGATCATAAAGTAAGACATAGTCGGTTTTCTCCCCTTCATCAGTTCATAGGGAGTCTTACGATTGCTTTTATTGATTAATGCTTTGTTTTGCACATGGCAAGATGTGTTGACTTCTTCAGCCTAGAAGTACTCTGGTAGTGAAGTGTAATTAAATATAGTTGTACATGCTTCAATTAGGGTTTTATTCCTTCTATCAAAAACTCTATTTTGTTGTGGAGTACGCGGAGATGAAAACACATGAAAGATACCTTGACTTCCACAGAATTCTGTCATGGCCCCAAACTCAAACTATGGTCCATGATCACTTTTGATTTTGACCATTGAGTAGTTTTATTTTTTTCGAATTTGCCAGACAAAATTAGTGAAAGCCTCGAAAGGTGTCTGACTTGTGCTTCAGAAAGAACACCCAAGTAAAATAAGAGTAGTCATCAACACTGACTAACGTATAGACTTTACCTCCTAAACTGTGAACTTGCATAGGACCAAACAATTCCACATGAAGTAAATATAGATATCTAGAAGAATCTTTTTCTGCAATACCCTTAAATGTAGCCCTTGTCTGCTTACCCATTTTGCATGTGTGATATGGAATCTCTTTAAGAAACTTAATGCAGGGAGCATCACGTCCAAGATTTTGAGAAAATAGCATATTTATAGTTTTGAAATTAATGTGTTAATCTCTTAAGTCATTGGTCACAGGGACATGCACTATCTTTTGCTAAAAAGCACACTGGTAAAGAATTGTCTAAACATAGAGAATTTAAACAGAAAAAATTTCTACTCCGAGTGCTTGTAAAGACTGTCTTCAAATTGGCAGACGATTTTATTAGACACTTTTCCTTGTAGAACTCAATGATATATCATTTATAACATAATTAGTTTATGCTTATGAGATTATGTTGTAATCCGTTAACATAAGCCAATTCTGTGAAGGAGACTATGTCGTTGGTAATCATACCGTAGCCTTGGGTGAATCTCCAATTAGACCCTCCAAAGATGACTTTTGGACCATCTTTGACTTAGGTATATTCTAATAATAGGCTTCTAGTCTTGGTCATGTACCGAGAGCATCCACTGTCCAAATACCAAATTGGAGTTTTGTTGGCCTTTATACATACCTACATTCATGAATCATTTTCCCTTAGGAACCCAAAATGATTTGGGTCCTTGGTTCCTTGTTAGCTTAACACCACTAGGAACATTAACCTTTTTAGTGTTCGGTCTCGCAATGTTAACTCATGGAGTTTCATATTTTATTTGATAAAACCAACAATCCACGGCAAAGTGACAAATTTTTTCACAGCACCAACAGTCAACCTGTTGTACCGTCTCTTATTTTCCTGCTTTACCTTTTGAACGGGATGTCTAGCATGGGCAACCGACTTGGAGGAAGAAGCCTCATGAGTACAAAATACACATGACTTTTTTGCCTCCTTAGCCTTTGAAACAACAGTTTTGGCTTTCAAAGCTTTCTTGCCACTTCGTCCATGAACGTATGGAACATAACTGTTAAAGGTGATTTCTTCATAAGGTGCCTTGAACACACTTTCCCTGAAATCCTTAGGGCGGGTCCAACCTTTGCTCCTTTTGACAGGCTCCACATATATTGGTCTGGCATATTGAGCATAGGATGATTCAAAGTCATACATCTAAGTCGGGAAGACTACCTTTTTGAAGGTGGTTTGACTTTGAACAGCCTTACCCTTCCCTTAGCAGCTTTATGTCCCACACTGATATGATTCTTTGAGGCTAAGAATCCATCAATAAGGGGAAGCATAGTCTTCGACTTCGATAATGCTTCTACCAGCTTCCTTTCGACTGCTAACTTCTCTTCCAGCTCATTAAGGAATATCTCCATCTAAGATAATAGCTCAGTTGAGTCCTTCAATTCTTCCTTCAAGGATTGGACTTTGTCTCTGAGACGAGTTAAGTTTTCAATTTCCTCTCCTAGATTTGATTCCACTTCCTTGAGAAAAGCAATCTCTTTTGTTTTCACTTTAACTAGCTTTCGGCATTTGTCAAAGGCGTTCAATAGGACTTGATACTGAGCCATCAGATCAGAATCATCCTCTTCAAAGGAGTAGCCTTCATGGCCATCTGAGGCAGTTTTTGTCTCAAAGAGAAGAGTGTGAGAGTTTACCTTCCTGTTATACTCTGATTCTCCATCATTCTAATTGGTGTGTTCCATTAGCCCAAAATAGGTTTCTTCATCAAAACTTGACTCTCTCTAGTCACTATCGCATAGGGTTTTTGGCTTCTTTGCGATGAAGCTCTTTTCTTCTTTCTTCTTGTTTCAAAAGGATTTCTTTTCTTCCTTCCTTCCCTCTTTCTTATTGTAGGGGTAGTCGACAATCATGTGCCTTGGCTTATTGCAATAGTAGCGCACAATGTTAGTAGAAATATGTTTGTTCGATTTCGACTTATACCTATCATTGTGGCTTTTCTTTGCCCGATCACCATCCCGATGTGAACTTCTGAAGTCGGAGGAGGAGGACTAGTTTTTCATTTGCCTCCTTTTGTTGAGCATCCTCTTGAAGTGCTTGGAGAGCAGAGAGAACTCTCAATCAGACATTTCCGAGCTTGAGGTATTTGTCTCTGAGTCCTCTTGACCTTCAGAAGCTTGTGTCCTTACAATTGACACCACTTTGAGTTTCTTTTACCCTTCGACCTTTAGTGCTAAAGCGTTCTATTTGCTTGAAGTCTTACTGATTTGTTCCCCTTTCTTCCTCGTATTCATTTGTTGTTCATAGGAAAGGAGCTTTCTGAATAGGTTCTGAGGATCAATCTCAGGCAGCTTTCCAAACTCCCTAATGGCCACCACCTTAGTGTCCCAGTCTTTTGTCAAGGATCTTAGGAATTTATTATTGAGCTCACCATTAGTAAATGTACGACCATAATTTTTGAGGCCGTTGACGATCTTGAAGAACTTTTCAAAGCTGTCTGCAATTATATAATTAGAGCCTTGCTTGAATGCCTCGTACTCTAGATTTAGTAGAGATCTCTGATCTTCTCTAACTTCTTTAGTTCCTTTCATGAGTACTACGAGACAGTCCCACATCTCCATGGCAAATTTACAGTAAAATAGACTTTGCAGCATCAAGTTGTCCAGTGCACTAGCTATGATATTATTTTCCTTCTTATCCAAGGAGACTAGGGCAATCTCATCTTTGTTCAGATCCGTCATCTTTTTTGGAACCATTACATTAGGATTCATAGTAGATGGTTGAGTAGGAACATGAGGGCCTTCTCCAACAATTTAAAATATGTGGGGATCAGTAACTTCCATGTAGAATCTGACTCTCTCCTTTCGCATGGAGAAGTTCTCCTTGGTGCACACTAGTAACTTCATCGAAGACATATCCTTGCTTATGTCCATTTCAGCTAAGCAGTGTCTCTTGACAACTAGGCGGAGATCTTGTTAAAGGTGTTAACCATATATCGAACAACACCCCTCTGATACCAATTGAAAGTGTCTAGTAGACAACCTAAATCACCTAGATGGGGGTGAATAGGTGAGTTCTCCATCTTTTAACGGAATAAAAATTAGCACAAACAAGCACACAAAAATACAGAGAATTTATAGTGGTTCCCCGAGTTAGGTACGTCTACTGACCCGCCTCGCCTATCAATTATAAAGGGCTAGATTCAGCTACTTCCCCTTTATCTCAAAATGAAAACAATCTTGCAAATTGTCGCCTCAACTCCTACAAACTCATAGACAACTCTTCTACCACTGGGAGAACAACCTCTCCTATATATTCAATTCTGTAAACAAGGATCTACATCTCGGAGACAATACCTCTTACAAAAGTATAAAAAGTTTTACACAACAAATGATTAAAAATAATCTTCTTTAGATTTGAAATCTTCAGTCTTCCTTTCCTCTGAAAAGTAGAACTTGATAGCCTTGAGGAAATCTTTGAAGTCTTAATCTGAACAAAAGAAATCAAGTAGATCTGAGGAATACTTGGACTTTCAGAGATATAAGATCTAGTCGACCCACTTATTGAAGAAGAATCTTGCGTCAAATCGTCGGCCGAGAGGAAGACATGAAAACTATTTTGTGAGTGCCAATGGGAGTTCTTGGAATTTTCAATTTGAAATTGTAAAAGGCACGATTAAGCTTAAGCGAAAGTCACCATAGGTATTTATACCAACTAATCTTCTCTAACGGCTAGAAATTCCTTCCATACTGACAAATCCACGAGTTACTATACATGGAGGTTTGAACGAGCTGAGACGGAATTTTGAAAATAGAATTAAAAAGTTCTAAGTCTTATTCGCCGAGTAACGTCGAGTATATAAGGGTATACTCATCAAACTACTTCGAATCTCGACGAAAATGACTTAGAAGATTCCAGATAAATCTTTCAGACAGCTCAGCGCCTTCCTAGGGAGACTCAGCGAATTCAATGAATATCGACTAGCATACCCGACAAATTTGATGAGTATCGAAAGATACTTTCAACGAATCTGAAGAGTAGGCAAAGTGATATATGACAAATTTTACTTGGCCGATTCTCAATGATGCAGGAAAAATTCGCAGGCTTAATTCTTACGAATTAAACGAGTCTCAGTAGGTATACCATACTAATTTGATGAGTATCAATGGATAATATTAATGAATTCGATGAGTCTACACTACAATACTCGACAAATTTTCCTTAGAAAAATCTGATTTTACTGAGTACAACAACACATCCTTCATTGAATCGTCTAATGCACTTGATGTAGAAGTACACTCCAATAGAGAGTTTACACATGTGTCATCACATTGGCCTACACAATGAGGGATTACATTGTATAGTCCTATGTTTCATGACCCACTGTAACCTGACATTGGGTTGTACCTGGAAATAACATTCGGTAATAACAAAACTAAAAAACACGCATTCAAATAAAATCTCAATTCATCTTAGTTCAAGGGACAATTCTTCAAATCAGGGTTATTGTGGATAAAATACCCAACAAAACTTATTGTGTCCAACACGTCCGCTGTCAGTGAGATTGGTTTGCATATGCCATTCATAGTTGATCAATAGTTGCCTAGTTTGAATCAGATATTGGCGACCAAAGCCCCCACCCCATCTACAAGGGAGCCATTTTCCCAAGCGGAGAATGAGTTGCTCAATTTCTTACTGACTAGTAAAGCAGAGCGCTCCCATGTGAAATCGACGATTGTTGATCAACTGTCTTGGAAGAGGCTGGCCAAGCTTTTCTTATACTAGGCGTGAGTTACGCGGGTATTGGGGATGAATAAGTTTTGGTCCCGATCCAATGGGCAGCTCAAGCAAAAGGTCAAGGATGATAACAGGAAAAAGTGCTTACAACACTCTTTACGAACTGTGTATAGGTAACATCTTCTTGCTTGATCCACATCATTCTCCTTCAACATCTTATAGTCTGAGTTCTCTCTTGCTATAATGCATGCTATAATTCTCTTGTTTTCCTTTATTGGAGTATCTTATATGTTTTTCTCACATTTTATCATCTTTTTATGTTGAGGTTGAGAACCTTACTCAGCATGAGCATAATTTTAATGATAGCATTAAGTATGTTACCCATTATATCACAATTATCTTTAGATATAGATTTTGTTTCAACAAATTAAAAAGACCTTGCAGCAAAATGAAAGAACGGATACAAGAACAAATTGAAGATGAAAATACTTTGAAGTAAGTTCTTTAGCAATAACCTTATCTTTATATATTCCATCAGCCTCTCATTTTACATCCTTTTAACTTTTATAGGTGGCTTTATGCGACTATAGAGGATATCAATAACCTACCATACTTTTAGGTTTATATAACTATATAATGTGTACTTTGTTACCTATTATCTATAACTATAAAAATTTGAAGTAAATAATTCTTACTGTCTAGTCAAGCAATACAGATTAATTATTTTCTTCTTTGTTTGTAGAATCAAATATTGTTTGTAGTACAAGCACTACTTGGCACTACCTTAGAAGTCCTAGATACTGATGAGGTAGGCGTGAAGTGATGTTGAACTTACAATTCTTTGACTGAATTTTACTGCTCCACAAAACCTAAAAATGTGCACTGTTGAAGCAAGCTAGTTCTCTCTGAATACTTTCAGAAGAACAAATTAGAGTAAATAGATTAGACTCAAAGCTTGATCTTCTACCTATCAGATAAGAAGATCAAGGAGGAAAGCCCCAAATCTATAATACCTAAAGATTCAATCAACTCAGGGTCTGATTCTAGAAAATTGGCTTTTACAACAAGAACAACCAAAGTTTTTGATTCAAGGTCTATTTATTTTATTCATCTATTGTAAACATTACATTCATCAATTATTATAGGACTTTTTTATAAGTCTGGGTTGCAAGGTTGTACTCCCAGCTTGAGTGTTGGGCTTGTTGATAAGCTTGAGTGTAAGACTTAATGCAAGTTAGAGGTAGGAAACCAATTGGGTTTCAGAGCTGTAGGAGTTGTAGAATTCTGAGTTCTAGGGCCTATGTGCCTAATGGTATGACTTCTTGATAAGTTTAAGTGCAGGGCCTCTGTGCCTGAGGTAGGGTCTTGGAGGAGACCTGAGAGATCCTGAGGGATCTATACTGTAATCTCTAAGGAGCCATGTTTTGGAGGAGATTACCGAGTCTAACACACTACTAGATAGGCGCAAAGGGATAATAGATGTACTCATACCCTAGGGAACCATTATAAAATATCTATATGTTGATCAGTGGTTGTTGTTTGTGGTTTATATTTACTTATAAAAGCTAAAATCTGAAAAGAAATCATTAAAGTATAAGACCACTTATTCACCCCCACCCCCACCCCTCTAAGAGATTTTGACTACCAACAACAACATAATATCAAGTGGTATCAGAGAGAGGTTGGTCAAAACTAGACTTAACAGCCTGACCAAGATACTATAAGGGTAGTCAAGCCTAACACCATGACCTCCTGTGAGTCTCATAAGGAGATGAGCTCAATGAAGTTGCCCATATGTAAAAAAGAAATTGTTGGCATATGAAAGCAAAGGGTGAAGCTATTCGGGGAAGCTTCAGACCCAAGGATCTATATTACAGTAGAAGAGGGGTCATTCATTCTTATGAAGGCCTCCACCATTGTTCCAAATTTATAAGTTCCTAAAAAATATGCTTACATGAACAAGGATGAGATTGTACTGGCTACTATTGATAAGAGAGCCAAGAATATTATAGTTAGTGCAATTGATGATTCCACCTTTTAGAATTTGGTTCACTGTCAAACTGCTAAGGAGATGTGGAATATACTTATAGTGTACATGGAGGGAACTAAAGAAGTAAGGGATGATAGGAAATCCCTTCTCAACAAAGAATATGAAGCCTTTAGGCAGAGCTCCAAGGATAGTATAGTTAAATGCTATAAAAAATTCTTCAAGATAGTAAATGAGTTGAAGACCTATAGGAGGGTCTTCACCAATTATGAGCTAAATGGGAAGTTCCTTAGGCCTATAACAAGAGACTGGAACGATATTTGTCATCAGGGAGATGGAGAACTTGGCCAACATTTTTTCACACACACTATTTGGAAAGCTGCTCTCTTATGAGTTGTAGTTAAATGCAAGAAAAGAGGAGGAGTTTGTTGTCAGGTCTCACATGAAGGAGAATTTTGTGGCCCTCAAGGCTAAAGGGTCAAAGAAAAATAAGTAGAGAACCACCTCTCCTCCTAGAAGAGTGGCTGACTAAAAATCTTCTGAGCCCAACACATATGATGCTAAAATATAAGATAGAGAGTTTGTTATATTCTAAAGGTAGTTTAAGAAGATGATGTCAAGGAAGAAGAACTTAAAGAACATGCCTTCTTTATCCTCTAACTCCAAGAAGGAGTACAAGGATCTCACAAATATCAAAAGAACCATAAAGGGGATAGGTATGGATCCAAAACTAGTAAACATATTTCTTCTAACATTGCGTATTACTACTGTAGTTAACCTGGGCATGTCATTGTTGACTACCCAGTCAAATGGAAGGAAAAAAAGGCATTGGTGGTAGGAAGAACCACAAGGGCAAGAAGTCTAAAAAGACTTTCCTTGTCAAGAAGGAAAAGAGCTGGAGTTAGAGTGACTCAGATTCTTCTGAGTCAGATGAAGAAAAAGCCTATATTGGGTTATTTGCTAAAGAAGAAGAAGAGGATGACTATCCAGTTGCAAGGATAGGGATCAGGGCTCCTTTGTCACATTATGATAGTGAAAGTGAGGAAGAAGAACAAAGTTATAGCTTGATGGACATAACAAATAAAGATAATCAGGATGAATCTAATCCTGATGAGGTAATAATTTATAACATGTCTTCTTCTGATTTAGATTATGAGACATGCCTAGAGAAGCATCCTCTCCATTTGGTGTTGAGGATGGATAAGACACAGAGTTTGAAGTCAATCAATTGATTGGCAAGTACGGTGCCCTCCTTGAGGCCTTATGTAAATGCAAGAAGCTTACTAAGAAGCAAGCTAAAAAGCTTAAGCTTCTTCGAACTCTTAAAGTTGAGCTGGAAGAAAAGATGGACATGTTCCATTAAATGGCCTCTAATTCAATTGAGCTCAAGAAGATCATTAATAAGCATACAAAAATAAGAATTCAAAATAAAATACTTATTAAGAATCTTGAAAATGATATCCTCAAGGAGAGGATGTTTGTGGATCAGTTCTTAAAGCCACAGTCTGTGCTGCCCATTATTGACTCTTTCACTTCCCAAAATAATAAGATGGGAGTGGGCTTCAATAGGAAAGCAGCAGTAACCAATGCTAAGGTAAAGAGACTTGATGTTAAGCCTCAAACCACCTTTCAAATGGTTCTACTTCCTTCTAACAGGTATGACAATGACAATATATATGGTCACTAGAAGAATGGAAATTCTTGCAGTAAGGACACTAGTGCTCCTAACTGTAGAGTGAGAAAGGGCATGGGGTTTGTGCTTTGGAAGCTCCCCATAAAGAAATTCAAATGGGTAACTATAAACCATTTGTATTGGTTACTCTCTCCCCTACACTCAAAGGTAAGGGCGTTGTATCTTACCATACCACTCAAAGTAAAAAGCAGGTTATTAGCAAAATAGTAACCCAGTCTCACAAGGCCATATCAGATGTCATCAACAAAATGTCAGCTTCCAAGCTGACACCTATTGATGTCAAGCTGATATCATCAAGTAAGACAGGTTATCATTGAGCACACTACTAAGTGCTTTCTTAGAGGAACAGGAAAATTACAGCAGCCTTCTCTACTAAACATGGACACTCAGATGCACCTTCAACTTCCAGGAAAGTTCAAAAGAGAAGGTATAATATTTTTTAGTGTTGATGCTGTGGTAAAGTGGGTCACTTTGCCATTGACTGTTGAAACAATAACACTATGCCTAATGCAAAGAAGATCTTTGTTCTATGGGTAGCACCTGACATGAATATTGTTTTTACTACTAAAAAGAACCTAGGACCCAAAACTTATTAGGCTCCTAACGTAAAATAAATTTTATCTTATAGGATAGTTCAAGTACCAACTTGAATCAAATTTAGTACTTGGATAGTGGTTGTTTCAGGCACATGATTGGACTAAGAGTCTTCTAAAGGATTATATTCCTATGAAGAATTGACCAAAGGTCATTTTTGGAGTCTCTGACAGAGGTTTCACCAAAGGATATTGTATGATCTCCAATGGAATACTCTCAATTATAAGGTTAGCTTATGTGGAGGTGTTGTAACAAAACCTTATAAGCATAAGATAATTATGTGACTTAGGCTATGTCATTTAATTCCACAATGATAAGTGTCTAATTAAAAGGTCTGTTGGCTTAGAGAATATTCTCTCAGGCACTTGGAGCGGGAATTTCTATTCTTTAGATTTTATATGCAATAATTCTTCAACTCTAATTTGTCTAATAGCTAATGAGAAAGAGTCTCTTTGTGTACAGAGGTACAAGAGACTTGCTTACATTAATTACAATAAAATTAGCAAAATCTTTTCTGAGAATTTAGTTAGAGATAGTCAAACTTTAAAATGTGTTAGAGAGGGTCCCTGCCATGCATGTTAGATGTGCAAGCAAACAAGGGCCACCTTTACGGGCATTGGCTCCAAAGACACTATAAGATGTCTTTATATATTGCATATGGATCTGTTTGGTCCTATGCCCATTTAGAGTTTGGGAGGGAAGTTGTTTTCCTTTGTGATTGTAAATGATCACTTAAGGCTTATATGGGTATTCTTCCTTGAGAAGAAATCAGATACCCCAAATGTCTTTATGACTTTTTTCAAGATAATTCAGAATGAAATGGAATGTTCTGTGGTTAAAGTAAGAAGTGGCCATGGTAAAAAATTTCAATTTGGGTACATGACAAGGTTCTGTCAAGAGCATGGTATCTCCCAAGAGTTCTCTTCTCCCAAAAATCCTCAACAAAATGGAATGACTGAGAGAAAGAACAGGACTTTCATAGAGGCTGGTAAAACATTGCTTGATGATTCCTCTCTTCCAGAAAATTTCTAGGATGAGGCAATCAATACAGCATGTCATATCCTGGACAGGGCCTCTATCAAAAAGTCTCATGGGAAAACTCCTTATAAACTTCTAAAAGACAGAAAACCAACCATTTCATATTTTAAAATCTTTGGTTGTAAATGCTATAATCTAAATGATGAAAAGTCTCAGTTAACTAAATTTACTTAGAAATGTAGTGTGGGTACTCTTGTTGGATATAGCTCCTATAGTAGAACATATAGAGTAATCAATAGGAAGACCCATGTAGTTAAATAATCCATGCATATTATATTCGATGAGACTAGCATTCTATACAAAAGCTGGTCTAGTGTTCTTAGCAGTGCAGGTACTGAGCTAAATATACAAGATCTGTCCATACAAGATAAGCTAAGCACAAGCAAGATTACTTCTCAAATTGAAGTACTTAGCAAAGAAATTCAGCTTTCTGATGGAAATGAGGACACTGCTAAAGAGGATCAGCTAGTTGGAAACATTCTAGTAGGTCATCCTGTTGTTGACAAAATGCCTGCAGCAACCTGGCACCTGAGAGATCATCCCAACAGTCTCATAATTAGAGATGTAAACCAAGGAGTGACCATTAGGAGTAGAATACATAATGAAGCTCTATTTTTGAGTTTCTTATCCCAGGCGGAGCCAAAGAATTTTGAAGATACTGTCAAAGATCCTTTCTAGATCAATGTTATGTAGGAAGAGCTATAGCAATTCAAAAGATTCAAGGTTTGGAAGATTATGCCAAGACCTCAAAGACATAACATAATTGGTACCAAATGGATTTTCAGAAACAAATGGATGAAAATGGAGTAATTGTGATGAATACAGCCAGACTAGTAGCCAAGGGATATATGCAGGAAGAAGGGATATATTTTTACCAGACAATTATCCAAATTGCATGGCTAGAGGCAATAAGAATGTTCCTAGCCTAAACTACATATAAAGGTTTCAAAGTATACTAGATGGATGTGAAATCAATATTTCTAAATTGTAATCTCACGGAAGAGGTATATGTAGAGCCACCATCAGGTTTTGCGAATCCAAATTTAACTAGTCATGTTTATTTTCTTAAGAAATCATTGTATGGGTTAAATCAAGCCACTAGGGCTTGGTATGAAACCTTATCTACCTTTCTCATGAAGAATAAGTTCTTAAGGGAAAAGATAGATAACACATTGTTCCTGAAAGTTAGGGGATAGATCTGATTTACTCTAGAGGGGGGGGGGGGTTGAATAGAGTGATTTAAATCTTTTTACTGTTTTTAAAATCAATTAGTAAAATTAGTGATAGTAGTAGTTATATAAAATGAAAGAGGAACTAAGCTAAACTACACAACCACAACACAATAAAGTAAGGAAAAAATGAATACACAGACAACACAAGAAGTTATAGTCATTCCACAAATCTGGGTACATCCACTCTTCTACCACCCTGGTAGGAATCCATTATAGGTTTTTGCTCAAGTGACTGCCACCATAGGTTTTTGCTCAGGTGCCCTGTCAACATAAGTTTTTGCTCAGGTGACCTGTCACCACAAGATCTATTTACAGGGAGATCTCACAACCCTTTAGGCTTTTGATCAGGTGGCCAAAAACCAAGAAAGAACTTTTGAAGGGAGTTAATAAACCCTTTATGCAGTGGGTTAAAAAGGTGATGTTATCTTCTCTTTCTCTAAACAACAAAGAAGACTTCAGTAGATTGCTAGTGTCAAAGCTCCCCATGAGATGTTGAAATGTTCAGGAAGACTGGAGCTTTACTCAGGGTGTAGGTCTTCAGCCTTGACTTGTTGATGTGTCCAGGAACTTATAGATAGATCTAAAAGAGTTGCCTTTGAGGATTCCTGGAGTAGAATTTGAAGAGGATAATTGATATCTATTTGATGTTCTTCTTCAGTCTTCTATAAGATCAAGGGAAAATAACTTCTTTTTCTACACAGTGAAAGCAGATGTTATTCTGTATATTGTTCTGTGTATATCCTTGTGTATATCTTCTTCTTCTTTTTGAGAGCCGTTTGAAAATCTCTTTTATATTCTGCTATATAATTTTTCTTTTGAATTTTGAATTATATGCATTAATTTCTACTTAGATTCTAGAGAAGAAAATGGCTGAAATGGTCTTCAATAAGTTTTCCCAATTATCCCAGTAAATGAGAAAGTAATTAAATCTGATGAAATCCATAATTAATGCTTCCATGAACGGATATATTCTTGAGAATATAAGCATTAATTATTCAGAGAATTACTTCCAAAGAATAGCATGAATTAGGGACAGAGATATGGAAAACTAATCATTCTGACTCTGAATAGAGTTCGTCGACCTCTGGGCAGATTACGTCGACCTGAGCTCCAAATTTGTCGAGTTGAGAATTTGTCTTGAGGGAAGAATTCGTCGACCTGAGCTCGAATTTTGTCGAGCTCAAATCAGAGAAGGAACTCTGAGTTCGTCGATCTGAGGTCGACGATTGTCGACCAGAGTTCGAAAAACTTCGAACTAATAAACTAAAATCACAAATATTATGATTCTTGAGTATCCCGAAGTCCACTACAGGCTATTCCATGAAGTTTGATTTTAATGACTAGCCTAAACCCTAGGACTAATAAACTTGACCCTGGCTATACAAGATGGGTCAACAATCCTGAAAGATAGAGGTTAGACCTGATTTACTCTAGAGAGGGGGGGGGGTGAATAGAGTAATTAAAACTTTTGGTTGTTTTAGAATTTATCAAAGTAAAATAGGTTATACCAATAGCAATATAGAAAAAAAATGAAAATAGGCTAAGCTAATCTATCACAGCATAGCAAGAATTAGAAAGAAAATGATCACACACAGACAACACAAGAATTTTACAGTGGTTCCCCAAACTGGGTACATCCACTCTTCTACCACCCTGGTAGGAATCCACTATCAGGTTTTTGATCAGGTGATTTTCACCACAAGATCTATTTCCAGGGAGATCTCACAACCTTTTAGGCTTTTGATCAGATGCCTAAAAACCAATAATTAACTTTTGAAGGGAGTTAATAAACCCTTTTATAGGAGGTGAGAGAGGTGATGATGTCTTCTTTTTTCTCTATACAACAGGGAAGACATATGGATTCTATTGTCAAGACTCCTTCTGAAATGTAGAGTTAGTTCAGAAAACTTGGGTCCTTGCTCAAGGTGTAGGTCTTCAGCCTTATCTTGAGAGATCCTGGAACTTTCTAACTAATTCAAAGTTGGTGTCCTTGAATGTTCCTGGAGTTGAAGTAGAAGAAGACTCTTGATATGAATGGTTATTCTTCTTCAGTCTTTAGAAAGAACAATGTAGAAAATATAATGTTTTCTGCACAGAGAGAAAGTTCTGTATATTGTTATTTTGTATCTCTTCTCTGTATTCTCAGTACTGTCTAGTATGTGTATGCATGCAGCGATTATTATTCTTCTTTGTCTGAAAAGAGAAAATCTCTTTTATATTCTGTTGTCAGAATTCTTCTTTGAAATTTGAATTCCAAGCATTAATTGATGACTCATCTCGAGAATGAAATGGCTGGAATATTTGCTTTAAATGAGTTTCCTCAACTGTCCCATTAAAATAAGTAAGTAATTAACCCTGATGAAGACCATAATTAATGCTGCCAATAACTTCTATATTCAGGATACTATAAGCATTAATTACTCAGGAAATCACTGCTAAATAATATAATGAATAAGGGACAGAAGTAAGGAAAACTCTCATTCTGGCTCAGGATAGAAATCGTCGACCTCAGAACAGAATTCGTCGACTGGATTTCCGAGTTCGTCGACCTGAGAATTCATGTTCGTCGACCTGAGCTCTGCGAACTCCATTCTAGAAATAACTTGCCAATTCTACGCTCTAAGTTTGTCGAGCTGAGAATCTGTCTGAACGAGGAGATCGTCGACCTGAGCTCGAATATCGTCGAGCTCAACTCAGAAAGATTTATGAGTTCATCGATCTGAGATCGACGATCGTCGAGCCGAGTTCAAATAACTTAGAACTGATAATTTTTATCTCTGAATTCTTCTAAGTCTGAGTCTACTGAGGTCCTCTGCTGGCTGGCCCATGAAGGTTGAACCTTAAGACTAGCCTAAACTATAGGACTCATAAACTTGACCCTAGCTACACAATGTGGGTCAAACTCATCCTAATTAGTGAACCTAGCCCAAATTCAAACTAGGGATCCAACAAAACCTAATAGTGAACCTTAGCCCAAATCCAAACTAGGGATCCAACAATTCCTAAGGGAATCTAAGGGCAAGTTTCTCATAGTACAAATTTATGTTGATGACATAATATTTAGGTCAACCTTTGCAAGAGGTTTTCCAACCATATGCAGGGGGAGTTTGAGATGAGTAGCATGGAGAGCTAAAGTATTTTTTAGGTCTCCAAGTGAAATAGTCTGATGAGGGAATTTTCATCGCTCAAACTAAGTACACTTAAGAGCTAATTAGAAAATTTTTTATGGAGTCATCATCCATCAAGAAAACTCTTATAGGATCAAATGTATCCCCAGACAAGAATGACAAAGGGAAACCATTTGATGAATCCATACACAGGTGTATCATTGGGTCCCAACTGTATTTGACTGCAAGTCGACTAGATATTATGTATGATACATATGTCTTTGCTAGGTACCAGACATGCCCTAAAGAAGCTCATTACTCAGCTGTAAAGAGGATTTTAAGATATTTAAAGGGCACCTAACATCTTGGCCTGTGGTACCTTAGGAAAAATGATTTTGAACTTATTGGCTTTTCAGATGTAGATTTTGTAGGGTGCAAAGAAGATAGGAAAAGCACAGGTGGGAAATGCTAGTTCCTAGGAAGAAGAATGGTGTCATGGAGTAGCAAGACGTATGTTGGGTCCACTGATCACAATGTCCTTGATTTGAAGAAGGCCCACAAGTCAATGGTATACACATGAAAGTATTTGATACATGCTTGAAGTTTAATGTATGCAGGTTGTTCTCTATTGAACTAATTTGGCAGGTAGTCTGAGTCACAAAAACAGATTAACTCATGACAGGATGCTGGTAAAGCAAAAATCTGGCCAAGTCTAGCAGCATTGAGTGAAGACAGTTCACTCAATGCCAATAGACAAAAAGAGCCGAGTGATGCTCAGGCAGTCAAAGCCTAAGTATTGCCAAAGAAGAACTCTATTTAAGTCCAGAAGCGATGAGTGAAGGCAGTTCACTCAACGCTTAGAATCAAAAGCATCGATAGAACTACCTGCAGTAAAAGACGTGGTGTTGTTATCAAGAAATATGTCTAAGTCGAGAAGCATTAAGTTAAGACAGTTCTCTCAATGTATACTCAATAAAAAATTCAATTAAGTACAGAAGCGTTGAGTGAGGACAGACCACTCAATACCTCATCAAGAAGTCAGGCAAAGGCAGAAAGCATTGAGTAAAGAAGATGCACTCAACACCTTCATTTAGAGAAATCAAACTAAGTCCAAAAGCGTCGAGTAATGAAGGATCACTCGACGCCTTAGCTATTAGACTATAAAATTCTATATGCGATGAGTGATGAAGGCTCACTCAACACACTCAATGCCTAAAGATGCGGAATTCTGCTAAGTACTTTTGCGTTGAGTGACAAGGCCTCACTCAATGCCTGAGAAGTCTGTCTAGAATTTACTAAGTCCAGAAGCACTGAGTCATACAGATGTAAGTAAAAATTCAAATATTGTGGGATTTGCTTGCTAGAAGAAAAAAGGCGCTGCTTGCCTTTAGTACAGCAGTAAAGGAAAAAGTAATGGAGCAGTTTCCGCTTCAAGCTAGCCCATACTGCGCAGAGAGCCATTGGACGGCGGGATACAAAAGTAGAGTTCTGAGGAAAAAGAAAAACTTTTGGAAACAAGAGCTTTGACCTTCATCTTCTTCCTCTCGACTTAGTTGTAGAGCCTAAAAGAAAATACTCTTACTATTAGTCTGAGAAGTTCAGAGAGTTAGTTGTTGATAGTCACATCTTAAACAATAAGGTGAAGAAGATTCCTTTCTAAGAAGAAGAAGCAACCTCTATAGTTACTTATCAATACAAGCATAACCAACCTTGAAGATCTTTTCTTGGTGTTGTGAAGAAGATAGGACTTTGTCTTCTTAGTTCAGGAGGAGGCTGACTCAGAGATAATTTATCTTGAGTCATTCATTTCCAACAAACTTATTCTCTCTGTAAGATCATTCCTAATATGAGTTATAAGTCTGAACTATAAAGGCTGATGTAGGATCCTTCAATGGATCTAAGTGTAGGATCCTTCTATGGATCTGAATGTAAGATCCTTTTGTGGATCTGAATGTAGGATCCTTTTGTGGACTTGAGAGTAGGATCCTTCTGTTGATCTGAGGTCGGGCCTGTGTGCCTGAGCTGTTGGAGATTCATTCTCTGAGGTAGGATCATGTGGTGGATCTGAGTGTAGGGCAATCCTCCGAGCCTGAGTTATTCGACTTTGATTAATGTCTGAGGTAGGTGATCTGTGGATCACTGAGCTGTTGGAGCATCATTTGATCTGAGTGTGAAAGATAGGGTAAGCTCTGAAAAACTCTAAAGGGGGGGGGGGTGAATAGAGTTATTGAAATCTTTTAATTTTTACTGAAATAAAAGATCTTTTTTAAAATAGGTTACTATAGTATAAGTGTATAGGTGCACAAGTGCAACAGATAAACTAAGCTACAAAATAAAAAATATATCACAACACAAGAACAAAGGAAAAACAACACAGCCACACAGATAACACAAGAATTATATATTGGGTCCCAAAACTTGGGTACATCCACTCTTCTACCACCCTAAGTAGAAATCCACTACAGGTTTTGATAAGGTGACTGCCACCAATGAGCTTTTGATCAGGTGCTAAAAAACCAAACCACAAGTTTTTTGGTTAGGAGACCTGCAACCTAGAATAATTTTGAAGGGAATTAAAACCCTGTACAGAGGTGGGGATGAGAGAGTGATGGTGTTCTTCTCTTTCTCAAATACAACTGAGAGAAGACTAGTGGATTTGTGTTGTTGTCAAAGCTCCCCCTGAGATCTTCACTGGTTTAGGAGTGGAAGCTTTGCAAAAGGGTGTGTAGGCCTTTTTGCTCTTCAGAGATCCTTGACTGATTTGAATAACTTGTCACTTGAGATCCCTGAAAACAAACAGAGAAGGGAAGAAGGACTCTTGATGGTGATGGTTGTTCCTTCTTCTTCTCTTGGGTAGCAGTAGATTTTCTGAGAGCTGTTTTCACAGCACTTTTTTGTCTGTATGCTTTTTCCTGTCTATTTCTTTTTGATAACACACACATTTTTATGAATCTCTTTTCTCTGTGTTTTTCTTAGCTCTCACAGATCTTTGATAAGAGATCCTCTAACGATAACTTCAACTAGGTCGAATTCAAAAACCTGCAATAAATGCTTTGCCGGAATCTCGCAAATGAAAACGGAAAGTATGTTATCATATATTTTATTCTATGTTTGTCCCGAGGTATAAGTAGTTAATTCCATGAAGAATATTTGTAATCAATGTTGCCAGTAATGGCTCGATTCAAAGGATATAAGAGCATTGATTATCCAGGGAATTAAGGGCCTATAATAGTATAACAAGAGACAGAAAAGGAAATAATAAATGAAAATATTCCTTACAGTTTTTGTCGACTTGAGAATAGCTTTCGTCGACCTGAGAATGGCTTTCATCGACCTGTGATTTCGTCGACCTCTGATCAGCTTTTGTCGACCTGATCTCTGCGAACAACTGCACTGTATAAACTGACTGATTCTATGCATTAAGTTCGTCGACCTGAGAACGACTGTTCTTCGAGCTGATATCCAAGATCATCGAGCTGAGTCTGCAGTCTGGACTTAGAACATTTTCCGATGTTGAGAATTGAAGTATTGATCTAGCGTTGAGTGAGATGTACTCTGGATTTGAGTGTTAGATCACCATTCTGGAGTTGAGTCATTTAAGATTATTGAGTCATTGATAGCGTTGAGTGCATTGAGTGAACTTTGGCTCTGAATACATTTTGGCATTGAGAGATCTTTGGCTTTGAATGAACTGTGGCGCTGAGTCAATTTTGACACTGAGAGATCTTTGGCTTTGAATGAACTGTGGCACTGAGAGCTGAAGTGTTAGTTGAACTGAGAATAGAGTTCGTCGACCTGATGTTCTTAGTTCGTCGACTGAAGTTTGACAGAGGAGTTATCTCTTTGTTCAGAGATCGTTGAGCTGAGATCTAAGTTCGTCAAGCTCAGCTCAGAGAATTGTCTCTAGGTTAGTCGAGCTGAGCATGACTCGTCGACCGGAGTTCGACGAACACAGATCTCCATTTTATTAAGTCTTGAATCTTCTAAGTCTTCAGTCTCTAACAGTGTTGGAGGCATGTCCTTTCTACTATTGACTTTAAGAACATGGCCTAGACTCTAAAAACACATAACATTTGACCCTTCTATACAACATGGGTCACAACCTAAGAAAAGAACCTAGCCCAAATCACCTAGGGGTTCCAATAATCTCCCCCTATTTGGGTGAGGTTATTTCAAACAAAAACATATAGAGACCACAATACAAAATGGAGTAAACATAGAATAAAATTGAGATATCTGATAGAATAAATAAGCTATCAATACCTTTATAAAGTAATGCACTCAAATTATTCACAATAAACATAGAAACAAAAAAAATAAACAATCTAAATGTTCTTGTGAGAATCAGAAGACTTAGCAAATATGATTATCCTATTTGGATCTTGAGCTTGTCTCAGAGTCATGGTCATGTCAGCATCTCCAAGAGTCTTTTGAGAGGTGGTTCTTGGAACCATAGCTTCAGGATGTAAATTCATGTATTCATGAGCATTGAACAATTTTCCCACTTGATATCTTTCAAACTCTTTCTACCTATAGCTTGACATAGTTGAGAACTGAGAGGAATCTTGACCTTATTCTCTAGCTTGCCTGATGCGAGATAGAGCAACAGATTCTTTGAATCTAGCCATTCTGGTGGTTGGACTAGTTTCAGGATCATAGGATTGAATTCGAGGTACTTCATGGCTGTTAGCTTTGCCAGGAGATGGAGGAGGAGATTGTTGGCTGGGGAGCAGACTGCTGAGCTTTGAATGAACTTCTGGAAGATGACTGATGTCTATGTTGGTGCTGACTACCTCTAGAAGATTGAGATGGCCTTCCTTGCCTCTGATAGGTTTTGGTAAGAGTAGGCTTGGAAGAAGCACATGAGCTTTGAGATGTGGTTCCTGAGGCACCTGCAGCTGGAGGAGGAGGAGGAGGTTGTTCCCTTTTGAACTTCTGTGGTGGAGGAGAATACCTTTTGCTTTTCTTTCTGTTCTTTTGCTCATTTTTTGATAGCCACATCCAAGCAGGCATACCCTTATGAGGAGTTACATTGTGCAGAATGTAATAGGGAGTGTCATTTGTTGGATTTATTTTTGGAGCAGGAAGAGGTGGAGCTTTCCTTTTCTTTGAGACTTTCTTTTTCTTGGGTTCCTCATCAGATTCATCATCATCCTCATCATCATAATCAAACTGTCCTTGAGGATTGTTATACAAGTCATCTATCTCTTTTAGAATATCCTTGGGGATTTCTTTACTTATTGGAGTGGGAACAACTTCAGTATGAGCTGTTTCAGCTTCCATAGCAATGTCGTGATTTATTAGATCATCTAGATTAAGGAGGGGGCTATCATCCATGATATAGGATGGCCCAGGAGAGCTAAATCTCTATTTATACAATACTTCTGGAGGAACTATCAAACTTTTCTTTACAGTATCTAAAACTTCTGAGCTTATAGGGGAAGTGTAGCATACAATTTCTCTTGATGATGGAGTGGGGAAGGAGAGGCAGAAGTGAATGTAAGATCCAAAGATTTTCAGGAAAGTAGCTAGATTCACTTTATATTTGATAAAGTAGACCCTTCCAGGCAGAACTTCTGGCAAGATGGTCTCTTGAGCATTGGATACTACAATATCTATACATTGATTATATACATCTGCTACTTAGTCAGGTATCTCTGCATCATTTGTTTCCATATCATGTTCAAGAAAATTGAAGAAGTCGATTTCCATGTCAATGTCTGTTCCTGCTGCTACTGCTGGTTCTGCTGATTCTGATACAATTGCTGGTTCTGCTGCTGCTGCTACTTCATCATCAAATATCTCCCCCTACCTAGTTTAAGTAGATACTGAAGTCAGGCCCCTAGATGAAGAGAGGGTAGAGGTGAGGGCAGAGATTTGAGCAGAAATAGATGAGATGGAGGCATCAAGAGGGGAAATTGTCTCTGCTATGATGGTTTGGAGAGGGGTTTAAGAAGTTCAAATAGTGGATGGATGATTGAGGGATCCAAAGTTGTTGAGGCAGAGGTGTTGGCAGAAGATGATGGAAGGTTGATAGTTGTGTTGATGGTAGGTGCTGGTGGAGTAAGTGGAATTGAAGTGTCTGGAGGGGAGTTATGTTGAGGAGAAGGAGTGTTTAGGGGGGATGATAGCAGATTGAAAGATGGGAGATCAGCAAGATGAGATGGAAGTGGAGATTGGGGAGGTGTTGGTATTGATGTATCATGTTGAGAGGAAGAAGGATTTTATGGTATATGTGTATAATGAATTGGAGATGCTGGAGGTGTTGGGGTATGTATTAGAATTTTTGTGGAGGGTGGAGTTGTTTGGTCTTGAGGTTGGGATGGAACTTGAGGGGAAGGAGGAGGTGGAGGGGTGGAGATAATCCCTTCAGTGGGGTGGGGAGAGGCTGTTGCAGCCCTTGTATTTTTAGAAGTTTAAGAGAAGGACTTACCCTTAGATGGCTTTGTGATAGTCCTCTCCCATCTGCCAAAGAGGGCAGATGAGAGCCTCTTAGAGGCATCAATGAATGTGGTCTGAGATACCAGCAGCTCATTAGCCTTGGCTTTCAGGAAAAAGCCCAAGATTCTTCCATAGCAAACCTCCTTTTTGCTATTCTTTTTCCTGATTAAGTCAAACAGGATCTGTGTCCAGTTCACATTTTTATTACTGACCAAAGCAGCCATAACCAGGAACTGTTGCCTGGATATGTAGTCATGTGTTGTATGCTTAGTAAACAACACCTTCCCAACGACATCTGCAAGAAATTTATATGCCGGGGAGAAATTTTTCTTTAGCAATTTGTTAGGGTTTTCGCAGAAGTGACCCATAACAGTCAGCATGTCCTCATATTCCTTATCATCTATTTCTAGATCATCTTCTCCAGTATTCAGATTAAAAAGTTCAGAGAGAGCGGTGGGAGTAAGAATCACCTGATTTCCGCTGATAGTCCCAGTCATTTCAGTATCAGTTGAGGATGAAGAACTAACCCATTCCTTGATTTCAGTTATAGGTATCCTGATCCTTTCAGTCATAAACTGCTTCAGTTTTTGTTCCTTGAATAGTTGTAGAATGTCTAGGAAAACTTGATCGTACTGTTGAAATGAGTCGAAGTCGATATCAAAACCATGATCGAACTTCATGCCGGTTGATCCAGTAATGACCATTTGCGAAGTTGAGATCGAATGAGAGAGAGTGAGCACCTGCAAGAGAAATCCCAAGATCAAGTGCAGGAGGGCAAATTTTGAGAGAGCGGGATTGAGGTCGAAGAAGAAAGCCTTAATAAAGGTTTTCGGAATATGAATCACAAATCTCAATCCGAATGGAAACATAAGATTCTTCGATCTCAGGTCGACGAAAACTTCATAAAGGGAAAAAGTTCGTCGATCTAAGGACGAAGAGATGGAAAGTTTTCGTCGTTCGCAAAAAACTTTCTGAGACAGAATTCGTCGATCTTTGGTCAACGAATGAGATATACTAGGAGATTTTGTCGATCTTAGGTCGACGAAAATTCTCAAGAATAATTATCAGTTCGTCGATCTCAGGTCGACGAACAGAGACAATTCTTTTACTATAGAGAGAGCATTAGATTAAATCCTGACCATTTATCATACCAAGCTGATTGACAAAGGACAGATGCTTGGATGAGTCCAATGTCTTAGTGAATATATCTGCTCTTTGCAAATCAGTAGAGATAAATTCAAGTTTAATCTTTTGTTTGTCAACACAATCTCTAATGAAATGATGTCTAATGTCTATATGCTTAGTTCTAGAATGCAATACTGGATTTTGTGCAAAGGAGATAGCACTTGTATTAACACACAGTATAGTTGAATTATTTAAGTTTACACCATAATCTAGTAGTTGGTTTTGTATCCACAAAATCTGTGAACAGCAACTCCCTGCAGCCATATACTCAGCTTCAGCAGTAGATGTTGAAAAAGATGTTTTCTTTCTAAAGAACTGACAAGTTCCAGAGGTGTTTTTCCTGTCTACTCTGCATCCAGCATAATCAGCATCAGAGAATCCAGTTAACACAAATGCTGATTCTGTTAGATACCAGAGGCCTAGATCTGGACAACCTTTTATATATCTAAAAATACTTTTTAAGAAAATAAGGTGAGATTCTTTAGGGTTCACCTGGAACCTAGCACAAAGACATGTGGGAAACATAATGTTGTCTGCTTGCTATTAAGTACAGTAGGAATCCAACAATGGTCCTATACTTGGTCTGATCAACTGGTTTTTCAGATTCATCAGCATCTACAACAGCATTGGCAGCCATGGGAGTTTTCATGACAGAGGCATCATTCATCCCAAACTTCTTAATAAGCTCTTTAGCATATTTAGACTGAGAGATGAAGATTCCTTCAGAGGTTTGTTTCACTTGGAGACCAAGGAAATATGATAACTCACCCATGCTACTCATCTCAAACCTTGAGTGCATTAGATCATAAAATCTTTTGCATAGATTTGGATCAATAGAACCAAAGATTATGTCATCTACATATATTTGTACTAATAGAACTTTATCATGATGAAATTTTGTAAAAAGGGTTCTATCAACCATGCCTCTTGAAAAACCATGCTCTAAAAGAAAGCTGGCTAAGGTCTCATACCAAGCTCTTGGAGCTTGCTTAGAACCATAGAGAGCCTTATGCAATTTAAAGACATAAGAGGGATGAGTTGGAGAGATAAAACCTTGTGGTTGTTCAACATACACCTCTTCTTTGAGTTCTCCATTTAAGAATACACTTTTTACATCCATCTGGTAGACTTTAAACTTCTTGAATGCTGCATAAGCTAAGAAAATCCTTATAGCTTCAAGTATGGCAATAGGAGCAAAGGTTTGATCATAATCAATTCCTTACTCTTGCCTGTATCCTTGAGCAACAAGCCTTGCCTTGTTCCTCACTATCACACCTTGGGCATCAAGTTTTTTTCTGAATACCCACTTAGTCCTAATTACTGGATGGCTTTTAGTCCTTGGAACTAAGTCCAAAACTTTACACCTCTCAAACTTGTTGAGCTCCTCTTGTATTGCAGTAATCCAGTTTGGATCTTGCTCTGCATCAGATATAGATTGAGGCTCAATTTGAGAGAGAAAGAAGGCAAGCATCACATCAGGGTTGAGTTGATGTCTTGTCTGCACTCCTGATGATATGTCTCCAATTACTTGAGATCTAGGGTGATCCCTAAGTGTTACAAGATTATTAGGAGAAGTTGGTTCAACAACAGTTATTTGATTTAATTCCTCTTGTTGAATTGTATCAACTGTTGGAGGAAGTTGAACTGCTTCCATAGTCTCTTCTTCACTTTCAGCTTCTAATATAGCTTGTGGAGAGGGATGTGATTCAACCTTTTTGGAAAGGTTTAGATCATCTAAGCTCTCACACAAATTTTGTACCTGTAGATTATTGTTCGTAGAGATATCTCTCTCCTTGTAAAACATATTAGATTCATCAAATGTCACATGCATAGATTCTTCAATTTTTAGTATTGATTTATTAAACATCTTATATGCCTTGCTGACTTGGGAATATCCTAGAAAAATTCCCATTGTAGCATTTGCTTAAAATTTTCTATGATGTTTTTTGTCATTATTGTGAATATAACATATACACCCAAATACTTTAAAATAGGTTATTATAGGTTTATTCCCTTTGAGTAGTTCATAGGGAGTCTTAAGCTTTAGTTTATGTATTAAACTTCTATTCA
Source organism: Platanthera zijinensis (assembly GCA_039513925.1). Lineage (NCBI taxonomy): Eukaryota > Viridiplantae > Streptophyta > Magnoliopsida > Asparagales > Orchidaceae > Platanthera > Platanthera zijinensis. The sequence continues at coordinate 98,613,783 of CM077091.1, forward strand.
GGACATAGTTTACTGTGCTTACTGCTTCTGCCCAGTATGAAAGAGGCATGTAAGCATCTGCAAGCAATGTACCTGCAGCTTTAATGAGTGTTCTATTCTTCCTTTCAACTACCCTATTTTGTTGAGGAGTTCTTAGAGCTGAGAAATAATGTCTAATACTTTCCTTCTCATAGAACTCTAGCATAAGAAGAGAGTAAAACTCAGTGCCAAGATCACTTCTGATCAATGCATCTTGAGTAGAGTACTCAATCTGTATGTTCTTGAGAAAATCTGTGAGAACTTTAAAAGTATCTGACTTAGTTCTCAAAAAGAAAACCCATGTGAATCTAGAGAAGTCATCTACAATAACAAATGTATAAGACTTTCCTCCTAGACTTTGTACTGCAATAGGGCCAAAAAGGTCCATATGGAGCAAGTACAAGAATCTAGGTGAATCACTCTAATTAATGGATTTAAAACTAGATTTAGTTTGTTTTCCTAGCTGACAAGCCCTGCAGAGGCCTTCCTTCTTGTAGGGACAAGAAGGTAAACCTCTAACAAGATTGTCTTTAGATAACCTAGCTATATTTTTATGGTTTACATGTCCTAGTCTTTTGTGCTATTAGTTAGTTTGAATGCTAACAGAATTGAGTAAGCAAATTTTAGATTTAGCTGATTCAAAATTTACTAAATAGATGTTGCCTTGTCTAATTCCTGTTAAAACAGTTGTGTTGTTTAAAGAAATAAGACATATGGAGTTAGTAAAGCTTACTTAATAACCTGTATCACATAGTTGGCTTACTGATATCAGGTTATGCTTGAGACCATTCACATAGGTCACTTTCTTGAATGTGACAGCTCCACAGTTGAAGTCACCATAGCCTTCTGTCAGTCCAAAGCCTGAGTCCCCAAATTACTTTAGGTCTAATCTTGGCTTTATAGTTTATTAGACATTTTTGCAACCTGCCATATGTTTAGAGCAACCACTATCCAGGTACCATTTGTTTTGAGTGACAGGGTTCTCTTCTACCTGAAAAAGGGATTAGTAGTTTTTGACTCAGGTTACCTTTGGTCCTTATTGTTTGACATAACTAAAGCTTGAAATGAATGAACATTCATGTTGATCCTTATAACCTAAAGGATGATACCTTCTAGGAGGTATGATCCACTGACTAAAGGGATTAAAAGGTTTATCAGTTTTTAGGTTACTCTGGTTAATTATGAACTGAATTGGACAAATTTGAGTATGTTTGTCGACCTTAGCTCGACGATCGGGATTGAGTTCGTCGATATCTGCTCGAAGAATAGAGATATCCATTCTCAGAGCCCCAAAAATGTCGATCTTTGGTCGACGAACTATACTGGTTTCGTCGATCCCAGTTCGAAGAATAAATTACATTATTATTTGCGTTCAGAGTTCGTCATTCTGAGTTCGACGAACCATACCCATTTCATTGTTCTGAGTTCGACAAAATTTGCTGAACATAGTTATATTGTTTGTTTTTCTTCTTCTGATTGGTTTTCTTAAGTTCTAATTGTTTAAGAACTTCATTAACTTTCTCTACTTGTTCAGTGTTTTTCTTTCCACTTTCAGAAATGAAGTTTATAGGTTTTGATAGTTGATTTTTCTGAATTAGGATTGGTTCACTAGATGAGGCTCCTAATCCTAGTTTGTTATTATTAGATCTTGTGTTAACTGTGCTAGTTATATCTATCAGTTGTAAACTTCTACCATTTAAGGTTTCTTCTAATTCCTTAGTCTTACTTAATTCAGATTTTAGAAATACTATTTGTTGATTAGCCAGATTTAATTCTTCTGTTAATTTTTCATTTTTAGCAATGAATTTTTCTTGTTCTAACAGTTTTCCCTAAGAAGTTTGATTTCCTTCTCAGATCCTATTAGGTCTAAACATAAGAGTTTAAACTCAGATTGAAATTCTTTAGACTGAAAATCATATGAAGCAATTACCTGATCCTCTTCAGAGATGAATTCTTCATCACTTGATTCTTCTAAATCTGATCTGCTTCTTCCAACATCAATTGCCATAAGGCACATTTCTCTTGCCTTCTTTTCTTCTTCATCATCTTCACTGGAGCTGGATGAGGATGTTTCATCTTTAGTATCACTCCAGGTTTCATCCACAAAGCTCTTCTCCTTCGTTTTGTACTTGCTGGAGGAGGCCTTGCTGTGCCGATGTCTTCTTGACTCCTTTTCTTGCCTTTTGTCTTTCTTTTGAACTTTTGGACATTCTGAGATGAAATGTCCAAGTTTCCTGCATCCAAAACAGACAACTTCTTTAGAAGGGGTCTTCTCATACCCGGGTTTATCTTCATTCCTTGAAGGCTTTCTCCTGAAGTCCTTCCTTACCATTTTATAGAATCTCTTAGCAAAGAGACTCATAAGTTCTTCATTGGCTGATAAGATGGGAGATTATTCTGCATCTTTGAGTGCTAAGTTTTGTTCCTTCTTGGTAGGTGTTGAAGATTTTGGTTCAACTGCAGCTTCTCTTGACTTGATCAGTTGCTCATAGGATTTGAGCTTTCCAAGTAAAGATTTTGTTGAGATTTCAATCATGCTTCTGTCATCTCAGATGGGACAGATTCTTGAGTCCCATGTGCTAGGGAAGCACATGAGGATCTTGTCATTGACCTCAGTCAGAGTAATTTCTTTATCCAATGTTCTGAGCTCACTTATGATGGAGCTCAGCCTATTGTACATTACTTCTACTGATTCTGCTTCATCTTTCCTAAAGTTCTCATATTGGGATATGAGGATTGATCTTCTATCCTTCCTCTCATCAACAGAGCCTGCTACCAATTTGTTGTGGGAATCCAAAATGGCTTTGGAAGATGTACATTCAGCAACCTTCATAAATATGTCATCTGACATAGTCTGGGTCAGTATGTTCATAGCTCTGGCATCAACAATCTTTGCCTTTTTGTGTGCATCAGCTTGATCTGGAGGAGGCACTGCATTAAGATTTACTATGGTTGAAGTAGATGGCCCTGGAGCTGGTGGTCCTGTAAAGATGGAATTAAAAATGTCCTCATCAATAGAGTCCATGTACAGCTTGATTCTTGCCTTCCATATTCCAAACTTTTGAAATTTGCAAGCTGGAGGTCTGGTGCTGGCATAATCCTTGTTTTGTGCCATGATATCAGAAAATAAAATATAATTAGAGAGACTACTAAAGCTTATTCAGAGTTTATCCTGAGGATCTTGATTAATCCAGGTGTGAGCCTGTATAATGTGATTAACCTCCCTCTGATACCAATTGAAAGATAAGGTAAGCTCTGAAAAACTCTAGAGGGGGGGGGGTGGTGAATAGAGTTATTGAAATCTTTTAATTTTTACTGAAATAAAAGATCTTTTATAAAATAGGTTACTATAGTATAAGTGTATTGGTGCACAAGTGCAGTAGATAAACTAAGCTACACAATAAAAAATATATCACAGCAAAAGCACAAAGGAAAAACAACACAGCCACACAGACAACACAATAATTTTATAGTGGTTCCCCAAACTTGGGTACATCCACTCTTCTACCACCCTAGGTAGGAATCCACTACTGGTTTTGATCGGGTGTCTGCAACCAATAAGCTTTTGATCAGGTGCTCAAAAACCAAACCTCAAGTCTTTTTGTTAGGAGACTTGCAACCAGGAATAATTTTGAAGGGAATTAAAACCCTGTATAGAGGTGGGGATGAGAGAGTGATGGTGTTCTTCTCTTTCTCAAATGCAACTGAGAGAAGACTAGTGGATTTTTGTTGTTGTCAAAGCTCCCCCTGATATCTTCACTGGTTCATGAGTGGAAGCTTTGCAAAAGGGTGAGTAGGCCTTTTTGCTCTTCAGAGATCCTTGACTGATTTGAATAACTTGTCACTTGAGATCCCTGAAAACAAACAGAGAAGGGAAGAAGGACTCTTGATGGTGATGTTTGTTCCTTCTTCTTCTCTTGTGAGCAGTAGATTTTCTTAGAGCTGTTTTCACTGCACTTTTTTGTCTGTATGCTTTTTCCTGTCTCTTTCTTGTTGATAGCACACACATTTTTATGTATCTTTTTTCTCTGTATTTTTCTTAGCTCTCATAGATCTTTGATAAGAGATCCTCTAATGATAACTGCAACTAGGTCGAATTAAAAAACCTGCAATAAATGCTTTGCCGGAATCTCAGAAATTAAAATGGAAAGTATGCTTTCATATATTCTATTCTATGTCTGTCCCGAGGTATAAGTAGTTAATTCCATGAAGAATATTTGTAATCAATGATGCCAGTAACGACTCGATTCAAAGGATATAAGAGCATTGATTATCCAGGGAATTAACAGCCTATAATAGTATAACATGAGACAGAAAAGGAACGAATAAATGACAATATGCCTTATAGTTTTCGTCGGCCTGAGAACAGCTTTCGTCGACCGGAGAATGGCTTTCGTCGACCTGTGATTTCGTCGACCTCTGATCAGCTTTCGTTGACCTGAGCTCTGCGAACAACTGCACTGCATAAACTGACTGATTCTGTGTACTAAGTTCGTTGACCTGATAATGGTTGTTAATCGAGCTGAGATCCAAGATCATCGAGCTGAGTTTGCAGTCTAGACTTAGAATATTTTTTGATGTTGAGAATTGAAGTATTGAACTGGCGTTGAGTGAGATATACTCTGGATTTGAGTGTTAGATCACCATTCTGAAGTTGAGTCATTTAAGAGTGTTGAGTCTTTGATAGCGTTGAGAGCGTTGAGTGAACTTTGGCTCTGAATAAATTTTGGCATTGAGAGATCTTTGGCTTTGAATGAACTGTGGAGCTGAATCAATTTTGGCCCTGAGAGATCTTTGTCTTTGAATGAACTGTGGCGCTGAGAGCTGAAGTGTTAGTCGAACTGAGGACAGAGTTCGTCGACCTGATGTTCTTAGTTCGTCGACTGAAGTTTGACAGAGGAGTTATATCTTAGTTCAGAGATCGTCGAGCTGAGATCTAAGTTCGTCGAGCTCAGCTCAGAGAATTGCCTCTGGGTTAATCGAGCTGAGCACGACGATCGTCGACCGTAGTTTGACGAACGCAGATCTCTTTTTTATTAAGTCTTGAATCTTCTAAGTCTTGAGTCTCTAGCAGTGTTGGAGGCTGGTCCTTTCTAATATTGACTTTAAGAATATGGCCAAGACTCTAAAAACACAAAACATTTGACCCTTCTATACAACATGGGTAACAACCTAAGAAAAGAACCTAGCCTAAATCACCTAGGGGTTCCAACAGAGTTGTAGGGCCTTGGGCCTGAAATAGGACTTGGAGGAGTCTTAGAGATCCCGAGGAATCTATGTTGTAAGCACTTGGAGCCGAGATTAGAGAAGTTTGCCTTGTCTAACAGTCTGCTAGAAAGGTGAGAGGGACAAGGGATATGCCCATACCTTGGGAAACCACTATAAACACTTGTGTGCTATTGCGTATTTTTGAAAGCTAACTTAAAACTAAGTCACAACACACCAAAGCTAAAAGATAGTCATAAAACACATAAAAACCTTTTCACCCCCCCCCCCCTCTAGGTGTTTAGCTACTCTTGAAAAAAAAGACTTTCAAGTGATATCAGAGGGAGGTTGTTCAAATAAGACTTAACAGTCTTAACCGATCTTTAGTGGTAGCTAAGGATTGTCCTTATGGGTTCAGGAGAGAACTATAAGGAGTTGAGCTCCATGAAGCTTCCAATCTGTAGAAAGGAGAATTTTGGTTTTTGGAAAGAGAGGGTCGGGTTATTCATGGAAGCCTCAGACCCCGAGGATTTTCATCACTGTCTAGGAAGGACCTTTCATCCCCATAAAGGTCTCAGTCTTGGATATCAATGTGTAGACAAAAAATAAATACACTGATATGTCCAAGGATGAGGTCATCCTAGCAATCATCGACAAGAGGGTACATAACATCATTGTGAGTGCCCTAAAATATTTTGTATTCAAGAATCTTTTCCCCTGCAACATTGCCAAGGAAATGTGGGACACAACGATTGTATACATAGAGGGCAATGAAGAAGTTAGGGATGATAGGAAATCCCTACTCAATCAGGAATATGAGGCCTTCGGGCGAAGCAGCAAGGAAAGCATAGCTGATTTCTATGAAATGTTTTTCAGAGTGGTCAATGAGCTGAGGATCTATGAGAGGGTATTCAGCAATTATGAGTTAAATGATAAGTTCCTAAGATCTCTAACCAGAGACTGGGAAACAAAGATTTGTGCCATCAGAGAAGTGGCCAAGCTTGCTGAAACTCCTCACACTCTATTTGGAAAGCTTCTTTCTTATGAGATGCAGCTAACTTCTAGGAAGGAGGAGGAGACCACCATTCGGTCCCATGCCAAGGAGAGGATAGAGGACTTCAAGTCTGAGAGTTCTAAGAAGAGTAAGGAGAGGATTGTCTCACCCCTAAGGAGGCCAACTGAATAAGAAAGTTTTGAGTCTAGCCCATCTGATAGTAACATTTCAGATGGAGAGTTTTCTGCCTTCTCAAGGCAATTCCATAAGATGATGAAGAGGAGGCAGTGAAAGAACAATCCTTCCTTATCCTCATATTATAAGAAAGATCACAACAAATCTGGGAAAAAGTTCTCCAAAGGAGACAGGTATGATTCTAAACCCAGTAAACATATTTCTTATAAAATTATTTATTATTATTATAGCAAGACTAGGCATGTCATTACTGATTGCCCAGCTAAAAGAAAAGAGATAGATGAGAAGAAGCACCATCACCATATAGTCAAGAAGGTTGAGAAGAGTTTCTTGGCAAAGAAGACTGTCAGCTTATCAGACAGAGATTCTGAATCTTCAAAATCAGAAGAAGAGGAGACCTACATTGGCCTCATTTCCATTGAAAAAGATGTTGAACTTCCTGCTGCCCCATCTGGCATCCTGTCCCCACTATCCTCAGTTGATAGTGACTGTTAAGAAGATGAGTACTATCTCATGGCTTAATCAGAAGACAATCAGGACCTTTCTGTTCCTAATGAGGTACATTCCATCCCTAGCTCTAATTCTATCTATGAGCCTGGCTCAGACACTGATGCATCCACGTCCTATAGTGGGGAAGAGGGATCAGATTCTGAAGATGATGTCAATCAATTTATTAACAAGTATGGTGTCATTCTGGATACACTTAAAAGGAGCAAGAGACTAGTCAAGAAACAAGCTGAGGAGATTGTCACCCTACAGCTAGCTGCTTCCCTGCAGTTTGAATCAACATCCTTGCTTGATCAGATGTGGAGGGAAGTCAACCAACTGAAGACTATATCAATCATCCAGATTAGAACCATCAACCAGAAGAACAAGATCATTAAGGATCTTGAAGAGAAGCTCCTTTAGGAGAAACAGATTGTGGTTGAATTCAGTAAGCCTGAGACAGTGTTGCAACAGATAGACTCATTCACCTCTCAAAAGGATAAGAGATGGTTGGGGTTCAAGTGGAACTCTAGTGTTGCCCATTCCAAAGGGAATGATAAAGCTCCTGTAGTGCCTCAGGCTACCTTCCACAAGGTAATCCTCCCATCAAATAGGTATTACCTAAATAGTATCTTACAATGGAGGGATAAAGGACATGGGTGTGAGTGCACTGAAGGCTCCCCATGAGGAAATCCAGATGTCACATCATGGACCATTTGTCTTTGGTGCTCCATCCCCCACACTCAATGATAAGGCAGTGGCCTATTCTCAAGTTCTTCAGGCAACAACTCAGGATAAAGATAAGTCAGCTAGTAAGCCTTATTTGGCCATCTCTGAGGCCATTAACAACATGTCTACTGCAAAGAAGAACATTATTGGTGGAACTTAAAGTAAGCCAAGTACCTCTACTAGAAGACTAACCTTCAGTGAGATTATTGTTGACAGAAACAAGAAAAAGGCTACTGCTCTCCCTTCTTAACAGTTAGTTGTTGACTGCTTGCAATCCACAAGGGTTGTTCAAAAAAGGAGATACAACATCTATGAATGTTGGTGTTGTGGTAAAGTGTGACACTTTGCCATAGATTGTTGGCACAACCCTAGTATGCCAAGGGCAAGGGTAAGTCTTCCTGTCAGGACTGCAACAGGTAGACATGTTCAGTTTAAAGCTAAAAAGAACCCAGGAACCAATCCCTTTTAGGGTCCTAAGGAAAACTAAACTATGTTTGCAGGTTAGTCCAAGTACCCATGCACTAATATAGTACTTGTACAGTGGATGTTCCAGGCATATGACTAGAACAAGGAGCCATCTACAGGAATACACTCCAGTGAAGAATGGACCTAAGGTGATCTTTGGAGGTTCAGATAGAGGAGTTACCAAGGGCTATGGTATGATCACCAATGGCATAGTATCAATCAGAAAAGTGGCTTATGTGGAATGGTTACAACATAACCTAATAAGCATAAGCAACCTATGTGTTCTTGGCTATGTCATTGTCTTCCACAAGGATGAGTGTTTGATCAAAAGGTCAAGTTACCAAGAGGTCATTTTGACAGGCACTGGGAGTGGGAATATTTACTGTTTAAATTTTTTATATTTAAGTTCTAACACTCTAGTGTGTCTAGTTACTAATGAGAAGTCTCTTACTATGTGTAGTGGCACAAGGGGTTGCCCACTTGAACTACAAGACCATTAGCAAGCTCTTCAGTGTAGAGCTAGTCAAAAATTTACCCAATATAAAATGCATCAAAAAGGGCATTTGTTCTGTATGTCAAAAAGGCAAGCATACCAAAGCATCCTTTAAGAGTATTGGGTCCAAGGATTCTGTGAGATGTTTGTACCTCCTGCATATGGACTTATTTGTTCCTATGCCAGTTCATAGTCTAGGTATGAAAGTCTATACACTTGTGATAGTTGATGACTATTCAAGATATGCTTGAGATTTTTTCTAAAAAAAAGTCTGAAACCCTAGAAATCTTTATAACCTTTGTTAGGCAAGTTCAGAATGAAAAAGATAGTTCTGTGATCAAAATTAAAAGTGACCATGGTACTGAATTTCAGTCTGAAGGCATGACAAAGTTTTGTGAAGAACTAGGGATTTGTCAGGAGTTTTCTTATCCAAGAACACCCCAGCAAAATGGGATTGCTGAGAGGAAAAACAAGACTCTCATAGAGGTTGGCAGGACACTGCTCAGTGACACTTCTGTAATACCCCAAAACCCAGTTTTGGTTTTCAGGCCAATTGACACGGCCTGGGACACGGGTGTGTTCCAAGACGTGTAAAGCAAATACTCAAGCTGGTCTCGAGTAAGTTTCAAGGTTGGGTTGCGGGTGTTTTTGGAGTGACACGACCTGAGACACGGGCGTGTCCCCGGGCGTGTCCTCCTCAGGTTGCTGCAGGTCGCGCGTTCGACGATCGTTGAGCATCGTGATCGACGATCGATGAGAAGAGGCGACATGGCCTGTGACACGGGCGTGTCACAGGGCGTGTCCTTCTCGATGATCGGCGAGATCATGTCGACGATCGACGAGAATAATCTCGGCGATCGACGAGATTCGTCGAGAGAGGCGACACGGCCAGAGACACGGACGTGTCTCAGGCCGTGTCAGGTTAGGCGGTGGTCACGGGCGTGTTCAACCCGTGTGGTGAGGCGGTTCTTTCCCGCTTATGGTCCGCTTAAGGGACACGGCCTATGACATGGGCGTGTCATAGGGTGTGTCAGGGCCGAAAAAGTTATTTTCTGCAGATCTCGGCTGTTTGTTTCCCTCTTTCCAGATCTGGTGGTCTTCAATTTTCCCAGCCCCTATAAGACCCCAAACCTGCAAACTTATCCTCACTTTATCTTCTTAAGTGAGAGAAGGAAGGAGGAAGAAGGAAGGAGGAAGAAGAAGGAGGAAGGAGAGGGAGATCCAGCTAGTCCAAGCTCGGATTCGCGATCGGAGGCCATATTCGGGAAGGCAGAGCTCCAAGCAGTGCTTGCCATGGCTCCAAAACGTCCTCCAAGGGTAAAGATTTCCTCCTTGGATATTTGAAATCCTTCCTTTTTACATATGCATGAATACTCTACAAAGGTTGAGTTGAATTCTCTTGGGATGTTGAACTCCATCCCTTGATTCTTGTTGGAGTAGTCCCGGAAGTGAGAAGTACGGGTAGGCATGCTGTGTGAAGCCCATCTGGACAGGTTAGTCCGGATTGGTGATGATTGTATGCATATCAGAGCAAGACTCTATATTATTATGATGCGTGTGATGTTCTTGGTGGACACCTGCAGCTTGGTGCAGCGGGATAGTATGTGGATGGGTTGATGCTGTGTGATCTCAGCCCATGTATCTGTGTGCTACTTTTGGGGGGGGGGTTGATGCTGTGTGATCTCAACCCTTGTAGCTATGAATTTTACTTTTTGAGCCGGTGGGGCTGCAACTGTGGAAAAGCCTGTGTGGCGAACGGGCAAGGTGAAGCTGTACCCGTATCAGTCTTGATCGAAGTTTTACGTATGTGAGCTACGGGAAAGGCTGATCTGTACCCGCATTCTGGTTGTCTAACCGTGGGGTGCTTAAGGCCCTGTTAGGATCACAGAATGAGAATCGCTCCGGCTATTTGAGCCATGGAGGATTGGAATGCTCACAAATTGTCGTCATGTCTGGGACCTCTGAATGGTGGTGGGACCCTGGTTTTCCGGTACACCGATAATATGCCCTGAGCGCACGGAACGTCGGGCCGTCGTGCCGATATTTGTGATGGATGATGACTTGTACAAGCATACAAGTGTGATGTGCTAAAGCATACCCTTTTGATTGTATATAAGTGCTATGCAGGGAAGGAATTCCGTTGTCCCGTGCCAGGGACAGGGTCGTTATAAATGGTCAGCCAAATGCTGACCGTTGCTTTGTTTGCCACTCCTTGGTGGATCTTTTGCGTGCAGGTCAAGAAGGGCCAAGCAGGGATGAGGGTGGAAGACCCTAAGGTGCTGCTACTGAGTGCTAGCCCTCGAAGGCTATTTTTGTACCTTGTGTAAGAACTCATGTATGGCCGGCATGCGTGCCGATGTATGGAAGATACCTTCTTGTATAAAGAGAAACACTTGTAAGAGGCCATAAGGCCGTACTTGTGGTATTATATTATGGCATGTTTGGTTTAGCTGTGGACTTCTGTATTGATGTTTGAGTTCATTCTTGCAACCCTTTAATCTTCCGCTAGAATGCTCTGTGATAGGATGCATATTTGGTAGTACTTAGTAACGTCTCCGCCTGTTTGTAAGACATGGTGTGGGGCCCCGGCCGGACCTTCTACTATGTTGCACGTAACGGGTAGGGGTGTTACAATTTGGTATCAGATTCCTTGGTTCCCTCCTCTGAATTCGTGGACGAATTCTTTTGTGGGGTGGTTAGCTCGTGTGTCAGTGTATAAAATTGAACTCAAACATGTCCACATAGGATTGAAATGCACTGGTGTGTTACACTTGTGTGTTTGTTTTGACTGTTTGTTGAGTGGCATGTCGCTGAATTGTGTGGTTTGACACATATAGGTGACGCAAAGTGTTGCGGGTCAGTCAGAACCTCAGCATTCTGTAGAGAGTGCGGCACCGGCATAGGTGCCCACCCCTCCTCCATCAGCTGAAACTGTACGTTTGATTACAGAAACGGTACTTGCGGTGATGAATGCTCAGCAGGCAGGGCAAGCTCAGCCTGAGGCTCCTGTGCCTGTGGCAGTGCTTCAAGAACTGGTGGGCATAGCGGTTGATCAGCGTGCCGCAAATCAGCAGCTGAAGTGATTTATGAGCTGTCATCCTCCGACGTTTACCGGGGCGGGTTCCCCAGCTCAAATAGAGGATTGGCTTGCTCGGATCAAGTGCATCTTGACCGCCCTTCGGGTTGAGGAGGAACAGAAAGTCACGTTAGCCACTTTTCTTCTTGAAGGAGAAGCTCGGCTATGGTGGGATGAGGTAGAACTGCACCACTTGTCAGGCAGACAGTTGACGAGAGTCTTTATGGACGAGTTTTCTCGGTTGTTCTTGGGCAAGCATTTGCCGTTGCAGCAACAGATTGCTTTGGAATTGGAGTTTCAGCGGTTGACTCAAAAGGAGAGCAGCGTGGATGAGTATCTGCATGAGTTCACGCGGTTGGGGCGTTACGCGGGTGCTATCTTTGCCGAGGAAGAGCGCAAGACCAGCCAGTTTTATGCGGGACTGCGGGATGAGATGCGGCATTTACTCTCGAGTTCCGTGAATCAGGGATTTCAAGCTCTGGTCTGCACCGCGAGGGCATTGGAAGCAGATTTGAAGCGAGGACAATCTAAAGGACCTTTGGCTGTTGCAAAACCGGAGTTCAAACCGCCGCGTCCGGAGAGAAGTGGATTTCGAAAGAAATGGGGTAAGAAGTCCAGACGTTCTTGGCAAGCTCCTTCATCAGTTACTTCGGAAGCGTCATCGGGCTATGAATCCCACACTTGCTATACGTGTGGCAAGCCGGGACATCTTGCTCGGGACTGTCGGGTTGGTCCTCCGAAAGGTGACAAGAAGCCGGGCGCGTCCTATGCGGATAAAGGGAAGGCAGTGGCGGAGTCTTCTGCTTCGCAAGTGCAGCCTCGAGTTTTCAATCTGCGACAACAGGAGGCCACTAAGCAGGCTGACGTCGTCACAGGTGCGCGTGATCTCTGAGTTCTTTTCCCTTTGTGTAGTGCTGCTATGTTTTTGGTGTTTATTGTGCTGTTGCTATGTTAGGCTTCGTCCTAATTTGGGAGCATCCAGCCCGAGCACTGTTTGATACTGGTGCGTCACATTCGTTTCTGTCAAAGGATTTCGTATTGCGTATTGGCGCGCCGATACGAGGCACGACAGAAAGTTTGAAGGTACTCTTACCTAACGGATGTGTTTTGTGCGCGGATCAGTCTGGGTGTGTAGAAGGGAAAATAGGAAGTTGGGACTTCAGATTGGAAGCACTTGTGCTGCCGATTTCGGAATTCGACATAATCTTCGGTATGGATTGGTTGTCAGAGCAGCATGCTCGCATTGATTGTACTTCTAAGGAAGTTGTGTTGGGGAAGAACACCGAACAAGAAATAAGGTTTAGCGGCATGCAGGGGATAAATGAGATGTTGATATCCGCTCTGCAAGTTTGGAAGGCCGTTAGAAAGGGTGCCGAGTTGTTCTTCACGCTAGTAGCAGCGGTAGAGCCAAAGGCTAGTGTGAATGAGGTACCTGTTGTGTCGAAATTCCTGGATGTGTTTCCAAAAGACCTTATAGGGTTACCACCCCAAAGAGATATCGACTTCACGATAGAACTGGTACCGGGTGCAAAACCTATGGCCCATTCCCCTATCGTGTAGCGCCAAAGGAAATGGCGGAGCTGAAGGTTTAGTTGCAAGAATTGCTAGATCAAGGTTTTATAAGGCCAAGTCAGTCACCTTGGTGTGCGCCGGTTCTCTTTGTGAAAAAGAAGGACGGCAGCTTGCGTCTATGCATAGATTATCGAGAACTGAACAAGCTGACAGAGAAGAATAATTATCCGATCCCACGGATCAATGATTTGTTTGATCAGCTAGTGGGCTCTTCGGTGTATTCTAAGCTGGATTTGAAATCATGTTATTACCAGCTGAGGGTTTGGGAAAGTGACATACCCAAAACGGCGTTTGGCACACGCTACAGGCATTATGAGTTCATGGTGATGCCCATTGGATTGTCTAATGCACCTTCGGTGTTTATGGATTTAATGCACCGAACGTTTAAGAAATATTTTGATCTCTTTATGATCGTCTTTATTGACGATATCCTGGTGTATTCCCGATCCAGAGAAGAGCATGCAAATCATTTGAAGATGGTATTGCAAACCCTGAGGGAAAAGAAACTCTATGCCAAGTTTACTAAGTGTGATTTCTAGTTGTCATCCGTGGCTTTTCTGGGCCATATTGTTAGTGGAGAAGGCATTGTAGTGGATCCTGCCAAAATTGTTGCAGTGCTGGAGTGGCCTGTTCCTTTGTCGGTAGCCGAAGTCAGGAGTTTCCTTGGACTTGCGGGCTATTACAGGCGTTTTGTGGAAAATTTCTCAAGAATAGCATTGCCTCTCACTACCCTAATGCGGAAAGAACAAAGGTTCGTTTGGTCGCCCGAGTGCGCACGAGCTTTTGAAGCGTTAAAGAGTCGGTTGACTACGGCCCCAATTTTTACAACACCTTGTGGCATAGATAGTTTTGAGGTGTACAGTGATGCATCGGGTAGCGGCTTAGGCTACGTTCTCCTTCAGCGTGGTAAGGTGATAGCATATGGTTCGCGCCAATTGAAAGCCCATAAGCGGAACTATCCAGTCCATGATTTGGAATTGGCCGCAGTCATCCTTGCACTTAAGTTGTGGCGTTATTATTTATATGGTGTAAAGGTGGATATCTATACCGACCACAAGAGTCTGAAATATCTTTTAGATCAAAAAGACTTAAATATGCGACAGAGAAGGTGGATGGAATTTCTTGGTGATTATACCTTCCAAATTCATTACACCCCTGGTAAAGGGAATGTAGTCGCAGATGCCCTGAGTCGTAGGACTCCGGCAAGGGCGAATTGGTTGTCATACCGTGATGAACAGTTGATCCACGAGCTAGAACGAATGGATATTACTTGTGTGGAGAAAAACACTGTTGTGACCATGTGTTTGAATTGGACAGAGGTACAATATGACCTAATGGATAGAGTCCGGCAAGCGACGGAATTGGATGATAGTTTGCAGCGTTATGCAGCGGAAGATAAGAGCTCTCGATTTTCTTTTGACAATGGACTTTGGAGAAAAGACGATCAAGTATGTGTTCAATGTTAGAGAAATCTTCGTGAAGAAATCATGTACGAAGCCCATTTTTCAAGGTATTCGATTCATCCTGGAAGTTCAAAAATGTATAAGGATCTGAAAAAGAACTTCTGGTGGCCGGGTATGAAGAAAGATGTAGCACGTTATGTTGCTAAGTGCCATACATGTGCTCTGGTGAAAGCGAAATTCCAAAGGCCAGGAGGATTCCTGAAGTCATTACCGGTCCCAGTGTGGAAATTTGATGATATTTCCATGGACTTCGTGCATGGATTGCCGAGATCTCAGCGGGATAATGATGCGGTTTGGGTGATTGTGGATCGGTTAACAAAAATTGCTCATTTTATTCCAAATCGAAGAGATGATCTAGTCGACAAATTGGCTAAAATGTACGTAGATTCGATCGTACGATTGCATGAAATTCCTCGTAGCATTGTTAGTGATCGAGATGGACGCTTCACATCAGGAGATTGGAGGCTAATTCATCAACTGTTGGGCACAAAGTTGCATTTCAATACAGCCTTTCATCCCCAGATGGACGGTCAAACTGAAAGAACCAACAGGACGTTGGAAGATATGCTCCGGATGTGTACACTAGATTTTGGAAGTCGCTGGGAAGATCATTTGTTCATGATTGAATTTGCCTATAACAACAGTTACCAGGCCAGCATTCAGATGGCCCCTTTCGAAGCTTTGTACGGCAGGAAGTGCCGCACACCGTTATCCTGGGCGGAGACGGGTGAAACGAAGCTTTACAAGCGGCAAGATGTGACTGATATGCATGAAACGGTACGTACAATTCGTGAAAGGTTGTTAATTGCTCAAGATAGGTAGGCCAAATATTATAATGCCAAGCACCGAGACATAAAGTTTGCGGTGGGTGATTGGGCATATTTAAAAATAAAGCCTTTTAAAGGTGTGTCCAGGATACGGCGTCTGAAAAAGTTGAGCCCGCGGTATCTAGGACCTTTTGAGGTGATTGAATGCATCGGTGAGGTAGCCTATCGGTTACGGCTACCGCCTGAGTTAAGTAGTTTACATGATGTGTTTCATGTATCAGTGCTGCGGAGAGCAATAAAAGAGCCGTCGCAAGTGATAGTTGCAGATCGAGTATCAGTCGATAGTGGGCTAACTACAAAGGTTAGGCCCATTCGGATTGAAGATGCCGCCGAGAAGCAATTGAGGAACAAAACAATCGGGATGGTCAAAGTCCGGTGGGATAATTATGGCCGAGAAGAGCTTACTTAGGAGCGTGAGCAAACCATGCGGACAGAATTTCCCGAGTTATTTTTGTAAGTGGTTGTGTTTTAGACCTTGTAATAATCAATAAATATGTACTTTATTGAGTTTTTCAGTCATTCATATTTCGGGACGAAATTTTCTGCAAGGAGGGGAGGATTGTAATACCCCAAAACCTAGTTTTGGTTTTCAGGCCAAGTGACACGGCCTGGGACACGGGCGTGTCCCAGGGCATGTCAAGCAAATACTCGAGCTAGTCTCGAGTAAGTTTCAAAGTTGGGTTTCAGGTGTTTTTGGAGTGATACGGCCTGAGACACGGGTGTGTCCCCGGGCGTGTCCTCCTCAGGTTGCTGCAGGTCGCGCGTTCGACGATTGTTGAGCATCATGATCTATAATCAACGAGAAGAGGCGACACGGCCTGTGACACGGGCGTGTCACAGGGCGTGTCCTCTCTATGATTGGCGAGATCATGTCGACGATCAGCGAGAATAATCTCGGCGATCGACGAGATTCGTCGAGAGAGGCGACACGGCCAGAGACACGGGCATGTCTCAGGCAGTGTCAGGTTAGGCGGTGGTCACGGGCGTGTTCAACCCGTGTGGTGAGGCGGTTCTTTGCCGCTTAAGGGCCGCTTAAGGGACACGGCCTGTGACACGGGCGTGTCACAGGGCGTGTCAGGGCCGAAAAAGTTATTTTCTGCAGATCTCGGCCGTTTGTTTCCCTCTTTCCAGATCTGGTGGTCTTCAGTTTTCCCAGCCCCTATAAGACCCCGAACCAGCAAACTTATCCTCACTTTATCTTCTTAAGTGAGAGAAGGAAGGAGGAAGAAGGAAGGAGGAAGAAGAAGGAGGAAGGAGAGGGAGATCCAGCTAGTCTAAGCTCGGATTCGCGATCGGAGGCCATATTCGGGAAGGCAGAGCTCCAAGCAGTGCTTGCCATGGCTCCAAAACGTCCTCCAAGGGTAACGATTTCCTCCTTGGATATGTGAAATCCTTCCTTTTTATATATGCATGAATCCTCTACAAAGGTAGAGTTGAATTCTCTTGGGATGTTGAACTCCATCCCTTGATTCTTGTTGGAGTAGTCCCGGAAGCGAGAAGTACGGGTAGGCATGTTGTATGAAGCCCTTCTGGACAGGTTAGTCTGGATTGGTGATGATTGTATGCATATCAGAGCAAGACTCTGTATTATTGTGATGCGTGTGATGTTCTTGGTGGACACCTACAGCTTGGTGCAGCGGGATAGTATGTGGATGGGTTGATGTTGTGTGATCTCATCCCATGTAGCTGTGAGTGCTACTTTTGGGGGGGGGGGGTTGATGCTGTGTGATCTCAACCCTTGTAGTTGTGAATGCTACTTGTTGAGCCGGTGGGGCTGTAACTGTGGAAAAGCCTGTGTGGCGAACGGGCAAGGTGAAGCTGTACCCGTGTCAGTCCTGATCGACGTCTGACGTATGTGAGCTACGAGAAAGGCTGATTTGTACCTGCGTTCTGGTTGTCTAACCGTGGGGTGCTTAAGGCCCTATTAGGATCACAGAATGAGAATCGCTCCGGCTATTTGAGCTATGGAGGATTGGAATGCTCATAAATTGCTGTCATGTCTAGGACCTCTGAACGGTGGTGGGACCCTGGTTTTCCGGTACACCAATAATGTGCCCTTAGCGCACGGAACGTCGGGCCGTCGTGCCAACGTTTGTGATGGATGATGACTTGTACGGGCGTACAAGTGATGTGCTAAAGAATACCCTTTTGATTGTATATAAGTGCTATGCAGGGAAGGAATTCCGCTGTCCCGTGACAGGGACAGGGTCGTTATAAATGGTCAGCCAAATGCTGACCGTTGCTTTGTTTGCCACTGCTTGGTGGATCTTTTGCGTGCAGGTCAAGAAGGGCCAAGCAGGGATGAGGGTGGAAGACCCTAAGCTGCTGCTGCTGAGTGCTAGCCCTCGAAGGCTATTTTTGTACCTTGTGTAAGAACTCATGTATGGCCGACCTGCGTGCTGATGTATGGAAGATACCTTCTTGTATATTTGTATAAAGAGAAACACTTGTAAGAGGCCATAAGGCCGTACTTGTGGTATTATATTATGGCATGTTTGGTTTAGCTGTGGACTTCTGTGTTGATGTTTGAGTTCATTCTTGCAACCCTTTAATCTTCCGCTAGAATGCTCTGTGATAGGATGCGTATTTGGTATTACTTAGTAATGTCTCCGCCTGTTTGTAAGACATGGTGTGGGGCCCCGGCCGGACCTTCTACTATGTTGCACGTAATGGGTAGGGGTGTTACAACTTCTCTCCCAGAATACTTCTGGGCTGAGGCAGTGAACACTACTTGTCATGTCTTGAAAAGAGCCTCTATCAACAAGTACCACAAGAAGACTCCCTTTGAGATTATGAAAGGAAGAAAACCAAATCTAGCCTATCTCAGGATCTTTGATAGTAAATGTTTTGTGTTTAATAATGGGAAGTCCTACTTGACTAAGTTTGTTTCCAAATCCTATAAAGGGATATTTATTGGGTACAACAATCATAGCAAAGCCTAAAGAGTCTACAACTTGAAAAATAAAGTTGTAGAAGAGTTTGTGATTGTAGTCTTTGATGAATCATCAATAATTAACAGTGAGCTACCTAGCTCCTCTAGATCTGCAGGTATAAAGATGAAGATGGATAAACAAGCCATCAAGAACACTTCTCAAACTACCCTAGAAGAAGGTGATGATGTGTACATTCCAGAAGAAGGACAAAGTACACAGGATATGGCTGAAGACCAGTAGGATCCAGCCACTGAGGTGCATGATGCTGAAGTTAGAATTCCTCCTGCAGTCAGGCATTTGAGGGATCATCCTAGATCCATTTTGGATTGTGGCTACGCAAGAACTGAACCTGTTCAAGAGATGCAAGGTCTGGAAGCTGGTTCCTAGACCATAAGGACATAAGATCATTGGAACCAAGTGGATCTACGGTAATAAGCTGTATGAAAATGGTGTTATAATAAAGAATCAATCTAGACTTATGGCCAAGGGATACAGACAAGAGGAAGGTATTGATTTTGATCAAACTTTTGTACCAGTAGCTAGATTCGAAGCTATAAGACTATTCCTTGCATTTTTTGCACATAAAGGATTCAAGGTCTACCAAATGGATGTGAAGTCAGCCTTCCTAAATGGTGCCCTAAAAGAAGAGGTCTATGTTGAGCAACCCTCAGGTTTTGTTAATCCTAACTCTCCTGATTTTGTAATTAAGCTCAGAAAAGTGTTGTATGGGTTGAAGCAAGCCCCTAGGGCATGGTATAAAACCCTGTCTAGATTTCTCATTGAGAACAAATTCTCAAGGGGAAAGATAAACAAGACATTATTCCTAAGGAAAGTCAAGGGTAAGATCATCTTAGTCAAAATTTATGTAGATGACATAATTTTTTGGCCTACTGATGATGACCTCTACAGAAAGTTTGTTAAACTTATGCAAGGGAAATTTGAGATGAGCGATATGGGTGAACTCAAGTACTCCTTAGGCCACCAAGTAAGACGGTCTGAGAGTGGATTATCCATCTCACAGTCTAAGTTCACCAAGGAGTTAATTAAAAAGTTTGGAATGGAGAGTGCCTCCACAATTAAAACTCCTATGGTGTCAAATGTGTCATTAGACAAGTATGAGACTAGGAAACCTGTTGATGAAACCTTGAACATAAGTATAATCGACTCCCTCCTCTACCTTACTACTAGTAGGCCAGACATTATGTATGATACATGTGTTTATGTTGGATACCAGGCTTGCCCTAAAGAGTCTCATCATTCTGCAGTTAAAAGAATTTTGAGATATCTCAAGGGCACACCCTATCTTGGCCTATGGTACCCTAGGTATAGTGATTTCAAACTAACTAGGTATTAAGATGTAGACTTTGTAGGCTGTAGAGAAGACAAAAAAAGCAACTCTGGCTCCTATCAACTTATAGGAAGGGGACTTGTATCTTGGATCAGCAATAAGTAAACAAGTTTTGTAAGATCAACAGCTAAATCAGAATACATATCTACTAAAATTTATTGTGCTAAGTTATTATGGATCCAGCATCAGCTCCAGGACTACAACCTCAAGCTAAGTAGAACTCCCATGTTTTATGATTCTACAAGTGCCATCTTTATTATTAGGAATCATGTATTTCATAGCAGAACTAAGTATATAGAGATTCAGTATCATTTTATTAGAGAGCATGTGGAATGTGAGGACATCACCCTTGAGTTTGTCCCCATAGACGAGTGGGTGGCTGATATCTTCACTATGCCACTTGATGAAGCCAAGTTCAACTCCTTCAAATTTGAATTGGGTATGATGAACTTAGTATAGCTTTAGTTGCTCTTTATGTATTTTAGTAGCAGGTAGTATGATTTCCTGCAGGACAATAAAGGATTATAGAAAAAATGTCTAGGCATCGAGTGCGTCGAGATAACTTCAAGAATCAAGAGTGTCGAGTGTGTCAAGTCCACTCAACGCATTATCCTAGGGAATTCATTTTGTGGCTATCTCATGGGATTAATCACAGTTGTTGATCTCCTCATGATCATCGCAACTGGTACGCGCCTCTCCACTTTCTTAAATTAGAGGTAAGTATAAATAGTATGGTGTGTGCTTAGAACAAAATACATTATTCCTCTCCCTTCTATGCCCCCTGCAACGAAACGACGAAAGCTCGGAAAATCTACAGAAATACATAGAAGCAATGGCGTCGAGAGGACTGGATTTCCCGTTTGAGGGATAAGAGTTAGTGAGAAATGGGTTCAATGATGCACCAGAGGAAGTTCAGCTTGTTCTCCACCTCCTGCAGGTCACTGACCTAGATCATGTTCTCTCAGAGCTGAGTCTTCTATAGAAGAGGGAAGTGCTTGAGTTATACTCGAATGTTAAGGTCGGCTCGTCCTCCAATAAAATCAGGTCATCCATCAGCAGAAATAAGGTCAAGATTACCCCCAAACGATTGAGTAAGGCACTACGACTGCCCAAGTTCAGGCCATCAAATAAAGAAGAAGAACTGGACCAAACTGATGTTATATCTGCCATGAAGTGGTGTGGACTGTCAAAGCACTCTAATGGATTAATTTTGAGAAAAGAGCTAAACATAAAAGGGAAATTTCTAGCAGATGTTATTGGGAAGGCTTTGTTATGTAAGATTGGACATCATGATAAGATATCCAAGAAGACGTTCCGGTTGATGACAATAATAATCCTTTCTAATAAAAATGACTGGGGAAAGGTACTTTTGAAAGAATAGTAGAATGTGTCTCAGAGCCAAACTTAGGAAGGATTCATTCTCTATATCTGCACAGCACTGTTCTAGGGATCCTAAACATAAGGATAGGAGCAAATATCCATAATATGAGGAGGATGGACTCAAAGATGCTTGATAGGTCATACAGAGTTCTATTGCCACATCAACAAACGATTGAAAAGAAGAAAAATAAAGCAGCCCTAGCTACTGAAGACAACACATACTGTAGCTCTTCTGAGAAGAGTGAGGACGAGCCCAATGATCCCCAGTTGTCTGAGTCTACTGAAAATACTAGAAGGGACATGAGTTCTCAGGTATCAATCTCTTCTGAACCTTCTACAAGGATCCAATTGGCTGGAACACATTCTAAAGAAATCCTAATTGAAGCCATGGACATACTGTATGGCTAGCTAGTAGAAAATATCTGTACCAATATTAAGGGGGAGATTGTCAGGGAAGATGCTCTAGTTGAGGGGGAGCAAGTTCAGTCTGGTATTCAGGGCAAGCTTAACACCATTCTAGATAATCTACAAAGCAGAATAGACCTGATTCCAACTGAGCCTATATGATAGATTCCCCATACTCCTGTTGAGGATGCACAATCTCCTGCAATAGTGATAGAAGATGTTTAGGACACTACAACAGGAGATCAGATTGTCTCTAAGGATAATACTGAGGCTGAGGGGGAGATTCATTCTGAACTCCCTGCTCAAGATGTAGTGTATGATATTGTCTCCTCTGAATCTTATAAGGACATTACTGCTGTTGATGTACAAGGTGATGTACATTCTTCAAAATATTTGAAGGCTGATTTAGAAGACAGGTTTTCTTCCAGGGATAGGGATGAGGAGGTATGTGACCAAGACACATCTGTTAAACCTGATCAAATGTCATCCTCCTTCCTAGCCCAACTAAAAGGTTTACTAGATGATCAGAGACAATAACTTGAACACTACATTGATGACTCCATCAAGGTAGTGAAACAAGATCTCTCTATTGAAATAAATTCCATCATGTTTGAGTTCAACCTGCTGAAAGCAAACACTATGGAATTCATCATGAGGGTTGCACCTGCTGTGACATTCACTGAAGGTATACTTCAAGAGATCAAAGCAAACCAAAATGACATTCTCCATAACCAGAACATCCCGTCTAGCAATATGTAGATTGTCCACAATGCCAAGACAAAATTGATGGATGCACACATTATCACAATTAAAAGGAGAATGGATGCATGCACTCAAATTCTGGATGACCGCATGCTCAAGGTCAAAGATCATGTCACTAAGGGTGTAAACTACTTAGATGTAAAGATAGCTGAAGTCAGCACCTCCCAGACTAATACTAAATCTGAAGAAGTCAGAATGGGGGAGAAAGTAATGATAAAGGAAAATACTGAAAATGCAGTTAGGATTACAAATGTAATAAGAGGCTCAATGGGACTTGAGCAACTCTCATATGAAAACATTGACCCTACTCTAATCCCTGAAGATATATATGGTGATCAGAGTGGTGTTCAATATGCTGAACAAAGTGGTGCTTAGTGTGCTTAACCTTCCACTGTTGATGTAATTCCTACATTCAGCCCACTACTAATCAGATTGTTAGGGCCAAAGGCAAGTCAGTTGTTGAAGAAGAGGATGAAGTAAGGCTCAACAAGAAAAGATATAGAGAAGAGATGGAGACCAGACATGACTTTGAGAAGTGGAGTCCTCAATCAACAACCATTATCTTGTCTACCTGGGATCAAATTAAAGACAATAAAACTAATAGGGGAAAGCTCTATAGATCCCTAGAATAGGCCAAGCTTGAAAGGAATGAGAAACTGAGAAGTAAATTTAGAAGGGACAAAAAGTCAGGTGCACTGCCACCGAGTGTTATGGAGCCCAGCAAGTACTTTCCTAAGCCATACAGTTACTTTGAAATACAGAAGGAGAAGAAATCTAAAGATCAAGTAAAGGCTGCTAGGAAACAAAGCAAGGGCATAGGTATAAGGTAACTTGAAACATAAAAAATTTCTTGTTTTCCTTTAGGGCTGTAGGAGAGTGATCATTTTGTTTTATGCACACTATCTAATCATGATTTTTTTCTTTAATGAAAATCATATTTTTATAAGTGTACAAATTGTTGCTCCTTTCTACTGTGATGTTTATCTCTTAAATAAGGAAGTGTATATCATTGACTAGGGTTCTGACTTCTTCAAATAGGTGTAGATTGTTGGGTCCATTAATCACAATGACCTAGATTTGAAGAAGGCCCACAAGTCAATGGTATACACATGAATGTATTTGATGAATGCTCTAAGTTCAATGTATGCAG
The DNA here is from genome assembly GCA_039513925.1 of Platanthera zijinensis. NCBI lineage: Eukaryota > Viridiplantae > Streptophyta > Magnoliopsida > Asparagales > Orchidaceae > Platanthera > Platanthera zijinensis. The sequence goes on from CM077091.1 coordinate 98,637,284, forward strand.
GTCGTTCTTTTTTGAACTGATTTGACAGGTAGTATGAGTCACAAAGACAGATGGACTCATGATAGGATGCTGGCAGAATATAAATATGGTTAAGTTCGGAAGCGTTGAGTGAACGCAGTTCACTCAACGCTAAGAGACTAAAAGCATCGAGTGTTGCTCCAGCAGTCAAAGCCTCACTATTACCAAATCAGAAATCTAGTTAAGTTTAGAAGCGTTGAGTGAAGGCATTGCACTCAACGCCTAGAACCAAAAGCGTTGACAGAACTACATGCAGTCAAAGTTGTTGTGTTGTTGTTTAGAAATCTGTCTAAGTCCAGAAGCATTGATTGAAGGAAGTTCTCTCAATGCCTACTCACTAGACAATTCAACTAAGTACAGAAGCGGTTAGTGAAGATAGGCCACTCAACGCCTCATCAAGAAGCCAACCAAAGGGAGAAAGCATTGAGTGAGGAAGATGCACTCAACGCCTTCATTCAGTGAAATCGAACTAAGTCAAGAAGCGTCGGGTAATGAAGGCTCACTCGATGCCTAAGCTATTAGATTATAAAAGTCTATATGCATTGAGTTATGAAGGCTCACTCAACGCACTCAACTCCTGAAGATGCAAAATTCATCTAAGTACTTTTTTGTTGAGTGATAAGGCTTCACTCAACGCCTGAGAAGTCTGTCTGGAATTTACTAAGTCAAGAAGCGTTGAGTCCTGTTGACGTCAGCATAAATTCAAATATCGTGGGATCTGCTTGCTAGAAGACAAAAGGCATCGTTTTCTTTTAGTACAATAGTAAATGAAAACGTGATGGAGCAATTTCCATTTCCAGCCAACCCATGCTGTGCATAGAGTCGTTGGACGGCGGGATACAAAAGTAGAAGTTCCAAGAGAAAAGGAAAAACTTTTGGAAAATCTTTGAGCTTCATCTCGACTTAGTTGCAGAGCCTAAAAGAAAATAATTTTATTGTTGGTCTAAGAATTTCAGACAATTAGTTGTTGATAGTCACATCTTAAACAGTAAGGTCAGGAAGATTTCTTTTTGAGTAAGAAGAAGCAACCTTTGCAGTTACTTCTCAGCACAAGTAGAACTAACCTTAAAGATGTTTTCTTATTGCTATGAAGAAGATAAGACTGAGTCTTATCAGTTCAGGAAGAGGCTGACTCAGAGATAACATCTCTGGAGTCATTACCAGAAAACTTATTCTCTTTGTAAGATCATTCCCGATCTGAGTTGTAAGCCTGAACTATAAAGGCTGAGGTAGGATCCTTCTATGGATCTAAGTGTAGGATCCTTCTGTAGATCTGAGGGTATGATCCTTCTATGGATCTGAGTGTAGGATCCTTCTGTGGATCTGAGTGTAGGATCCTTCTATGAATCTGAGAGTAGGATCCTTCTGGGGATCTGAGGTGGGGCCTGTGTGCCTGAGCTGTAAGAGATTCATTCTCTGATGTAGGGTCCTGTGGTGGATCTAAGTGTAGGGTTGTCTTCCTTTCCTGAGTTGTAAGACTTTGATTAAAGTCTAAGGTAGGTGATCTGTGGATCACTGAGTTGTAGGAGCATCATTTGCTCTGAGTGGTAGGGCCTTGGGCATGAGGTAGGAATTGGTGGAGTTTGAGAGATCCTGAGGGATCTATGTTGTAAGCTCTTGGAGCTGAGATTGGAGAAGTTTTCCTTGCCTAACCCTCTGTTAAAAAGGTGGGAGGGAAAGTGGATGTACCCATACCTTGGGGAACTACTATAAACACTTGTGTGTTTTTGTGTATTCTTGAAAGCTAACTTAAAACTAAGTCACAACACACCAAAGCTAAAAGATAGTCATAAAAGAAAAAAAAACCTATTCACCCCCCCCTAGGTGTTTAGTTACTATTAAAAACAAAGACTTTCAAAGTAGACTAGAGTGGGTATATCCAAATCTAAGTCAGAGTACATTGCAGCAGGGAGTTGTTATGCTCAGCTTCTTTGGATGCAACATCAATTACAGGACTATAACCACTAGGTAAGTAAAACTCAATTATTTTGTGACTCATCCAGTGTTATCTCTATTGCTAAGAACCCTATATCACATAGCAAGACTAAGCATATAGAGATTAGATATCACTTTTTTAGAGAATATGTTAAGAAGGAAGATATATGCCTTGAGTTTGTTACCATAGACAAACAAGTGACAGATATCATCACCAAGACACTGGATGAGGCAAAGTTAAATTCTGTCAAAATTGATTTAGGGATGCTAACTTAGAATAATTTTATCTCTTATAGTATTCTGGTTGTTTCATTTATATAACTCAAGTGTTATCTATATTATTTTCCTGTACTATTGTCAGTTGCTAGAATAATTGTCTAGTAGCATGATAGGTTGATAACCTTGGTTATAAATTCTTATTAGTATGAGTCAATCGACCCACTTGCAATAGTTTTCTATCAGGTTTGTGGAAAATTTGTCCTAGCAGGGCAGTGGAGTTAAAGATGGGATATTTTCAGCTATATCATTGAGATCGTTAAGAAGAAGCTCAACGATCCCTCTCTATCTCAATAATATCATTGACACAGATGGCTTTCTTTATTCTAAAATCATTTTCAACCGTTTGATCTTTTATGCTTGATCAACCAAGTTGTGTGGCGCTTCAATTCCACTTTAAACCCGGTAGAAATATTAATATATATATATAGCCAAGGTTTAGTTGAGAACATTAAATTTGAATCCTAGAAAGTCATCGACATCGTTCCATCCTTCTTAGCGTTCTCAACGACTAGGATTTCTCTCAAATAGTGCCAAAAGTAGTGAAAATCTTACACGAAGGATATGAGTTAGTAAGATTTGGGTTCTAGTATGCCCCAGAAGAGATTCAAGAAGTTATCAGACTGCTGGAAGTCGTAGGGTTAGAATTTCTTTTATTTGAACTTAGCCCAATCTTGAAAGAAGAGGTTTTGGAACTCTACTCTCATGTCAAAGTCTCATCTTACAGAATGTCTATTAAGAGCAAAGTTGGGGAGGTAAAGATTAAGATAACCCCTAGCAGGATTTCCCAGGCTCTACACCTTCCCTCTACTAACATTGAAGGGGAGCAGGAGTTTTCAAAATAAGGAGTAGTAGATGCCCTAAATTGGAGTGAGTTTATTGGTGAGAAATATGGAACCCTAGAAAGGAAGTAATTTAACCAAAGAGGTAAACTTGTCACAGACATCATTGAGAAAACCATCCTATATAAGAAAAGGGATCCCTTGATAGAATCTCCAAACCTATGTTTGAATTAGCCATGAGATTAATTCTGCAAAAGAAGACCAACTGGGCCCTATTTGTATTCCAGAAATTTCTAAGTTTCCTTCAACCTCCAAACTTAGGCAGAACATCTCATTGTATCTCATAAATACTTACCCTAAGAATTTCAATAAAAAGCAAGGAGGTAAAATCCATTACATGAAGAGGATGGATATTAAAACTTTGGAAAGATACACAAGGGTGTTGCCCAAGAGTCAAGCTGAGAAGCAGGGAAAGAGCACAAAGAAAGGAAAGAAAGTGATTGTTGAAGATGACTCTTATTCTTAACAAGAAAACCAAGATAGGGATGATAGTATACCTATTCATAATCTCTTGTCTCCTCTATAACACGTGCTCTTTTGGCCTCTTCTGATAAGTGGCTTATTGACTCTGGTGCTACCTGTCATATGACCGGAAATTCTCATTTGTTCTCCTGCTTTAATAAGCAGAAATGGGTATCTCCTATCATTATTGCAGATGGAACTTCTTCTCATATGCTTGTTGTTAGCACTGTGCACCTCATTCCATCTTTGTAGCTTGAGAACACTCTCCATGTTCCCACTTTTCCGTGCAATTTACTGTCTGTCCATGTTCTCTACACACAGTTGCACTACACAGTTACTTTTACTGCCACTACTTATTCTTTCTGTGATTCTGTCTCAAAGGTTACAATTGCTACTAGGACTACGAGCGGTGGCCTCTTCTTTCTTGACAATGTCATTGTTCTTTCTGCCTCTTATTCCCTTCGGCAATGGCATCGTCATCTTGGCCATCCTCCTTCTCGCCTCATCTACCAACTTCTCCCAGATCTTCCTCAAGTGGATTCCCCTTTGAATTATGAAGCATGTTAGCTTGGTAAATGTAACCACTCTTCTTTCCTAGCACGAACGGGACATAGTTCTTCATGTCCTTTTGAACTAGTTCACTCTGACATCTAGGGTCCCTCTCCTATTTCCACTGTTGGTAGAGGTAGCTTGAACTATAAGACCCCTTTTTTTGTAATGCTACCGAGTCTTACTCATTGAACTACCGTTTTGCGATGACACCGACACTCGGTAGGGTTGCCACCATAAATGACGATTCTGCTGGCATTGATGATCATCAAGAAGTAGAAGTACATATGAGAGAAGAAAATTAAGTCAAGTACACAAATCACATATAATATATGAAATAGAAATCACAGCAAGTCCACATGATAATATAAGTACTGAAACAGATCATTAAGGTAGAAATATGAATAGGCTTATGCCCGATACATCAAATCCTCAATACAACACCCTCGTGGAAACTGAAAGTTATTACTTCAAGGTTAGCTAATTACCTAGAGGGGGGTGAATAGGTCTTTGAAATTGTTTTAGTCTTCTTAGATCTTTTTGTTGTTTATTTGTTTGGTGATCTAGAGCTTGTCCTTAACACCTGCAACACAAGAAAGAAAACAAACAACACAAAAAGCACACAATGATTTATAGTGGTTCCCCAATTGGGTACGTCCACTTTCCCTCCCACCTTTCTAACTTGTTTTAGACAAGGCTCAATCTCCTCCAAAATTCTCCTTAGAGCTTACACCTTAGGCCCTCAATCTTACACACAGATTCTCTACAGAACCACAAGGGTTCCTACCTCAGAGCCATGCAGTGCACCTACAGCTAAGTGGTCCACTGACCACCTACCTCAACCTTATTTCTAAGGCCTACAGATCAGGCTTCTCAGCCCTACAACTTCAGGCACACAGCCCAACTCTCAGAGTGGTGCAGCACTCCTACACTCAGTACCAATCCAGGTACCTTCAGCTCAGCCTCCTCTAAGGCCTACAACTCAGTGACACACTTTTCACCTACAACTCGATGACTCTCAAATCACTTACCTCAGGCTATTAAGCCCTACACTCTGGCTGGGAGGATACACCTACCTCAGATCCACAAAGGATCCTACATTAGAGAGTAGAACTCTCCTACCTCAGGCACTTAAGCCCTATAGCTCAGATCCACACTTGGATCCTACCTCAGTACCCCAGTAGGGCACCTACCTCTGTGACAAATTTTTCAACTACCACTCAGGCACAAAGTGCCCTACACTCAGATTCAGATAAACTGAATCCTACAGTAAATCAATAAAGTTGAACTACTGACTCAGAGAAAATCTTTGAGTCAACTTGCTGGACTGAGCCGATATCATTCTAGCCAACTTGATGTAGAAGGAATTTGCCTTCTTCTACAGCACACACTTATCTATTGCACTAATGTACAGCTAACTGTTGTTGAAGGCGAACTGCACTTCACATAGTTATCTTCCCTTACTGATTGATTGAATCAGCTAACTTATTCTTCGGTGAACAATCCTACCGAACTGGATGGAGCTTCAGCTAACTTTTCCCTATGGCTTTCACTGCTGGACTTTTTCTTTCAAGCATGTTTGAGAAGATGAAGTCAAGCCGCCTCTCTTTTTTTCTTCTCTTTGTTCTCGGTTTCGTTAACCCTAATTCCATCTCCTCTTTTCTTTTTATATCTGAAGATTTGAATCAACAAAACAATTCAAATGTGGGCCCAGTCAAGTATGGTGAGCGCTACGTACCTCAGAAGAGGTTAAACAGTATCTTCCGGTGCTACTATAGCTTTCCCGCAACTGCATGAAATACTTAAACTGTACTCGACTATCATCGATCTGAGATCGAAGAACTGTGTGATGAGCTCAATGATCTGAGTCTACAAACTTCAACCTGAGCTCGACGAAATGTAAGCTCAGGTCGATGAACTCTGTATCTTCATATATTAACTTGAGATCAATAATCGTCGATCTGAGTTCGATGAATACTGTGCTGAGCTCAACAAAATGTGAGCTCAGCTCGACAAAACTTCCCTTTTCTTGACATTGACAAATTCTGATGGCTTTGTCTCAGCGAGTCTTTCTCAGCAGTCTCAGCAGTTTCTCTTAACCGCTGAGACAAGTTCTTATCTAAGCAATTTCTTCACAGCAGTCTCGATGCTTTCTTCTTCTCAGCTGTGACTGTCTTCTATCTCAGCGGATTCTTCTCAGCGGTCTCAACTGTCTTAATGGTTTTTGCCTTAGCCAATTTGTCTGACTTTAGGTCGACGACTGTTAAGCTGAGCTCAATGATCTCCGGGTTGATCTTTACGAATTCTGAACCTAAACCTTCTGAGGTATAACTCAAGGAAAGGCGAGCTAATCTTGACGATCTGAGATCTGAGCTCGACCATCTCCAAGCTGAGCTCGACAACTTCTGAACCTCAAGCTTCTAGTTTTTGCTCAAGGAACGGCGAGCTGAGTTCGACGATCTATGATCTAAGCTCGAAGAACTGCGAGCTGAGGTCGATGAAATCTAAGACCCATATTCTGTACTGATCTTTGACAGTCTTTGAATTTTTCGGCCTATTCTTCTTGTTGACATGTCCAATCATGGACTTCTTTCATGCATGAACTCAAACACACATCAAATACATTATGCCACTTAGCATGATTGGTGATGTCTCTTAAAATCTTGAGGAACATTGTAGGGCATAATTCCCAACAATCTCCCCCTATTTGAAGAAGGCAGAACACCCTTCCATGCTAAGGTGCATTAACAAAAAAAACATATCATGATAGGCCTGATGAAACATTATCATGACAACTAGCCATCCTAGTATAGGAAAACTTCCCCTAGATGAGATGGCTTAACACTATGATTGATTAACCAATGGTACTAGTGAATTGTCAATCATTAATAAGGTAAACATTATGATTAAGATATACCTAACCATTAACTTATCCCAACAACAGTAGCAACCCTGTGATTCTAGGATATCTATGAAGGAACAACATATTTATTAATCACAGATATATAAATGATACTTGCATGACCATTTATCACATCAATATAATAAGGGATAACTCTTATTAATTTCATTGATGAAGATTTGGTATTGCTACATTGTTACAAGACATTGATTACATAATTTAATGCACCTTAATTCTTGTAGTCTCATCTCATCTCTTCTTTGATGAACTTGACTCAGCATTCTTGGTAGCAGTTATCCTCTTCAGGTTTTCAGCTTTTTTCTCCTTCCTCTTGAAGTAAAGGAATGGCTTTGGAATATATATGGGAGGAATTTTCTTAGGATTGCTCTTCATTATAATATTTTCTTCGAATACTCTTTCCCTTAGGGAATTTCTCTCCAAGTGCTTGATCCATTCCTCAGAGGGGTAAACACTATCAATATTCTTTAAGATTTGTCCATTTCTTATCCAAGCATTGATAATGATGGATTCAGAGACATCACTTAGCCGTTCATGATCTGGATCATTTCTGTTCTCTGCTCTCCTCTTTGCCATGAACTCTTCAACCATTTGAGTTCCTTCCCTCTTCCTTCTAGCATCAAGTTGTGCATCCTGTGCAGCTCTAGCTTGTGCTTGGAAGTCTAGATCCTCTGGCCTCTTTTTATCCAGTAATGGCAGGTGTAGTGCCAGCCTGGTGCCTTGAATTACATTGAAGGCTTGCTCTTGAATGAGTGATGCTATCTTAGCATGGCTGCTCTCCCCTTTCCACCTTCTTCAGATATTATCTTTTGCAGTAGGGTGGTGTTAGATGCATTTTGTTTGATAAAGATTAGAGTATTCTCTCATTATTAGTAAGCAGCTCATTTTTCAGAAGTAAGGCCTTCTCCATAGAGTGGAGAGCAACCTTGGATATATGTTGATTTACTTGGTCTCCTGTACCCCTGATAACTTCATCAGTTGCACTTACAAAAATTTTTATATATCCTATGTCAGTTGCAGAGACTCTCTGGTTTGTTTCCATGGATTTCATAAGGGAAGTCAGCTTTATGCAAGCAGTTCCAGCCATATCAAACCAGGTGGTGACCTATTTGTTTAAGTGAGAAGTTTCTTCTTTACATTTGTTGACTTCAGTTAATAATTCATCCCTTAGCTTGGAAACTGATTGGTCAACATACTCCTTGAGAGTTATGATCTGAACATCAAGGAGTGCTTTGATCATGTTTAGGAGTGGCTCATTAGGGATTTGTGTTCTATGAGTAGTGGATGGTGGGTTTAATGGAGGAAGAACTTTTGTCATAGCAGGGATCAGTAAAGACTCTCCCTCAATTACAGCACCTGTAGTGGGAGCAACCTCAACCAATTTATTGACAACTTGATCTAAGGTTGTTAAATCCATATGATTGTGCTACCCCTTAGACTAAGCATCCTTCTCTGGGCTTGACTTATCAAGATAAGTATCTAATGTCTCAAGAGGCTCTCTGTTATCTTCTACAACAGAGATAACTTCAATTGCTGCTACATCAACAGTATCATCCAGGTCACCCTCATCTTCTTCAACAAAATCTTCTTTAGTAGCATTCTTTGAAACCTCTCTTGACCTAAGGATGGCATGGATTTTATCAACATGCACAATAGTATCCTTGAGTTGAATATTTGTAGAGGATTGACTGAGTGATAAGTCAACTAGCAAACCAACATCAGTAGGAGAGGAGGTTCCAACTCTGGTTCAGAGCTGGCAGTTCTTTCTTCCTCAACAAGTTTCTACCTTGTGTCCCTAGAGGAGTTCTTTGGTTAGTGGGTACACTGGAAAAAATGTACCAGATTGGGAGAAGCCTCCCCTTACTCAATGATATACATCAATTTGTATTTGATGGGATGTTTGAGTTTTAGTGTGCAGGTTTAAGAAATGAAGGAAAATTTCTAAGTACAAGTGTCGACACTTGTAAGGAATTATGTCGACACCTGAAGCAGGAGCTGTGTCGACACTTGTAAGGAATTGTGTCGACACCTAAAGCAGGAGCTGTGTCGACACCCAAGAATTGTGTCGACACCAGAAGAAAGGCATGTGTCGACACCAAAGAATTGTGTCGACACCTGAAGAAGGCTTATGTCGACACACAGGACTTGTGTTGACACACACTCAACGCCATTTATCAACAATAGCTATACTAAGTCTGAAGAAGGCTCGTATTAACACATAGGACTTGTGTCGACACACTCTCAATGACATCTATCAACAACAGCTATACTGAGTCTGAAAGGCTTGTTTCGACACACAGGACTTGTGTAGACACACACTCAACGACGTCTGGACACACACTCAATGACGTCTGGACATACACTCAATGCCATTTGTCAGCAACAACTATGTCGAGAACAAGAGCAGTTATGTCTATATACAGGACTTGTGTCGACACATACAACAGAAGCTGTGTCGAGAAGCAGAAGAATGACTGTGTCGACACATTGAGTGTTGTGTTGGCATCATCAAGACTTGTGTCGACACTTAGTCTATTTGTATCGACACACGTGAAGTAGTTTTCTGAGTGTTTCCTGTTGAGATATAAAGTCATTGCAGAATAAGCTGTCATGGCTGAAGACTTGACAGCTGTCATAAACAACAAGTCTGACACCTTTGTCAGAACTGTCAGAAGGTTGTTACAAATCAGATCAGCGGATAATCATTGAGAAACTCTATATAAAGGAGTGATCCATGACAACCAAGACAAGCAATTAAAGGGGGAACAAACCAACATAGAACCCGAGAGAGAATTCAAAAACAAGAAAGGGGGAACCCTTAAGAAGGCAGATCCTGAACAGTCTGCAAGAAAGATTCATATCTAATTCTGAATCTAAGAAGGGAGCTGTCTGAAGATCAATTTCTACAACAAGTCAAGATCAACCTCATTTTGTTCATTCAAGAAGCTTTGAAAAAGCTATGTCAGGTTGGATCTGAAGTATATAGTTTATTCAAGAACTTATCAAGAAGCTCACACCAATTGAGAGTTCTATATGGGTGAAATTTATGTACAAATAAATATTATATTTCCTTGTAAGATTTTTTATAGATCTGAGTTATAAGCCGGTGTTTATAAAGGCTGAGGTAGGCTGAGAGCCTGAGGTGTAGGACTTGGGAAAGTCTGAGTTGTAAGCTTGGTGATAAAGGTTGAGGTAGGGTTGTTGCCTGAGGTAGGGTTCTTGGGAAGAATCTGAGGTAGGACTTGTATATGTATGAGCTGTAGGAACCTATCAGGTTCTGATTTGTAAGATCTGTGGATCTGTGTTAGTGGAAGGAAGTTGGGCTGAATCCAGTTCTCTACTGGATAGGCGAAGGGGGAAGTGGATGTACCAATAACTTGGGGAACCACTATAAATTTGGTGTACTGTGTTGTGCTGTGAATGTTATGTTGTGGATTGTATATCCTATTCTGTGATAGATCTAATTACTTGCCTAAAATTATTAAAGAAAATTAGAACCTATTCACCCCCCCTCTAGGTGTCTAGGCTCTTGAAATCAAGTCTTTCATTGGTGCTAAAGGTTGGCTCATTGGTAGGACTCTAGTGAATCTGTCCAAGGTTTTTATGTCCATTATTTTTTGGTAGTGAATCTTCACTCCTTGCTCCTACCTAAAAGAATCAAGGTAGGTATTCACTAGGTATAAAGAAAGAATCATGCCCATATTTGGAGTGTGTAGGCAATCTACTATTCTCTGGTAGATGATTGATGACCAAGAGTTCTTCCTATTGAAGAATATCCTAGTCATCACATCAAACATTGACCCGAAGATAGTGTCATATGATCCAGGTTTGTAGATAAGGGCTTTCCCTACAATGTCTACTAGCAGTTTACCTCTCTGATTGAAGAATTTCCTCTTAATAGACCCTTATTTGGTCTCACTATATCCATACCATTTGAGAGTGATGTTTCTGTCCATGATAGTTGACTCTTCTTCCTCGCTAGGGATGATGGAGGGAATTTGTAGGGATTTGCCTAGTCTCTTAGAGTTTACCTTTATCTTGATATCCTCAATCTTAGACTAATCAGAGTTTTGGGAGGAGGACACTGTGATGTTGGAGAAGAATTCCACTACCTCTTTTCTAAGAATGGTGGAAGGTTTGGAAAGGGTGTATTCCAGACCTGATATTTCAACCATCCTTATCACTGCTTTAATTTCTGGGGAGGCAAGACTGAATCCATCTCTCATCATTTCATATCCTTCCTGGAGCTCCTTGATTACATTTGGCACCATTGAACCAGAGCAGCAAGATGTTGAGAGGGTTTTGTTCTTGACGGCTAGGGTTAAGGCTTTGAGAGCGATGGCTATATATATATATATATATATATATATATATATATATATATATATATATATATATATATATATATATATATATATATATATAATGAAAAAGGTTGTGTGCTTTATCATTAAATTAACCAATTAAACATTGTTAGACCTTAGTTAGTGCATGTAGGTTTTACGGCTTGCTCTCCGTTTCTTGTTATGATATATGTCACTTAATTCTTCTATTATTGCTCTCAATTCTTCTTTTATTCACTTCTAGGTGTAATGGAGACCTAACAAATTAATAAGTAAGTTTCACTAGTAACCTTATTTTGTACTGATTTATAAGTTATTTTTATTTGAGAGACAAGGCTACCTAAGTTAACAATATAGAAAATCATGAAGGATAATTGAATCATTTTTATCTAATTGGTGTGCTTGATAAGGTTCATCCTAAGCACATCTAACTCTACCAATGAATTTTCAAACTTAGTCTAAATGTAAGAGAGAGAGACTTACCTTGAGGCAAGCTGCCTCTAGCTTTAGAGGATTACACACTCAACATCCCCAACCTTGGTTTATTGTATTATATGAAGTATATTTCTTGAGCAATCATCCTGTCCCAGACATTTGCTTGGAACATCCATTGTCCAAATACCAAGTCATATCTAGACAGGTATTTGGATTATCCTGCAAAGAAAAATTATTTACCCTTAGGCACCCAATGATAATTAGGTCCTAGGTTCTTATTAGCATTACAAAACATTTGCCCTACCCTCTACCTGGGTTGAGCACCTTTTTGTCCACTAGTCACATTCAAGTTATGCCAAGAGTCAATGGCAAAGTGACCCACTTTCCCACAACACCAACATTTATGAATGTTATACCTTCTCTTTAGGACAACACTGAATTGTCATCCATGAGATATGTGATCAGCACCAGACTTTGCTGGATGAGCATTGCATGATGTTTCCCCCTTCTTCTTGAATGGGGGTGTTGAGGAGCTAAATACAGCAGGTCCAGTATGGGCAAGATGTATTTTTGGAGTCTGCCATCTAGTGGACTCTCTCATTTCCTTATATAGGGATGTTTGGACACAAATCTAAAGAACTTACCCTGAGCATTGTGGCAAGAGTGGACAATATTACTCCTTCTAGGATCATGTGTCTTTACCCAACTGTAGAGCACACATTTGATTGATCCTCAAGGGGAGGTGCAACCTTGACAATTTTAGATGGTGAATTCACCTTTTGCAATACTATCACCTTATCAGGGAATTCAGATTTGAAATGATGATTAGTGTGATTAATACCCAGCTTCCTAGGGACTTGGCTGGTTGCAGCTTTTGGTAACTTACCATGTTACCGGGAAGGGTTAATCATAATCCCCAATCTCTCTGTAAAATTTTGTTCTAGATATCTGATATGCTTATTTTTCTCTTCTAGAAGCTTGGTCTGACACTTAAGACTTTTCTTGAGCTCGGACACCTCATTACTTGTCTTATAAAACTCAATAAATTTATTGTTATAAAGATTCTTATAAGGCTTCAGGACTTCAATCTCCTTGACGTGCCTTTTGACAAAATTCTTCTCTTCTTTAGAGCATCTAGGAGCAGTTCATACTTGTCAATCAATTGTTTAACATCAGTCTCATATTTTAAGCAATATTTATCATAGGATGAAGATGCACGAGTATCTGTACTGGTTTCATAGTCATAGGAAGATGAATGAATGGAGAGAGGTTGTACCTAGATTGATTTTGAATCAGCCTGACTTCCTTCCTCTTCAGTTATTGCCATCAGCCCCTGGCATCCACAGACGTCTTCATCCTCCTCATTGTCACTGTCAGAGTGTGATAGAGGGGCCCTGATTCCTATCCTGGCAGCAGGATATTCCTCTTCTTCTTCAGGATTTGCAGCAACAGATATCAGCCCTAAATAGACTTCTCCCTCTTCATCTTTATATTCTGAGGAGGAAGAATCTGTCCAGCTTTTCTCCTTCTTAGCTACAAAGGACTTCTCTTTTTCCCTATCCTTGTGGTGATGATGACGCTTCTTCCTCTCATAGTGCTTATTATTCATGAACTTCTGAAGCTTTCTGGAGAAGACTGCAACCTCTTTATCAGACATTTGGTAGTCTGAGGAACTAATCTCAGACAATTCTGAGCTGGTCTCAGCTTTTCTCCTTGGTGGAGAAGGAGTCTTCCTTCTACTTCCTCTTGGGGCTTCTTCCTTGAGAATCTCCATAAGTATTCGAAAAGAAAACCCGAATTGGCCGCTATCTTATCCTTAGTCTTGGATTGACTTTACTTCTCCTTGTAGTTTATTCCGGATCCCATGCTTATCTTATAGCTAACCTTGGAGGTATACTCAGATTGTTAAATCCTTATTGAGTAACCTCCCACTGATACCACTTGAAAGTTATTACTTCAAGGTTAGCTAATCACCTAGAGGGGGGTGAATAGGTCTTTGAATTTTTTTTAGTCTTCTTAGATCTTTTTGTTGTTTATTTATTTGGTGATCTAGAGCTTGTCCTTAACACCTGCAACACAAGAAAGAAAACAAACAATATAGAAAGCACACAAGGATTTATAGTGGTTCCCCAATTGGGTACATCCACTTTCCCTCCCACCTTTCTAACTTATGTTAGACAAGGCTCAATCTCCTCCAAAATGCTCCTCAGAGCTTACATCTCAGGCCCTCAGCCTTACACATGGATTCTCTACAGAATCCAAACTTAGAACCACAAGGGTTCCTACCTCAGTGCCCTGCAGTGCTCCTACAGCTCAGTAGTCCACTAACAACCTACCTCAGCCTTATTTCTAATTCCTACAGCTCAAGCTTCTCAGCCCTACAACTTCAGGCACACATCCCTACTCTCAGAGTGTTGCAGCACTCCTACACTCAGTACCAATCCAGGTACCTACAGCTCAGCCTCCTCCAAGCCTACCACTCAGTGACATACTTGTCACCTATAACTCAGTGACTCTCCGGTCACCTACCTTAGGTTTTTAATCCATACACTCAGGCTGGGAGGACAGCCCTACCTCAGATCCACAAAGGATCCTACCTTAGAGAGTAGCACTCTCCTACCACAGGCACTTAAGCACTACAGCTCAGATCCACACTTGGATCCTACCTCAGTACCCCAGCAGGGCACCTACCTCAGTGACAAATTTATCACCTACCACTCAGGCACAAAGTTCCGTACACTCAGATTCAAATAAACTGAATCCTACAGTAAATCAATAAAGTTGAACTACTGACACAAAGAAAATCTCTGAGTCAACTTGCTGGACTGAGCCGATATCATTCCATCCAACTTAATGTAGAAGGAATTTGCCTTCTTCTACAACACACACTTATCTGTTGCACTAATGTACAGCTAACTACTGTTGAAGGCTAACTGCCCTTCACACAGTTATCTTCCCTTGCTGATTAATTAAATTAGCTAACTTATTTTTTAGTGAACAATCCTACCGAACTGGATGGAGCTTCAGCTAACTTTTCCCTCTGACTTTCATTGCTGGATTTTTGCTTTCAAGCTTGTTAGAGAAGATGAAGTCAAGCCACCTCTCTTTCTCTTTCTTCTCTTTGTTCTCGGTTTCGTTAACCCTAATTCCATCTCCTCTTTTCTTTTTATATCTGAGGATTTGAATCAATGGCATAATTCAAATGTGCGCCCAGTCAAGTATAGTGAGAGCCACCTACCTCAGAAGAGGACAAATATTAGCTTCTGACGCTACTGTAGCTTTCCCATAGCAGCCTGAAATCCTTGAACTGGGCTTTACTATTATCGATCTGAGATCGATGAACTCTCTGTTGAGCTCAACGATCTGAGTCTACAAACTTCAACCTGAGCTCGACAAAATGTAAGCTCAGGTCGACGAACTCTGTATCTTCATATATTAACTTGAGCTCGATGATTGTAGATCTGAGTTTGACGAACTCTGTGTTGAGCTCAATGAAATGTGAGCTTAGCTCAACAAAACTTCCCTTCTCTGGACTTTGACAAATTCTACTTGCTTTGTCTCAGCGGTTCTTTCTCAGCAGTCTTAGCGGTTCTTTCTCAGCAGTCTCAGCAGTTTCTTCTTAACCGCTGAGACAAGCTTCTGTCTCAGCGGTCTCGACGCTTTCTTCTTCTTAGCTATGACTATCTTCTATCTCAGCAGATTCATCTCAGCAGTCTCTGCTGTCTCTGCTATTTTTGACTTAGACGATTTGTCTGACTTTAGGTCGACGATTGTTGAGCTGAGCTCGACGATCTACGGGTTGAGCTTGATAAATTTTGAACCTTAACCTTCTGAGGTTTAACTCAAGGAAAGGCGAGCTGACCTCAACGATCTGAGATCTAAGCTCGATGATCTCTAAGCTGAGCTCGACGACTTCTAAACCTCATGCTTCTGAGTTTTTGCTCAAGGAACGGCGAGTTGAGTTTGACAATCTGTAATCTCAGCTGACGAACTGCGAGGTGAGCTCGACGAAATCTGAGACCCATACTCTGAACTAAGCTTTGAAAACCTTTGAATTATCCCGCCTATTCTTCCTGTTGACCTGTCCAATCATGGACTTCCTGCATGCATGAACTCAAGCACACATCAAATATATTATGCCCCTTAGCATGATTGGTGATGCCTCTTCAAATCTTGAGGAACATTATAGGGCACAATTCCTAAAAGAAGCTAAGTAAAAACTAAGCACTCACGGAGCCGGAGGCTGGTGCTCACGTACTAGACTGGACCACCTCCATGTGCACCATACTCCGGTGGTGCTGCATCTCCTGCTGCTGCTCCCTATCCCCTATCCAGATCCCTTGAAATGTTTGGTCCACTGACCGTTAGTCATAACAACTGCCAACTATCATCCCTGCCTCGCCCCTGCAACTCCTAGGAACCGTGCGGGGAGGAGGATAGGGAAGATATTTAAGGTGGAGAATGAACAAGAGCAGGTGACGGTGGATTTATCTAGCAGGTATATGGTTATGTTTATAGTGCTATAAAAGAAAATGCAAGCTTGCAGTTCTATAATAATAGAGCAGTAATGCAAATATGGAAAAGACAGAGCAGTAAGTACATGCTATACAACAAGTTATAAAAGTACAAGTAAAGTAAGTTATAGTATAAGTAACCTTATCTTATAAGAATGCTCATACAAACTTATAAGTTAAGGGGTCTTTTGCAAGGCTCCCATCATATAACCTATCCCATACTAGTTTATACGATGAGCTGTCAGGTTATGTGCAGGTATTTATGTAGTGATATGTTTTTTCATGATTCATGCAAGTGTAACTAACACACACGACTCTATGCATAATGACCTTTAGTTCCCCCTTTTTAGGAAGATAGCTTCCCTCCCAGGAGACTCCATAGTTGCCAACGGAGACAGTGGGTCAGGCCACCCCACTCCCAGGAAGGTATGCACACTACCAGGCCTAGCCCTTACATACACCTCTAAAGGACACACTAGAGTCACCACATACTATGCTGACCAACCGCTAGTCTTTTCCTTGGCTAAGTGTAAACCACACCCATCGAGTCATCGTATTGATATCGGTTTAAACGACTATCAAATACTAAAGACCCACCACTTTATGCACATGCAACCATGAATTTCCGAGCCATCGGCTCCCTGGACTAACCCGTCCGTTACAACTACCTTCCGAGCCTACGGCTCACCGGGCTAACTTGCCCATTTCCACAACTACCGAGCCTACCCCTCGGATAACCCAATCAAGCTAACCTCTCGAGTCATCGGGGTGAGTGAAAGTGAAGTCCTAGTATTTTTAAATGCTCTTTAACATTTAAATACGACAGTTGAGGTTTAACCTTGGACTACCCAGGGTATTCCCTGTGAAGGGCTCCAGAGATCAATAGGAACTATGATGGGTTGAAGCTCAAAGCTCTCTTTCGCAATGTACTTATTATTATTGGTAACTACCCATGTCAAAACTCTCTTGACATTACACCTTAACTAACCCTAAGTGTATTTAGACTCTTTCTCGAGGGAAAGACGATCCTCCCCAATCCCGAGTATAACCTTGCCCCTGATCAACCAGGCTCTCACAACCTGCCTTATATTGGTGACCTTCTTCATTCTCAACTAGACCAGGTACACTGACTATCTCACCATCTCATACAAAGGCCAATATGTTATCTTATTTCTATAATTTTATTATGTGCAGACCTAACGAGCTCCATGATGTGCATGAAAAGTGATACTCCAAATGATCTAAATGGCCTAAGATTATTATTGGGGGTCTAACATGATACTTTAAGATTAAATCCAGAAGATAATATTTTTCCTATCTTATTTGGCATTTATTTAATTTTCTACAAAATCAGGTCAACTATGCTTTTGAATGCCAAGTACAATTTTCTGACATGATATGGTCTTAACAAAATTATGATAGATTAATATCATCAAAATAACATCAAATACCATAATTAATTATTTCCCAAAAAGTTTTAGACCTCCAGACAAATTATTGAACCATTTACTATAATGTTAGGGTAAAGAAGGAAGTACTAACTTAATCATCCAAAAATCATGATAAAATTACCAGAGGTTAAAGGTTACCAGAAAATACTTCTGACCAAAAATAATAATTTCCTAAGTCCATTTGATTACATAAATAAATTACTTAATGATATTCAACATAGGGCACTTTGTGAATGATCCTAAATGAAATATCTTCCAATAATTTCATAAAATTCACAAAACACTATAATGCCCTAAGATATCCTCTGACCAAGTTTCATAATTTTTCAGTGAGTAACAAATCCATAATTAATTTTCATGCAATTAGGGCAACATTTGGTGGTTGTGAATAAATTACTAAATATATCAATCCAAAATTCATAAAAAAAATTATCAGAGAATAATAACATCAATATAAGCTCACTACCAAAGTTTCATGAACATCCAAGATTTTATAAACATGAAATTTCATTTGAAATAAAGTGCCCTAACTAACCCTTAATTAATTCAAAGGGGATAAATGTTCCTAAAACTTCTAGTAAAGTTATCTAGGGCATATTACCACCCTATTAAGTTGTCTACCAATATTCAAGTTAATTCAAGGACATATGACCACATATCCTTCTAAAAACGCAAAGGGCAACCCTTGGGTTTGTACTAGGGTTTGTGGGCATATCCATGCCAAACCACCCAAAACCACTTTTCTTAGGGTTATATGTGACTACAAGTCAGTGGCCAGAGTTTCACCAAATTTGGGTGAGGACTAGCCACTCACTCCACCTAGTGAACTTTTGACCTAATTTCCCCTTATGATACAAAACTTTGGTCACACCAATACCTAATCAAATCAATCCCAATTTGGCTGAGAATTTTATCAGAGTCTTATCATGACCATAAGAATCATCCACCACAATTTTGGGGAAATATGAGGTCATTATACCCTAAATTCAAATCATACATTGTTTATTAAATATTTACAAAAACTTTAAAAAAATATTTTCCAGAAATTCTCATTTTTGGATATGTCACAGGTATAGGTAAGAGTGGCCACTAGTTCATATTTCAAGTCATTTGGATTGCCAGATTGATGGGGGAACTCAATTTAGTCTCCGATTAACCCTATGTATAGACTGCACAATTTTGAGTGTTGTTGCCAGACGACTGAGCCAAATGGGTTGAAATCAATTTTATAATAAAGTAGACTTCAAGGGATATAATTTGGATGTTGATCGTTTTTCCAAAAAATCACATATAGATATTTTTAATAATTAAAACTATCCAGTGCACTATGTGTGACAGAAATCTAATAAAATGAATTGTTAATAATCCTAAACTATTCAAGATGGCGACACGAATCTTGGCGCGATCCAGCGGCTGCCCGTCATCGTCCCTAGTGTGCCAAAGGTCCAGATTGACTTATCTTGGAGCTACTTCCTGCCCAGTTTCCCGGCCACCCAGCCACCTCCTCGGCCGGCCACCACCACCTCCGTTGAGGTGGGGGCTATCGATGGGCGGCGACGCGGCCGCCAGAGGGGCCGTTTCCGGCGAACCCACAACCTCTCATTTCTCATGGAATTTCTTCAAAAAATCCCACTACATCGGGCTCAATTGTACCCAATATCACCCTTAGTCGATCTAAGAGGCTAGCACAGAGGGAGTGGGGGAGAAATCGACTTTTTGGGAGGGTTGAAGCCTTGCAGATCGACGTGACGCCATTGCCGGTGGTGGTGTCGTTGGGTTCTCTGCAACTTCTATACAAATTGGCTCGAATTCTTTTGGTGATTTGAGGAAACGACACCTTTGAGTCCTCTGAAGGTGTTTAAATCCTTAGTTGGGGAGGAGAAAGGCCAAGGCATCAAAGACCATTAATGGCCATGAAAGCTCTTTTCGGCCATGGCATGGGGGGGTGAACCTAGGCTCAACCAGGCCGGGAAATGGCTGGAAACTTCTCCTCTCCCCCAGGGGAGATGAATCCAGCATTGAAGATAAATAGAGAGGCCCTTGGCCTCCCTTGGACATGAATGACCTCTCTTTCTCTCTCCTCCATTAAAGGGGAAGATGGAGCTTTCTCTCTCCTAGTCACTTTTTCTAGAAATTTAGGTGCCATTTAAATAAATATCAGCCTCCTAGAGCTAGTGGTCCACTCAAATTGGGCTTAGCACAAATGGATTGGGCTAGGTTAGGTCAAATTGAGTTAATTTGACTTAAACTAGGATTGAGGTGACTTTGGTAAAATTGACCTTTTTGGTTGCCCCCTTTTTGGTCCATTGATCCCAATGGCCCTGATTTGATGATGTCAAACGTGTCAATAAGATAGACATAGTTGTATTTGATGTATGGTTAAGTTCATGCATATAGGTTAGTCTTTGTAACAATGATTGGACATCTAGTTAAAGAGAAAATGACAGGTGGACTCAAGGTGGAGCTAGAAACTCAGAAATCTACCTAAGTCCAGAATCTTTGAGTTAGCTCAACTCACTCAACGCCATACAACTAGAAGCGTTTAGTTTAGGTTATCTTGTCATAGACTTACTCTGAAGAATCCAGAAAATCGGCTAAGTCTAGAATCGTTGAGTGAGGCAAGCTCACACAACGCTCTCAACGCCATCAGGTAGAAAGCTGAAAAATATGGCTAAGGAAAAAAGCATTGAGTGAAGCTTATGCACTCAACGCTCTCAACGCCATCAGGAAGAAAGCTGAAGAATATAGTCTAAGGGAAAAAGCGTTGAGTGAGGGATATACACTCAACGCTCTCAACGCCTAACAAAGCAAAACTAATTCTAAGACCAGAATCGCTGAGTCTACCATTCGTCGAGCTGAGCTTAGCTTTCATCGATCGGAGTTCAGAGAATTTGTCGATCTCAGCTTTTACCTATAAAAAGGACTCAGCTATCAGAATCGTCGACCGGAGTTCAGATTTCGTCGAACGGAGTTCAGAGATTTCGTCGAACTCAGCCTTCACCTGAAGAAAGAACTGGGCTGAGAGAATTCGTCGATCTCAACATCACTGTTTCGTTGAACTGAGCTCGAAGTTCGTCGACCTCAGCCTTCACCTGAAAAAAGAACTGGGCTGAGAGAATTCGTCGATCTCAGCTTCACTGTTTCGTCAAGCTGAGCTCAGGTTTCATCGAGCTGAGCTTGAAGTTCGTTGAACGCAAGATTTCAGTAAAGCTAGTTGATTTTTGGCTAAGTCCAGAATGTTGCTGACTCAGCGAAGTCAACAAGTCAACAAAGTTAAGATTCGATGCAAATCGACATTAACGTCGTCGTTAGTCTACAGTGGATCTCAAGTTAATAAAGCTGAGGTTTTAACCACCGTTAAAACTAAGACACGTGTCGATCATCTCGCCAATGTGACGAGTTTATAAATAGCAGAAGTGATTGAGATCTATAATAATTAAGAATATTGGATTAATTTCTGATTAACTTTCGAAAAAAATGAGAACCGAAATTCGTCGTCTTCATCTGCTATTGTTGCAGAAGCCAAGAACCTCAAGTTCAAATCTGAAGGGCTTCTGAGTTTGTTGGTGAAATCATCATCCACTCCAGCAGGTTTAGAGTAATACTCTGAGAGAGACGAATCAGCCTAGGCATGATGATGAGTTGTAATTATACCTATATTTTCGTATTTTATTTAAGTCCGTTTCGTTTATTTTTTGTCTTTTTTTATTAGTTTAATTCAATAAATAGCTTGTTTTTGTAAATATTATTTCTAACTTAGCTTAATTTTTATTCCAGAAAAATTCCAGAAAAAATTCCAAAAAGTCAGAAAAAACTGCCTGACACGCCCGTGTCAATCGGTCGACACGCCCGTGTCACGCCAGCCCGACAATCGCCGACCACAGGTGCCAGCTCGACGATCGGCCGTCATCAAACCCAGCCCGTCACGCCCGTGTCAAATGGCTATCACGCCCGTGTCGTGGCCGACCCGCAAGCTTGGTCAACATGTCAACGCTGCCGACATCAAACTGCCAGCTCCCGCGGTCACGCCCCCCTTTCACGCCCATGACATGGTTGTCACGCCCGTGACTTGGGGCGTGACCGCCACGTTTTCGCCCCGAAGTCAAAGCTCCAGTCAAGTCAATCGGCCAGCTCATGAATAGTAGTGACACGCCCCCCTGTCACGCCCGTGACCTAGGGCGTGACCAACCCGAAAAATTGCCTATAAATAAAAGCTTTCAGGAAGCTTATTTTGTCCACTTTTTTGACCACTTTGCTTAGGGGAGGTGCTGCCCATTTGGATTCCAAACTTATGTAAGGAGATTTTCTCCCCCCTCTCTCTCTCTTAGTTTGTATTAGGGTTTTTTCTTTAATAAAATATGAATCTTTCTCCCTTAATTTGTATGGATAATCCATTTGAATGCGCCTACTTAAGTAATTTTTCGTTCATCTTTTTGTATTTCTTTTATGTTTTTATCTTTTTAGCCTTCGTAACTTAGTTAGATTTAGGGTTTATCGGCATTTCTAGCCGTTGTGCCGTCCATTTAAATTTCATTTTCTGCACTTTTTTAGATTTAGCTTTTCTACTTTTTCCTATATTTTCATTCATAAGGCTTTATAAAAACTCATCTAAAACTATTACTTTTTAACTTAGGCTCTTTAGGGTTGTAAAACTTTTTGTCCTTTTTGTTTTATTTTCACTTTTTAGGAGTTTTTATAAAAATATAAGAATGAAAATATAGTCGTTATAATTTTTCGCTCACTTCATTTTAGCTTTTAATTTCAAAACTTTTAGTCCGGTTAATTTTTATTTCATCTTTTTATGCATTTCTACCGCATTCTAGCGGTAGAAATGCAGTTGTATTAATTTTTCGAGTACTTCCATTTTGCGTTTATTTGCAAAAATTTTCGCTCCGGTTAATTTTTATTTTCACTTTTTATGCATTTCTACCGCATTCTAGCGGTAGAAATGCAGTCGTTTTAATTTTCTGAGCACTTTGTTTTTCTTATTTCTGCAAGTGTGTGTGCGTGTATGAGTTAGGTTTAACTGCTCTATTTCATTTCTGTAGAGTGCGTGTGTGCGTATGCATTTATTTCCGCCTACTCGTTAAGAGTTAAATGGCGCTTTGCTTTCATTTCCCGCCCACTCGTTTGAGTGGGACTTGTCTTTTTACTGTTTTCATTTTCTTCCTACTCACTTGAATAGGAAAACTTTGTGTGGGTGCGTGTGTTTTCTTTTCTGTAGAGTGTGTGCGTGTGCTTTCTTTTCAAGTAGAGTGCGTGTGTGTATGAGATAGATTTACTCCCGCCCACTCATTTGAGCCGGGACTTGCAATTTATCGCTTTCTTCAATTCTGTAGAGTGTGTGCGTGTGTGCATTTATTTCCGCCTACTCATTTGAGTAGGTCTTGCTTTATTTAAATTTTCTTTATGGTTCTGAAGTGTGCGTGAGTGCCTGCATCAATTAGCCTTAAATTTATCTAACTGTCCTGTTTTTCGTGTTTTCTCTTATAATTGTTCAGTACTTAATTTAACACTCACGCTTCACCTAAAAACATAAAGCCGTCCCCATACCGATGAGTGGCTAATCTCTTTTAGCCTTCGGCATCGAAGAGCATTGGGACATAAAAAATGATTTGAAATAATTAAAAAACTTTATTTTTAATTTAATTTAAGGACTTAAGGTTTACCCCGGGTTAACGACGCATAGGACCACATAATCGATGTGTGGGCTCTATTTCCGTTATCCATACGCGACGCCGAGAGGCTGCACGTATGGACCGATCCCCCTTGGGTAAAGAGAACTGCGTACGCCCCCTCGGAAAAGGAGAAGCGTAGTTCTCCCGGATTGGGTTCCCCACCCAATAGCGGGGTTCTTAGCGTAATGCGGGCGTTAAGGGGAATCCTTCGTCGGACTAACGTTCGGTCGAATAGCCTTAGCGCCCAGGTGAGCGATATCCCTAGACCAAGGTGAGCTCATGTTTTTGGAACCTCCACGGCCAAGTGCCTTTTATTAAATTAAAAACAAAGTTTAATAATTGTTAAGAATTATTTTGGTCTTAATCTGATTCGATGCCAAGCGTTAACCCGTCATCGAACTAATTTAGCAAAATTCCGCTTTCTTTCTTTCCGCTTTAATTAAACAAAAAAATCCCACCTTACTGTTAGTAAGATAATAGTGTTCCTGGAAGAGTAGATATAATCAACGCGTCCCCGAGAATAATACGACCTCGATATTTTCCCGAATACCGAGTACTACTTGCGATAGGTGCGCTTGCCTCCTTTCGTTAGAAAACTCGATCTTCTAACCGGCCCGCGGAATCTGACCATTTCGAACCAACCACAGTAGGTCTCTGTTCCGCGGCCCATCATGTTTTTGGCGCCGTTGCCGGGGAATCCGGTTGTTATATTGAATCCGGGAATCTATTAATTTTACTTTATTTTCAAATAAAAAATTTTTACAAAAAAAAAATATATCCCTCCCCCTTTTCGTTTTTTTTTGGGTGTATGACCCGTGGACAACCTTCGAGTTCTGAAAATCTTGAATTCGACCCCGAGATCGACCGCTCTCTTGCGCGTATCCGATCTCTCCGTCGAATTCCCTTTTTAGACCCCGCAGAATCTATCGGCGAACCCTCTTCTTCTTCTATGGCCGACCCCCGAATAATGCCCAACCGGTCGAGCGTACTATGTCTTATTACGCTCGGCCCAATTTGGATGATACGGGGTCGAGTATTGTTCGGCCGGCTGTGGCCAACAATAATTTCGAAATTAAGTCAAGTGTGATTCAGATGATCCAAAATGCCGTGCAGTTCGACGGACAGCCGGATGAGGACCCCAATAATCACTTGTCTAATTTTCTTGAGATTTGCGATACTTTTAAAATTAATGGCGTCACTGATGATGCCATTCGTTTGCGCCTTTTTCCCTTCTCTCTTAAGTCCAAGGCTAAGGCGTGGTTACTCTCCCTCCCGCGGGGATCCATCACGTCCTGGGCGGAATTGGCCGAAAAATTCCTTACGAAGTATTTTCCGCCCGCGAAAACTGCAAGACTGCGGGCGGACATATCTTCGTTCATCCAAAACGACTCCGAGTCTCTTTACGAGACTTGGGAACGCTTTAAGGAATTTCTCCGCCGGTGCCCGCACCACGCTCTGCCAGCGTGGTTGCAGGTACAAATTTTTTACAATGGACTGAATAGTCAGACGCGTCAAATGATTGACGCGGCTGCCGGGGGCACTCTGAACAATAAGACCCCCGAGGCCGCCCAGGCCCTTTTCGAGGTAATGGCGGTGAACGCCTACCAGTGGAACGTCCCGCGGGCGCGCCCTAAGCAGGCGGGCATTTTTGAAGTGGATGCCACCGCTCAGCTAGCCCTCCAAGTGGAAAGGCTAACTAAGCAGGTGGCGGAGATGTCTGTTTCCTCCTCCACTCCGCCTTGTTTTCTCCCCCCTCCAACGTCTGCGTGGTCGACGAATTCGTGGACTACATGGGAAATCCGGTGCGTCCCTCATTTCAAAACAACCCTTATAGTAGTCACTATAATCCGGGTTGGAGGAACCATCCGAATTTCTCCTGGAGCAACCCGAACAACGCGCAGCGTCCCCCTCCCCCTCCTTTTGCGCCGACGCTTCCTCCTCCCCCTCCTATGAAGCCATCCCCGGTGGAGGAAAATTTTAATCGTTATGTCGCGTCCAACGAGTCTAATATCCGGAACATCACCGGATCGCTAAAAAATTTAGAACTCCAGGTTGGACAGCTGGCGCGACTCATGTCAGAACGCGCCATGGGGGCACTGCCAGGGAACACGGAGCCCAATCCAAGGGAAACCGCCAACGCTATAACCCTCCGTAGCGGTAAGGAGGTGGTCGATCCAAAACGGATCGATCCTCAGGTACATATTTCACCTCCGACCCCTCTTCCCTCTTCTTCGATTACGCAACCCTTACCGATTTTTAACGATAAAACTATTTTAAACAAGGCGTTGCCCTACCCGCATAAATTAGATAAAGAGCGATTTAACGCGCAATATGAAAAATTTATTTTATTACTTAAACAAATTCATATTAATGTTCCCTTTTGCGAGGCTATCTCGCAAATGCCTAAATATGCGAAATTTTTAAAAGAACTACTTTCTAATAAACGCAAACTCGAGGATATTTCGCATATATCTCTCAACTCTGTCTGCTCGGCGGCGATTACTAATAAATTGCCCTTAAAACAAAACGACCCGGGACGGTTCTCCATCCCGTGCCTTTTTGGCAATGTGTTAGTAAAGTACGCTTTAGCAGACCTAGGCGCGAGCATTAATTTGATGTCGTTCTCGCTCTTCCTGCGTTTAGGTTTGGGTACTCCTGCTCCTACCAATATGCGCATCCAACTAGCGGATCGCTCGGTTAGGTTCCCCATCGGGGTTGTTGAGGATGTCCTTGTCCGAGTAGACAAGTTCACCTTCCCGGTGGATTTCGTCATCTTGGACATCGAGGAAGACGCCAACGTACCAATAATACTTGGTCGCCCTTTCCTCGCGACCTCACGTGCGTTAATTGATGTAAGTAATGGTCAGCTTCTCCTTCGGGTAGGAGACGACCAAGTTACTTTTTCTATTAACTCCTCTATGGAAGACTCGTCGCCGAGCGACGATTTCTGCTATTCTTTAGATTCTTTTTATGGAGATAGTTCTTCCCCGGTTTTCGAGTCCGATTTTTTTAACGAAAATATTTTTTCGCTCGAAAATTTTTATTGTGATGAGGACGAGTCTACGAACATGCCTTTTGAACCAATTGGTTCGAAAGACATTAGCACTAAAACCTCACTAGAAGAACCGCCCATCCTAGAACACAAACCATTACCCGAATCCCTAAAATACGCCTTTTTGGGGAAAAATGATACACTCCCGGTTATCATTTCTTCGTATTTAAGCGATTCGGAGACCTCCGATTTATTGGAGGTTTTGCTTAAACATCGCCACGCAATTGCGTGGCAAATTTCTGACCTAAAGGGGATTAACCCTTCTTTCTGCACTCACAAAATTTTCTTAAACGATAATTGCCGCAAAACCATTCAGCCCCAGCGACGTCTTAACCCAAACATGAAGGACGTCGTGAAAGCTGAGATAATTAAATTATTAGATGCGGGGATTATTTATCCCATTTCTGATAGTGCATGGGTTAGTCCCATTCATGTCGTGCCCAAGAAGGGCGGTCTAACCGTAGTGGCGAATGAGCACAACGAGCTCGTCCCAACTCGTACTGTTACGGGTTGGCGCGTGGTCATCGATTATCGCAAACTTAATGATGCCACCCGCAAGGACCATTTCCCACTACCGTTCCTTGACCAAATTCTCGAGCGTCTTTCCGGTCATCCTTTTTATTGTTTTCTCGATGGTCTATCAGGGTTTTTCCAAATCCCCATTTCCCCGAGGACCAAGAGAAAACAACTTTTACTTGCCCCTTTGGCACCTTCGCCTATCGAAGAATGCCATTTGGCCTCTGCAATGCGCCGGCTACATTCCAACGATGTATGCTAGCAATTTTTGGCGAGCTAGTAGAAGATATAATGGAAATATTTATGGATGACTTTTCTGTATTCGGATGCTCTTTCCCGAATTGTCTTCGTAATCTCGATCGTGTCCTCCAGCGATGCGAGGACACAAATCTTGTTTTAAATTGGGAAAAATGTAACTTTATGGTTCGAGGAGGTTTGGTCCTCGGCCATAAGATTTCGAGTAAGGGGATAGAGGTCGATAAGGCTAAAGTTGAAATCATAGAAAAGCTTCCTCAGCCGACAAACATAAAATCCATTAGAAGTTTCTTAGGCCACGCGGGCTTTTATAGGCGCTTCATTCAAGATTTTTCAAAAATAACAAAGCCGCTTACTCACCTCTTGGAAAAGGAATCACCTTTTGTCTTTAGTAGCGATTGCGAGTCTGCTTTTAATTTTATAAAACAAAAACTTATTAATTCTCCGATTCTAGTGGCCCCTAATTGGTCTCTTCCGTTCGAAATCATGTGCGACGCTAGTGATATTGCCTTAGGCGCCGTTCTTGGCCAACGCGTAGAAAAACATTTTCATCCTATTTATTACGCTAGCAAGACGCTCACTTCCGCACAAGTGAATTACACGACGACGGAGAAGGAACTCTTAGCCGTCGTTTTCGCTTTCGATAAGTTTCGCTCGTATCTTACGCTATCTAAAGTTATCGTTTTTACCGATCACTCCGCCCTTAAATATCTATTAGCTAAAACCGACGCGAAGCCCCGCCTTCTTCGATGGATTCTCCTCCTACAAGAGTTTGACTTGGAGATCCGAGATAAGAAGGGCGCGGAGAATCTAGCGGCAGACCACCTCTCCCGTTTAGACAATCCGGGTGCGGAAGCGCTCGTCGAATCTGAAATAAATGACAGATTCCCCGAGGAACGCCTTCTCGCCATTCGTTCATCTTCGTCATCTTCGCCTTGGTTCGCAGATTTTGCGAACTACTTAGTCGCGCGGGTACTTCCAAAAGATTTCTCAAGTCATCAAAAGAAGAAATTCTTTTCCGACTTGAAAAATTTCTTTTGGGATGACCCTTTTCTTTTCCGTATCTGTGCGGACCAAGCGGTTCGAAGATGCGTCGCGGGAGTGGAGTGCACACAAATATTGAGGCACTGCCACGAGGGTCCGGCCGGGGGGCACTATCAAGCCAACCGGACCGCTAGGAAGGCGCTAGAGGCGGGCTACTTTTGGCCCACTCTCTTCAAAGACGCGCACAATTTTGTGCGCGCATGCGATAGCTGTCAGCGGTCGGGTAACATCTCACGTCGAGACGAGATGCCCCAAAATATGTTTTTAGAATGCGAAGTCTTCGATTTATGGGGCATAGATTTTGTAGGCCCCCTACCTCCTTCTTATAAAAATACATATATTTTAGTGGCGGTCGACTACGTATCAAGGTGGGCGGAAGCGCAAGCTCTCCCCACCAACGATGCGCGAGTCGTCATTACATTTCTAAAAAAATTATTTTCTCGCTTCGGCACGCCTCGCGCAATTGTTAGTGATAGGGGTACGCATTTCTGTAACGCTCTCATGGCTAAGACGTTAGCTAAGTACGGAGTCACGCACAAACTTGCCACCCCCTACCACCCGCAAACAAGTGGCCAAGTTGAGGTAGTAAATCGAGAAATAAAACGCATATTAGAAAAAACTGTTTCACTTAATAGGAAAGATTGGTCCGCTAAGCTTGACGACGCGTTATGGGCGTATCGTACGGCGTACAAAAACCGCTACTGGTTGTACCCCGTTTCGATTAGTCTATGGCAAAGCGTGCCATTTACCCGTAGAACTGGAGCACCGCGCACTTTGGGCATTAAAACTCTTAAACCTCGACTCCAACTTAGCCGCTCAGAATAGAAAACTGCAACTAAACGAGCTTGATGAATGGCGTGCGAACGCTTATGAGAGCAATAAGTTCTATAAGGAGCGTTCTAAGTTTTATCACGATCAAAAAATTAAAACCCCCAAATTTTTTTCTCTGGGCGATCTAGTCCTTCTTTATAATTCACGTCTTAGGCTTTTCCTGGGTAAGCTAAAATCGCGATGGTTCGGCCCCTTCAAAGTTGAAGAGGTTTGGCCATATGGGACCGTACTCGTCTCCCACCCCGAAAAAGGCACTTTTAAGGTGAACGGTAATCGGTTAAAGTCTTATATAGCAGGCGACCCTGTGATCAGTAGGAGCGAAACCATAACCCTTCTCCATATATAAACCCGCCACTATAGTCAAGCTACGCGACTATAAACAAAGCGCTCCTGGGAGGCACCCCACGTCTATCTTTTTTACGTCTTTATTTATTACGTTTTCTATTTTTCTAATAACTGCAGGGTTTCTAAAGGGCTTCCCCGAGCGCGGATCAGGGACGTTTTCTGCCCCCCTCTTTTTCCCTTTTTGTACATATACCTGCTGTCTTGTTCCTCATGCTTAGCATACAACATTGGGGACAATGTTGGATCTAAGTATGGGGGTGTTTTCATATTTTCGTACTTTCTTTTTCACCTAAAAAAAAAAAAAAAAAAAAAACAAAACAAAACAAAAAAAAAATATATTTATAACAAAAAAATTATAAAATCCAAAAAAATTATTATAATTAAAAATTTTTGAAGTTTCATTTTTGAAACTTTGTCTTATTTTTAACTCGGTCCGCGAGATCCGGCTCATCGAGCCATCCACATAACGAGTCATCTCGCGGCTTCCTAGTTTATATTTTTGTAAATATTCTTGTAAATATTTTTGTAAATAATTTTTGTAAATATTTTTTGTAAATATTCTTTCTCTTTCCCCTCTCCCTTTTTCCCTCTCATCCTTGTAAATATTTTTTCTTTTTCCCAAATTTTTGTAAATAGAATGAAACTAACATTAAAAATACAAAAAAAATTCACAAAACATTAAAAATACAAAAAAATTCACAAAACTTAAAAATAAAAAAAATAAAAAAATTTTTATTCTCGCATTTTTTTTTCTTTCTTTTTAGTATGTATATATTAAAGATATAAATACAAAAATACAAAAATTACAAAAAAAAGAACATAACTCCAAAAAAAAAAAAAAAAAAATTTTAAAAAATTATTATGAAACAAATAAATCAAACATTTCATTCTTGAGTTTATTGTTATCCAAAACTTTCGTTTTGAGTTTATTTATATGCGAATTTGATCAATTCTTTGTTCACTATTCGTTTGTTAATTATAGATTGAAAAATCAAAATAGCCGGGGTTAAGTTTTAAAGAATTTATTATACTTTGTTAAAAATAGGGGACTCGCTTTAGGCACTACTTCTAATTTTTCATAGATAGGAGCATTTGTACCATGTTAGAAAATAACGACTATAGAATTCAATTATGCTTACTTTTAGCTTTCTGAAAAATTGGAACGTACAATTTATAAAGGTTGCTCTCAATTATTTTTCAATTAAAAATCTAGTTCTCTTTTCTCCCCTTACCTATCCTATCATAACCTACTTGGTATGATAAAATTATTTCCCCAAAAAGATCTTATGTCAATGGGAATAAGATTTCATTCCGTAAACATAGGCACCCAATAATTTAAAAGATTATACGTTACGGAGTAAGAGGATAAAATTCATTACTCCAACACATATACATTGGGTTATTTTTATTTTATGATGAAGAAAAAAATTTTTATGTTAAGGAAAATAAGATTTCGTTTTCCTTTAACATCCAAATCAAAAAAATGGAGGTTCGAGAAAAAAATAACCTCGCCTCAAAATCCAAGCATCTTCATAAACCAACATCAACCCCCCTTAGCCAATTTCATGACTCTAGAATTAATTCAAAAATCTTTTTGAGAGCATAATTCGTAAATTGCATTATTTCCAATAACACTCCTATAAGCTAAAGTTCGTATAAATCCAAACTATTTTCTGTTAATCTAACCAATACAACTATTGCTTTCTATTTGATTACATCAAGAAGTCTTTTGGCCAAAACTTTTGCCCTGTTTAAATCATCTAAATAATTTTAGGACTTAACTCTTATACCCCGTATATTTTTATTTGATCTTTCTTATAATTAATTTAGCGGTAGCAGAACTTAGGGTTTTTCATTATTCCTTATAAATTCACCTCAAACTTTTGCTCTGGAATAGCAAAAGCTTAAGTATGGGGGTGTTTGATGAGTTGTAATTATACCTATATTTTCGTATTTTATTTAAGTCCGTTTCGTTTATTTTTTGTCTTTTTTTATTAGTTTAATTCAATAAATAGCTTGTTTTTGTAAATATTATTTCTAACTTAGCTTAATTTTTATTCCAGAAAAATTCCAGAAAAAATTCCAAAAAGTCAGAAAAAACTTCCTGACACGCCCGTGTCAATCGGCCGACACGCCCGTGTCACGCCAGCCCGACGATCGCCGACCACAGGTGCCAGCTCGACGATCGGCCGTCATCAAACCCAGCCCGTCACGCCCGTGTCAAATGGCTGTCACGCCCGTGTCGTGGCCGACCCGCAAGCTTGGTCAACATGTGAAAGTTGACTAGTTGTCTAAATTATCACCTAGAGGGGGGTGAATAGGTGATTGCGACGTCTTTTGCGGAATAAAATAAAACTAATCGCAGCACACACAAAAAGAACACAAGCACAGACGACACAAGATTTATAGTGGTTCCCCGATCTTGGGTACTCCACTTTCCCTCTCACCGATCTAGTAACGCACTAGACTCGGCTACTCCACTTATCTCAGATTAAAGAAATCTTACAACTCGATCCAACCCGGATCTACACTCGGAAGCACAATCTTCCTACAACAAATACTCGGAATGAAAACTCCTACAACTCGGAGAAGAATCTCCTACAGAATAAAGATTTACAGAAAATGATAAAACTGTGACAGATCTAGAAAATCTTGACGTCTCTTCTTCCTTCAACAATGGCGGCTCTGTCAGGAATCAGTCGGAGAAGATACTGTCGTCGATCTTGAGATCTGGTTCTTCGGAACACACGGAATCAAGAGATTCGAAAGAAGTCGAGGTCGATCTCGATTCTATGTGTCACTTCGTCGATCTTTCTTCGTCGGCGGCCTTCCAGATGGAAACAGTGAGCGGCGGCGACCGGGAAGACGAATCGAGAACTTAGGGTTTTTCGGCCCTTTTTCGTTTCACGTTCTTGAAGAGAGAGAAAAGATAAATGATGATAAAAGTTCTTCTTGAAAAGAGAGACTGATTAGACTTTTTATAGGGAGCCTAATCGGTCAGAAATCAAATCGTATTGAAAGTAATGCCACGTGGGCCAATTAGATGATGACAGATTAAGGATTGGAAAAATAGAACGAATAGCGGGTCAACGATTTTGACAATTTCAGAATTAGAAAAAGATTCAAGTCAGAAGTACTCGAGAACTGAAGGTTGTTCTCGAGCACTGAATCAAGGAGTTCTCGAGAATAGAAATGATTGTCTCGAGATCTGAGACTTAGAAAAATATACTGTCAAAAATAACTTTCTCGAGCACTAATTGTACTACTCGAGCACTTATACTTAGAAGAAAAAGTATATCTGGATTATTTCTCGAGCACTTGAACATAGAGGAAAATCTGGAGGAAAGTACTCGAGAAGCTAAAGCTGTTCTCGAGCACAGGAACTTAGAAAAATAACAATAGAGAAATAGTTCTCGAGAAAGGTAGACTTTTTTTTCGAGAAGAAGAGTTATATTTCTCGAGTACTTTTCCTTAGAAATATTTTTGCACAGCATTCTAGTTCTCGAGCAGCAAAGTCATTTTCTCGAGAAAGGAAAACTTTCTCTCGAGCATTAATGACTTAGCCAGATTAGAAACAAAAAGTTCTCGAGCAAGCTGAGCTTTTTCTCGAGCACTTTAAAAACTTCTCGAGACCTAGAGTTGTAATTTACTCGAGCACTATTGTACTTCTCGAGCAAAAATGACTTAGCAAAAATTCTAAGTTACAGAAAAATATTTTCAAATAAAACTTCTTCAGCTTCAGCTTTTGTCCTTTTCTCCAAGTGATTTGAGGTTAAGTATATTCCAATAGAGAGGCTACACATGAGTCAACACCTTGGATTACACAGTGAGGGATTACACTGTGAAGTCCTGTGTTTGATGACCCATTGCAGACTGACATTGGTCTATACTTAAAGTGTACACCTGCAAGCATATGGCTAAAGAGAAATATCAAATACAACTAGATTCAACTTAGTTCATGGGTGACTTCATGCAAATCTAGGTGAGTGTGGATACAATACCCAACAATCTCCCCCTATTTGCAGAAGTCAGAACCCTATACACTAAGCTGAATCCCTTAACAAATAATACATAACAACAAGTAAGCAAGACATATGTGACATAATCAAAATAACCTAGAGCAGGAATAACAGAAATGAATCACAGCACAATCAGAAACATATAGGTATATAAGTAATCAGATTTTTCAGATTAATGTTTTTAAATCCCACTATTCCCAAAGTTACAAAGGCTGTTATGAAATAGAGTGCAGGTTACTTCTTCTTGCCATCAGCCTGTCTCTTTTGTCTTTCACCCTCTTGCCATCTCTTCTGCTCTTGTCTCTCAAAGTAGCTGTAGGGCTTGGGAAAGTACTTTTCAGGTTTAGGAGGAGCTGCAGCATTGTTAAATCCATACTTAGACTCATGCAGCCTCCTCTGAATGCAGTTCTTGTCATACTTTCTCCATTCCTCATGGCTATAGAATTCTTGTTGTCTCTCACTGAATTGAGTTACCAGCTTCAGAGTTTCAAGGATTAAAGTCCTGGAGGTGGGGCTCCAGACTTCAGAGTGTACTGGATACTGCCTTGGTTCATCCTGATGTCTTCTGTAGCCTTGATCATGTTCAGGTGCAGATCTCCTTGCAGAGGGCCCTTCCCCATATTTCCTTTTCTTTGTTTGGATATTAGGTGGCTGGTTAGGTAGATCTTCCCACACCTCTCCAGTTGGCATGAAAGTTTCTTGAAGTTCAATGTATGGAGAGAAGGCCTTTTGAGCAAGGGCAGCAGCAGCAGCAGCATCTTCTTCAGCTTGGACAGCAGCCAGTGCATCAGCAGCAGCTTGGGCAGCAGAGGCTTGAGTGCTTTCAGCAAGGGCTGCTCTGACTGCAACTGGGTTCAGATGATAGGGAATAGAGTTGGGGTCAATCTGATGGTCAGGGAATATATTGTTGTGCATCCAGACAGAGGTATCAAAGGCATGAAACTTGATAGAGTCAATATGTTTCAGCACATTTTCTTTCAGGGAGGTGTGGAATGCATCCTGAGCCTTGATGACTTTGGCTTCTATGTCAGCTTGGGTTTCAAGGCTGGCATTGGTAATTCTGGTCCTGATGGATTCAGTATGTTTAGCTGAGATAGTCTTGAAAATCTCCTCCCCCTTTCTGACTTCTGCAGTAAGGGTTTCAATAGCATCTTCCTTAAAGGTGCCAACCTCATCTGTCAGCTCAAAGAACTTGGCATCTGTCCTTTTATCCAACTGAATCTGATTATTAGCCAACACAACTGATTGATCCATGAGGTGGCCAATACTTGTTATAGTATGATCCAAGGCCAATCCTCCTTTGTGAAATGCTTCTTTCAGGGTATCTGTGTTCACCTGGATTTCAGCAAAGCCTTTGTGCATGGCCTTCTCAAGTGCAGTCACCTGGTCTTGAACCTTCTTGACAGCAGTGTCTATGTAGGTTTTCTGTTCAGCAAACAACTGTGTTAACAGTGTTATGATGGAATCAGTAGCAGCAGGAGCACTTGCAGAAGCAAGACTGGATGGAGGTGGTTGAGCAGCAGCAGGTGGAGAAGGTGCATTGGAGGGGCTGGGGGTGATTTCTTCAATTACAACAGTAGAAGTGGATGGCTGTCTTCTCAGAGGGATGTTGTCATCTTCTTCATTTCCTGAAGGAAGGAAAGTTGGGATGGAGTAGTGTGGCCTTGGAAGAATCCTGGACTCTGCCTCCTGAACATCCTCATCAGTTTCTTGGATGTCAGTCATTGGCTCAAAAGAAGAGGGAGTGGTTGTGGAGGAAGCAGCAGCTTGCTGTCCTTGGGTATCAGCTGGGTGAGAAGGTGATGGGGGAAGTGAACTGGAGGGCTGATCTGGTTCTGGAGAAGCATGTTTCTTAGGCAGTTCTGGAACTGGTTCAAGTGGAGCTGGGTCCTGAGCAGTGGCTGGAGCAGAATCTGGAACTGAGTCTGGAGCTGTTGATGCTAAACTGGGGTGCTCAGAAGTGAGTTCAGTGATCATTGCATCAATTTGTTCTGAAGTGGCAGTCAGATCTATATCCATGGAGGCAGGCTCCCCCTCAAGAGAAGCATCCTGGATGACAATCTCTGGGTTTGGAGAGGGGGATGGAATCCTGTACTCTGGAACATCCTTTACCACAACTGTTGTAGCAGGAACTGGGGAATTTTTGGAGCTGGGGAAGGTTGTGCAGGCTCCCCCTCAATTGCTGGATGAGGAGAGGGAGGTGGAGTCCTGACAACCTCTTCTTGAACTTGTTCTTGAGCCCTGGTGGCCTGGGTGGTATTCTGCAATTTCAACTCCCATCTGTTAATGGAGTCCACTGTGAGCCTCTTCATGTAGTGCAGAACACTGCCTTTGGACATTGAGAACACTGCTGGGTCAAGTTCACTGAGTAGAAGGGTTATAATTCTGGCAAATCCAGGCTTCTTGAGACTGGACCTGATGTGATCAAGAATCAGTCTGCCAAAAGGATATTGCTTCCTGCAGATTATGGAGGTCATCACATCAAACATCTCTCCTGTAGCATGTTTGATTGATCCAGTAGTACAGAGAAGGCATTTGCCGACGATGTCCAGAAGGAATTTGCTCTCTGGGTTCAGCTGGGGGCGTCGAATACCAGAGGGTATGCCGGCGATTCCACAGAAGGAATAGGCACGGTCATAGTCTGCATTGGTTAGGTCTTCTGGTTCTGTGACTGGAGGTAGATGAAGCAATTGATTGATGATGGAGGCGGTGAGTTTGACCTTGATGCCAGAAACGGTAGATCGGAGAACATGACCACTGGTGCTGACTGTCAAATTCTGGTAGAATTCATGAACCTGAGGAAGAAGGAGACGACACTTCTGTTCTAGGACAAAAGTGAGGCCGGCTATATCCAGGAGGCTCAAGAGGTTCTGAAAGTCTGGGGATA
Organism: Platanthera zijinensis; assembly: GCA_039513925.1. Classification (NCBI taxonomy): domain Eukaryota; kingdom Viridiplantae; phylum Streptophyta; class Magnoliopsida; order Asparagales; family Orchidaceae; genus Platanthera; species Platanthera zijinensis. Next base: position 98,673,656 of record CM077091.1, read on the forward strand.
TGTCTGCAATGCCATCTCGAAGGAGTTCACTGCCGATTCCGAGCTTGGCGATGGAAGAAGATGAAGCCATTGAAGAAAAACGGAGAAAAACTGTGGGTTTTCCTGGTTTTCACGGCACCGGCGGAAGGCGAAGGGTCTCAAGAAATTTGGGGATTTTGGGATTAGTGGATTTAACGATTTTAATCTGACTATTTATATACATATTGTAAAAGAGCGGCAGAAATGATCTGGACTGCTACTAGGCATTAAAAATAATAAAAGCTAACAAAAACTGTACTCGGGAAATTAGGGTTAAGAATTTTCGTAAGTATCAAGTGCTCGAGAAGTAGGCTCGAGTACTTTATTAAGTTCTCGAGTACCCCGAGTGAAGTTCTCGAGACAAAAGAACTTAGGAAATTTTCGTAACCGAAAGTTCTCGAGAAGTTTTCTCGAGCAGAATAAAGAGTTCTCGAGAAGCTTGCTCGAGAAGTAGACAGTTCTCGAGCATCGTTCTCGAGCAAAAGTAAAGTTCCCGAGAAAGAATTACTTAGCTTTTTTCCTTAGTCCTCTTTGTTGAGCATCCCAAGTTCTGTCTTGAAGAAAGAGAACTTGGCCTCATCCAGTGGCTTTGTGAAAATGTCTGCAACTTGTCTATCTGTTGGAACATATTGAAGGTTGATATCTCCTCGCTCCACATGCTCCCGTATAAAATGATATCTCAACTCTATATGTTTTGTTCTGCTGTGTGACACTGGATTGTTGGCAATGGCAATTGCACTTGATGAATCACACATCAGAGGAATGTCTTCAAACTTCAGGTTGTAATCTTCAAGCTGATTTTTGATCCAAAGCAGTTGTGCACAACAACTGCCTGCAGAGATGTACTCTGACTCGGCTGTTGAGATTGCGACACAATTCTGCTTCTTACTACTCCAGGAAATAAGCCTTCTTCCTAGGAATTGACATGTTCCTGAGGTGCTCTTCCTATCATCCTTGCTACCTGCAAAATCTGCAACTGAATAGCCAATCAGTTCATTGTCATTACTTCTTGGGTACCATAAGCCAAGATTTGGTGTACCTTTAAGGTATCTCAAAATTCGCTTTGCAGCAGCGTAATGAGATTCCTTACTGTTCACCTAAAATCTAGCACATACACATGTTGAGAACATTATGTCTGGCCTACTAGCAGTAAGGTAGAGTAGTGACCCAATTATGCTTCTGTATTTGGTTTCATCAAAAGGTTTCCCTTTCTCATCCTTATCCAGAGACATAGCTGAGGCCATTGGAGATTTCATTGTAGATGCGTTCTCCAATCCAAATTTCTTAATCAACTCCTTTGTGAACTTCGTCTGAGATATGAAAATTCCATCCTCAGATTGTTTCACTTGGAGTCCCAAGAAATACTTCAACTCACCCATACTGCTCATTTCAAACTTCCCTTGCATTAGTTTAGAAAACTTTTTGCAAAGGTTGTCGTCAGTTGAGCCAAAAATAATGTCATCGACATAGATTTGCACTAGCAAAATCTTGCCTTTTATTTCCCTAAGAAATAATGTCTTGTCTATCTTTCCTCTTGTGAACTTGTTCTCAAGAAGAAAAGTAGACAATGTCTCATACCAAGCTCGGGAGCTTGCTTGAGACCATACAGTGCTTTAAATAGAAAGTAGACATGGTTAGGAGAGTTTGGATCAACAAAACCTGGAGGTTGTTCTACATATACTTCTTCCTTTATGTTTCCATTAAGGAAGGCAGACTTCACGTCCATTTGATAGACGGTGAAACCTTTTAATGCAGCATATGCTAGAAATAACCTTATTGCCTCCAATCTTTCCACTGGAGTATATGTTTGATCGAAGTCTATTCCTTCTTCTTGTCGGTATCCTTTGGCGACGAGACGCGCCTTGTTCTTTATTATTGTACCATCTTCATCTAGCTTGTTCCGATACACCCACTTGGTTCCTATAACGTTCTTATCTTTGGGTCTTGGTACAAGATTCCAAACTTCACACCGTTTGAATTGGTTCAGCTCCTCTTCCATGGCTAGTATCCATGATGCGTCGCAGTTTGCTTCCTCAAACTTCTTTGGTTCCACCTGAGATAGAAAACTTAAATATAAATTTTCATTAGTGGTACCTCTACGAGTTCTGACACCGTCTCGAGGATTTCCAATGATCTGATCTATTGGATGATCCTTCAAGTGTCTGAGCTCTAATGTCCTAGCATCTGGAACATCTTCAGCATCTGGAGTGACTTCATTTCTTTGAACTGCTTCAATATCCTGATCTTCATTCTCAATTGTAGTTGGAGAAGTGATCTCGATGAAGGTATCACCCTTCTCTTCACTTGGTTCCTCCAACTTTATTTCATTTATCTTGGAACCTGCAGCTTCAAGTAACACACTAGACGAGTTGCTTTGCAACAAACTCGTCTCATCAAAAATAACATGAATTGATTCTTCTACCACCAAGGATTTCTTGTTAAAGATCCTATATGCTTTACTTTGGCTACTATAGCCTACGAAAATGCCTTCAAAACTCTTTTCGCTAAACTTAGTGGTATGATACTTGCCGTTGTTAAGTACAAAGCACTTACAACCAAAGATTCTAAAGTAAGATATTGTTGGCTTCCTGCCTTTTAAAAGTTCATAAGGAGTCTTATCATGGTTCTTGTTTATGAGTGCTCGATTTTGCACGTGACATGCAGTGTTGACGGCTTCAGCCCAGAAATATTCCGGTAGTGAAGCATCACTCAACATAGTCCTGCAAGCCTCTATGAGTGTTCTGTTTCTTCTCTCAGCTACTCCATTTTGTTGTGGAGTCCGAGGAGAGGAAAACTCATGAAGGATACCAAGGCTTTCACAAAATTCCGTCATGGCCCCAGATTTGAATTCCGTTCCATTGTCACTTCTGATTTTGACAATGGAGCAGTTGTACTCATTCTGTATTTGCCTGACAAAATTAGTGAAAATATCAAAGGTATCCGACTTGTGTTTCAAAAAGAACACCCACGCAAAGCGCGAGTAATCATCAACAATAACCAACGTATAATCCTTACCTCCTAAACTTCTAACTTGCAGTGGACCAAACAAGTCCATATGAAGAAGGTGTAAACACCTGTCCGAATCTTTGCCAATAATGCTTTTAAAAGTAGCCCTTGTTTGCTTGCCTTTAATGCATGCGTGACAAGGTCTTTCCTTTTCGCACTTAACATTTGGAGCATCACGCACCAAATTCTTCGAAAACAATTTATGAATGGTTTTGAAATTAATATGTGCTAATCTCTTGTGCCATTGGTCACTAAGAGATGCACTATCTTTAGCAAGAAGACATACTGGGGTAGAGGAATCCAAACAAATAAAATTAAGACAAAATATGTTTCTGCTACGAGTGCCGGATAAAATGGTTTCTTGTTTATCAACCGCTTTTATCAAACACTTGTTGGCATGAAACTCAACAACGTATCCTTTGTCGCATAATTGACTTATGCTTATGAGATTATGTTCTAATCCCTCAACATAAGCAACATCCGAGAAGGATACGCTACCGTTAGAAATTGTACCATATCCTTTTGTAACTCCCCGGTCGGAGCCTCCAAAGATGACCTTTGGTCCGTTCTCGAATGGAGAGTAATTTTGAAGTAAACTTTTTGTTCCGGTCATGTGCCGAGAACATCCACTGTCCAAGTACCATATTGGCGTTCTATTGGCCTTTGGACATACCTGCAAACACAAAATCATTTTCCTTAGGAACCCAAATTTGTTTGGGTCCTTGGTCTCTTGTTAGATTGCTCCCCCTACCGATGTTAGCATCGTGAGCGGTCTTTCTCACATTGATAACTCTTGGGGCAGCATAAACACTTTTGTTGAACCAACAATCGATGGCGAAGTGACCAATCTTGCCACAACACCAACAATGAAATCTATTGTATCTTTGTCCATTCTTCTCTTGCTTGACCATCTTGACATGAGGTCTAGCAGGAGGAGCTGCACTGGAGGTGGATGCTTCATGTTGATGACATGAACATGCTTTCCTCTCTTTGGTGGACAAGACTTCAACTTCTTTCACTTTCGGTGCTCTCTTAAAGTTATGACCATGATTATATGGACCATAGCTCTGAAGACTGATTTCTTCATAGGGTGCTTTAAAAACACTTTTGCCAAAGTTTCTAGGACGTGCCCATCCTTGGTATCTAGACTTTGGCTCTACATAAGTAGGCCTAGACCAGTGTCCATAGGAGGACTCAAGATCAAACTTGTTTGTCGGGTAGATTACCTTTTTAAAGATAGTCTGTTCTTGAGGGGCTTTCCCTTTTTCTTTGGCTAAGGCTTTCTTGGCTGCCTTATTCTTTCGTTGAGTCTTATTCCTTCTAGAAGTCTTACTAGAAGAGGCTACATGGCCTAGTCCAGCACCATCAGTCTGTGGTGAAAATTCAGCAATCAGTGGAAGAACTGTCTTAGGCTTGGAGAAGCTCTCAACAAGCTTCTTCTCAGCCTCAAACTGCTCTTCCAGTTTCTCAATGACTTTTTCTTTCAGACTGACGAGACTAAGTGTCTCATTCAATTCTTTTATGGCAGAGTTAAGCTTACCTTTGAGTGATTCCATCTCAAGAACTTCTTCTCTCAAAGAGCTTTCACTTGCCTTAAGAGACTTAATCTCTTTGGCTTGAGCTTTCACGACCTTTCGACATTTGTCGTAGGCCTTGATCAGCTCTCTGTACTGAACCATGAGTTCAGACTCATCGTCAGAAAAGCTGTCCTCATTCTCATGTTCAGAACTCTCAGATTCAGAAAGAGGTGTGTGAGAGTTTACCTTCCCAGTGTACTGGGGTTCTGTCTCCTCATCAGTTTGAGCCATCAGCCCAAAATATGCTTCTTCTTCCTCACTTGACTCCGAGGAGTCTGAGTCGCTGAGGGTCTTTGTTTTCTTAGCCACGAAGCTCCTTTCATTCTTCTTTTGGTGAAAGGGTTTCTTTCTTTCCTTCTTTCCTCCTTCTCTTTTCTTATGAGGGCATTCAGCAATCATATGACCTGGCTTGTTGCAACAATAGCAAACTATGTCAGATGAAACATGTTTGTTCTGTTTAGGAACATACCTGTCATGGCTGCTTGAGCCTTTCTTTCTTCGATCACTTTCATAATGTGATCGTCTATGTGAGGCATCCTTGCCTCTCCAATTCTTCTTTTTGTTCAGAAACTTCTTGAACTGTCTTGATAAGAGAGAGAACTCTCCTTCAGACAACTCTGAGCCTGATGAACTGGGCTCTGAACTTTCTTCACTCTCAATTGTTTCCTGAGCAGGAGTAGATGATTGAGCTTTGACCTTTTTTGTGCTTTCTGCCTTCAAGGCAACAGTCTTATCCTTTGAAGAGGATCTGCTCTTCTCTTCTTCGGCTTTTCTTGTATTTATTTGCATCTCATAAGACATCAGCTTTCCGAAGAGATTCTGTGGGTCAGTCTCTGCTAGTCTGCCAAACTCCCGAATGGCACATACTTTGGTATCCCACTCTTTCGTCAGGGATCTGAGGAATTTGTCATTCAGGTCACCATTAGTGAACTTCCTGCCATACCCCTTCAGACCATTAACAATTTTGCTGAAGTTCTCAAAAGTATCTGTGATTGAATCCTTTGGTCCTTGTCTGAAGGCTTCATATTTTTGGTTCAGAAGGGATCTTCTGTCATCCCTTACTTCTTCAGTGCCTTCCATCAGGACTAACAGACACTGCCACATTTCCTTAGCACTTTGGCAATGTATCAGATTCAGTAGCATAGAGTCATCAACTGCACTTGCTATGATGTTTTTAGCTTTCTTGTCCAACGAGACAAGTGCAATTTCATCTTTGTCAAGATCCATCAGTTTCTTTGGTACCTTTAGAGTAGGATCTATTGTGGAGGTTGTCATGGGAACATAGGGACCTTCTTCAACTATCATAAAGATCCTTGGATCCACAGCTTCCATAAAGAATTTAATTCTTTCTTCCACATGGGAAAGTTTGTCTTGGTGCACAGTGGAAGCTTTGCAAAATCTTTTGCCTTATCCATGCTTGGCTAACTTCTTAGACAACTTAGGGCAGATCTGATCAAGGTGTTAACCTTTATATGATCAACGACCCTCTGATACCAATTGAAAGTTGACTAGTTGTCTAAATTATCACCTAGAGGGGGGTGAATAGGTGATTGCGACGTCTTTTGCGGAATAAAATAAAACTAATCGCAGCACACACAAAAAGAACACAAGCACAGACGACATAAGATTTATAGTGGTTCCCCGATCTTGGGTACTCCACTTTCCCTCTCACCGATCTAGTAACGCACTAGACTCGGCTACTCCACTTATCTCAGATTAAAGAAATCTTACAACTCGATCCAACCCGGATCTACACTCGGAAGCACAATCTTCCTACAACAAATACTCGGAATGAAAACTCCTACAACTCGGAGAAGAATCTCCTACAGAATAAAGATTTACAGAAAATGATAAAACTGTGACAGATCTAGAAAATCTTGACGTCTCTTCTTCCTTCAACAATGGCGGCTCTGTCAGGAATCAGTCGGAGAAGATACTGTCGTCGATCTTGAGATCTGGTTCTTCGGAACACACGGAATCAAGAGATTCGAAAGAAGTCGAGGTCGATCTCGATTCTATGTGTCACTTCGTCGATCTTTCTTCGTCGGCGGCCTTCCAGATGGAAACAGTGAGCGGCGGCGACCGGGAAGACGAATCGAGAACTTAGGGTTTTTCGGCCCTTTTTCGTTTCACGTTCTTGAAGAGAGAGAAAAGATAAATGATGATAAAAGTTCTTCTTGAAAAGAGAGACTGATTAGACTTTTTATAGGGAGCCTAATCGGTCAGAAATCAAATCGTATTGAAAGTAATGCCACGTGGGCCAATTAGATGATGACAGATTAAGGATTGGAAAAATAGAACGAATAGCGGGTCAACGATTTTGACAATTTCAGAATTAGAAAAAGATTCAAGTCAGAAGTACTCGAGAACTGAAGGTTGTTCTCGAGCACTGAATCAAGGAGTTCTCGAGAATAGAAATGATTGTCTCGAGATCTGAGACTTAGAAAAATATACTGTCAAAAATAACTTTCTCGAGCACTAATTGTACTACTCGAGCACTTATACTTAGAAGAAAAAGTATATCTGGATTATTTCTCGAGCACTTGAACATAGAGGAAAATCTGGAGGAAAGTACTCGAGAAGCTAAAGCTGTTCTCGAGCACAGGAACTTAGAAAAATAACAACAGAGAAATAGTTCTCGAGAAAGGTAGACTTTTTTTTTCGAGAAGAAGAGTTATATTTCTCGAGTACTTTTCCTTAGAAATATTTTTGCACAGCATTCTAGTTCTCGAGCAGCAAAGTCATTTTCTCGAGAAAGGAAAACTTTCTCTCGAGCATTAATGACTTAGCCAGATTAGAAACAAAAAGTTCTCGAGCAAGCTGAGCTTTTTCTCGAGCACTTTAAAAACTTCTCGAGACCTAGAGTTGTAATTTACTCGAGCACTATTGTACTTCTCGAGCAAAAATGACTTAGCAAAAATTCTAAGTTACAGAAAAATATTTTCAAATAAAACTTCTTCAGCTTCAGCTTTTGTCCTTTTCTCCAAGTGATTTGAGGTTAAGTATATTCCAATAGAGAGGCTACACATGAGTCAACACCTTGGATTACACAGTGAGGGATTACACTGTGAAGTCCTGTGTTTGATGACCCATTGCAGACTGACATTGGTCTATACTTAAAGTGTACACCTGCAAGCATATGGCTAAAGAGAAATATCAAATACAACTGGATTCAACTTAGTTCATGGGTGACTTCATGCAAATCTAGGTGAGTGTGGATACAATACCCAACAACATGTCAACGCTGCCGACATCAAACTGCCAGCTCCCGCGGTCACGCCCCCCTTTCACGCCCGTGACATGGTTGTCACGCCCGTGACTTGGGGCGTGACCGCCACGTTTTCGCCCCGAAGTCAAAGCTCCAGTCAAGTCAATCGGCCAGCTCATGAATAGTAGTGACACGCCCCCCCTGTCACGCCCGTGACCTAGGGCGTGACCAACCCGAAAAATTGCCTATAAATAAAAGCTTTCAGGAAGCTTATTTTGTCCACTTTTTTGACCACTTTGCTTAGGGGAGGTGCTGCCCATTTGGATTCCAAACTTATGTAAGGAGATTTTCTCCTCCCTCTCTCTCTCTTAGTTTGTATTAGGGTTTTTTCTTTAATAAAATATGAATCTTTCTCCCTTAATTTGTATGGATAATCCATTTGAATGCGCCTACTTAAGTAATTTTTCGTTCATCTTTTTGTATTTCTTTTATGTTTTTATCTTTTTAGCCTTCGTAACTTAGTTAGATTTAGGGTTTATCGCATTTCTAGCCGTTGTGCCGTCCATTTAAATTTCATTTTCTGCACTTTTTTAGATTTAGCTTTTCTACTTTTTCCTATATTTTCATTCATAAGGCTTTATAAAAAACTCATCTAAAACTATTACTTTTTAACTTAGGCTCTTTAGGGTTGTAAAACTTTTTGTCCTTTTTGTTTTATTTTCACTTTTTAGGAGTTTTTATAAAAATATAAGAATGAAAATATAGTCGTTATAATTTTTCGCTCACTTCATTTTAGCTTTTAATTTCAAAACTTTTAGTCCGGTTAATTTTTATTTCATCTTTTTATGCATTTCTACCGCATTCTAGCGGTAGAAATGCAGTTGTATTAATTTTTCGAGTACTTCCATTTTGCGTTTATTTGCAAAAATTTTCGCTCCGGTTAATTTTTATTTTCACTTTTTATGCATTTCTACCGCATTCTAGCGGTAGAAATGCAGTCGTTTTAATTTTCTGAGCACTTTGTTTTTCTTATTTCTGCAAGTGTGTGTGCGTGTATGAGTTAGGTTTAACTGCTCTATTTCATTTCTGTAGAGTGCGTGTGTGCGTATGCATTTATTTCCGCCTACTCGTTAAGAGTTAAATGGCGCTTTGCTTTCATTTCCCGCCCACTCGTTTGAGTGGGACTTGTCTTTTTACTGCTTTCATTTTCTTCCTACTCACTTGAATAGGAAAACTTTGTGTGGGTGCGTGTGTTTTCTTTTCTGTAGAGTGTGTGCGTGTGCTTTCTTTTCAAGTAGAGTGCGTGTGTGTATGAGATAGATTTACTCCCGCCCACTCATTTGAGCCGGGACTTGCAATTTATCGCTTTCTTCAATTCTGTAGAGTGTGTGCGTGTGTGCATTTATTTCCGCCTACTCATTTGAGTAGGTCTTGCTTTATTTAAATTTTCTTTATGGTTCTGAAGTGTGCGTGAGTGCCTGCATCAATTAGCCTTAAATTTATCTAACTGTCCTGTTTTTCGTGTTTTCTCTTATAATTGTTCAGTACTTAATTTAACACTCACGCTTCACCTAAAAACATAAAGCCGTCCCCATACCGATGAGTGGCTAATCTCTTTTAGCCTTCGGCATCGAAGAGCATTGGGACATAAAAAATGATTTGAAATAATTAAAAAACTTTATTTTTAATTTAATTTAAGGACTTAAGGTTTACCCCGGGTTAACGACGCATAGGACCACATAATCGATGTGTGGGCTCTATTTCCGTTATCCATACGCAACGCCGAGAGGCTGCACGTATGGACCGATCCCCCTTGGGTAAAGAGAACTGCGTACGCCCCCTCGGAAAAGGAGAAGCGTAGTTCTCCCGGATTGGGTTCCCCACCCAAAAATAGCGGGGTTCTTAGCGTAATGCGGGCGTTAAGGGGAATCCTTCGTCGGACTAACGTTCGGTCGAATAGCCTTAGCGCCCAGGTGAGCGATATCCTAGACCAAGGTGAGCTCATGTTTTTGGAACCTCCACGGCCAAGTGCCTTTTATTAAATTAAAAACAAAGTTTAATAATTGTTAAGAATTATTTTGGTCTTAATCCGATTCAATGCCGAGCGTTAACCCGTCATCGAACTAATTTAGCAAAATTCCGCTTTCTTTCTTTCCGCTTTAATTAAACAAAAAAATCCCACCTTACTGTTAGTAAGATAATAGTGTTCCTGGAAGAGTAGATATATAATCAACGCGTCCCCGAGAATAATACGACCTCGGTATTTTCCCGAATACCGAGTACTACTTGCGATAGGTGCGCTTGCCTCCTTTCGTTAGAAAACTCGATCTTCTAACCGGCCCGCGGAATCTGACCATTTCGAACCAACCACAGTAGGTCTCTGTTCCGCGGCCCATCACATGACCTAGCTGAAGTTATCATTTCAATTCAAGACGAGCCAGAATCTGAAGATCAATTCGCTGGATAAAAGAAGAAGGAAGGGCTGAAATCTGCTCAGTCAAGATCGGGAGATATTCCAGAAGAAGAAGAAGATGTAGATTCATCTACTAGTTGATTCAAGAACAAGTCAGGCATCATTTCAAGATCGTTGTATCATCTTGTTGCTGTGAAGACAAAGTTAGGGCTGACATCTGCTCGGTCCAGGTAGACAGGCATAAAGAATTTTCTCTGGTGTTTGTAATTTATTATCTTGAATATTTCTGTAAGATTCATTTTGAATCTGAGTGGTAAGGCTAAGGCCTAAGTTGTAAGCCTGTGTTATAAAGGCTGAGGTAGGGCAGGAGTTGCCTGAGTTGTAGGTGTGTGGATTCACACTGGGATAGTGCAGGATTTCCTGAGATGTAGGAGTGTGGAGTCACTATTAGGTAGAGTTCTAGGAAAGAATTTGAGTTGTAGGATCTTGGTGATCTGAGTGGTAGGGCTTGCGCTTGAGTTGTAGGAGCTTGTTGGGCTCTAAGGTATATGATTTGAGGATCTGAGAAAGATAGAAGGAAGTTTGGCCGAATCTAGTATACTTCTAGATAGGCGAAGGGGGAAAGTGGATGTACCCATCAATTTGGGAACCACTATAAATTTCTATGTATTGTGTTGTATAGTGTACTGGTATTGGTTGTGATAAGATTTATATACTGTTATTTTAATCAATAAGTTGCCTAAGTTTTAAATTGGACTTATTCACCCCCCTAGGTGATTAGTGTTCTTTAAATCAATACTTTCACCCCCAATGGGTCCTTGGTGACCCATTGGCCTCCCCTAAGGTCTTGGAAGGGTTGGGTAGAGTTGGTTTGGCACATTGGAGGCCACTTGACCCCTAATTAGGGCACTTTGACCATTTTAGGGCTAAGGTTGACTTTGGTCAACTTTAACTCTTGGATTGACCCCAATGGGTCCTTGATGACCCATTGATCTCCCTTAAGGGTTAGGGGTGTTATGGTGGGGTCATGGAGTTAAGTTGAAGCCCTAAAGTCAAGCCCTAGGGTGGGTAATTAAAAATTACTATTTACAACCCATGGTGGTTTTCACCTTCATGCCTAAGTTCATTTGGTCTTCTTGGGTTCCCTAGGATTTTGTCATGACCTAGTCATGACAAAACCACTCTTAGCGATCTAGTTGTTTGAGGGATGTTTCAAATTCCAATATATAATAATAAAAATTTCGGCCCCAAAATTAAGTTTAGGACTATGGGGTTTCTACTGAATAATAGCATATAACATCGCTAGAAAATTGAGGGTTTACCTGACTTGAAGAGATCCGGGTACCTCCACCGCATTAGGTCCCATGGCTCCCAGGTGTGATTCTCCTGCCCATGGTTCCTCCACAGGACCTTGACCAGCGAAACCTTCTTGCGCCGCAAGACTCATACTGCTGTATCATCGATCCTGACCGGCTCCATACTGACTAATCGATCTGAAGCCACCAGGCCATCTGTAGTGGAAATCAGCTGCTCAGGTCATAGTATAGCCCTTCGAAGTGAAGAGACATGGAAGACGTCGTGCAATCCCGCTAACTCTGGCAGTAGCTCTAGTCTGTAAGCCAAGGGGCCGATCCGCTCTAGGATCCTGTAAGGCCCCATGTATCTCGGACTAAGCTTATTCCGCCCACAAACTCGTGAGACTCCATGTATCGGTCATAAATTAATGAAAACCCTGTCTCCCACCTGGAACTCCACCTGACTATGTCGTGCATCATAGTATTTGGTCTGTCTGCTCTGGGCCTCCAACATCCTTACCTAGATAAATCTCACCTGAGCATTTGTATCCTCCATGAACTCTGAGCCGAGTGCCTTTGGATCCTCATCCCGGATCGAAGATAGTGGGGTCCTGGATCTCCGTTCGTACAATGCCTCGTAAGGCTGCCTATGCTGGACTGATGACTATTGTTGTAGGAGAACTCGATCAACGGCAATAGTCTCTCCCAAGGCTCTCTATGGTCCAAAATGCATAGGCACAAGAGATCCTCCATTGTTCGATTGGTGTGCTCCATCTGCCCGTCTGTTTGATGGTGGAAAGTTGTGCCAAAAGTCAACCCAGAGCTTAGGTAGGCCTGAAATAACCTCCACTCCTTGGACGTAAACCATCCATCCCGATCCGACACGATCATCCTGGGCACTACATGGTAGCGGACAAACTTCTCCACAAATCTCTATACTAGATCACTAACCGGAGCATCCTTTCTAATCGGAATAAACATAGCCACCTTCATTAGTCTGTCGAAGATCAACTAGATCGAGTCATTCCCCGTATGGGATCGGGGCAGCCCATGTATGAAACCCAAGGCTATGTTCTCAAACTTCCACTCTAACACTGGAAGTGGCTGCAATAATCCGGCCAGACTCTTGCACTTCGCCTTTACGAGCTGACCAGACTCATAATGCATCACAAAGTATGTGATATCCTTCTTCATGCCCAGCCAATAAATTGTCCTCTTCAGATTCGCTGACAACTTCATGATCCCAGAGCGCACTAAATATCTGCTGTAGTGAGCCTCTGTCATGATATCCTCTCAAATTCGGCCTCCTGTCTGTATATAAATTCGGCATCCAAAGTATAGCATCATAACTCTCAGAGAGTAACCCCCTGCCATTCCTTCCTCCAAGGCCCTAAATAGCTACTCCATCCTCGCATCCAGCCTCTGCCCATCCCTAATGTGATGATGTATATCGTCAGTGGTACTCATTGATATCAGGTACTCCTAGTAAAGCTCTAGATCATCCTCGGATGCCAGAGATATCTACATCTCTTCCAACATTTGCACCAAGTCCATAGTCATTAGCTGAGGACCTGCTCCTAGTGTAGTGGCTCTCCGTCTCAGAGCGTCTGCTACCACATTGGACTTCCCGGGATGATAGTGCATGGTGTACTGATTGTCTGACAAAGACTCTACCCAGCGTCTCTGTCGGATGTTCATCTCCTTCTCTGTGTGTCCACATACTTCAAATTATTTTGATTTGAGAAAATATCACAATAGACACCGTAGAGATAGTGCAGCTATATCTTCAGAGCGAAGATAACCAATTCCATCTCCAAGTCATGCACCAGGTAGTTCTTCTCGTGTTTCTTCAAAAGTCTGGAGGCATAAGTTATCATGTGCCTGTTCAATATCAAAACGACACCCATCCCTTGATACGACGCGTCAATATAAACCGAAAATCCTTCCTTCCCAGATGGAAGGGCAAGGATAGGGGCCGAGGTAAGCCTACCCTTCAGCTCTAGGAAGGCATCCTCGCACTGCGGTGTCCAAACAAAAGGCGTCTCCTTCTTCATCAGAGATGTGAGCGGGAGATCAATCCGGGAGAATCCCTCTATGAACTTCTGGTAATAACCGATAAGTCCTAGGAAACTCCTCACATTAATGGCCATCATCAGCGGTGGCAAATCCCGTACTGCCTGAACCTTTACCGGATCAGCTGTCAGTCCTGCTCCACTTATAATATGGCCTAAGAAAGCCACCTCCTTCAGCCAAAACTTGCACTTGCTGAACTTGGCATATAGATTATGCTCCTGAAGCCTCTCTAGAGTTAGTGCCAAATGACGCGCATGCTACTCTTTGGTCCTCGAATAGATGAGGATGTCGTCAATAAACATAATGACGAAGACGTCCAGGTAGGTTTTGAACACCCAATTCATCAAACTCATGAACGCAGATGGTGCATTTGTGAACCTGAAGGGCATCACGGTGAACTTGTAGAACCCGTATCTACTACTGAAAGCGGTCTTGATGATGTCCTCCTCCTGAATCTGCAGCTGGTAGTACCCTGAACTCAGATCCAGCTTTAAAAACCAGTGAGCTCCCTCCAACTGATCAAACAGCTAGTCAATCCTCGATAGAGGAAACGTGTTTCGGACTATCAGCCTGTTCAGTACCATATAATCGATGTATATTCGGAGTGTCCCATCCTTCTTCTTCACAAACTGTACTGGAGCTCCCTATGGCGAAGAGCTTGGCTGGACAAATCCGGCTTCCACTAGATCTTGTAGCTGGTTTCGAAACTCCACAAACTCCTTAGTGGCCATCCGATAAGGAGCACTGGATACCGGCTTAGCCCCGGGCACAAGCTGTATCTTGAAATTTTTCTCTCGATGTGGAGGCAACCCTAACAACTTCTTCGGAAATACATCAGCAAAGTCTCGCACAACCGGAAAGCTAGCTATAGGGTCCTGGGCTTCGGTCATCTCATATAACACCTAGTAGACCTCGTCTCCCTACATATGGGCATTGATGGCTTGAATAGAAGAGAGTAGAAGATGAGAAGCTAGGGCAATACTTTCGAAGGTTGGGTAAGTATCGCCATATCTCAGCACGACCCTTCTTGCTGGGCAATCATTTTGTGTAAGGTTCTAGGTGAGCCATGTCATGCCCAGGATGAGGTACAAATCTGGCATCCTAAGGATCGTTCTCGGGGCCTCGAAAGTTACACCATCAATGGTCACTCCCAGAACGCACTTGGTCATAGACTGGATCTCCATCCCGTTGGGGAGAGGCACCCTCCTAACGACTCCCTCAAAGCTCTCGATCTGGTCCAAGTCTCTTATAAACTCCTCTGAGATAAAATTATGTGATGCTCCCATATCGAATAGGGTGTGGGCGGGCTTGCCATCCACCATCACTATCCCTGAGTTAGTTAAGTATTTCCTCTTAGATACCTAGTCTCAGATTCTTCCCTAATTCTACATTTCTAGAACAAGTCATATCATTGCATGTGATTCTATGGTTCTACAGTTGCCAACAGTCAAAAACGAAGAGGAGGGCCCTGCCTCATGTAATCGTGAAGGATCTTGTAGAACCTCTTTACGTAGCCCGTGTCATCCAGCTGATATGAGTCCGCAAAGCGGGTTAGGTGTGTGAATTCCTGGTAGTGTTCCAACACCGTCCTGCTTCCCTGCCACAACTATAGGAACCTGTCCTCCAACTCATCCCTCTCTGAATTATGTACAAAATGCTCCAATAGAGCTGCTCTGAACTCCTCCCAAGAGATTTCTTCGCAATCCACTCCAATAAAGGTGGTTTCTAATAGTGACTTCCACCATCTCTTTACGTGTGACTCCAAGCAGGATATTGCCAAGGCTACAACCTCCTCCTTCGGGCCTCAAATCCCAGCCAGCATCTCGTAAATAATGTCCAGCCACTCCTCTGTATGAACTGCTGACTCCATCCCGAGGTAGGATGGAGGATAAAGACCCCGGAAGACGCTCAGCCAGTTAGCCCCAAGATTTGGCTGAGGGGTCAGAGCCTGCTGATTCCTGAAGGCCTCCAGAATAGCGGTCAGTGTCTACCCCATCTCTGTTTGCTGGAACGGAGTGGGAGCTGGAGGGGGTGGAACTATATTTTGTGCCTGAGGTGTACCCTGTTGAGGGGTAGGGTTCGTCGCAGGCTACAAAGGAAAATTTTAATTATTAGTTAATGTACAAGTGGGACTAATGAAAAAAGTGGACTTTTGAATGTGATTCCCCTTATGGGAACACCATTGTTTTTGCTGCTTGTTTGTCCTCAAACTAAGCTCGCGTGGGGTGGCCTAGTGTTTTGTGGACTTCTTCTCTTTGTATCGAGGTTGCCTCTGATACTAGGATCAAAACTGGGCTCTGATACTAGTTTGTAAGACCCCATTTTTTTTGCTACGCTACCGGATCTTAAGCCCAGAACTGCCATTTTGTCGTGACACCGACACTCGGGAGGGTCACCACCATAAAATGTCGATTCTACCAGCATTGATGATCATCAAGAAGTAGAAGTACAAATTAAAGAAGACAATTAAGTCAAGTCCACAAATCACATATAATATATGAAATAGAAATCACAGCAAGTCCACATTATAATATAAGTACTGAAACAGATCAATAAGGTAGAAATATGAACGAGCTAATGCCCGGTACATCAAATCCTCCCTATAACACTCTCGCAGAAGCTAAGTAAAAACTAATCACTCACGGAGCCGGAGGATGGTTCTCCCGTACTAGACTGGCCCACCTCCATATGCACTGTACTCTGCTGGTGCTGCATCTCCTGCTGCTGCTCCATGTCCCCCATCTGGATCCCCTGAAATGTTTGGTCCACCGATCGTTAGTCATAAAGACTAAGCCAACTATCATCCCTGCCTCGCCCCAACGACTCCTAGGCACCGTGCGTGGAGGAGGATAGGGAAGATATTTAAGGTGGAGAATGAACAAAAGCAGGTGACGATGGATTTATCTATCAGGTATATGGTAATTTTTATAGTGCTATAAAAGGAAATGCAAGCTAGTTATTCTATAATAATAGAGCAATAATGCAAACAAGGTAAAGACAGAGCAATAAGTACATGCTACACAATAAGTAATAAAAGTACAAGTAAAGTAAGCTATGGTATAAGTAACCTTAACTTATAAGAATGCCCATACAAACTTATAAGTTAAGGGGTCTTTTCAAGGCTCTATAGTATAACCTATCCCATACTAGTTTATATGATGGGGTGTCAGGTTATATGCAGGTATGTGTGTAGTGATATATTATGTCATGATTCATACAAGTGCAACACACACACACGAATCTATGCGCACAGACCTTTAGTTCCACCTATTTAGGAAGCTAGCTTCACTCCCAGGAGCCTCCATAGTGGCCAACGGAGACAGTGGGTCGGGCCAGCCCACTCCCAGACGGGTATTCATCCTACCAGGCCTATCCCTTACATACGCCCCTGAAGGACACACCAGAGTCACCACGTACTATGTGACCAACCGCTAATCTTTTCCTTGGCTAAGTGTAAACCACACACGCCTAGTCATCATATCGGCGTCGGTGTGAACAGCCGTCAAATACCAAAGACCCACCACTTTATGCATATGCAACCATGAATTTCTGAGCCATCTGGTCCTAGGATTAATGTTGGAACCCCACCTTGTTTTGGGTTGATTTGGGCTAGATTCACTATTAGGACTATCAGATGACCCACATTGTATAGTTTAGGGTCATAAATTTTTATCAGGGTCTAGGTCAAGTCAGCAAACCTAGAGTGATTGGTTTTCACCTTCAGAAGGCTTAGAGACAGAAGACCTCCAGAGAAAGAAGTTTTCTAAGAGTCAGAAAAAGCATTCGATGATAGTTGAACTCAGCTCGACGATCGTCAATCTCAGATCTATGAACTCAGAGTTTCTTCTCTGAGTTGAGCTCGATGAAATTTCAGCTGAGATCGATGATTTGTGTGCTTATACCAACAACCAAGCTCGACGAAGTGTTATCTTAGCTCGACGAATTTGGAGCTCTGTTAGACGATTTTCTACCTCTTGTCTGCTATCTTAAATTCGATGATATTGGATCTTAGGTCGACGAAATTTATTGAGTTCGGCTATATTCTCCCAGATTCAGTTCGACTATTTTCTCTCAATTTCAGTTTGACTAAGGCAGAAGTTTTTCAAATTATATTATATTATGTCTGTAATGCTCTGGTAATTAATGATCTATATTCTTATGAATATAGTCATTCCATTATAGCATTAATTATGGTTTTCACAGAGTTATTACTTGACTTATTTACTAGGACAGTTGAGGAAATTCATTTAATACAAATTCTCGCCATTCAACTCCCATATTTTCTACAGTCAATCAAGGAAAAGGAATTCGAAATTCAAACGCTATAATCTGCAAGGAATATATAAGGTTCTCTTTTTCTTCAAGACATAAAAATACAGAGAATAAGAAAAGCAGTAATACATACAAAAAATAAGAACACGCAAAAAAAGGCAGTCAGGAATACATTCTTACTTCAGGAATTTTCAAGAGACAAAATCATCAACATCTATCTGAAAGTTTCCTGAAGATCTTCAAGCAGTCTGAAGGCCTACACCCTGAGCAAAGCTCTCTTTCTCCTGACCATTCTACATCTCAGGGGGAGTTTTGACAACAACACAATCCACTAGTATTCTCTCAGATTGTTGACAGAGAAGAACATCTTTATTTTGTTTCACCACTATAAAAGGGTTTTTAACTCCCTTTAAAATTTATCATTTGGTTGTCAAGTCTCCTGATCAAAAGACTTTTTCTGGTTATTGGGTACCCGATCAAAACCTCAAAGGGTTACAAGGTTTCCCTTAAAAAATAGATCTTATTGTGGCAGGGCACCTGATCAAAAACCTGTAGTGGATTCCTACCAGGGTGGTAGAAGAGTGGATGTACCCAAGTTTAAGGGAACCACTATAAAATCTTTGCGTCATCTGGTTGCTCTATTTTTTATTTTCTCTGTACTATGTTTTTTGTGTTTTGTTTTCTGCCCTTCTATATATAGTCATCACTTATTTTAATCAGCAATAAAAATTATTCAAAAGTTTTTAAAACTCTATTCACCCCCCCCCCCTCTAGAGTTAGTGTGATTTATCCCTTCTCTTTCAATTGGTATCAGAGGCAGGTTATTTGGTTTCACAGGCTAACACCTGAACCAAAAGATCTTTAGCAGATCCCACTTACTCTATTGTCTTTCTAAATAATGGCACAGAATAAAGAATATTCAAGCTCCAGACCTCCAGTGTGCAACCTTAACTAGTTTGAACTTTGGAAGGCAAGGATTAGGCTGTATATGAATTCCATTGATGAAGACATCTACAATTCTATTTTTACAGGTCCCCCTACTCCTTCTGCAATAACATCTATAAGAACTAGTGCAGTTCTACCACCTGAGTGGACTGATGCACAGAAGAAAGCTAAGGTTGCAGATGCTAAAGCTATGAACATCTTAGCTCAAACCATGTCTGATGATATATTTCAAAAGATAGCTGAATGCATATCAGCAAAGGCCATTTGAGATTCCATCAACCAAATGGCAGTAGGATCTGCTGATGAGAGGAAAGATAGAAGATCCCTTCTCATCTCACTGTATGAAAATTCCAAAAAGGATGAATCAGAGTCAGTTGTAGATATGTATAATAGACTCAGCCTTATTGTTAATGAGCTGAAGAACTTGGATAACAATATCGCATTAATAGAGATTAATGATAAAATTCTTATGTTCTTCCCCAACACATATGATTCTAGGATCTAGCCAATCAAGGAGGCCAGAAGTATAAATGAGATTTCTACTGAGTCTTTGTTAGGCAAGCTCAAGTCCTATGAGCAGTTTATCAAGACCAGGGAAGCTGCTGAACAGAAGTCTTCTACCTCAGGGAGGAAGGAGAAAAGCATTGCCTTTAAGGCATCTGAAGAACCTAACACTCTACCTGCCAATGAAGAGTTAATGAGCCTATTAGCTAAAAGATTCTATAAAATTTCAAAGAAGGACTTCAGAAAAAGATCAACAAGAAATAAGGATAAACCAAGGTATGACAAGACTCCTACTAAGGAAAATGTCTGTTATGGATGCAGGAAGCCAGGACACATTCTTCCTGAATTTCTAGAGGCTCAAAAGAAGGATAAGAGAAAAGAAAAGGAATACAAGAAACACTCCAGCAAGCACTCCTCCAACAAATACAAGAAGAAGAAGGGAAAAGGCTTTGTAGCTGAGACTTAGAGTGAGTCAGAAGAAGAGACTTTATCCAGTTCCAGTGAGGATGAAGAAGAGAAAAAAGTAAGAGAATTCTTCCTAATGGCAATTGATGCTTCATGCAGCCTCTCAGCAGCTGAAGAATCAACATCAGAATCAGAATCAGAAGAGGACCAGGTAATAGCTTCTTTTGATTTTACTTTAGAACATTTTAAAACTGAATTCAATTTTTTGTGTAATGATCTAGTTCAATCTGAGAAGGAAATAAAACTTCTCAGAGAAAAATAAATAGAATATTATAATTTGTTTTAGAAAACTTCAAACTAAAAGCGGAATTAGAATCAACTTCATAACAAGTTATTTCTTTAAAAACTAAACTAAATGAAGTAAAACAATCTGAAGAATCCCTAAATGGGAGAAGTATAAAATTAATGGATATCACCAGCATAGTAAATACTAGGCTAAATGGTAAATTAGGCTTAGGAGCTTCTTCTAGTCAGCCACCTATTCTTCAGAAAAATATTTTATCAACCCCAATAAAATTCATCTCAGCTAAAGAAAAAAGGAAAAGAAGTTTTACAACTTACAAATAAAAATACTGAAATCTTACCAAAAACAAATCAAAGAAACATAAAAAATCTTATAAAAATAATATTCAACAAAATTTGTCGAACTCAGATCGACGAAATCAGTATTTTGTGTCGAGCAGCGATCGACGAACTCTGAACCTAGAATTTGGGTATGATTACTCAAGAGAGGGTGCTCGACGAAATCAACATGTTTTGTCGAACAGAGATCGATGATCGTGGAACACAGAACATGAGTATTATCATTCTGTGAACCGAGATTGATGATATAAATACTTTTCGTCAACCTCAGCTCGACGAACTCAACTAAATTTGTCTTCCTCAAATTTTGAAAATAGAAATTTTAATTTCCATCAAACTAAATATCAGAAACCAAAATTTGTTAACCCCTTTACTCAATGGATAATACCACCTAAAAGATTTCATTCCTTAGGATATAAAGACCAACCTGATTATTCTTACATTTATAGTTATTAATTTGAGAAGAATGAAGGTTACCTAGGTCAAGAACACCAAATTTATTTTCTTACAGGTGATGGACTATCCTACCACAGAGAAACAATGGTACTTTGATAGTGGATGCTCAAAGCATATGACAAGCAGTAAGGGAAATCTAACAGATTTCAAGTCAAAGCTTGGACCAAAGGTAATCTTTGGAGACTCCAACTATGGCCAGACAGAAGTTTATGGGAATGTTAGAGTTGGAGCTGTTACTTTCAAGAAGGTAGCCTATGTGAGTGGTTTACTAAATCTATAAGCCAATTATGTGATGAAGGTTATCAGGTATCATTTACTAAATCTTGTTGTATTATTACTTCTGACAGTAACAAAGTTGTTTTAACTGGACTTAGGGAAGGAAACATATATGTAGTAAATTTTAAGTCAGTTAGTTAAGAGATTTGCTTATTTAATCAGATTAGTAATACAAATGACATATGGCATAAAAGACTAGGACATGTAAACTTAAAAAATATTGCTAAACTATCTAAGGACAACCTTATTAGTGGATTACCTTCTGGCCCCTACAAGAAGGAAAGTCTCTGCAAGGCTTGTCAATTAGGCAAACAAACTAAAAATAGTTTTAAATCAATTAATAAGAGTGATTCACCCAGAATCTTGTATTTGCTATAAATGGATCTTTTTGGACCCAATGTTGTACAAAGTCTGGGAGTGAAATCCTATACTTTAGTTATTGTTGATGACTTCTCTAAGTTCACTTGGGTGTTCTTTCTGAGAAATAAGTCAGATAACTTTAAAGTTCTTACAGATTTTCTTAGGAGCATAAAGATTGTGTACACTACTCAAGTTATATTAATCAGAAGTGATAATGGCATTGAGTTTGAATCTCTTCCTATGAACAAATTATGTGAGAAGGAAGGTATCAGGAATTGCTTATCTGCTCCTAGAACTCCTCAACAAAATATGGTAGAAACAATGAAAAATAGAACCCTTATTGAATCTGCAGGGACATTGCTTGCAAATACTTACTTGCCCGTATCCTTTTGGGTAGAGGCTGTAAGCATAGTAAATTATGTTCTGAATAGAAGTTTTATGCATAAAACTAAGGGCAAGACTCCCTATGAATTGCTCAATGGGAAGCAACCTAAAATAGATTACTTTAGAGTTTTTGGTTGTAAATGTTACATTCACAATAATAACAAGAAACATCTTAGAAAGTTTGATGCCAAAGCTGTAGAGGGAATTTTTCTTGGATATTCCCAAGTCAGCAAGGCTTATAGGGTATTCAATAAATCAACTTTAAAAATGGAAGAATCTGTACACATAATTTTTGATTAGGCTAACATGTGTTATAAGGAGAAGGATTCTTCTACCAGAGATATTTTGTAGGTACCTCTTTTTGTGAGAAATTGGATGACTTAAACCTTACATAAGAGGTTACATTGAATCCCTCTCCACAGGTTGATGAAGAGAGTGAAAAAGAAATAATTCCAACAATTGAACCAACAACAGCTAACCTAATTCCATAATAGGAATTAATTACCCAAGCTATTGATGAACGAACTCCTCCTACTGATCTTGTCACACTTAGAGATCATCCCATATCTCAAGTGATTGGAGACATATCAGTTGGTGTGCAAATAATGCATCAACTCAACCAAGATTTATGCATGCTTGCTTCATATCTCAGATTGAACCTCAATCCATAAAAGATGCAGAGCAAGATCTCCACTGGATTATTGCAATGCAAGAGGAGCTAAATTAATTTGAGAGATGTAGAGTTTGGGATTTAGTTCCAAGACCCAAAGATTACCCAATCATTTGAACTAAATGGGTTCTCTTGAACAAATTGGATCCACAAGGAGCTATTGTAAGGAATAAAGCAAGATTGGTAGCTCAAGGCTATTCTCAGAAGAAAGGAATTGTTTTTGATCAGACCTTTGCCCCTATTGTAAGGCTGGAAACTATAAGGATATTTCTTTCCTATGCAGTATACAAGAAGTTCAAAGTCTACCAAATGGATGTCAAGAGTGCCTTTCTCTATGGTGAACTTAAAGAGGAAGTCTATGTGGAGCAACCACCAGGTTTTATCTCTCTAACTCATCCCTCTTTTGTTTTTAAATTGCATAAAGCTCTTCATGATTTAAAGCAAGCTCCAAGAGATTGGTACGAGACCTTAGCTAGCTTTCTTTTAGAGCATAAGTTCTCTAGGGGCATTATAGATAGGAATATATTTTTTAGGCATCATAAAGATAAAATTTTGTTAGTACAAATATATGTAGATGACATCATTTTTAGCTCTACAGATTCCAAACTATGCAAAAGGTTTTCTAACCTGATGCATTCCAAGTTTGAAATGAGTACCATGGGTGATCTTTCATACTTCCTTGGTCTTCAAGTTAAGCAATCCCCTGATGGAATTTTCATCTCCTAATCAAAATATGTTAAGGAGCTAGTTAAGATATTTGAGTTGTCTGATGCCTCAGCTATAAAAACACATATGTCTTCCAATGTTGTGATTTATTCTGATGAATAGGGCAAGCTAGTTGATAAAAAAACATATAGGGCTATTGTTGGGTCTTTGTTATATCTCACAGCTAGTAGGCCAGATATAATGTTTGCTATATGTATTTGTGCTAGGTTCCAAGTGAACCCTAAAGAATATCACCTAATTTTCCTAAAATAATTTTGAGATATATAAAGGGTTGCCCAAATCTAGGACTCTTGTATCCAACTGAGTCAGAATTTGAATTAACTGGATTCTCAGATGCTGACTTTGCTGGATGTAGAGTTGATAGGAAAAGCACATCAGGAACATGCCAGTTCCTTGGTGATAGGCTTATGTCTTGGTTTTGCAAGAAATAGACATTTGTGTCAACTTGAACTGCTGAAGCTGAATATATAGCAGCTGGCAGTTGTTGTTCACAAATTTTATGGATTCAAAACCAACTCCTGAATTATGGTCTCAATCTAAATAATTCAACAATATTTTGTGATAGTATCTGTGCAATTTCCATTGTACAAAATCCATTGCATCATAGTAGGACCAAGCATATAGAAATTAGACATCATTTCATTAGAGATTGTGTGGACAAAAAGAAAATTAACCTTGTCTTTATCTCTACTTATTTACAAAGAGCAGATATCTTCACCAAACCTTTGGATGAAAAGAAACTTCTATTCTTCTTGAATCAGCTAGGTTTGATAAATTGAGAAGTTTAATTTGATTTTTGTCCAAGGTCGAAGAATTGATCACATTTCGTCGAACGAAGATCGACGATCTGTGAACTCTTCTTGAGAATTTTTGTCGACCTGAGATCGATGAAATATCTTTGTGAAGTCATTTTCGTCCAACAGAGATTGACAATCTTGCTTTAGAAAATATTTAGTCAACCTGAGAATGACGAACTATTTTCCCCCTCTTCAAACTGAGATTGATGCTATTATTTCCTCATGGAATTTTTTTTCGTCGACCTGAGTTTGAAGTTGTCCTTTTGTGTTGGACGGAGTTCGCCGTTTCATCATCTGAAAACTTATAATAGGGTTTTCATCGAACTCCATCCCACGCTTTCCAGTTCTCTTGCACTTGATCTTTTGTTGTTTTTGCAGAGAAATGGCGATTTCTCCAACACTTCTCGCAACCATGAAGTTTGATGTAGGATTTGAAATCGACTTGGAATCATTCTCTGATTCCGATCAGATATTTCAAGACATTCTGAAACTATTTGAGAGTTCAAATCTGCAGTTCCTCATGACGACCAGGATCAAACTACCAGTAATAGAGATTAAAGAATGGGTTTTCACTGCACAAATTCAAGATTCTCAAGTTCTTATCGGATCGATTTCTAGTAACCAGATTCCTCTCTCTCCAGAAATTTTAACTAAAGTTTTTGGTTTTGTTAACAGAGAAGATGAAATAGACTTATCTAGCAGTGAATTTTATGAGATGCTAGAATGGTTAGGTAATTCTACAGGAAACCCTAACCACATCCTCAAGAAAAATTTATCAATAGAATATAGATTTTTGGTTGATGTAGTTGGCAAAGTATTATTAGGAAAACAGTCTGCACATGATCATATTACCAGGCACCAGTTCCAACTTATTTGTGCAATTGTTAATAAAAACTTTCTAAGAATTAGGAATGGCAATGAAAATTGTTCTTCTTGTTTCAATAACAATTTTTATTTGATCTCTAAATTGTTTTTTTATTCGTTGGAAGAAAAGAATGTGTGTTTTGGAAGGATTCTGTGAATCTTTCTGCAAGCTAAGGTTAAAGATTTATTGGTCTCCTAGACCATTTTTATTAATGACTCAAAGAAGCTTACTTCTGCCCTCTTTTGCAAATGGGAGAGGGTAATCACCAAGCCCTCTAGGTCCTCCTCTTCCAGGTTAGCTTTTGAGAACACCAGGGCTGGATCAGCCACTCCCCTAACTCATGAAGAAGCCCCTGCTCCTCTCTCTCCTGTTCATCCTCCATCTCCTCATTCAATATTTCCTTCATCAACTCCACTTCAACAACTACCTACCTCCAGTCCTCCAGTCTCTCCATCACAACCTCAATCTCCAATTCCATCTCACCTTGATGACATTCCACCACCTCTACCCAACCAAATTTCAATTGGGTGTCATCTCCATCTCCTCAAACATCTCCTCAACATTCACCTCTTCAGGATCAACTTCCACATACAATCCCTCAATCCAATCTTCCATCCATCATTCCATCCATATTTCTAGAGTTCCAACAAACAGACTTCCCTCAAGGATTTACTGTCTATTCCAATTGTGGTCACCAATCCACCTATACCCTATCTTCTCCTGAACCCCTCTATATCAATTTCTCTGATATTGCTAAAGACCATCTTCAATTCATCACTCCCTCTCTTAAGAAGCTGATAGATGTGGCTATTGCCCCTCTTGTTGCTTCTATCTTCCTTCTCTCTACTCAGTTTGCTACCTCCTCCTCTATCCCTTCTTCTGGGGACCTGGGTTTAGGACTTTCTGAAACTAGGCAGGGGGAGATATTTTGGGAAGAAGCTCTAGTAGCAACAGCTCTAGTAGCAATAGCTCCAGCTCCTCCAGCAGCAGCAATTCCAGAAACAGAAATTCCAGTTGAGATCATTGAGATTCTAGATGAAGATACAGAGGTGATTTGTTTTGAAGATCATTTTGTAAATACAAAAATAAACACTGTTTGTGATTTTATCATAAATCACAGAGTTGATATAGTTTCTTTATTACATTCTTTTGATTCAGATCACAGCAACATTCTTCCAGCTTTTATTGATTCACTTCTAGATTTTTCTAAAGCTATAGTATGTTACTCAGCTTCAATCAGTCCAGAAGTTTTGGAACAACTTAGGACACGTTTTTTAGTTTCTGATGTTGTTTTAGAACCAATAATTAATTCAGAGTCAAAGGCTTTTTCTCCTCCAACCTTTGGCTGGGATGAGTCTCCCATGCCAGATCTTGATGAGATCTTGTATCAAGACATGGAAGAGGAAAGTGATCATGCTTAGAATCAAGTTATCACAGAATTTATAGAGCTAAAAATTCAAGTTCAGCCTCAGTCTCATCCAATTCTTTATGATGATATGCTTAGACAAATTCATGCTCTCTATGATAATCTTATAAATACATCTGATGATGATGAAGAAGATTTTGATGACTCTGAGGACACCAATTCCAAGAAGAGAAAAGAAAAGAAGAAGGTTGCGCCAAAGCCAAATCCATCTGTTGATAATCCTAATTACATTCTACATAACAAAACTCTCACTCCAGACTCCCCAAACTGGATGAGATACTCAAAGAATGAATTGAAAGTAAGAAAGAAGAGCATGAGATACTCTCCTCCACCTAAATTCAGGAGAGGTCCTCCTCCTCCTACAGCGGATCCTCAAGAAATGTTTCTCAAGGTCAAATATCTACTTCTCACTCCTATCAATCAAGAAAAACTCAACTCAATAAAGACAGACCCTCTTGATCTCACACTCAGTCTAGCAGAAAACAACAACAGCAGTAGCAATCTGACAGTCTAAGTAGCTAGCAAAAAGTTCAAGATATTCAAAAATCCAGTCCTGAATGGCCTTTATCTCCAGTGTGTGATCCAGAGATGGATCCTAATTCTAGGATGGACAGGTTCAAAGAACTTATAGGACTTTCTCAAATCAGGAAAGCTAAAGAAGAAGGACAAGATATTTCTCAATATACTACTATGTCTTCTTATAGGAAGAAAGAGCTGGAAAAATTTCAGGTACAAAATCTCTTTAATGTTGATATATATATGTCTTTGCATCCTGAAGAAGTTGTACCTAGAGCTGCTTCAGTGACAATTCTTGGAGTAGAAGATATGAAGATGTCAAAGCAACAATCTATTGATCCCAAAAGAGAAATAATCTTCACCAAACCTTCAACTGGGACTTCTCAAGATAAATCCAAAAGTGTTTGACAGTTTTTATTTTCTGCTTTTGTACATAACTTTTATTTGTTGTAAATATATCACAAGGCAATCTTGTGTATATCTGCTAAAACTTTATAATTCTGCCAGATATTATTTTTCTGCTTTGTGATTTTTCTTTTAATGTTGTTCATAGTGAACTCACCCAAATAGGGGGAGATTTTTGGAACCCCACCTTATTTAGGGTTTATTTAGGCTACGTTCACTATTAGGACTCTCAGATGACCCATATTGTATAGTCTAGGGTCATAAGTCTTTATCAGGATCTAGCTCAAGTTAGAAAACCTAGAGTGATTGGTTTTCACCTTCAGAAGGCTTAAAGACAGAAGACCTCCAGAGAAAGTAGTTTTCTAAGAGTCAGAAAAAGTGTTCGATGATAACTGAACTCAGCTTGACGATCGTTGATCTCAGATCGATGAACTTATAGTTTCTTCTCTGAGTTAAGCTCGATGAAAGTTCAGCTGAGATCGAGGATTTGTTAGCTTATACCAGAAACCCAGCACGACGAAGTGTTATCGCAGCTCGATGAATTTTGAGCTCCATTTGATGATTTTCTACCTCTTGTCTGCTATCTTTAGTTCGACGATATTGGATCTCAGGTCGATGAAATTTGTTGAGTTCGACAATATTCTCCCAAATTCAGTTCGACTATTTTCTCTCAGTTTCAGTTTGACTAAGGCAGAAGTTTTTCAAATTATATTATATTATGTATGTAATGCTCTATATTCTTATGAATATAGTCGTTCCATGGAAGCATTAATTATAATTTTCACAGATTTATTACTTGACTTATTTACTGGGATAACTGAGGAAATTCATTCAATACAAATTCTAGCCGTTCAACTCCCAGATTTTTTGCAGTCAATCAAGAAAAAGGAATTCGAAATTCAAATGCTATAATCTGCAAGGAATATATAAGGTTCTCTTTTTATTCAAGACAGATAACAATACAGAGAATAATAAAAGCAATAATACATATAAAAAAAACACACAGAAAAAGGCAGTCAGGAATACATTATTACTTCAGGAATTTTCAAGAGACAAAATCATCAACATCAGTCTGAAAGTTTCCGGAAGATCTTCAAGCAGTTTGAAGGACTACACCCTGAGCAAAACTATCTTTCTCCTGAACCATTCTACATCTCAGGTGGAGCTTTGACAACAGCACAATCCACTAGTCTTCTCTTATATTGTTGATATAAAAGAACATCATCTTTATTTTCTTTCACCACTGTAAAAGGGTTTTTAACTCCCTTCAAAAGTTATCATTTGGTTGTCAAGTCTCCTGATTAAAAGACTTATTTTTGTTTTTGGGCACCTGGGCAAAAGCTCAAAGGGTTGAAAGGTCTCCCTTTGAAAATAGATCTTGTGGTGGCAGGGAACCTGATCAAAAACCTATAGTGGATTCCTACCAGGGTGGTAGAAGAGTGGACGTACCCAAGTTTAGGGGAACCACTATAAAATCTTTGCGTTGTCCGGTTGCTCAATTTTTTATTTTCTTTGTGTTTTTTTGTGTTTTGTTTTCTGCCCTTCTATATATAGTTATCACTTATTTTAATCCGCAATAAAAATTAATCAAAAGTTTTAAAACTAAATTCACCCCCCCTAGAGTAGTGTAATATATCCCTTCTTTTTCAAATAACCCATCTGTTACAACTACCTTCTAAGCCTACGGCTCGCAGGGATAACTTGTCCATTTCCACAATTACCAACCATACCGCTCGGATAACCCAATCAAGCAAACCTCCCGAGTCATCGGGATGAGTGAAAGTGAAGTCCTAGTATTTCTAATTTCTCTTTAACATTTAAATCTTATGATTTAGGGTTAATCTTGGACTGCCCAAGGTATTCCCTGTCAAGGGCTCTCGAGGGCACTATGAACTATGATAGGCTGAATCCTAAAGCTCTCTTTTGTAAGGTACTTATTATTATTGGTAACTACCCATTTCCAAACTCTCTTGACAGTACACTTGAACTAACCCTAAGTGTATTTAAACTCTTTCTCCAGGGAAAGACGATCCTCTGTCAATCCCGAGTACAACCTTTCCCCTGATCAACCAGGCTCTCACAACCTACCTTCCATTGGTGATCTTCATTCTCAACTAGACTAGGTACATCGACTATCTCACCATACCATATAAAGGCCTATATGTTATCTTATTTCTACAATTTTATTATGTGCAGACCTAACGAGCTACATGATGTGCATGAAAGGTGATACTCCAAATGATCATTTAAATGTCCTAAGATTATTATTGGGGGTCTATCATGATACTTTAAGATTAAATCAAGAAGATAATATTTTTCCAATCTTATTTGGCATTTATTTAATTTTCTACAAAATCAGGCCAACTGTGCTTTTGAACCCTAATTATAATTTTTTGACATGATCTGGTATTAACAAAATTATGATAGATTAATATCATCAAAAAAACCACAAATAAAAGAATTCACTATTTCCCAAAAAGGTTTAGGCCTCCATACAAATTATTGAACCATTTACCATAATGTTAGGGTAAAGAAGGAAGTATTAAAATTAATCATCCAAAAATCATGCTAAATTTAGCAGAGGTTCAAGGTGACCGGAAAATACTTCTGACCAAAAATAAAAAAACAATTAAGTCCATTTGATCACATAAATAAATTACTTAATGATATTCAACATAGGTCACTTAGTGAATGATCCTAAATAAAATATCTTCCAATAATTTTATAAAAATTCACAGAACACTATAATGGCCTAAGATGTCCTATGAACAAGTTTCATAATTTTCCAGTGAGTAACAAATCCATAATAAATGTTCATGCAATTAGGGAAAAATTGGGGGTTGTGAATAAAGTACCAAATATATCAATCCAAAATTCATAAAAAAAATTATCAGAGAACAATAACATTAATATAAGCTCACTGCCAAAGTTTGATGAACATCCAAGATTATATAAACATGAAATTTCAATTTGAAATAAAGTGCCCTAACTAACCCTTAATTAATTGAGAGAGGATAAATGTTCCTAAAAATTCCAGTAAAATTATATAGGGCTTATTACCACCCTATTAAGTAGTCTACCAATATTCAAGTTAATACAAGGACAAATGACCTCAGATCCTTCTCAATACTCAAAGGGCAACCCAAGGGTTTTTACTAGGGTTTGTGGGCATATCAACCCTAAACCACCCAAAAACACTTGTGAGGGGGTTATATGTGACTACAAGCCAGTGACCAAAGTTTCACCACATTTAGGTGAGGAATAGTCACTCACTCCACCTAGTGAACTTTTGACCTAATTTTCCCTTATGAGACCAAACGTTGGTCACACCAATACCTAATCAAATCAATCCCAATTGGGCTGAGAATTTTACCAGTCATATCATGACCATAAAAATCATCCACCACAATTTTGGGGAATTATGAGGTCATTAGTCCCTGAATTCAAATCATACATTATTTATTAAATATTTACAAAAACTATAGAAAATGTTTTCTAAAAATTCTCATTTTTGGATATGTCAAAGGTATAGATAAGAGTGGCTCCCAGTCCAAATTTCAAGTCATTTGGATGGCTGGATTGATGAGGGCACTCAATTTAGTCTCTGGTTAACCCTATGTATAGACTGCACCATTTTGAGTGTTGTGGTCAGACCACTGAGACAAATTGGTTGAAATCACTTTTAAAATAAAGTAAACTTCAAGGGCTACAATTTTGATGTTGATCATTTTTCCAAAAAACACCTCTGGATATTTTTATTAATTAAAACTATCCACTGCATTAAGTGTGCCAGAAATCAAATAAAATGAATTGGTAATAATCCAAAACTATTCAAGATGCCGACACGAATCTTGGCGCGATCCAGCAGCTACCCGCCATCATCCACAGTGTTCCAACGGTCCAGATTGATCCATCCTAGAGCTACTTCATGTAGGACCCCCCTCCCAGAACACAAGACACGACACGAGAGGGGTCTTATGCCCAGAACAGACGCCTTGCGGTAATGCTAACAGTCAGGTCAGCCTGTACCATAAGACACCTATCCTGCCGGCTACAACAATATCAACATATAAATGCAAACCCAACCATAATAATAAAAGGATGCCAATCCACACTAAGCATGAGTCCATAAGCACAGCAAAAGAGAAGCTAAACAAGCTTCTACATAATCAGAGTACGTAAATATAACTGCCCCAAAGGGCAAAAACAAAATCTCTCTCACTCACATCTGTAACCGACTGTAGCGACGGTACCATCCCCTCAGGCCCTGTCGTCCTAGCCTGGTTGTCCAGCTGCATAGCCTGCTGCTCCACCTGCGGGGTTTCCTCCTAAAAAGGAAGACGTAGCAACCGTTAGTCATAAAGACTAAGTGGCTTCACATCCGCTCCCCCGGCAACTACTCGGTACCGAGCGGAGAAAGGAACAGGTACAATATATATAAAACAGTAGTACAAGTAGGTGAAGTAAGTATACAAACCATAGGTAGCAATAAAAGTAGTGTATAAATGAACAAGCTCTTATTCTACAATTCTACCATCTACAGCAGCAAGAGAGTATAATGTTATAACAGTAAGTAACTCAACTTATATGGATGCCCATATAAGCATATAAGTTGAGGGTCGTTCAGCAATAAGTAACCCATCGTATAGGAGTGCCCATACAAACTTATACGATGAGGGTCTTATGTATGCAATGAAGTGCAATGCTATGTATGCAATGCAATGACACATCCATGATCAAGCACATGCAATCGCTATGTCGACACAGACTTATTGTTCCCACTATTCGAGCAGGTAGCTAACCTCTCAGGCGTCAACCGTCGTGGCCAAACGGTGACAATAGAGCGGGCATCTCCACTACTAGGCTGGTCTCCACACTACCTTGCCTAGGCCTCCGTATGCCTCAATGCTAAGAATACAACAGCGGAGCTTACATGCGTACTACGGCTCAGCGGGTTCTCTTGGGTAAATGTGCACCAAGATCCTAGCCCCGAACTGTCCTATGTGTGACACGGAAGGAGCCTCGGAAATGAACACGAGGACCAAGCCCAACCATTCAATTGGCACGGAAGGAGGCTCGGGACGTGAACACCGAGGACCAAGCCCAATCGTCCAAGGTCTAGCTGTCAACTCCCATCGGTGTGATCATTGGCGAGCCCGTAGACCTTCCACACTATCCTTAACCCGGGATTACGACACAAAGTGTCGACTCACTCCACTTGCAATTTCACAAGATCGTGGCATGGAAGGAGCCTCGGGACAGGAACATCGAGGACCAAGCCCAACCATCCATCAAATGCGGAAGGAGCCTCGGGACGTGAACACCGAGGACCAAGCCCAACCGTCCAACTTTACTCATCTCAATCTCATTCCAACCATTGACGGTCAATTCCGCACTTGTTACTTCCACAATGCTACCCGTAAGGAGACGACACTCTAAGCATTGGATTACTAATTCCCTTTTTATCCATTCAACATACATCATGGCCATAGTTAAATAATTTATATATTTATCCAATTATATCTACCCAATTATATCAGGTTCTTTCCTTCAATTAAACTTGTCCACAACTCGTTATACGAATTTAGAATTATAACCTCATCTTATCACGTCACTATGATGATTATGTCAAAGAGTTCACCCAAGCCTCGAGTTGGATCGCAACATTAAATTCCACCAAATTGCATTCCACGTTACACAGCCCAGAATTTTAGGTGCAGCCTTAATCCGGGCAGCAACTTCGACCAAGGATTCCCGAGGCTACAAAAATCTGAAGAGTGCATGTAACCACTCGTTGGAAAGATAATTTCAAGGGATACAACTTTCGTGTTTAGTCTAAAGCCCAGATTTGATCGCATCACACCAGAAATACACTCGAAGCCTGCTGTGTACAGGATTTTTCCCAAATCGCAGCAGATTCGAACTGACTTTCCTGTGGCTACAGGTATCGCCTGGAAAGGTGCAACCACTCGTTGGAAAGATAATTTCGAGGGCTACGACTTTCGTGTTTAGTCGAAAACCAAGATATAACCAGAACACCCCCTAAATTGGCCACGAAGGTCGCTGCGTGTAGAAAACAGATTTCTGCACGCATCTTAAGGCGAGATGAACGGCATCCGTTCATCTTCCTCCTTGCACCAATCTCCCAAAAACTCCTCCAGAAAATCGTCCACCCTTATTCACCCTCACAAAGTCATATTTCTCTACGAATCACTCTCTCAACTTCACTTTGAAGAATGAAGAGGTTGGAGGGGACTAAGCCTAGAAAACGACCTAGGCATGGCTTTTCCCTAAGAAATCTCCTCCTCACCATCAAGACTCTAAGGAGTCGATATCTCTCCTAGAATATAAACTATAGATCTAGCACCAAGGGAGAGGGGAGGAATCTCACCTCGTTTCTGGCGGTAACACCATTTCCGGCCATGGATCTAGTCATTCTTCTTTGTGGCATCTCTTGCTTGGTGCAGTTGTTCTTCACGGCAAAGGAAGGAGAGAGAGAGAGAGAGAAGGCCGCCTCCAGGAACGCCGACTGCTTCCCTTGGCTCCATCGTTTTCACGAGGTCCACGATTATGGCAAGAATGATCGGCAAGGATGGCTAGGGTTCGGCTTTATCTCCTCTTATAAACCGATGTATTAGGTTAAATCCTTCTGCCACGTGTCAACTCCCCATTGGACCGCCCCTAATGGGTCATATTGAAGTGACCCGGTCCATGGAATCCTCATCAGCACGAATCCCGAAGTCCGGTTCGGTCCGCCTGTACAAGCCGGCGAATCTGCCTGGGCGAAGAAAACGCACAAGTCAAATTCGACGGGAATCAACCGTCATTCTCGACGATCGGCGAGAATTGTCGGGCATTCTCGATGAATTCGTCGGGTATCAACAATGATACCCAGCGAATTTCACTTAGCCGCTTATCGGAAATTCTGGCATTGAGTGCGTTGAGTATCTGTCAGCGATACTGGACGATCGGTGGGTATCACCGGGCATTCTCGACGATCGGCGTGAATCGTCGGGCATTCTCGACGAATTCGTCGGGTATCAACAATGATACTCGACGAATTTCCCTTAGCCTAATTCTCAATCAGCAATTCTGAATCCGGTGGGTATCGATAATTGATACCCGTCGAATCGGCGAGTATCATTCCCGATACCCGTCGATCGGCGAGTATCATTACCGATACCCGTCGATCGGCGAGTATCAACTCCCATTCTCGTCAATTTTCCCTTAGACCATTTCCTTTCGATCCGTTGGATATCACTCAACCCTACACTCCATTCAACGCACTTGACACCTTTTGTCAGTGCGTCCCAAGCCCGAGTCAAGTCTCCTTACTCAAAACTCGTGCGAGGGGCCTAGCGCGAATTGGTACGTTATAAATCCTATAAACAAAATAAAAGATTTCGTCCCCGAAATCAGGCTAAGGCTATGGGGATGCAAGTACAAAATATTATGCGCTATAAAATGTTACCTTGGGAGAACAGCTCAGGGTAGCGCTTCTGCATCAAGTCCACCGGATCCCAAGTAAATTCTTCCTTCCCATTATTAGACCATAGCACTTTTACCAGAGGCACACTTTTGCGGCGCAAGGTTCTTATCTCATTATCAACGATTCGTACCGGCTCCAATCGCACAGATCTGTCAGATGCCACCTTACCATCAGTTGTGGGGATGTATTGTTCGGGCCGCAACAGCGCCTTCCGTAGCGACGATACATGGAACACATCGTGGAGGTTTTCTAGCTCGGGCGGTAGCTCCAGCCGATAGGCCAAAGGGCCAATCCTTTCCACTATGACATAGGGTCCAACATACCGTGGGCTGAGCTTCTTCATTCCCCGCACCCGTGACACTCCATGCATCGACTGGATTTTCAGGAACACTTTATCACCCACTTGAAACTCCACCATACGGTGTCTTGCGTTATAATACTTCGCATGCCGACTTTGAGCCTCCAACATACGATCCCTTATCAGCCAAACCACCGCATCCGTGTCATCTATATATTCAACACCCAAAGTCTTCGGGTCTTCGTCTTGTACCCAAGACAAGGGGGTTCTACACCTTCTTCCATAAAGGGCTTCATGGGGTACCATGCCAATGCTAGCTTGATGGCTGTTGTTGTAGGATAATTCTACTAAGGGCAAGAGTCTTTCCCACGGCTCTCCCCTATCTATCACACACAACCTCAACAGATCCTCCAATGTTCGAATGGTCCGCTCAGACTGTCCGTCCATATGTGGATGAAATGCGGTGCTGAAGGTAAGGCGCGAACCCAAATACGCCTGTACCACCTTCCACTCCTTGGAGGTAAAACGACCATCACGGTCCGAAACTATCGTCTTAGGTACGCCGTGATACCGTACAAACTGCTCCACAAAAAGGCGTACTAAGACATCCACATGAGCCTCCTTCATAGGAATGAACCGGGCAACTTCGTCAGGCGATCAACGATCACCCACACTGAATCATTTCCTGAGCGGGAGCGAGGTAGCCCATGTACGAAGTCCATGGAAATATCCTCGAACTTCCACTCGGGGATTGGCAACGACTACAACAGGCCACCGGGACTCCTGCACTCCGCCTTCACTCTTTGTCAGGCTTCGCAATGCGTGACAAAGTACCGGACATCCTTCTTCATTCCTGGCCATCACATCGTCTTCCGTAAGCCGGTGTACATTTTTGAAATTCCCGGGTGCATGGAATATTGAGAGCAATGTGCTTCTCTCATGATATCCTCCCGGATTCTGCCACCTTTGGTAATGTAGAGCAGGCCGCGAAAGTAAACGAGGCCGTCCTTTAGTGTGTACTCGTCGGTAGTCCTGTCTTCGATTAACTTTATTGTCGGGGCCAAAGCCGCATCCAATCCTTGCTCCACTCGGATCCGGTCCCGGATATCACAAACTATGCTCATGCTGGACAAGTACTCTGTATATGCCGAATAAGCCTTACATATTAAGGTAATGTCCATCTCCTCAATCATCTGTGCTAACTCCATGCTCATCAACCGAGACTCTGGGCTCGAGCCGGGTACTTTCCTACTCAACGCATCGACTACTGAGTTCGCTTTTCTGGGGTGGTAGTTCAAGGTGAACTCATAATCGCATAGAAACTCTAACCACCGTCGTTGTCTTAAGTTCAATTCCTTCTGGGTATGGACGTACTTCAAGTTTTTATGATCCGAGAAGATTTCGCAGTGGACGCCGTATAGATAATGTCTCTATACCTTCAAGGCGAACACCACTGCTCCTAGCTCAAAATCATGCACCGGGTAATTGATTTCATGCTTCTTCAATTATCTTGAAGCATAAGCAATCACGTTCCCGTGCTGCATCAACACCGCTCCGAACCCCTGATAAGACGCGTCTGTGTAAACTTGGAATCCTTCCTTCCCAGACAGAAGGACAAGGATGGGGGCGGAGGTAAGTCTATCCATCAATTCCTGGAATGCGGCTTCACATTGGAGTGTCCACTCAAATGGCACACCTTTCTTTGTCAAAGAAGTAAGCGGGAGGTCAATCTTTGAGAATCCTTTTACGAACTTGCGGTAGTATCCAGCAAGTCCAAGAAACTCCTCACATCGGCCGCCGACTTCAAGGGCGACCACTCCTTCACAGCACGCACCTTGGCCGGATCCACAGCTAGTCCAGCCCCACTGATTACATGACCCAAGAAAGCCACTTCCCTAAGCCAGAATTCACACTTGCAAAACTTGGCGAATAGGGCGTGCTCTTTTAACTTTTCCAGAACTAAGGCCAAATTCCCTACATGTTCCTCCTCCGACTTCGAGTAGACTAAGATGTCGTCAATGAACACAATGACGAAGACATCCAGATAGGGCTCAAACACTCTATTCATCAAGCTCATGAAAGCTGATGGGGCATTTGTGAGCCCAAACGGCATCACTGTGAACTCATATAAGCCGTACCTTGAGCTGATTGCCGTTTTCGGAATATCATCCTCTTGTATTCTCAATTGGAAATACCCCGAGCGCAAATCTAGCTTGGAGAACCAATGCGCTCCCACCAGTTGGTCGAACAACTCATCAATCCGAGGTAACGGATAGGTGTTCCGTACCGTCAGTCGGTTGAGTTCCCGATAGTCTATACATAAACGTAGGGTTCCATCTTTCTTCTTAACGAATAGAACAGGGGCTCCCCAAGGTGATGAGCTTGGGTGAACAAACCCTGATTCTACCAACTCCTGCAGTTGAACTCTAAACTCCGCGAGTTCTTTTGGGGCCATCCGATAAGTGGTCCTGGAGACAGGCTTAGCTCCTGATACAAGCTTAATCTAAAAATCAACTTCTCTATGCGGGGGTAACCCTTATAATTTTTCAAGAAATACCTCAGGGAAATCCCGTGCTACCCGCACATCCTTCACATCTTCCTTCATCTCCTTTAGTTCGAAACATATCATGTAGACTTCATCCCCTCTCATATGAGCTTTCAAGGTCTGGATTGAGGATAACAATATTCGTGGTGCGAAATTTATACCTTGGAAGACTACATCAGTATCCATATGTCTAGAATAGATGTACTTCTTCGCGCAGTCGATTCTTGCATGGTACCAATCCAGCCATGCCATGCCCAGAATGAGGTCGAATTCTGGTATTCTAAAAATTATGGCGGGGGTATCAAAGGTCTTTCCCCCAATGGTTATCTCCAACTCACACTTCGCGGTTGCCGTCATCTCAGATCTGATTAGGAGGCGTACTCTTCGATCAATACCAGTGAAATATTGCACTCCGTGTATATCCTTGATGAAGTCTTCAGACACGAAAGAATGTGAGGCGCCGGTGTCAAATAACGTATAAGCCGGTTTCCCGCCGACCATCACGGTGCCTAAGTGTCATTTAATAATACTCAAGCTAGATGTCTAGTATATCTTAAGCCACTAGAGGATATTAATGGAAGCAAAATGGCTAATTCAAATCGTACCTGCAATCATCTCTTGAGGATTCTGCTCTTGAGTCATGTCCAAGGCATACATCTGATCTCGAGCGGGTCCGGGGTTTCTTCCTCGTGGTCCTCGTCCTCGACCATGCACATACCCTCTCCCCTGCAGGGCTGCTGGAGGGAGAGCAAAAGGCGCATCTCAAAACAGTTGCGGGCAGTAGCGTCGAATGTGGCCCGGTTGGTTGCATTCAAAGCACACTCGTTCCAGCCTTCCGCCGTGTTGCTGAAATTGTTGAGGTGGAGGTAATGCTGGCAGTTGCGGAACCGGGCGCTCCTCTCTAAAGTTCTGGGGGAAACGGCC
Organism: Platanthera zijinensis; assembly: GCA_039513925.1. Lineage (NCBI taxonomy): Eukaryota > Viridiplantae > Streptophyta > Magnoliopsida > Asparagales > Orchidaceae > Platanthera > Platanthera zijinensis. The sequence goes on from CM077091.1 coordinate 98,712,151, forward strand.
GCCACCCCTCCGATATCCTCTTCCTCTTCTATTATCAAATCTCCTTCAGTTGCTGGGGACGGCTTCAATCACGCCCTCCATTGGTCCCTTACCACTTCCCAGGTGATCCGCTTCCAAACTCTTCGCCATATCGATATTCTCCGCCAGACTAGAGTCCGCTATAAACAAAAGGGCTTGCCTTAGGGGATCTCGCAAGCCTTTGTAGAATCATTTGGTGTACCCTCTATCATCCAACTCATAGAAGTCAGCGAATCTAGCCAAGTGCTGAAACTCCCGTTGGTACTCTGTCACTGATATGGACCCTTGCTTTAGTTGCAAAAATCTCTCTTCAATACCATCACGAGCGGCCGAGGGGATGAAATGCTCTAAAAAGGCTTCAGAGAATTCGCTCCAACTAATGTCCGTGTACACTCTCCCATGAAAAGTGGAGCCCATGAGGGACTTCCACCACCTTTTGGCATGTAGTTCTAAGAGTGTCACCACAAGGGTCACCTCCATATTGTTTGGACATCTTATTCCTACCAACAATTCTTGTATAGTGTCGAGCCACTCTTCCATACGCACTGCCTACTCTGTCTCAATATAAGCGGGAGGGGAGAGAGCTCGGAAAGTGCTTAACCAACTAGATCCCGGACCCTTTTGTTGTACAGGTGCCTGCTGAGATTGGGACCTAAAGGCATCCAAAATAGATGTGAGCGTCTGCCCCAGCTCTGATTGTTGGAATTGTGTAGGCACGGACGGGGCGGGGGTGCCACTCACTGGCTCAACATGTACTGGGATCTACACATAGGGTACAAACCTAAGGTTAGGTTGGCTAATCTAAGGTTAAAGATGGACAAACATAGTGTGAATTACATATGGGCACACCACTGCTTCCGCTAAGTCAGATTGTCCCCAAACTGACTATTCAAACGGAGGTTGCACCATTGTTAAGTGACTTTCTCCTTAGAGGATCGTAGCAAGCTGATACCATTTGTAGGACCCCCCCCCTCCCGGAACACAAGACACAGCACGAGAGGGGTCTTATGCCCAGAACAGCCACCTTGCGGTAACGCTAACACTCGGGTCAGCCTGTACCACAAGACGCCTATCCTGCCAGCTACAACCAATATCAACATAAAAATGCCAACCCAACCATAATAATAAAAGGAAGTCAATCCACACTAAGCATGAGTCCATAAGCACATCAAAAGAGAAGATAAACAAGCTTCTACATAATCAGAGTACGTAAATATAATTGCCCTAAAGGGCTACAACAAAATCTCTCTCACTCACATCTATAACCGATGGTAGCGACGGTACCGTCCCCTCAGGCCCTGTCGTCCTGGCCTTGTTGTCCAGCTGCATAGCCTGCTGCTACACCTGCGGGGTTTCCTCCTAAAAAGGAAGACGTAGTAACCGTTAGTCATAAAGACTAAGTGGCTTCACATCCGATCCCCTGACGACTCCTCGGCACCGGGCGGAGAAAGGAATAGGTACAATATATATAAAATAGTAGTACAAGCAGGTGAAGTAAGTATACAAACCATAGGTAGCAATAAAAGTAGTGTATAAATGAAAAAGCTCTTATTCTACAATTCTACCATCTACAACAGCAAGAGAGTATAATGTTATAACAGTAAGTAACTCAACTTATATGGATTCCCATACAAGCATATAAGTTAAGGGTCGTTCAGCAATAAGTAACCCATCGTATAGGAGTGCCCATACAAACTTATACGATGAGGGTCTTGTGTATGCAATGAAGTGCAATGCTATGTATGCAATGCAATGACACACCCATGATCAATCACATGCAATCGCTATGTCGACACAGACTTATAGTTCCCACTATTCGAGCAGGTAGCTAACCTCTCAGGCGTCAACCGTCGTGGCCAAACGGTGACAGTAGAGCGAGCATCTCCACTACTAGGCTGGTCTCCACACTACCTGGCCTAGGCCTCCGTACGCCTCAACGCTAAGAACACAACAGCGGAACTCACATGTGTACTACGGCTCAGCGGGTTCTCTTGGGTAAATGTGCACCAAGATCCTAGCCCCGAACTGGCCTATGCGTGACACGGAATGAGTCTTGGAAATGAACACGAGGACCAAACCCAACCGTTCACTTGGCATAGAAGGAGCCTCGGGATATGAACACCGAGGACCAAGCCAAACCGTCCAAGGTCTAGCTGTCAACTCCCATCGGTGTGACGATTGGCGAGCTCGTAGACCTGCCACACTATCCTTAACCCGGGATTACGACACCACGTGTCGACTCACACCACATGTAATTTCACAATATCATGGCATGGAAGGAGCCTCGGGACGCGAACACCGAGGACCAAGCCCAACCATTCATCAAATGTGGAAGGAGCCTCGGGATGTGAACACCGAGGACCAAGCCCAACCGTCCAACTTTACTCATCTTAATCTCATTCCAACCATTGACGGTCAACACCGCACTTGTTACTTCTACAATGCTACCCGTAGGGAGACGACACTCTAAGAATTGGATTACTAATTCCCTTTTATCCATTCAACATACATCATGGCCATAGTTAAATCATTTATACATTTATCCAATTATATCTACCCAATTATATCAGGTTCTTTCCTTCAATTAAACTTGTCCACAACTCGTTATACTAATTTAGATTTATAACCTCATCTTATCATGTCACTATGATGATTATGTAAAAGAGTTCACCCAAGCCTCGAGTTTGATCGCAACATTAAATTCCACCAAATCGCATTCCACGTTACACAACCCAGAATTTTAGGTGCAGCCTTAATCCGGGCAGCAACTTCGACCAACGATTCCCGAGGCTACATGAATCCGACAAGTGCATGTAATAACTCGTTGGAAAGATAATTTCAAGGGCTACAACTTTTGTGTTTTGTCAAAAGCCCAGATTTGATCGCATCACACCAGAAATTCACTCGAAGCCTGCTGTGTACAGGATTTTACCCAAATCGCAGCAGATTCGAACTGACTTTCCCGTGGCTACAGGTATCGCCTGGAAACGTGCAACCTTTTTTTGGAAAGATAATTTTGAGGGCTACGACTTTTGTGTTTAGTCGAAATCCCAGATATAACAAGAACACCCCCGAAATTGGCCACGAAGGTCGCTGCGTGCAGAAAACAGATTTCTGCACGCATCTTAAGGCGAGATGAACGGCATCCGTTCATCTTCCTCCTTGCACCAATCTCCCAAAACCTCCTCCAGAAAATCGTCCACCCTTATTCACCCTCACGAAGCCATATTTCTCCATGAATCACTCTCTCATCTTCACTTTGAAGAATGAAGAGGTTTGAGAGGACTAAGCCTAGAAAACGACCTAGGCATAACTTTTCCCTAAGAAATCTCCTCCTCACCATCAAGACTCTAAGGAGTCAATATCTCTCCTAGAATATTAACTACAGATCTAGCACCAAGGGAGAGGGGAGGAAGCTCACCTCGTTTCTGGCGGTAACACCATTTCTCGCAATGGATCTAGTCATTCTTCTTTGCGGCATCTCTTGCTTGGTGCAGTTGTTCTTCACGGCAAAGGAAGGATAGAGAGAGAGAGAAGGCCGTCTCTAGGAACGCCGACTGCTTCCCTTGGCTCTGTCGGTTTCGCGAGGTCCACGATGACGGAAAGAATGATCGGCAAGGATGGCTACGGTTCGGCTTTATCTCCTCTTATAAACCGATGTATTAGGTTAAATCCTTTCGCCACGTGTCAACGCCCCATTGGACCGCCCCTAATGGGTCATATTGAAGTGACCCGGTCAAACGAATCATCATCAGAATGAATCCCGAAGTCCGATTCGGTCCTCCTGTACAAGCTGGCGAATCTGCTTGGGCGAAGAAAACGCACAAGTCAAATTCGACGGGAATCATTCGTCATTCTCGACGATCGGCGAGAATCGTCGGGCATTCTCGACGAATTCGCGGGTATCAACAATGATACCCGGCAAATTTCACTTAGCCACTTATCGGAAATTCTGGCGTTGAGTGCGTTGAGTATTTGTCAGCGATACTCGACGATCGGTGGGTATCATTGGGCATTCTCGACGATCGGCGAGAATCGCCGGGCATTCTCGACGAATTTGTCGGGTATCAACAATGATACTCGGCGAATTTCCCTTAGCCTAATTCTCAATCAGCAATTCTGAATGCGGCGGGTATCGACCATCGATACCCGTCGAATCGGCGAGTATCATTTCCGATACCCGTCGATCAGCGATTATCATTCCAGATACCTGTCGATCGGCGAGTATCAACTCCCATTCTCATCGATTTTCCCTTAGACCATTTCCTTTCAATCCGTTGGATATCACTCAACCCTACACTCCATTCAACGCACTTGACACCTTTTGCCAGTGCGTACCGAGCCCGATTCAAGTCTCTTGACTCAAAACTCGTGCGAGGGGCCTAGCGTGAATTGGGACGTTACACTTCAAGCCCAGTTTCCCGACCACCCAGCCACCTCCCCGGTTGGCCACCACAACCTCTATTGAGGTGGGGGATATCGATGGGCGGCGACATGGGCGCCGAAGGGGTCATTTTCGGCTAACCCGCAACCTCTCATTTCTCATTGAATTTCTTCAAAGACTCTCACTAGATCGGGCTCAATTGTGCGCGATATCACCTCTAGTCGATCTAAGAGGCTAGCATAGAGGGAGAGGGGGAGAAATCGACCTTTTGGGAGGGCTGAAGAATTGACAATCGACGTGGCGCCAATGCTGGTGGTGGTGCCGTCAGTTTCTCGACAACTTCTATACCAAAGAGATCAAATTCTTCTTGTGAGTGGAGGAAACGACTCCTCTGAGTCCTCTGAAGGTGTTTAAAGCCTTAGTTGCGGAGGGGAAAGTCCAAGGCATCAAAGGTCATTATGGCCATGAGAGCTCTTTTCGGCCATGGCTTGGGGGGTGAACCTAGGCTCAACTAGGCCCGGAAATGGTTGGAAACTTCTCCTCTCCCCCAGGGGAGTTGAATCCAGCATTGAAGATGAATAGAGAGGTTGTTGGCCTCCCTTTGCCATGAATGGCCTCTCTTTCTCCCTCCTCCATTAAAGGGGAAGATGGGGATTTCTCTCTCCTAGTTGCTTTTGCCAGAAAATTAAGTGGCATTTAAATAAATATCAGCCTCATAGAGCTAGTGTTCCACTCAAATTGGACTTAGCCCAAATGGATTGGGCTAGGTTAGGTTAACTTGAGTTAATTTTACCTAAACTAGGTTGAGTTGACTTTGGTCAAATTGACCTTTTGGGTTGCCCCCAATGGGTCCTTGGTGACTCATTGGCCTCCCCTAAGGTCTAGGAAGGGTTGGGTAGGGTTGGTGCGGCAGCTTAGAGGCCACTTGACCCTAAATTAGGGCACTTTGACCATTTTAGGGCTAGTGTTGACATTGGTCAACTTGTCCTTTTGGATTGACCATAATGTGTCCTTGGCGACCCATTGACCTCCTTTAAGGGTTAAGGGTGTTATGGTGCGGTCATGGAGTAAAGTTGAAGCCCTAAAGTCAAGCCCTAGGGTGGGTAATTGAAAATTACTATTTACAGCCCAAGATGGTTTTCACCTTCATGCCTAAGTTTATTTGGTCTTCTTGGGCTCCCTATGGTATTATCATGACCTAGTCATGAGAAAATGACTCTTAGGGGTTTAGTTGTTTGAGGGATGTTACATGAACTTTGTTACCTTCATTGATGATTTCTCTAGGTGTACTTGGATGTATCTCTTGAAAGAGCATTGTGACCTTTACTTTGTGTTTACGACCTTTTCTCATGAGATCTCCACACAGTTTAATGTACCTATTCAGGTTCTTTGTACTGATAATGCCATGGAATTTGTCAGTCATCAATTTTCTAAATTTTGTACAAGCCATAGTTTGATTCATCAAACAACTTGCCCCTATATCTCTCAACAGAATGCTGAACGCTTGAATCGCCATCTCCTGGATATTGCTTGCAACCTTCTCTCACAAATTAATGTTTCTCAGTCTTATTGGGGTCATGTTGTTCTTCTCTCAAGTTATCTTGTAAATCATATTCCCTTGTTTGTTCTTCAGGGCAAGACTCCATTCTCCATTTTGTATCCCGGGACCGAGCCATTTCCTTTACCTCGGAGAGTTTTTGGATGTACGGTGTTTGTTCATATTCCTTCTCCTAGTTATGACAAAGTTTCTCCCCATTCTATTAAGTTCATATTCCTTGGTTATTGTCCGACTCAAAAGGGATATCGTTATTTTTATCCTCATCTCTGGGAATAATATATCCTTACTGAAGTCACCTTCTTTGAGGATACACCATATTTTTCTCATGCTTCTTCTATCTTGCCCTATAATACTTCTTCTTCAATGCCTATTACCTTGTCTCCTCTATCGGCACCAGTTCTTTCCACATCTATTCCTATTGCACCATCTCATTCTCTCGAGATTGATTCTTTACCCTTGGAGCCTTCTGTGCCTATTCCCGGGCCTCTTCCCTCTTCTGAGAATGGATCTGCTCCTACAGATAAGAGTGATCTTTATCTTCCCATTGCCCTGTGGAAGGGCGACCGACAATGCACTAAGCATCCTATTGATGTTGTTGTCTCACATGCTCATTTTTCCCCGGTTGGAAAGTGTTTTGCTCTTATTATATCTTCTACTGTCATCCCGGGTACATATCAAGAGGCTCTTGCCATTCCACAGTGGAAAGTCGCTATGGATGAAGAAATGAAAACCTTAATGATGCAGGATTGCACGTTGACACCGAATAAATCTACGGACTAGCATGCATACCTCTCTATGATCCAACCCTATACTCGCACAATCATTCTACGCAGCACCACGTTAATTAATTCTATCAATTATATGTTAGCGTACGGGTAGCCAAACCATTTAGGATCGAACAAGGGCTATAAAGCCAATGTTCTTTCTAGCTAAAAGGACCCACCCGGTCTGAAATGAGCGGTGTTATACCAAAAGAGATCTACCAAAATTAACGATTTGAAAAATGGTAGATCTCTCCTAATAAAAGATAACGACGGTTCGCCAAACCTTTCGAAAATAAATTCAATCAAGATAAACACAAACCAATCGAAGGAAAACCACGATTATTTAATGCTTCAAAATACAACGCCAAGAGTTTCCACCACAAGAATATCTAGGAAAGAGAATCACACAAAGGCAGGAATTTTTCGTTACCCAATCAGAATGGATTATTCAGGTTTCTCTACTTGGATTGTCCTTCAATGACTCTGACGGGGTCACGTCAAAAGGAGAGGAAACTTGTCTGCCTTCGTCGCTTTACGCCGGAGTTGGAACACCAAAAGATGATCTTCTTGCCTTGGCCGAATTCAAGAGAGGGAGTAGGAGGAGGAGGGGAGGGGGAAGATGACTGAGCCACTAAGAGGGGGAGAGAAAGAAGGTCGACAACCAAGAAGAGGAGGAGGGGGAGGGAGGTGGCCGAATTTTGCAAAGGGGGAAGGAGGATCTCAAAAAGATTTTTAGGGGGATTATTTTCTTATTCTTCTTCTCTAATCAATCCTTCATAACATGGCTATATATAGCCTATACCCCTCAATCTCCCTCCATTCAAAATTCAAATTGAAAATATGATGGTTATATGCACCCATCATAGCACATGAAATGAAATAATTAAAACAACACATGATGGTTATAAGCACCCATCATTACACATGAAATGAAAATTAAAACATGAAATAGATACTTAAAATAAAATTGCTAAAATAATAAAATTATTAAAAATATATAATTATATTTATTTAATTTATAATTATATATTTTTATATAATGGTGGCATATGTCGATCCTATCCTCGAGCTTGCATCAGCGATCCTCCCAATCGATAAACTCTCTCAGACGAGGATCAATGGCGGCCGTGTCAGCAACGTCTCCATCAATCCTCCCCCACTCAAAAGTACTCATCACCGATGAGTTGGTCTGAATGCACCAGTGCAGGAGAGAAACATCCAAAAGAGCCACCTCCGATCCAAGAACCCAAGAGTCATCGGAGGCCGGACGATCACGCCATCGAATTAAGTAACCGCAATCATCACCACAAGTAGAGGAGAGCACTTCAACCTGGTGTATCCTATCATGCAAAAATATGGTCCTGCGGAACTTTGGAAAAGAATTAGGCAATAAAGGAAAATAAGTTTCTACATTAACTACCAACGTACCTCCAGTGAAGACCGATGAAGAGAGCGATCTAGGCACAAACTCACTACCCAAACCATAAGAAAACAAAGTGGACCCAAACAGACAGGCAAATAATTCAAGTGGTGGAGAAGCATATAGGGTTAAATTAGAAACATTAAAAATAGGGGAAATACACAATCAGTGGATAACTTCAAATGATATGCGTATTCTCCTAATTTCATTAATATCCGAAAAAGGTCCAGTTCGCTAACTCGCCAACTTTCTATAGTGCCCGAAGGCATCCGTTCAGGGACGAGACGTACCAAAACTAAATCGTAAATCATATAGTGAGACACTCTTTTATGTAAGCTAGCATGAATTTGATAAGATATAATTTGTATGGCTAGCGCTTCACTAACTTGCTTATATAAAATGTGATCATGATGAGCATAATCTGGTTCGAGTTTCGGTGATAAACTAGCGAGTAAATAATAAGACACAACTTAAGTGATTAATTCTTTTAAAGTGCGCCTAAGTATCATACAATCGTGAGGAGTGAAATCATGGGCTACATGACTTACCCCAAATACAGAGCATAAGGGGGTTAAGTCCGGGGGTACGGGAGCCTTATAATCAATGATGATTTTCATAGGCTTCAAATTCGCGGTTCTAATTTTATAATTAATATTTTCACGCTTGGCATGAAGATATGCCAAGGGAAACTGCTTATCATAAATACTAAAAGAGTTGGACGCTACCGGGTGTGATAAGAGGTGCGAGTGATACAACTCATGGGGCCTAACCTTGGTCACTAACGTGTGTAAAAAATGGTCATCAAATTGCGGTGGGTAAATACGTGCGACCGGGTGTAGGGTATAGATATGGGAAGGAGTTACCACATCCAGAGGCATAATATCCAAAGAATCAAAAACAGGTGAGGATAGACCCGTAGTTGGACACGCAGATAAATGAATAGACAAATGTGTCACATAGTCAGATCTATGCGGTGCGGTGAACTGACCAAAAACTAGCACGCTAAACGTACTAATATCTAAGTGCTAAGACAATTCCAAAGTAGGAACTAAAAGAGTGGGCATGTAACAACAACTCAGTCTAGGGCTACCGATTCCACGTCCTAAATCATCAACTAATGTGGGATCATAAATAGGAGGAAGGGTCGGTAAAATTAAACTTGGGATAAAATCCAAATCAGGATAAATTTCACCGATCGGTGAAAAATTCAATGAACTATCATCCGGGAGTAAAACCAAAGAATCGTTCAAAAATACCACTTCCTCGCTTGCAATTTCTTCCAACACACTAGACAAGTCATTTAATTCAGAATCAGTAAAGGTCTCAGAAATGGGCAAACTCGAACCCGTCAGAAATTTAATTCAGATGGAACTTCAGACATTGGTGATATCATCAAATAACTATCGTTCAGGTTCACAGCGCTAAAATCATCCAAACATAAACTTCTCACATAAGGTCAGTCTTCCCAATCAGTTGGAACATTCACTAAGTCAGGGTCGTCAATGACAATGGAAAAATCCTTACTCATAGGCTCCTTAGGAAAGTCATATAAAATCTCAGTGGGTATAATCATAGGTTATAACGCGATGGGGATCGTCTCCGGGATAGGGCACTCAATACTAGGGTGCACAAACACAACGCTAGTAGGGCACATAATAGGCAAAGAGATACTCTTACAGCTTGGACTTTCTTTATCATCCCAAACAGCGTCTTCTAGATCACTAGGGATTCCCTCAGACTCAGACACATCATAATTGTCGGGCACTAACGTACATGTCATAATACTCTCACCTACGAAGTCATCCTCAAAATCTATAAATAGTATATCAACATCAGCATCCTCAGGGGTATCAGTCACTATCTCTAGGGGTTTAGATGTCGAGGCTAACGGAGGCATAACCCTAGTAGTAACATCTATCGAGTCCATAACAAAAAACGTATTAGGAGAGGTTTCCCTAACGGGGGGTGATGGTCTTAATACAGCCTTTTTAATCTGACACGAGTGAGCTTTATTCCTAAGAATGTAGTGCTTCTCAATTTCTACTACCGTAATAAAAGTTCTGTCTAGATCGGTGTGAAAAAAACGCAGTAATTTACCCTAGAAGTAGGGGTTTAACCCCTTACAAAACCTAGAGAGGGTGATCTCTGACAACTCCTTAACACCACTTCTAACCATCATATCCTTAAAAAGACGCATATAATCTGAGACTGACTTGTTCCCTTTTTTAAGGTTAGTCAAATCATCAGTTATCTATCGCTTGGTCTGGGCATTTGGTTTAAAATCATTCCTAATGGAAGCTATGGATCTAGTGCCAAAACAATACTCACTCATAGGCTTGGTGTTAGCAGGGCGAAGGTAGGCGGGATCAAATTGATCCAAAAGTAGGCTATGCATGTGCGGCCAAGCGTAACGATAGCTACTAACACAACGCTCTTCGTTTAACCAAAATAACTGAGCTTGACCTACTAATCGCTTTCAGGCAAAGTTAACCTTTTTGTGGTCATCCCATAAGTGGAAATTAAAATAATGCTCTAATCCCTTAAGCCAATCTTTAAAAATTTGGGGGCATCCTAAACCGTCATAAGTAGGATAAATGTGGTGTGCCCTAGGGGTGTATTTAGCCATATCCTTAGCATATGAATAGTCTAACCGGGCAGCATATACGTCATATGCCATTTTAGTGAGAACTGGAGAGAAAACTCACCCGGAACTGGTGCACATGCAATAGGAAATGAACCTGACCCTATTTAATTTTCAAAGATGGAATTGTTCCCACTTAATAACTATGACGATAAAAGATTTTTTTTGATTTACTTGCAGGAAATAATATGAAAATTATTAAATAGTTTTTTTTACTTTTTTTGCTAAAATAAATAAAAATGTAGGCTGCTATTTGCAGACCAACAATTAAATTTTAAAACAACTTAAAAAATAGGACTTAATGAAAAATAATTTTTTTTTGGTTTTCTTACTAAGAAAATTATGGAGAAAATCCAGAATTTTATTTTTTTGAATTTTGTGAAAAATTGAAAATTTTAGGCCGCTATTTGCAGACCAAAAATTTAAAAATTTATTTATAAGTTGTGCAATGAAACGGGCAAGTGCATGGTGGTGCTCGAAGCAAAAGGGGGATGGGGCCAATTAGGAAATTGACGTGAACCTCCCTCTGATACCAAATTGATGCAGGCTTGAACGTTGACACCGAATAGATCTACGGACTAGCACGTATACCTTTCTACGATCCAACCCTATACTCGTACAATCGTTCTACGCAGCCCCACATTAATTAATTCAATCAATTATATACTAGCGTACGGACATCCAAACCGATTAAGATCGAACAAGGGCTATAAAGCCAATGTTCTTTCCGGCTAAAAGGACCCACCCTGTCCGAAATGAGCGGTGTTGTACCAAAAGAGATCTAACAAAAGTAACGATTCGAAAAATGATAGATCTCTCCCAACAAAAGATAACGACGGTTCGCCAAACCTTTCGAAAAAAATCAATCAAGATAAACACAAACCAATCGAAGGAAAACCGCGATTATTTAACGCTTCAAAATATAATGCCAAGAATTTCCACCACAAGAATATCTAGGAAAGAAAAGCACACAAAGGTAGGAATTTTTCGTTACCTAATTGGAATGGATGATTCTGGTTTCTTTACTTGGATCACCCTTCAATGGCTCCGTCGGGGTCACGTCAGAAGGAGAGGAAACTTGTCCACCTTCGTCGCTTCACGCCGGAGTTGGAACACCAAAAGATGATCTTCTTGCCTTGGCTGAATTCAAGAGAGGGAGTACGAGGAGGAGGGGAGGGGGAAGGTGGACGAGCCACTAAGATGGGGAGAGAAAGAAGACCGGCGGCCAAGAGGAGGAGGAGGGGAGGGAGGTGGCTGAATTTTGCCAAGGGGGAAGGAGGATCTCAAGAAGAATTTTAGGGGGATTATTTTCGTATTCTTCTTCTCTAATCAATCCTTCATAACATGGCTATATATAGCCTACACCACTCAATCTCCCTCCATTCAAAATTCAAAATTCAAATTGAAAATATGATGGTTATAGGCACCCATCATAGCACATGAAATTAAATAATTAAAACAATACATGATGGTTATAAGCACCCATCATTACACATGAAATGAAAATTAAAACATGAAATAAATACTTAAAATAAAATTGCTAAAACAAAAAAATAATTAAAAATATATAATTGTAATTATTTAATTTATAATTATATTTTTTTATATAATGGCAGCGGACGTCGATCCCATCCTCGAGCTTGCGGCAGCGATCATCCCAATTGACGAACTCTCTCAGACGAGGATTAATGGCGGCCGTGTCAGCAACGTCTCCATCACTTAACTAAGAGAGGTACTTGGACCCTTGTTCCCATACCTTTGGGCACAGATGTGGTTGGTTTTTGATGGGTCTTTATTATCAAGTAACTTCCAGATGGTTCTGTTGAATGCTATAAGGCGAGGCTTCTTGCAAAAGGATTTACTCAAACGTATGGTGTAGACTTCTTTGATACTTTTTCCCCCATTGATCACATCAGCACTTTTGGTGTTCATTTCTCTGTCGCGGTTAATAAATACTGGGAGATTTCTCAGTTAGATGTGAATAATGTCTTCCTATATGGTGATTTGCAGGAGGTGGTTTATATGGAGCAACCTCCTGGGTATGTTATTCAAGGGGAGTCTCAGGTATGCAAGCTTTAGAAGGCAATTTATGGTTTAAAGCAGAGTCCAAAAGCTTGGTTTGAAAAGTTTTGTAGCATTATTTCTCTTGTTGGGTTCAATCGAAGTTCTTCTAATCATTCTTTGTTTATATGCAAGACTACTAAAGGCCTTATGGTTTTTGCTATCTATATGGATGATATCCTTCTTACTAGTAAAGATAAGGAAGGCATTGATCTTGCAAAATAACAACTTTGACAACATTTTATTACTAATGATATGGAAACTCCAAAGTACTTTCTGTGAATTGATATTTCACGAAAGCACAACTTTGTGGTTCTTTCGTAGTGAAAGTATTTTCTAGATCTCTTAAAGGAAATTGGTCATCTTGGCATAAGACCTGCTCGTTGCTCGATGGCTATTGGGGATGATAAGGGGTGAACTGAAGATTCTCCTTTTCTTCCAGATTGTATGTGTACACGTAACTTGTATGCAAACTCATTTATCTCACTGTTACCAGACTAGATATCTGTTATGTAGTTAGGAAGGTCAGTCAATTAAAACAAACTCCTAGAGAGTGTCGTTTGCATTCTGCCAAGAAAATTCTACAGTATGTGAAAGGGAATCCAGGAAAGGGATTGTTGTTTCAGAAGCATAATCATTTGAAGATTGAAGCATATTCTGATGTCAGCTATGCTGATAATAAAGAAGATAGGAAGTCTACATCAGGTTTTTACACCTTTTTAGGAGGAAATCTTGTTAGATGGAAAAGCAAGAAGCAGTCGGTGGTTTCAAGGTAAAGTGTTGAAGTTGAGTATAGGAACATGGCTTCAACAACTTGAGAGTTGAAATGGTTATGAGCGCTTATGCTTGACTTGGGAGAATTCTATGATTATCCTCTCCTAATTTTCTATGATAACAAAGCCACTATTTACATATCAAAGAATCCTGTCTTTCATGAGAGGACAAAGCACATTGAAGTTGATTGCCATTTCATTAGAGAAGAGGTGTTGAAGAATTAAATCTGCACTTTATTTGTCACTTCTGATAAAGAACTAGCAGACATCTTCATGAAACCAATTTCCGCTTCTCTTTCAGATGTTTGTAGCAAGCTGAGCATGGTAGACATATATACTCAAGCTTTAGGGGGAGTATTAGAGTTTGGAGGTTGGGCGGACTGGTCTTGGCAGCTTGTTGTTCGGGCGGTCTGGCGGTTTTACTCTACGGTCTAGTTGTGTGGCAGCTTGATAGGAGGCATCGGTTTAGTGGTTTAGTGGTCTGGTTGTTTAGCAGTGCTTGGCGGTTTAGTGATCGGCTTCCAAAAGTGCTTTCCAGTCTCAGAGGACTTCTTGCAGATGCGGTCTGGGAGTTACCCACATCTGCGGTCTGGTGACAACCCGCAATTACGGTTTGGCGGCCTGTAATGGCAGTCTGGCAGCTTTCCTCTGTTTCCACTAGGTGATCTTCTTCAGCCATTCTTTGTATAGTGTTGTGGTTTGACTCTGTCAAACCGCATAGGCCGTGTAGCATGTATTTAATCCCACTTCGCTTATTGTATTCTCCTCTCTCTCCCATTTTCTATAAATAAGGGGGGCATATATTTGTATTATTGATTAATTTGGAGTAATACAATTTGCCTTTTATTTTTCCCTTTTTACAAGGAATATGCGTATCAAACTCAAATTCAAGCTATACAGCTAGCTGAGGAATCAAGAGATGTTCTTTTGGAAGACAGTGAGAATATTTTTCAGACTTTGTCTAGCAGATTTGAGGCCAACACCTCTCATCTGGATAGAAAAAATCTTTGAAGAAGCTAGAAAGGGGGAGAATATCAATGTAGAGCAAGCTCTACGGGTTTTGTAAGGAATCAAGATTTCTCTCAACTTTCCTCTACTGTAAGCAAACATGCATTATGATTTTGATTTCAGAGCTTAGGATGCTTAACTTGCAAAGAGAAGGAAGAGAGAACATCTTATGCTCCATGAAGTGTTCATGGCTCAGAAAAGAGCTGAACAAGCAGATGATCCTGCTTTTTAATATTGGAGTGATGAGTCTAAGACAATCATCATCAATGCTTGGATAAGTTTTGGACAAGTACTGAAGAATAATGACAGTGTTTATCCTTCAGAAGAATGGATCAAACACTTGGAAAGACAGTCTCTAAGAGAAGGAGTTTTTAACAAAAATCTAGTAAGGAAGAATAATCTTAGGAGAATGCCATCAAAATAAATTCCAAAACTCTTCCTCTACTTCAAGAGATAAGAGATTAAAGCCAGGGCTGCTGAAAGGAGAACTTTTGAAAAAGGTGAAGGCCATCAAGCTAGAGCACGGGAGAGGAAAAGCTCAGATTCAGCTGATGTAACAAACTAGCCAGTTGACAAGCACCCATTGCATTTAAATTTCCAGATATATATATCAGTGATAAATTATAAATGGACAATATATTCTTTCAATTAAATCCCCTGGCTGAGTATATATATATATATATATATATATATATATATATATATACGAGTGACAGGCACGGGCCTCCGGCCCGATGGCCACGCGCCACAGTACCCAGCCGCCAACGGCGGGCTTCGCCCGCCCCCGGCGGGCTTCGCAACAGTACCCATTAAAAAATAAATTAAGTGAAAATAAAAGAAATAAAAAAACAAAACATTAAAAAGCTAATTAAAAAATAAATTAAGTAAAAATAAATTAAATAATAAAAAATTAAAAACAAAACATTAATAAGCAGGCGGGTGAACAGTGGCGGAACACTGTTCACCCGCCTGCTTTTTAATAAATAATTTTAAACAAATTTTAAAAAACAAAAGCAATTTTTAATTTAAATTATAACAGGCGGGTGAACAGTGAGCACTGTTCACCCGCCTTCTATAGTCCCACACCGCCTGTACAAATAATATTTTCTGGTTTAAATATAATTTTCCGCATTACAGGTTTGAAATCAGGTGGGATAATGGGCTGGCTTCCTTGCGGGCTGTGGCGGACTATGTTTAAAACTGCTGAATTGTCTGGGCGTGCTGCGGCGTATTATGCTTTAACAGTTGGGCTTGATGAGTTTTTTTGTTTATTTAATCTATATAACTTTAGGACTCAGAGTAGGTTTAGGAGACCTAGAAAAAATTGGAGAGAGAGAGCGATTAAGATCAAATGGTTGATGATTTATGTACTCAAATCAGACGGTCCTGATGATCTCAATGAATTTATATTTCATGCCCTACCATATTTCTTTATATATGGTAGAGATATATATATATATTGGGGGCATATATTGTGCGAGCGTACGGGCATATGGGCAAGGCACAAGGATACTTTAAATCAAAAAGTCATCAACATGAAAGTGGTAGATCTCGGCGAGACAAACAACTTTCATGTTGATCACTTTTTAATTTGGAGCCGTCTTGGCCTTCGATTTGGTCCTTAAAATCGGGGGAGGCAAGAGTGCTACAGTGAAGCCTCTCGTCGCCCCTGATTTCGAGGCCCAAATCGAAGGCCAAGACGGCTCCAAATCAAAGAGTGATCAACATGAAAGTTGTTTGTCTCGCCGAGATCTACAACTTTCATGCTAATCACTTTTCGTTTTGAGACCATCATGACCCATAAAATCCCTTGCCCGTACGGCCGAACAGTAGGCTTGCCCGCATATTATATCTACCCATATATATATATATATACATATATATATATATATATATACATACATATATATATAGTTTTTGATGTTGTGCTAGATGCTTATCTATTCATTATTTAATTATGCTATGCAAGTTGCTTAACTATTCACCATTTAATGATTCATTGTTGATTATCTGTGATATCATGTTTTTACTGTTATATTATGATTTGTTTTGTTAATGAATATTAGCATGGATAAGTGTTCTGTCTTCTTCAAATAGGAGGAGATTGTTAGGAATATTTTCCTCAATATTATAAGATTTAAAGAAGTAACACTTACAATGTTAAGTGCATATTGTATTTGATAGTAGATTTATTTCATGATTATGCAGTTTTATTATGTTGATTCTAAAACATGTTTAAAGCAGTATAAGTATTAAAAGAGCTATACTGTTGAGATCAGTATATGACTCTCCACAGTATTTGCATGATTGTGGAGAAAGACACGAAAGTAAGCTCCAGTAATAAATTACTATACCGTTGATATCAGTATAGTGTTCTCCTCTATACTATTGAGATCATGGAATGCTTCAAGACAATATCTTGGAGAAGATGTAGAAAGGAGCAGTTCTTAGCGTCAAGGTCAATACCATTGAGAAAGAAGATCATGCTCAATGATATCGTGAAGATGGGAATAAATGTTTTGGTTGAGCCCGTACAGTCTGACGAGATTCAAAATTGGCGTTGGCGTATAAAAAATGGACAGAGTATTCTATTCTCTTACATACCATTGACAAGACATTTCCTGAGATCGTTGATGAAGGTTAAGGGGTATAAAAGGATAAGTTTGATCAATGTAATAGTGCTCTTGAACTTTGTAAGTACTGTAACTAAAAGAAAAATCATGAAACCTAAACAGCGCACTGTTGAAGCAAGCTAGTTCTCTTTGAATACTTTCAGAAGAACAAAGTAGAGTCAATCAACTAGACTCAGAGTTAGATCTTCTACCTATAAGAGAAGAAGATCAAGGAGGAAAGCCCTGAATATGTTCTACTTGAAGATTCAATCCACACAAAAAGAATTGATAAAGATTATGTGATTTGTACGAATAGATATTTAATTTAACACACACCATACGGTAAAGCTGGATTGATGAGTATGAATATAAAATACAATGTTATGTTCCCCAAAAGAATTGATTTGCATTAAAAAGATGTTACATGTATTCAGTAAAAATATATTTCATAGACCAAGAATGATGTGATAAAGATTATGTGATTTGATTTTGATTGGTGTACAATTAATTATATGGTTCTTATAAGAAAGAAATACATACAAATACAAGTGAAACACATCTCACATACTAGTACACCGAGCACTGTAAATAACTTATGCTACTAATACCAATTAATTATAATAAATCATTATGGTGTATGTTATGCTCATATTCATCTTTGCTAATTTTATTAGAAAGCATTCACTTTTACTTTAGCATAGCATGACAAGATATAACTACCATGAACGTTGATGTTTTCCTATAGTTAGAGATGATGCTAGAATGATAAGATAAGGTAACCATGTGTAATGTTATAAATGGTTTAACACGTATATAATTTATTTGTATGCTCCCAAGATGGAATTCCAAACTCAATATTCATTGACTAGTGATGTGATTAAGCTCCATGATTTATGTTAATAGATATACGATTGATTCTATAGTTTAAATACGAATGTTATGCTTACAAACTAGAGCGATGCACAATATGATGTATTTAAGAAATTTTCTTTTATAAACAATCGATTTTTTTCAGAAGATGTATAATGTTTTAAGAAATCGGAGTATTCAAGTAACTAAAGCTATTATAGGCGATAAAACTTTTCGTCAGGCGATATCAACATAACTTAAAAGGCCAAGCAAAATTCATGATTTGTGTGATTTTTAGAGTTCGATTTTTCCTGATTATATCTTAGCAAATTAGGGGCTATCTAAAGCATCAAAGAAATTAGTGAAATAATCATAAAGTTCCCATTTAATATGTGTAGCCTAATCCCCCTAATAACCCATTTAAATCCAATTCTTTTAAATAACCAATCTTGCGCAAATCACATACTACACATTACTATTGCAAGTTGAGAGTAACTTTTGAATAGTTGTTTCAAACAACTTGCTGATTGTAGCTTCTTAGCAAAAGGAGTTTAAAGAGGTCATTTAATTTTCATTAATTTTAATAATATTGTTGGATCCCAAGTTGGGTTTGGGCTAGGTTCACTAAATTAGGTTGAGTCTAACTCGCATTGTATAGCCAGGGTCAAGTCCATGAGTCCTAGAATTTAGGCTAGTCTTTAAGTTGAACCTTCATAGACCAGCCAGCAGAGGACCTTAGTAGATTCAATACTTAGAAGAGTTCGGAGAACAAAATTATCAGTTCGAAGTTCTTCGAACTCAGCTCGACGATCGTCGATCTCAGATCGACGAACTCAAAGTTATTTCTCTGAGCTGAGCTCGACGATATTCGAGCTCAGGTCAACAATCGATTCTTTCAGACAGATTCTTAGTTTGACGAACTCAGAGCATAGAATTGGCAAGTTATTCTCTAAATGTAGTTAGCAGAGTTCAGGTCGACAAACAGGAATTCTCAGGTCGACGATCTTGAAACTCCGGTCGATGAATTCCGTTAAGAGGTCGACAATTTCTGTCCCGAGCTAGAATGAGAAGTTATCGTTACTTCTATCACTTACTTTCTATATTATTTAGCAGTAATATTCCTGAGTAATTAATGCTCATATTCCCCCGAATAAAGCCGTTATTGGTAGCATTAATTATGGTCTTCATCAGGATAATTACTTGCATATTTCATTAGGAACAGTTGGGGAAACTCATTTAAGTCAATATTCCAGCCATTTCTTTCTCCAGATCTTTCAGCAATTAATACCAGCAATTCAAATTTCAAAGCAGAAATTAATGACTGCATAATATAAAAGAGTTTTTCTCTTTTCAGTCGAGATACACTAAGCCAGACATCATCAGAGAACATACAGCACACAAGAATACTAAGAGACACAGACTGAACATTCAGAACTCTCTCCCAGTGCAGAAAACATTCTGTTTCTTCCTTGTCCATTCTGAAGACTGAAGAAGAACATTCATCACTATCAAGAGTCTTCTTCGACCTTCTTCTCCAGTAACATTCAAGTATAACATCTTGATTCAGTCAGAAAGTTCCAGGATTATTTTCAGACAAGGCTGAAGACCTACACCCTTAGCAAGGCTCCATATTTCTGAATCAACATCATTTCAGAAGGAGTCTTGACACCAGCAAATCCACTTGTCTTATATGTTAATTAGAGAAAAGAGAAGACCCAATCACATCTCTCTCACCTCCTGTAAAAAGGTTTTATTAACTCCCTTCAAAAGTTTATTCTTGGTTTTTGGACACCTGATCAAAAGCCTAAAGGGTTGTGAGATCTCCCTGAAAATAGATCATATGATGGAAGTCACCTGATCAAAAACCTGATAGTGGATTCCTACCAGGGTTGTAGAAGAGTGGATGTACCAAGTTGGGTAACCACTATAAATTTCTTATGTTTTCTGGTTGTGTTCATTTTCTTTCTGTTCTTGCTGTGCTGTGATAGATAGATTAGTTTAACCTGTTTTTTATTTCCTTCTATATTATTATTGGTATCACCTATTTTTTCTCTGATATAAATCTTAAAAATAGCCAAAGTTTTAACTACTCTATTCACCCCCGCCCTCTAGAGTAAATCAGGTCTAACCCCCATCTTTTAATTGGTATAAGAGGAGTGTTCCTTTGGTTGTACAAGCTAACACATGAACCAAAAGATCCTTGATAGATCTGATTTTCTTTTCCTAGTTTTTCTGTTATTACATAATGGCACAGAACATAGACTATGCAAGCACCAGACCTCCAGTTTGTAACTTAAATAAGTTTGCCATCTGGAAGGCAAGAATAAGCTATATATGAACTCTATTGATGAGGATATCTTTAACTCTTTTTTTATAGGACCACCAGTTCCAGTGGCAACAACTACACCTAGTTCCAACACACATGCTTTTCCACCACCTGAGTGGGCAGATGCACAAAAAAATGCAAAAATAGCGGATGCAAAGGCCATGAATATTATTGCTCAGACAATGCCTGATGGTATTTTCCAGAAGGTGGCTGAATGCACATAAGCCAAGGTAATATGGGATTCACTTAACCAGATGGTTGCTGGTTTAGCTGATGAGAGAAAGGATAGGAGATCCAACCTCATCTCACAATATGAGAACTTTAAGAAGGATGAATCAGAGTCTGTTGGTGACATGTACAACAGACTGAGCTCAATAATCAATGAGCTTAAAACTCTAGACAAAGACATCACCCTTATTAAAGTAAATGATAAAATCCTCATGTTCTTCCCTAGCTCATGGGACTCAAGAATCTGGCCTATCAAGGAAGCCAGAAGTCTAAATGAGATTTCCATAGAATCTCTACTTGGAAAGCTCAAGTCTTAGGAGAAATTAATAAAGTTTAGAGAGGCTGCAGAGTAGAAGACTCCTTCATCAGGCAGAAAGGAGCAGAGTATTGCATTCAAAGAAAATGAAGAATCAGAAGCCCCAACAGTCAATGAAGAATTTCTTAGTCTCTTAGCCAAGAGATTCTACAAGATGGGTAAGAAAGACTTCAGGAGGAAGTCATCAAGGCAAGATAATAAGCCCAAGTATGACAAGACTCCCACTAAAGAAGTTATTTGTTTTGGCTGCAGGAAGCCTGGACACTTCATCTCAGAGTGTCTAGAGAACCAAAAGAAGGAGATAAGAAGAGAAAAAGAAACAAGAAAACAACACTACAACACGCCCTCCTCCAGCAAGCACAAAAGGAAGGAGAAAGGATTTGTGGCTGAGACCTGGAGTGAAACTGAAGATGAATCTTCATCTTCCAGCTCCAATGAAGATGAAAAGGAAGCAAAGGCAAAGGAGATTTGTCTGATGGCCATCAATGCATCAGGAATTTGTTCAGAAGCAGAAGCTGAACAATCAGACAATGAAGACTCTGAATCTGAAAAAGATCAGGTATTATCTTCTTTTGATTTTGATTCAGAAGAATTTAGAACTGAATTCAAGTCCTTTGGTTTTTATTTAATTAATTCTTAAAATGAGATTAAGCAACTTAGAGAAAGACTAAATGAACAAGAAAACCTGCTTTCTAAAAATAACAAATTAAAAGATGAAATAACATTAGCTCATGAATAGATTATATCATTAAAATCTGAATTTGTTAAGACTAGGCAACTTAAAGAATACCTAAATGGGAGAAGTATCAAGATGATGAACATCACAAGTACAGTGAATTCCAGGATCAATGGCAAGCTGGGTTTAGGTGCTTCATCAAGCCAACCCCCACTGATTCAGAAGAATATCTTTACAACTCTTATAAAATTTGTTTCAGAAAAAGGTAAAGAGAAAATAGAAGATAATAATCTTAATCAAATAGAACTTAAACACAAGAATAAGAAAAGGAGAAAGAGTATGAAAAATCTTAACCAGATCTGTGTTTAGTAGATTTCATCGAACCCAGATCAACGAAATGTGTATAGTTCATTGAACTCAAGTCAACAAACTCAGAACGCAAACTTCTATTATAACTATTCTCTGAACTGTGATCGACAAAACTAGTATGGTTCGTCGACCAGAGATTGACAAAATTGGGGCCCATAAAATGAATACTTTCATTCTCTGAGTGGAGTTTGACGAACTCAGCCCCATTCATCGACTTCAGATCGACGAACGTATCAGAATTTATCGTCCCCAGTTTGTAATAACAGAACTGTAATTCTAACAGGACTTTTAATCAACAAAGACAAATCATTAATCCCTTTAACCAATGGATAATTCCACCTAGAAGATATCATCCCTTAGGTTACAAGAATCAACCAGAATACTCATATATTTCCAGCTTTAGTTATGTAAATCAACAAGGACCAAAGGTAACCTGGGTCAGGAATAGCGAATCTGTTTTATTACAGTTGAAAGACTATCCCACCACAGAGCAATAGTGGTATCTAGATAGTGGTTGTTCAAAGCATATGGTTGGAAACAAGGACAACCTAATCAACTATAAGTCAAAGCTAGGACCCAAAGTAATATTTGGAGATTCTAATTGTGGCAAGACTGAAGGATATGTAAAGGTCAAAATTGGAGCAGTCATCTTCAGGAAGGTTGCACATGTAAGTGGACTGAAGCACAACCTTATATCCATAAGTCAGTTATGTGATGAAAGCTTTCAGGTATCGTTTAACAAAACTTCATGTATTATTACTTCAGTTGATAACCAAGTAGTCTTAACTGGTACTAAAATTGGAAATATCTATATAGTTAATTTTAAGTCTCCTAAAACAGAAATATGTCTGTTTAACCAAACCAGTAATAACAATGATCTTTGGCATAGGAGATTAGGTCATGTAAACCTGAAAAACATTGCTAAACTTTCTAGGGACAACCTTGTTAGAGGATTGCCTTATTTCCCCTATAAGAAGGAAAGTCTCTACAAGGCTTGTCAATTAGGCAAGCAAACAAAAAATAGTTTTAAGTCACTTAATAAGAGTGATTCACCTAGGATACTATACTTGCTCCATATGGATCTCTTTGGACCCATTGCTGTACAGTGCCTAGAAGTGAAGTCTTATACCTTAGTAATTATTGATGACTTCTCAAGGTTCACTTGGGTATTCTTATTAAGAAACAAGTCAGATAACTTTTAGGTTCTTACAGATTTTCTTAAGAGCATAAGGATTTAGTAGTCTACTCCAGTTGCATTGATCAGAAGTAATCATGGTACTGAGTTTGAGTCTCTTCCCATGCAAGAATTCTGTGAGAAGGAAGATATCAGGCACTGTTTTTCTGCTCCTAAAACTCCTCAACAAAATGGGGTAGTTGAAAGGAAAAATAGACACTCATTGAAGCTGCAAGCACATTACTTGCAGATGCTCACATGCCCCTATACTTTTGGGCAAAGGCAATGAGCACAACAAACTATGTCCTGAATAGAAGTTTGATACACAAACTCAAGGACAAGACCCCCTATGAACTACTCAAAAGGAAGAAACCTAAAGTATATTATTTTAGAGTTTTTGGTTGTGTCTATTATATTTATAAGAACAACAAGAAATATATTAGAAAGTTTGAAGCCAAGTCTGAAGTTAGAACTTTTCTTGGATATTCCTATGTAAGAAAGGCTTATAGGGTATATAATAAATCAACAATGAAAATGGAAGAGTCTATTCATATTTCATTTGATGAGACTAATATATTTTATAAGGAGAAGATAACTTCTACCAGTGAAACTTTGTAGGTACCTAACTTGTGTGAGAAGTTGGATGAGTTGACCCTCACCAATAAGGCTATTATACATACTTCTCCACATTGCTGAAGTAAAGATGAAGACACTAAGTTCAATGAAGAGCCAACAACAGCAAACTTAATTCCACAAGAGGATTTTGCTCCCAAAGTTGTTTATCAACCAGCTCCTCCTACTGAGAAAGTCAATCTTAGAGATCACCCTGTATCTCAAGTGATTGGAGACTTATTAGTGGGTGTGCAGACAACGCATCAACTCCACCAGGACATGATGCATGCCTGCTTCATATCTCTGAGCCCCAATCCATTAAAGATGCTGAGCAAGATCCACATTGGATCATTGCAATGCAAGAGGAGCTCAACCAGTTTGAGAGATGTAGAGTTTTGGATTTAGTTCCAAGACCTAAAGATTACCCAGTCATTGGACCTAAATGGGTATTTAGAAACAAACTAGATGCTCAAGGTACTATCATAACGAACAAAGCCAGTCTAGTTGCTCAAGGATACAGACAAGAGGAAGGCATAGACTATGACCAAACTTTTGCACCTGTTGCAAGGCTTGAAGCAATCAGGATATTCTTAGCCTATGTTGCCTACAAAAGGTTCACTATTTATCAAATGGATGTAAAGAGTGCATTACTAAATGGTAAACTCAAAGAAGAGGTCTATGTGGAACAACCACCAGGTTTTATCTCTTCAACTCATCCCTCTTATGTTTTCAAATTGCATAAGGTTCTCTATGTCTAATGAAAGCTCCAAGTGCTTGGTATGAAACCTTAGCTAGCTTTCTTTTAGAGCATAATTTTTCTAGAGGCATAGTAGATAGAACTTTATTTTTTTAAGCATCATCATGATAAAATCTTTTTAGTACAAATATATGTAGATGACATTATATTTGGCTCTACAGATCCTAAACTATGTAAAAGGTTCTCCAACCTTATGCATTCCAAGTTTGATATGAGTAGCATGGGTGAGCTCTCCTGCTTCCTTGGTCTTCAAGTGAAGCAAACCCCTAATGGAATCATTATATCTCAATCCAAGTATGCTAAAGAGCTGATAAAAAGGTTTGGGATGGCTGATGCCTCAGCTAAGAAAACACTCATGGCTACAAATGTTGTGGTTGATTCTGATGAACATGGGAAACCTATTGATCAGAAATTGTATAGATCCATTGTTGGGTCTCTATTATATCTCACAGGAAGTAGGCCAGATATTATGTTTGTTACCTGTCTTTGTGCTAGGTTCCAAGTGAACCCTAAAGATTCTCACCTTATTTTCCTAAAAAGGATTTTAAGATATATAAAGAGTTGCCCTAACTTAGGACTCTAGTATCCAACTGAGTAAGAATTTGAGTTAACTGGATACTCAGATGCTAACTTTGCTAGATGTAGAGTGGACAGGAAGAGCACATCAGGAACATGCCAGTTCCTTGGTGCTAGACATGTCTCCTGGTTTTGCAAAAAACAAACATCTGTGTCTACATCAACATCCGAAGATGAGTACATAGCAACTAGTAGTTATTATTCACAGATGCTGTGGATTCAAAACCAACTCCTGGATTATGGATACAACTTAAATAATTCAACTCTACTTTGTGACAATACTAGTGCAATTTTTATTGTCTAGATTCCTGTGCATCATAGTAGAACTAAGCATATAGAGATAAGGCATCATTTCATTAGAGAGTGTGTGGATAAAAAGAAAATTAATCTTGTCTACATCTTCACTGATTTGCAAAGAGCAGACATCTTCACCAAACCCTTGGATGAGAGGAACCATCTGTTCTTTCTAAATCAGCTTGGTATGATCAATGGAGAAGTATTAATTTAACTTTTTGTCTGTGGTCCAAGAATCTGCCATAGTTCATCGATCAGAGATCAACGATCTGAGAAAAGTTCTTGTGAAAATTCGTCAACCTGAGATCGGCAAACTCTCTATGTGAGCCATTTTCGTCGACCGGAGATCAAGGATCTGGCTTCAGAAAATTTTCGTCGGCCTGAGAATGACGAAAAGTTTTCCCTTCTTTAGAATGAGATCGACGAACTCATTTGTTAATTAAATATTTCGCCGACCTTAGATCGAAGAATTTTATTCTCTTTTCGCAGGACAGAGTATGGCGGTTCATATTTCAGAAACCTTATAACTAGGTTTTCTTCGAGCTCCATCCCGCGCTTTTTGTTCTCCTTGCACTTGATCTCTTTGTTTCCTTTTGCAGGTGATCAATGGCGATTTCGGCGAGCTCTCTTGCTGCAATGAAGTTTGACATGGTATTTGACATAGACTTTGAGTCAGTCCAACACTCAGATCAAATCTTCTTAGATATTCTTAAATTATTTGAAGAACGCACTTGAAGAACCTTATGACAACAAGGATAAATATTGCTGCAACAGAAATTCGAGAATGGGTTTTCACCTCCTCCACACCCGATGTCGATATTATGATAGGAAGAATATCGGGTAACATAGTTTCTCTTACCCCTGCCATTTTATCTAAAATCTTTGGATTAGTGAATGGAGAAGAAGAGTTAGAGATAGATAGCTCTGAATCTGATGAAATGTTGATTAAAATGGGTTACACTGGAGATAACCCTATAAATTGCTAAAGAAACATTTATCTGCTGATCATAAATTTTTAGCTGATATGGTGGGCAAGGTACTGTTGGGCAAGCACACTGCCCATGATTATATCACCAGGCAGCAGTTCCTAGTAATGTATGCAGTAGTCAATAGGAAGCCAGTGAACTGGGCTAAAATACTATTTGATCTGATAAAGAAAAAGAACAGCAGGAAAGAAGTGTTCTTTGGAAGGATCCATAGGATCTTTCTTCAGGAGAAAGCAAATGAATTTCTTGTCTCCCAGACAATATTCATTAATGCCTCCAAAAGGCTCACTTGTGCCTTATTTGGAAGGTGGAAGAGGAATATCCAAAAGCAATCTAATGCATCCTCCTCTTCCTCCAGGGCATCTGAGGATACCAGAGCTATATCAGCTGCTCCCCCACCCCCTGATGATCTTCCCTTCATCAACATTCCATCCACCCACATTCCAACACCTCCATCTCAACAACCTACTCCTCCACAAATATCAATTCCTTCCTCAACCCTCCAACAACCATCCACATCTCAAGCTCATATCCAAACACCACCCATATCTCGAGTACATCAACCTTCCCACATTCAATCTATAGTCCAACAACCAACATCAATTTAATCACCTGAACACCAACCATCTCCACCCCTAATCTTCAGTGCATGCACCTCCACCTCACACTCCAGAGCATGTCACTCCTCCTCAGTCCCCTCTTCCTCAACATCTTACTGGTATCCCCCTACATAACATGTCATCCATACCATCATTTGATCTGTTGTCATCCCCCATCCGTACTCCATCACCTAAAGATGAGCACATGCCATACTCCACACCCTTCCATCCATCATCATCCACCATCAATCCTTTTATATCAACTAAATCACCCTCTGATTTCATGCAAATGGACCCCCCTTACATTCCCTCTTTTCTACAAATCATCACTCCACTACTTAAATAACTCATAGCAGAGGCTATTAAACCTCTTGCTGAATCCATCTCTACCCTCTCTGCTCTTCTGTCTACTGCCCCTACTGTTCCTTCTTCTGGGGGCCTGGCTTCAGGACCTTCTGAAGCCAGGTAGGGGGAGATATCTTATGAAGAAGCTCCAGTATCTCCTCCAGTAGCAGCAGCAACAGAAGCAGCAATAGTTTTGCAGATTGTTGAC
Organism: Platanthera zijinensis; assembly: GCA_039513925.1. NCBI lineage: Eukaryota > Viridiplantae > Streptophyta > Magnoliopsida > Asparagales > Orchidaceae > Platanthera > Platanthera zijinensis. Next base: position 98,739,705 of record CM077091.1, read on the forward strand.
TTCCTAGCAATAGATGTACAAATGATTACAGAGGCTAAATCAATTAATTTTGATTTGTTGAGTGCAGATGGGCAAGTTGCTCCCCCAGAGATTGTGACTGTTGGTGATTGTTTTATCAATCCCACAGTAGATTTGTTTAGTTTATGGAAACCTTTTGTTTTAGGATATATAAATTATCTTCCAGCAGTTTGCTCAGCACCATCCTTGGCTATAGTCTGTTACACTGCACCAATAAGTCCTGAAGTTATTAATCAACTAAAGGAAAGTTTTGCTATTAAAATCATTAAGAAACCATCATGCCCAACTTATATTATGGATGATAGCTTAATCCATAGTTTGGATGATTTGATTGCTCAATATGTGGCACAAGAACTTTCACATATTAAAAATGATCCTGATTTGGATGAATTCTTGCTGGCTGACAAAGATGTAGAAAATTATAAGATCATCACTGAGAATTTTGCTCCACCTGAAGTTACTGAACCTCAAGCACTTCCTCAAGCTAAAAAACAAATCTCAAAGGAAACTTTAAAAGAGATAGATGCTTTGTATGACAATCCTCAAGGATCTTCTGATGATGACATTAATGAAGAAAATTCTGATGATTCTGATGATCCCAAGGCCAGAAAGAAGGTTGCTAAGAAGAGAAAAGTTGCTCCAAAGGCTACTCCTAAGCCAAATCCCACAAATAATACTCCATACTATTTCATGCAAAAGATTACTCCATACCCAGGGATGTCACAGTGGATGTGGCTATCAAAGAATGAGCAGAAAGAAAGGAAGAAGAGAAGGAGGTACAGGTCTCCTCCTAAGAAATTTAGAAAGACCATCCTCCTCCTCCACCTCCATCTTCAGGGGCCTCTGAAAATGTATCTCAAAGATCTGCACTTGTCACAAATACTTATCGGAGATATTCCAAGCTAGGCAGTCAGTAATAGTCATCTTAAAGCAAACCTCCTCCAGTTATATATAAAATAAGTACTACAGACTCCTTTGATGATTCACAGAAGGACTCAAGTCCTAAAAGGCCAGCATCTCCTCCAATACCATTTTTATATCCAAAGCAAGAGACAATAACTAAAATTGCCAGATTTTAGGAACTGATAGCACATTCTCAAATTAATAAAGAAAAAGCTGAAGGAAAGGATCCCTCTCAATTTTAAACTATGTCTTCATACAGGAAGGAAGAACTTAAAAGGTATGCTAAGGCAAACAAATTTTATAATGTTGATGATTACATGAAATTGCACCCAGAAGCTGTAGTTCCAAGAGCAACATCTCTCAATATAATTGGTGCATCAGACATGACCATGTCAAAGAGACAAGCTGCCAATCCTAATAGAGAAATCATTTTCAGACAGCCTTCTGAGTAGCCTGAGAAAGAAAAGCCTAAGAAGAACAATTGATTTTGTTTTTGTTTTATTCTTATTTTGAACTCTATATGTTTAATCATGAAGCACCTTCTGTAAATATCTGTTGAATGTTTTATTTCTATCAGATATATGTTTTTATGCTTTATGATTTTTTTTATCTTGTTTTAGTGACCTCACCCAAATAGTGGGAGATTGTTGGATCCCTAGTTCGATTTGGTCTAGGTTCACTAAATTAGGTTGAGTCTGACCCACATTGTATAGCCAGGGTCAAGTCCTTGAGTCCTATAATTTAGGATAGTCTTTAGTTTGAACCTTCATGGACCAGCCAACAGAGAACCTCAGTAGATTCAAGACTTAGAAGAGTTCAGAGATCAAAATTATCAGTTCGAAGTTCTTCGAACTTAGCTCAATGATCGTCGATCTTAGATCGACGAACTCAAAGTTATTTCTCTGAGCTGAGCTCGACGATATTCGAGCTCGGGTCGACAATCGATTCTTTCAGACAGATTCTCAGATCGACGAACTCAGAGCACAGAATTGGAAAGTTATTCTCTGAATGCAGTTCGCAGAGCTCATGTCGACGAACAGGAATTCTCAGGTCGATGAACTTGAAACTCCGATCGACAAATTCCGTTCAAAGGTCGACGATTTCTGTCATGAGCCAGAATGAGAAGTTTTTCTTACTTCTGTCCCCTTACTTTCTATATTATTTAGCAGTAATTTTCCTGAGTAATTAATGCTCATATTCCCCTGAATATAGCCATTATTGGTAGCATTAATTATGGTCTTCATCAGGATAATTACTTGCTTATTTCATTAGAAAAAGTTGGGGAAACTCATTTAAGTTAATATTCCAGCCGTTTCTTTCTACAGATCTTTCAGCAATTAATACCAGTAATTCAAATTTAAAAGGAGAAATTATTGACTGCAGAATATAAAAGAGTTTTTCTCTTTTCAGTCGAGATAAACTGAGCCAGACATCATCAGAGAACATATAGCACACAAGAATACTGAGAGACACAGACTGAACATTCAGAACTTTCTCCCAGTGCAGAAAACATTTTGTTTTCTTCCTTGTCCATTCTAAAGACTGAAGAAGAACATTCATCACTATCAAGAGTCTTCTTAAACCTTCTTCTCCAGAAACATTCGAGGACAATATCTTAATTTTGTCAGAAAGTTCCAGGATTATTTTTTAGACAAGGCTGAAGACCTACACCCTGAGCAAGGCTCCATCTTTCTGAATCAACATCATTTCAGATGGAGTCTTGATACGAGCAAATCAACTTGTCTTCTCTGTTCATTAGATAAAGGAGAAAACACCATCACATCTCTCTCACCTCTTGTAAAAATGATTTATTAACTTCCTTCAAAAGTTTATTCTTGGTTTTTGGGCACCTTATCAAAAGCCTAAAGGGTTGTGAGATCTCCCTGAAAATAGATCTTATGGTGGCAGTCACCTGATCAAAAATCTGATAGTTGATTCCTACTATGGTGGTAGAAGAGTGGATGTACTCAGTTGGGAAACCACTATAAATTTCTTGCGTTGTCTGGTTGTGTTCATTTTCTTTTTGTTCTTGCTGTGCTGTGATAGATAGATTAGTTTAACCTGTTTTTTATTTCCTTCTATATTATTATTAGTATCACCAATTTTTTCTCTGATATAAATCTTAAAAATAGCCAAAGTTTTAATTACTCTATTCACCCCCCCTCTAAATTAAATCAGGTCTAACCCCCATCTTTCAAATATTACCTAACAAATTCAAACCTTAATTTTTAATGATATTATGAAAGATACTCAACTAGCATAGGTGATAGACTTTATTATAGTTGATGCTAGGATAGTGAGATAAGTTGGTCACTTGAAATGATTACTTTTATTCAATTAAATTCAATTTAATTTGTTAAAAAAGCATGCCTAACTTGTCTAGTTCATATCTTATCATATAACTAGTGTGACCATATAACGTGTTGGCTAAAATGGAAAACGCAAACCAAAAAAAAGAAAGGCATGTTGTGAAGTAAAATATACTGTATTCTGTTTTGATTCTACATCACGCAATTGGTGTATACTAATAGATATGAGATTTAGGTACCCAAGTGAGACTGTATTAGGCGGTTCTCTTGGGTACCCAAATACTTCTTGTTGTCTTATGGGTGAGGCAAGGATGAATAAGCATTTCTATTTAAAGCAGTGCATCATTCTTATTAATGGGTCTCCATTCATACTTTGGTTTAATATCATTTTTATGTTGCAAATTTCCATTATGATTTTTATGAATATTTATGTGATGATCTTCATTTGAATAACATTGTATTGGATATTTAGATATGTTGATATTGCTTTCCAAGTTAGAATTATGTGGCTTAACATAAAGATTCGTAGCGTAGTGATTCTTTAAAGGAAATTTTTGTCCATTTGATTTTAAATTGGGAGTGATTTGATTTTACAAATGAAGATGATTTTTATGTTTTGGAATTTCATTTACACGTGCTTGATGTTTTCTACTCCTTTTGATTTACTTATCTAATGCATGCAAATTTATGTTTTCTTAATTTTACTTTATTATTTCCTTAAGCAAGTTGATTTTCATTTCCAAATCTTTATTTCTATTTTTGAGAATATATCTAGTTTTGTTGTAAGCAATTATGTTATTCTTAAGATAGGTGATTATAGAATTTATATGAGATTTATAATCATTTCTAAAATTTTCAAATGTTTCATCCATTTCTTTAATTTCACTTTTGTAATTCTTGCACATAACACAATCACTTTTCAAAGATGAAATTTCCAAACATAATCTTTCATTTTGTTTTCTTGCAATAAAAAAACTCTTTTTCAAGACCCTTTGTATTTTTTATTTAACTTTTTACAATCAGTATAAGGTGTAGAGTTTTCAATAAGAGAGCCAATAGGAGAACAAGACACATCTAAATTAGATTCTACATTAAGTCGTGCTTTTAATTTTTTTCTAATAGTATATTTGAATTAATATTTTTCAATTTCTTAATTCTACATCTACAGTTCCTAGCACACATAATGTAGATATAGAATTTGAAGAAAAAAAAGAATTTTATTTCCTTACAGTGTTATTGGATGAGGCAAGATTGGAGCATAGAGTTCCTTTGACTTCTTCTTGGGATTCCACATCCATAGTTAAGATCTCATATTTTATTTCCCTTAATGTGGTTGATATATCTTCTTCCAAGAGCAAGTCTTCGTTTGATTATTCACTTGAGTCCATAAGAAATCGCTTAGATTCATTATCTGTAGAAGGAACACCATAAGTAATCTCAAGAAACTTCTATATATCATAAGCAATTGCTAGATTGAGATGATTTTGAAAATTTCTTGACCAAGCCCACAAAACAAACTATTCTTAGCTTTTGCATTAAAATAACATTCATGCTTATTTAAATTATTTGGGGGACTTGATACTAGTCATGCTCAAAAATTTTATATCTAACAATATAAGGAATTTTCTCGATAGTCTTTTCCACCCATAATAGTTCACATTTATAAACAGCGGTGGTGCTAATGACTCTTTAATGTACAAACTTCCATCCCCGCTAGTTGATTTGAAATCATGGATTGCCATTATTCCTGATGGTGCAACTATTTTTTAGAATAACCTTGCTCTGATACCCCTTATAGGATCTAGTGGCCAACCTTAGATGAGGGTTAATATGGTTTATAGTAGGTTATATGAGATTAAAATTTTTTCAGAGGCAAGAAGTAATTTTTTTGGAGCTATTATCAGGCGATAACGAGATATCGTTGGCAATATCGACAGAGACTTTATTCCTTATTTCTGAAGAATATATTGCAGTAGGAACACGTATGAGATCAAACTTTTATCAACAAGTACATATGATTTATTCCCAAACAAACAAGCATGATTTTATTGAAAAACAAAATAGTGTTTACAAAATTCAAACTAGATCTCCAAGATGCTAGAGATCAGAGGCAGTGACGTTTAGAACTTTTATGGTTTTTATACCTCCTCTGGGATCGGTTCGCTCTCTCACTTCTTCCCAAGAAGATTGACGAGCTTACTAGATCTCTCAGATCTAGACATCCTCCCAAGATGATTTCTGTAGATTCCTCCCAGAAATCTTACAACCTCCCAGGTTGATTTCCCATGAACTCCTCCTAAGAATTTGATATCTACACCGGATGATTTCTCCACAAAGAATACAATAAATAATGAAAAAGAAGCAATATGGAAAATATAGAATAGAAATTTTGCACCCTCAAAAATGAAGCTCTGGAGGCGGCGAACAATCGATGCTTATATTCGCATGGCTTGGGCACGCGATCGTCTTTAGAATCTTGTTCTAGAATTCCATATCCAAAGATCTCCTTCGTTCATGCAAGAGGGAAAGAGTTCTCCTTCTTATATGGTGGCTCTCAACAATTTGTATGACAATATGGCGCTCTGGACAATCTAGGGTTCAAGCCCCGCCATCAAGAAAATAATTCTCTTTTATTGCAATTTAATGATATTGTCAGGCGATAGTGTCTATCGCCTGATGAAATCCAAATTTAATACCGCTGTTAGCTGTCTCACTCTAGAAAGGAAAGGAAGCAGCCATTTTCAAATTTACGGTCGCTATCTCCCGACGATAGTCTCTATTGTCGGGCGATATCCTAATTTAGCGCTTCCTTTTCTAGAATCTCGTGCATTCCACCATTCTATAGATTATTGTCATGTCCATATCCAGGCTATTGCCAGTGATAGTGGCTATCGCTTGCGATAGTACTAAAAGTCTTTGTTTTCAAGGTCAGCTAAACAACTAGAGGGGGTGAATAAGTTTTTGGTCTTTCTTTAAATCTTTTAGACCTTTACCTGATTGTGTTGCACTTGGTGATTAGGTTATTTTAACTTTTTAGATTAATCACAAACAACACAGTTGTTTTATAGTGGTTCCCCAGATTATGGGTACGTATACTATCCCTCTCCATCTTTCTAACAGTGTGTTAGACAAGGCTCTTTCCCAATACTTGACTCCTTAAGAGCTTACAACTTGATCCCACAGGACCACTCAGTCTCCTCCAAGACCTACTGCTCAGGAACAAGGCCATAAACCTCAATTATTAAACAACCACCTAGCTCAGGCCAATGGCCCTACAACTCAGGCGGGGAGGACAGCACTTCACTCAAATCCAAAATGGATCCAACACTCATATAAAAAATGATCCTACCTTAGCCTTTATAACACAGGCTTAAAACTCAGATTCTACAAAAAATCCTACCACTCGACCTTTAAAGAAAGGCTTACAACTCGTATCCCAGACAGGATCCTACAAAGAGAATCTAAGGTTGATTATGTTGAATAGACACCAGAGTAATTAATCTGTGTCCACTTCTTCCTGGGCTGAGCAGATTTCAGCCCTAGCTTCTAATGATGAAGACTATGAAGACAACAGTTCTATTCTTCTTCAATCACCTACCTTTTCCTAAAGAACTTGATTGATCTACCTCTTCTTCTTACTTCTCAGAAATTACTTCTGAACCTGTTGTCGCAGATATAGATTGCACCAGCTATCTCTTTTTTGTTCAAGTTCTCTGTACTGAACAACTTATTCAGGCTCGATAAGAATGGCGAGGAAGAAGATGGAGTACGATTGTAATGCGTTGACAAAAAACCCTAAAAGATAACTTCCTCATCGTTGATCATTACTTTTTATTAGGCACCATCCAACGGCTCATTAGACCAGTGGGCCCACCATTAATGGCTGCTTTACAACCTTCCTTTTACAGAGCGAGTCATACAGCTGGATGTTGGTGTCGTTTATCATGTACTATAGACATCCCTCAAAGAATTCAAATAATGTTGACTTGTTGACTTTGCTGACATCACCACTTGTGGACATAGCAAAATTTTTAGAATCAGCTCAAGCATTGAGTGGCGTTGAGTGAAAGGCCTTCACTCAACAATTTCTAGACTTAGTCACACGGCAGCTTCCTTAGGCATTGATTGGCGTTGAGTGAATGGCCTTCACTCAATGCTTTTAGACTTGTCCAAACTTCTATTATTAAGCGTTGAGTGGCATTGAGTGAATGGCCTTCACTCAATGCTTTTTCCTTAGCCATTTCTCTTAAACATTCCATCTTGCTGAGGCATTGAGTGAACGGCCTTCACTCAATGCTTTCTGCTTCTATCTCATCTTTTGACTTGGCATTGAGTGATCTGGCTTCACTCAACGCTTTTGGACTTTAGTATTTGACATCTTGATCTTGTCTCAATGCTATCTATTATCCAGCATTGAATGAACTAGGAAGGCGTTGAGTGAACTGGCTTCACTCAACGCTTCTAGACTTAGCTGATTTTTCTTTGCCAGAAACTTCGGGGCTTTGACTGATGCAGCTTTACTCGACGAAATTGTTGTCTAGCATTGAGTGAGTTGACATCACTCAACGCCTGTGGATTTAGCCACTTTTCTGTCTTCCATTATTAAGGATTTGACTGATCCTGCTGTATTCAGCTCCTTTTGTGTTATAGCATTGAGTGAACTATCTTCACTCAATGCCTGTGGACTTAAGCACTTTTATGTCTATCCAGCCCACAACTTTGTGTCCATCTATCCAATCAATATAAGAAGTACTAACCTGCATGCATGAACTTACACACACATCAAATACAATTATGTTTATATCATTGACTTATTTGACTTCTTCAAGTTAGGGCTACTAGGATCAATGGACCCAATAATCTCCCCCTATTTGAAGATGTCAAAACCATTGATCAAATTACTTTTTCAATGACATACATACCATATAGGGAGCAATAAAATATTATTATCAATTAGAGGAAGGTTACCTACTCCCCCTTGAGGGTTACCTACTCCCCTTGTTTTGTTGCATTTTTGTCTCCATAACTTTCTCACCCTATCTTTATGTCATATTTGAGCTTGATCAATCCTTTGGCCTCTTGCCTTGATGCCTCTTTTATCAATCCTTTCTCTCACCCTTTTTGACTGCTTCAGATAGTCATGGAGGTGCTTGAATGCTTTTATGTTCTCCCCCTAGCTGATTACAGATTACCAATTGATGCAGCTACTAGCTTCCTCTCTTTATGAGGCCAGAACTACCCCTGCAATTATTGGACTTGCTCCCCCTAAACAGGAGAATCTTCTGTCACCATCTTTTGATAGACACTATGGTCTTCACAATATCCATATCACTTGAAGTATTCACAACCTGCAGGAAGAACAGATCCTGCAAAAAAAATACTATAGGGAGTGACTGAAGCTACACCAGGTTCAGCATGCCCAATTCAAACTTAAAGATGTTCAACGTTGCTTCATCTCATAGCTTAGTAAAGATCTCAGCCACTTGATTGTTTGTGGGGACAAACTCGAGGCTGATATCTTCCTTTTCCACATGCACCCTAATAAAATGATACCCAATTTCTATGTTCTTAGTCCTGCTATATGAGACACGATTCCTAGCAATAGAAATAGCACTAGTAGAGTCATAAAATAGAGGAGTTCTACTTATCTGGATGTTATAATCCTGGAGCTGATGCTAGATCCATAGAAACTGAGCACAGCAGCTACCTGCTGATATATACTCTAACTCTGTAGTTGAGATTGCCATACTATTTTGCTTCTTGTTGCTCCAAGATACTAGTCTCCCACCTAAGAACTGACAGGATCCTGAACTGCTTTTCCTGTCCTCTTTGCAGCCTGTAAAATCAATATGTGAATAGCCTGTTAGTTCAAAATCCCTATTTCTAAGGTACCAAAGGCCAAGATCTGGTGTGCCTTTAAGATACCTCAAAATCCTCTTTGCAGCAGAGTAATGAGATTCTTTAGGGCAGGCCTAATACCTAGCACAAACACATATAACATACATGATGTCAGGCCTACTAGCAGTTAGATATAGAAGGGATCCAATTATCCCTCTATACAAAGTCTCATTAATAGGTTTCCATGCCTCATCTTTGTCTACATGCATACTTGATCCCATGGGAGTTTTCATGGTGGAGGCTTTCTCCATACCATATTTCTTAATTAACTCCCGAGTGAACTTGGACTGGGATATGAACAAGCCATCATCATTTTATCTAACTTGGAGTCCTAAGAAGAACTTGAGCTCACCCATACTGCTCATCTCAAACTTAACTTGCATAAGTTTAGCAAACTTCATGTAACGGTTGTCATCAATAGATCCAAAGATAATGTCATCAACATATATCTGGATTAGGATGATCTTGCCCTTACATTCCCTTAGGAATAGGGTCTTGTCTATTTTCCCCCTTGAGAATTTGTTCTCAATTAGTAAACTAGACAAAATCTCATACCATGCTCTAGGGGCTTCCTTTAACCCATATAGAGCTTTCCTAAGTCGATAAAAAAATCAGAAGAGTTAGAGTCAACAAAACCTGGAGGCTATTCTACATAGACTTCCTCTTTTAAGTCATCATTTAGGAAGGCTGACTTCACATCCATTTGGTAGACTTTGAATCCTTGGTAGGTAGCAAATACAAGTAAGACTCTTATTGCTTCCAATCTGGCAATTGGGGCAAATGTCTGATCAAAATCGATCTCTTCTTTTTTCCTGTATCCTTTTTCCACCAGTCTAGCCATGTTCTTGACAATAATATCATTTTCATCCAACTTATTCCTATAGATCCACTTGGTCCCTATGACATTATGTCCTTGTGGTCTGGGAACTAGCTTCCATATCTTACACCTCTTAAACTGGTTCAGTTCTTTCTACATTGCTCCAATCCAGAACTGGTCTTTGATTGCCTCTTCAAACTTCTTGGTCTCTAGTTGTGACAGGAAAATTTAGTAGAGTGATGTGTTGATACTCTTACTTTTGGTGTAACACCTCCGTCCGTCACATGAAATATAATAAAGGGTCCAGACGGGGCCCCATACCAAATTCCACAAACAGGCGGCGGGATTACAGGTTAATATCAAAAATTACTTGAATCCTAACTCAGAGCATTCTAGCGAAAGTTTTAGGGTTGCATGGACTCATACTAATTTAATGTCCACTATACATAAACCACAACATTGATATATATATATATCAGGAATGTCAATTTAAAATATACAAAAGTTATGTCCTTAAGGACTTACAGTTATACTTCACAAATGTAGTTTACAAACATCGGCAAACAGGCCAGCCACACATGAAAATAGTAAAACTTTTTCGCTCGACCTTCGAGGGCCAGCATAGCAACAAGGGATTCAGCCCGTTATTTCCCGCTCGGCTCTCCAGCACCAGCACAGGGACAATCCACCACAAGTGTGGCAAACAAGGTAATGGTCAGCATTAAGCTGACAAATTTATAACGATCCTACCCCTTTCCCGGTGTAGTGGTACTCCTTCCCTGCAGGCCAAGCATTTTCACAAGCTGATATATCACAAGAACGTGCACTCACAATTAGTTAGATATATATCACAAACGAATGCCTCAACGGCCAAACACTCTGTGTAGTCAGGGCACATTTGCGGTGTACCTATTGCCATGGTCCCACCACCGTTCAGAGTTCCCAGACATAACAGTTAACTTTGAGCATTCACAGTCTCCACAACCCCTAGCTTGATACTTTAGTCTTGACAGCATATAGCATAAGAATCTCATTATGTGATCCTAACGAATGTCAATAACTTAGGCACTCGAGTTAGACAACCATAATGCAGATATAGTTCATCCATTGCCCTGTGCAAAAATCGTCAATTCAATGTCTAGTCTGACGCGGGTCGGCTTCCCCTTATCCATTCGGCTCACTGGCCTTTAGGAGCTCGTAACTCATAGATTAGCCTCACAGTCTCCCAGAGACAGGCTTTATAATCAAAGGGGAGTTATTATCAGCATTTGTCACGATCGCATGGCGGGACCAACAGAAGTTCTCTTTCTTTGCCCAAACTCAACCCAAAACCCTACAGCATCCTACAGTGCCAGAAATACTGGTCTTTTCATAGCACACAAAAAAGAGCTCACCAAGAGCTATCGTTGTTGGCGATACTCATTGTTGCCTGGCGATATCCAACTGGTCTTAAAACTGTGGAATTTTTAGGGTATTTTCCTGGAATACAACTCCAGTACTTCCTACTACTTTCAGTTCACAGGTACAACCCTGCAGACCCCGTAAATTACTTGTTTGTACTCGGAGTCTTCTCCAGCACGCAAAATAAACATCTTTAATCCAGACCAACCTGTCCAGATGGGATTCACACAGCATGCCTATTTTGTATTACACATTTTCAGATCTATATGTAAGACTCACTGGGGATTTCATTAATCGACCCAAAAGAATTCCCTTTGCTTTTCCACCTTTTGGTGGGGGATTCCTTGCATATGCCAAAGGAAGTACTTAACTCGTCAAACAAGGAAGATCGTTACCCTTATAGTTTTCTTTGGATCCATGACCTTGTTATTTGATCCGGATGGAATTGATTGTCAAAGCATCCTCTCCATGGATCTAGCGTCGACTCATAATTCCAATCATAAGCATACCCTGGATCGATTCTTCTCTTGATCTCCTGGACTTTTCCTCCTCTTCCATCTCCAGAACTAAGCAAGAGAGTGTGTGAGAGAAAATGAGAATGAAATCTCAAGTCCAGCCTTTATCTGAAAGCTACCACCGCGCGATAACCCCTACCGTCGTGCAGTATCACAGGCGGTGACCTCTTTGACCAGCTAGCGCTGCTATCCAGAGCTATCTCCCCACGATAACTCTCTATTGCCACGTGATAGCACACTCGATGCTTTATTGGCAGTGCTGAAGGCGTTTAGTGGTCTTGTCAAAGGCATTGAGTGCTACTGTAGAGCGCTAGCTTCCCATCGCTAGGTAGTAACATCCCGAGACCTGGGTCTTTTAATTTACTAAGTTATCACCGACGATAAGCCTATCACTGCGCGATAACCTTCAATGTCAACTTCTCATTTTTGGGGTGTTACAACCCTCCCTTCCTTACAGAAATTTCGTCCCGAAATTGTATGCATCTATAAGGAAAACCAGCAACTAATATGTTACCACATATTTTCCTTTCACAAAACAATGTTACAACATCATTTTACGAATAACTCGAGATATTCTTCGTCCATGGTTTGCTCTCACTCCCATGTCAGCTCTTCACAGCCACAGTTATCCCAACATACCTTGACTATCTTGATTGTCTTGTTCCGCAATTTCTTGATCTATGTATCCTCGATTATAATGGGTCTAACCTTCGTCGTTAGCCCGTGATTGACCGGTACTCAATCATTTGCAATCACTTATGTTGGCTCTTTCACAGCTTTTCGTAGCACCGATATGTGAAACACATCGTGTAAGCCACTTAGTCCCGCTGAAAGAGCTAACTGATAGGCTGCTTCTCCAACTAGTTCAACCACTTCAAACGAACAAAGATACCTCGAACTCAACTTTCTCAAGCGTCGAATCCTGTACACACTTTTGAATGTCTTGATCTTCAAGTATACTGAATCGCCAACCGCAAACTCCACGTTTCGGTGCATGGTTTTATAGTACTTCGCTTGCCTTTCTTGGGTTATCAGTAGCCGCTCTTGTATAGTACGTATGGGCAAATTTGCATCTTCAACCTCTTTATGCATATATAGCTTTGACTTGCATGTTTACTCCCAAGCTAACGGTGTACGACACTTCCTACCGTATAAATCTTCAAAGGGAGCCATTTATATGCTAGCTTGATAGCTATTGTTGTCGGTAAACTCAATCATATAAACATGGTCCTCCCAACTCTTCCCGAAATCTAGAGCGCACATACGGAGCATATCCTCCATTGTTCTGTTGGTCTTTTTGGTCTGACCATCTGTTTGTGGATGAAAGGTCGCACTGAACTTTTAATTGTTACCCAATAGTTGGTGGATTAGCCTCCAATCACCTGAAGTAAAATGCCCATCTCGGTCACTGATGATACTACGGGGCATGCCATACAATCATATAATATTATCCACGTACAGCTTAGCCAGTATTTCCACTGAATCGTCCTTCCTATTAGGTACAAAGTGCGACACTTTGGTTAACCGGTCAACGATCACCCACACGGCATCATTTCCACTCTGAGATCTCTGCAATCCAAGCATGAAATCCATAGAAATGTCATCGAACTTCCATACCGGGATTGGAAATAATTTCATGAACCCTCTAGGTTTCTGGCATTATGCTTTCACCAAGACACAAGTTTGACATTTTTCCATGTAATGGGCTATGTCTTTCTTCAAACCTGGCCCCCAGAACACCTTTTTCATGTCCTTGTACATTTTTCGTGCTCCCTGGGTTAATTGAGTACTTTGTAAAATTTGCTTCGTACATCAATTCCTTACGAAGTTTACCCACATCCGGGTTGCACAAATGACCATCTTTCCACAAAAGGCCGCACCCCAAGGAGAATTTGTCATTTGACCCATCTACTGCATTGCGTTGTAGACTCTTATCGAGTTTCGTTGCTCGTCGAACCCTATCCGCGAGGTCATATTGAACCTCTATCCAATTCAGGCACGCATTTACAGTGGCATTCTTGTCAACACAAGAAATGTCTAAGTTCTCCAATTCCAGAATCAGACGCTCATCATGCATCTACAACCAATTTTCCATTACTAGAGTCCTGCGACTCAAGGCATCTGCGACCATATTTCCCTTCACGGGTGTGTAATGAGTCTTGAAGGCGTAGTCCCCGAGGAACTTCATCCACCTCCGCTGTCGCATATTTAGATCTTTCTGATCAAGAAGATAATTAAGGCTTTTATGGTCCGTGAAGATGTCAACTTTAACGCCATATAAGTAATGATGCCACAGTTTAAGTGCAAATATCACCGCCGCCAAATCCAAGTCATAGATGGGATAGTTCCGTTCATGCACTTTCAACTGGCGTGAGCCATAAGCTATCACTTTCTCGAACTTTAGAAGAACGCAGCCTAAGCCGCTCCTTGATTCATCACTGTAAATCTCATAGCTGTCCATACCACATGACGATGTCAAAATAGGCGTCGTGGTCAAACGACTCTTTAGCTCTTCGAAAGCTCGCACGCACTCCGAAGTCCAAATGAACTTATGATGTTTTCACGTCAGTGTGGTGAGAGGAAAGGCTATCCATGAAAAGTTCATCACGAAGCACCTATAGTATCCCGCAAGTCTATGGAAATTCCATACTTCACCTATAGTATATAGAACAGGACACTCTTGAATTACCACTATCTTCACATGATCCACCGCTATACCTTCTCCACTTATCATATGTCCCATAACGGCCACTGATGACAGCCATAACTCATATTTTGAGAACTTTGCAAAGAGCCTGTTTCTTTTCAGGGTGTGCAACACCATCCGCAAATGGTTCGCATGATCTTCTTCAGACTGAGAGTACACTAAAATGTCGTCAATAAAGACGATTAGAAATAAGTCCAAATACTCTCGAAACATTCGGTGCATTACGACCATGAACACTGATGGCGCATTTGTTAGCCCAAACGGCATTATAGTGAACTTGTAGTGCCCATAGCGTATACTAAACGATGTCTTGGGAATGTCGCATTCCCGAATCCTTAACTGGTAATAGCCAGACTTCAAATCTAGTTTTGAGTATACCGTTGATCCAACCAGCTGATCAAAAAAGTATTCAATCCGTGGTATCGGATACTTGTTCTTCTCCATCATCTTGTTCAATTCTCTATAATCGATGCAAAAATGCATGATACAGTGCTTCTTCTTCACAAAAAGAACCGGTGCGCTCCAAGGTTACATACTTGGGCATATATATCCTTGCTCTAGTTGTTCTTGTAGTTGGACTTTCAGTTCCTCCATTTCCTTTGGCGCTACACGGTACGGTGAGCGGGCCACAGGTTTTGCACCTGGCACCAACTCAATAGAGAAGTAAATCTCCCGTTGTGGCGGTAACCCCGAAAGATCCTTAGGAAACACATTAGCATACTCTGATATAATCGAAACATCACTCATACTGGCTTTTAGCTCCACAACCTTTATAAGCGTGAAGAATAACTCAGCGCCCTTCCAAACAGCTTTTACGACTTGGAGAGCAGACATCAATATCTGGCTTGATCCTCGCATATCAGGGAATTTAGTCTCTAGCTCGGTATTTTGTCCCAATGTGATCTCCTTTGAGTTGCAACCTATAAAGGCATGTTTGCTCCAAGAGCCAGTCCATACGAAAGATTACACCAAACTCTGATATCGGTAGCACAGATGCTTCTAATACCAAATCTCGACTTCCTATCTGCACCTCAATACAACAAGACTTATTTGCCCGCATCACGCATCCATTAGGCAACAATATCTCTAGGCTAACTGTCGTCACACCAGTAGGCACTCCAATCCGAGACTTAAAGTCCTTGGATAGAAACGAATGTGAAGCACCCATATAAAATAGTGCCCTCGTCGGGTAGTCCCGAATAAGGACAAAGCCTAATATAAACAAATCATACACAAGCCACACACACAAGGTATGAAGTATAGAAAATAATAAAACTGTAGCTTAACTTGTACCTGTGACGATGTCACTCTTCTTTATGGCCTCCTATTGGCTAAGATTCTATACCCTTAGCTGAGCTGGAGCATACTAGGATGTAGTGGATTCCACCGCCTTTCCATTTTCAGCATATGTTGATCTAGCTTTCTTATCACACTTCGGAGGACCACTCTGACAGTCATGGGCAAAGTGTCCTGCTTGCAACAAGTATAACATGTCTGAGGTACTTGCCAAGACGTTGCTCCAAAAGCAACAGTAGAGGGAGCCTGTCAAGAAGATTTTCACTTTCTACCCCATTTCTTTTGGTACCTAGATTTTTCCGGGTGCGGCACTTTGAAATCGGGCTTTGTCACGGCCAAGTCCCTCTTACCCTACACCATCTTCAAGTCATTCTCCAGCGCACGAGCTGTATCCACCAATGCTTGAAACCCTTGGTTCACTGAGCTCGAGAGAAGGAATCTCAGCTCATCCCGCAGCCCTTTGTAGAACCTGCTAGTTTTACGCTCTTCTTTAGCGAAGGTAGACCCCGCATAGTGTCCCAACCTTGTAAACTCATGTAAGTAGGTATCAACACTACTTTCACCCTGAGTTAGATGCTGAAACTCATTTTCCATGGCTATGCACTGCGCCGACGGCAGATGCTTCGCCATGAACAGTCTCAAAAACTCCACTATCGAGACCTCTGTTAGTTGTCTACCAGCTAAGTGGTGCAACTCCATTTCATCCAACGAAAGACGAGCCTCTCATTCCAACAGGAAAGTTGCCAAGGTGACTTTCTGTTCCTCCTCAGTTCATAATGCCATCAAAATTCTTTTAACTCGTGCAAGCTAGTCCTCTGCCTGCGTTGGGGATCCCGCCCCCGCGAATGCAAGAGGACTGAAACTTATGAACTGCTTCAGTTGCCGTTTCGCTGCTCGTATATCTACCTTAGCCTAAACAAGTCCTGGCCTCACACCAATTTGTTCTAGCACCATTGCAGGTTACGCCTGCCCAGTAGGTTGTGTGTGTATCATTGCAAATAATGGATTAGTAACTAAGCGCACTATCTCCGCAGAAGGAGGAGGTGTGGGCACCTCAGCTGGTGTCGCACTTTTAAAAGAATGTTGGGGCTCAGACTGCCCCGCCCACTTCGAGTCACCTATATGTGTAAAAGACACACTTTAGAGACTTTGCAAACGCAATAACAACGAATAGGAATGCGCGGGTTCCTCAAACAAGTGTATTTTCATTCCTAAGTGGACAATCTTGAGTTCATTTATGTTATAACGGTCCGCACTTACAAGTGCCTGCAACCCCTAAAAAGAATTCAGCCACGAATTCGCAGGAGGAAGACCAAGACAAGCTGATACCAAATTATAAGCACCTTCATCCGTCATATAAAATATAATAGAGGGTCCGACCGGGACCCCACACAATATTCCCCAAACAGGCGCCGGGATTATAGGTTAATATCAAAAATTACTCGAATCCTAACTCAGAGCATTCTAGCTGTTGATGCGCGGAAATGGAAGGGATTGCGAGGGCACCAATAGATAATGGGTGTTCGATCTCACAGGCGAGGTGGAGGAGAAGGTTGCGGGGGTAGAGTAGAGGTTGATGAGGGCACAAAAATGCCTCTGCACCCTCGAGAGTGGAGCGCGCGTTTGATGAAGGGTTGCAGGGATAATGGGAGTTTGATGAGGAACTATCGAGCAGATCATTACTTTGATAGTTAGGATCATTGATTGATGCCGAGAGAGAAGAGGAGTTGGGAAGAAGAGGGGCCGCTTGCAGCGAAAACAAAAGACTTCGCCCGCCGCGGCTTAAATGCCACTCTTGCACGGGCTTTCCTTTAATTATGAATCAGTATTACACCTTGAGTCGAGTCCTTTATATGAGCAATAAAAGGGTACAAGGGGAAGCTGGAGGCTAAGGAAAGAAGTTGCCAGAGGCTCCGCAGACTTAGTAGAGAGGTCGGCAGACCATGCAGACAGTTGATCTCGCAACTCGCTAAAAAAGGCTGAGCGGACTGCGCGACCAGGAAGAGAAGACAGGTGAGGTCGCGTGGAGTGGGAAGTAATGTCTGCAGGTCTTGATGCCTTGACCTTTCCATTCATTGTCCTCCTCCCCTACTAAGAGGTATGGGGGTCTATTTATAGGCCCGAGGAGGTAACGGTCTTGGTAACGTTACCCCCTGGTATGTCGGTAAGTTGTGCGAGTAGACAAGAAGTCCGCCGAGTCCGCACCATATTGTGTGATTAAGGACTTGCCTTCTTGAATTGATCAACTATTTGCGGACTAGGACAAGTCTGCCTCTGCTACACTAAGAGAGCCCGCGCCAAGTTATGCGAGCTGAGGAGTAGTCCTCCCACTGTTGGGAAGAAGCCGGCGCCGGTAAATTGGAGGGCTAGTTGGCGGACTACAGAATGAGTCCGTCTAGCCTACTATGGACAGGATGAGCTTGTCTGCTGGGGGCTTGTCCCCCCTGCTGGGCGACAAGGGCTTAGAGAACCTAGCAGACTGAAGAGAGCAGGTCACACATGCTGTCAGATGAGGCGAGTTCGTCAGCTGGTGAGCGGAGCGTCCACCTCCCTTTGGCAGAACAGAGGCTGAGTTTGCCACCTTCTAGTGGACTGAGTTGAGTCCGCGTTGTGTTGGGAGACCTGGAGGCAGGTCGTCTGGCGATAAGGTGGTTTGTCTTGCTTGTTGAGCGACCTGCAGGAGTGGGCTGAAGAAACACGCATCTTCTGCTGGGCATGCGGCTACTTGCCGGTCTAGGCGGATTGCAATGCGAGTCCACCCCTTAGGGTCTGTTTGGCTAAGCTGTGGTTGTGCAGGAAGCGGTGGTGGGAAATAGTGGTGCAGGAATCAGCTATTTTTTAGTGGTGGAAAAATTTATGAAACTGTTTGGAAAACTGTATTTGCAGTGTTGTGTGAAACAGTAGTGCAGAATTAAATAGTGATAACAATAATTAAACAACCCAGAGAATTTACGAAATCTAAAAATAAATAAACAATTTGCTCGACATTAATTTTATTTAATTATAAAAGTAAATATATTAATATTGATAGCTTTCCCCAAAATATGTTCGGCTGAGCCATAGATTGTTTTCCCGATCTTGTCTGGCTCGACCCTACAATTCAAAACGGACGTCAAGACGCACGTATTCGCACTCGATTCACTCAAGATGCACACATTTCCATTTTTTTCTTTTTTTTAAATGTATAAATAAAAAACTCGCAAGCCGGCTCGCGAGCTCATGAACAAGACTAGATGAGTTCGAGCTCGACTTGTAATTGAGCTCGACTCATAATCGAGTTTGACTCGTAATCGAGCTCGTTGAGCTCCAGCTCCACAGGCTCGAGCTCGGGCTTTTTTCGAGTCGGCTCAACTCAACTTGCACCCCTAGTCTCGAGTGACCCGCAATAAATATCATTAAACATTTAAACATTAATTAATTGTTAAACATTAATTATGTAATTATAAAAGTAACAACACAGAGAATTTATGAAATCTAAAAATAAATAAACAATTTGCTCGACATTAATTTTATTTAATTATAAAAGTAAATATATTAATATTGATGGGATTCCCCAAAATATATTCGAACGAAACATAGATTTTTTCCCGATCTTGTCCGGCTCGATGCTATAATTCCAACGGGCACATTCTCGCACAATTTTGAGTACGTTCAGAATTATATACTAATTAATTATATTATTAATATAAATTTTATATAATATAAATAATTATCAATATATATGTATATAAATTATAAATTAATATATATATATATATTATAATATTTATTTTATATATATTTAATATTTTGTATTTTATTAATTATAAAAAATTTTATAATTAATATTTTATATAATATTATATTTAATATTATATAATATTTGATATTTTTTTTAAAAAAACAGTGATGCAGGCCTGAAAAAGGGCTGCAACGCTGCCTGTCGCAGGTCCCCACCAGTGGCATGTAAATTGGCGGTGGCAAAGCTGCCATCGCCTGTGCCCTTTTTTGTTTGGCAGAGCGGCACAGAAATCGGCTGCATGTCGCTGCTGTGCCGCTCCGCCAAACAGACCCTTATTTCGTTAGTTTGCCTGTTGGAGAAGAATGAACCATTTCGCAGTTCGCTGACCTAACCGCACGGCCTGCAGGGGCGGACTGAGGAAGCAGTCTGCATCCCTTGTAGAACAAGCGGTTGCTGCGCGACCTGGGCGGTCAGGAAGGGAAGACCGCCCTAGCCGCACGGCCTGAGCGGACAAAAAAGTATGTCCGCCCATCCTTAGAAAAAAGGGGGCTGACAGGCCGCGACCTCCAGGGGAACCAGGAGCAGGCCGCAACTTACAAGTTAGCTACCTTGGGATGGATCGCCAATTTCTGGGTTAACATAATCCCCACACTTTGTTAAGTCTCGAAGGGAACTTCAAAAAAGTAGGAGACCCACGAAAATCGTGATCCATCCCTCGGAAAAAGAAAAGGTTGGGAGAGATAGAATCTGATGTCTCTCCTCAGAAAAGGTTTGCCAATGTCTATCTTTTTCCGGCAAAGGAAAAGTTAATGCAGGCAAAAAGAGGTACATCTAGTTTGTACC
This sequence comes from Platanthera zijinensis, assembly GCA_039513925.1. Taxonomy (NCBI): domain Eukaryota; kingdom Viridiplantae; phylum Streptophyta; class Magnoliopsida; order Asparagales; family Orchidaceae; genus Platanthera; species Platanthera zijinensis. The sequence goes on from CM077091.1 coordinate 98,760,133, forward strand.
TAAGTTTCTTTTGCAAAATGGAGAAGACGTGAACGTCTTCCATTGGGCTCTACAAAACAAAGGTGAGAGGAAAGCACAGAAGAATAATAGCTTGCAAGTACCCGAAGGAGACTTGCAAATACCTGTTAACCTCTGCAAAAAGAAGAGTAAGCAGTAGATATGAAAGCAAAGTAAGTCGCAAGTACATGAAGGGAACTTGCAATTATCTGCTAGTCTCTGCAAAAGAAAGAGTAAGTAGTAGATATGAAGGAAAACAAAGTTGCAAGTACCTGAAGGGAACTTGCAAATATCTGTTAATCTCTACAAAAGAAGAGTTAGACGCGGATATGATAGAAAAGTAAGTTGCAAGTACCTGAAGGGAACTTGCAAATATCTGCTAATCTCTGCAAAAGAGGAGTAAGCAGTAGATATCAAGGAAAACTAAGTTGCAAGTACCTGAAGGGAACTTGCAAATATCTGATAATCTTTGCAAAAGAAGATTTAGACGTAGATATGATAGAAAAGTAAGCTACAAGTACCTAAAGGGAACTTGAAAATATCTACTAATCTCTGCAAAAGAGGAGTTAGAAGCCGATATGAAAGAAAGTTAAGTTGCATGTGAAAGAAGGGGTTAGATCTGACTTACTCTAGAGGGGGGTGAATAGAGTATTTACAAATTCTTGGCAGTTTTTAGATTTATATATATCAGAGTGAAAATAAGTGATACCAAATATAATTATTGAAGGAAAAACAAGCTAAGCTATTCTAACTATCACAAGCCACAACAAGAACAAAAATAGAAAATTAGCAACCAAACAACACAAGAAGATTTTATAGTGGTTCCCCTAAACTTGAGTACATCCACTCTTCTACCACCCTGGTAGGAATCCACTATCAGGTTTTGATCAGGTGTCTGCCACCACAATATCTATTTGCAGGGAGATATTACAACCCTTTAGGCGTTTGATCAGGTTCCCAAAAACCAACCCAAGTCTTTTGATCAGGAGACTTGACAACCAAGAGCTAACTTTTGAAGGGAGTTAAAACCCTTTTATAAGAGGTGAGAGGAGGTGATGGTATCTTCTCTTTCTCTAATCAACAAAGAAGACTAGTGGATCTTTTATTTTCACAAAGCTCCCCCTAAGATGTTGATGGTTCAGGAAGACTGGAGCTTTACTTCAGGGTGTAGGTCTTCAGCCTTGTCTGAAAGCAGTCCTGGAACTTTTCTGACTGAATAAATCTTTGTTGTCCTGAATGTTCCTGGAAGTGAAGCTTTAAGAAGACTCTTGATTGTGATGATTGTTCTTCTTCTGTCTTCAGACTTGATAAGGTGAAACACAAAGAATTTTCTGCACTGTGAGAGAGAGAGTTCTTAAAGGATTAGTCTGTCTCAGTTGCTATTTATTTTTCTCTGTAAGTTCTAGTGGTTCCTTCTTTGTTGTTGTCTAAAAGACAAAAATGTCTTTTTATATTCTCAGTCAATAATTTCTCCTTTGAAATTTGAATTACTATGCCTTAATTATTGGCTGATCTGGAGAATACAAATGACTGGAATAAATCATAAATGTGTTTCCCCAAGCTGTCCCTTAATAAAATAAGCAAGTTAATATCCTAATGAATACCATAATTAATGCTACCAATAACGGTTATATTCAGAGAATATAAGCATTAATTACTCGGGAATAATACTGCTATTAATATAGAAATAAAGGAACAAAAGGAAGAAAACTTCTCTCTTGAACTGAATAGATATCATCGATCACTGAATCGAATTCGTCGACCTGAGATCCAAGATCGCCGACCTAAGAATTCCAATTTCGTCGACCTGAGCTCTACGAACTGCGTACTAAGAATGGCTTACCAAAACTACACTCTGAGTTGGTCGAGCTGAGATTCTGTTTGAAGAAAACTGATCGTCGACTTGAGCTCAAATATCGTCGAGCTCAGCTCAGAGAAATAACTCTGAGTTCGTAGATCTGAGATCGATGATCATCGAGCTGAGTTCGAAAAACTTCGAACTGATCAAACTATTTTCTGAAAACTTCTAAGTCTGAGACTTTTGAGGTCCTCTGTTGGCTGGTCCAAGAAGGTTGAACTTAATGACTTAGCCCACACTCCAGGACTACTAGACTTGACCCTGGCTATACAAGGTGGGTCAGACTAAGCCTAAATTAGTGAACCTAGCCCAAATCCTAATTAGAGATCCAATAGCAAGTACCTGGAGGGAACCTACAAATATCTGTTAATCTTTGCAAAAGAGGAGTTATAAGCAGATATTAAAGAAAAGAATGTTATAAGTACCGGAAGGGAACTTGCAAATATCTGCTAATCTCTGCAAAAGAAAATGTAAGCAGTAGATATTAAGGAAAACTAAGTTACAAGTACCTGAAGGGAACTTGAAAATATCTGTTAATCTCTACAAAAGAAGAGTTAGACGCAGATATGATAGAAAATGTAAGTTAGAAGTACCTGAAGGGAACTTGCAAATATCTGCTAATTTCTACAAAAGAGGAGTAGCAGACATGATAAAGAAGTAAGCTGCAAGTACTTGAAAAGAACTTGCTAATGTTGATTGTTGATATGATAAGGAAGATATAATTGGATAGCAGAGGAAATTCCCGACAAACAAATATCATCGTAACTGTAATGTATCCTTAGCGAAGCACAGCAGAGCTAACACATGGGACCTCACTTGATGCACGCTTTATGTTAGATACTGGCTGGGTTCCGAAGTCCCGTAATCCTCCGTACGAGAGTTGGACGACTCCCACTACACATACGCAAATACTCCCCAGTATATGTGGTCATTATGGTGTTACGCAAGAGTCCAATCTCGAGGGGGCCCTAAGCAAGACTCAGTGATATCTCGGTGGTTCAGTGATCTCTTTGGTAAAGAGAAAATAGAAAAGGAAGCACTCCATAAAGGGAAATGTGTCAGTATAGGATCTCTGATGTAAAATTTATTGAAATGAATGAAAGAAACACTTAGAAGTGTTTTTAGAAAGAAAATGTTTGAAGAATGTAAAGTAAAAATAACCGGCAATGATTGCAAGGTGCTTTTGTAACTGCGGTGTCCTTTTTTATTTCAGAATAGTCTTTTAAGGTGGCCCTCATCATCGACATTGATGCATTCTTCAACATTGAGGATAGGATAATTCATGATTTGGCTCACTCCCTTTGAGCAGCAAGGAATGTCTGCTACTTCTTTGCCTTTTGAAGTTGACAGATCAGAGTGGTCATCCTTCGGAAATAGATCGCGCATCTTACCCTTCCTCAGAATCTTTTGAACCATTTGACAAAGCATTCGGCAGTTTTCAGTTAAATGCCCGCTTTCTTTGTAAAACTCACAGAACAGATCTGAATCTTTTGATCTTTGATCTGCCGGCTGGTGAGGACTTTTTAAATTAGCCCTACCCTTCATGACTTGGCTTACTTCTTTCATGGCCTCATCTAGTTCGGACTCTAGCAAGTCATCATCTTACTGCTGATGAACCGAAGTTGTTTGCGGAGCTTGGGATAGCAATAGTAACAATTGATCTCGGACACGATCCTGGCCCGGTAAGGGGTATCAATGACATTGAAATCTTCTTCCCTTCCTTGAGTGGGATGGAAAATCTTTTCGAGGAGACCTCGGAGGTTGTTTATAAGAATAAGGATCTTTTTCTGCTTCAAGCCTGGAGACATGAAGCTAGGATTGCTTTTCTGACCTCGAATGTATGAGTTGGCTAAGCCAATCAACTCTTGATATGTCCTTGGTGCTCGGACATTAGTCTCAAACTTAAGTGGTCCTTCAATCAAACCATGTATTAGCGCCACCCGATACATTTCTTGATCGATGATCTCAATGTCAAAAATCTCTTTCTGGAATCGATCCACAAAATGAGACCAAGTCTCGTTCTCTTACTGCCTGATCTCAAAGAGGACTTCTGGACCACCTTTTCTCTTTATAGAGGTAGAAAACCTGAGCAAAAACTCTCTTCGTAAATCAGTAAAGAAAGAGATGGACTGAGGATGTAGTCCATAGAACCATTCCCTCATTTGTCCATCAAAGGTTGTCACAAAGACTTTGCATTTGGTAGCATCTAAAAGGGTCTTGAGAGCTATGGCTGATTCAAAATATTGAAGGTGCTTTATTAGATAAGTCTCTCCAGTGTAAATTGGCAATCGCGGCTCTCTGAAGTTAGTTGGAGTTGGTTCATGCCGAACATTCTCATAAAATGGCAACGGTTGTTCCTGCTCTACTGGAACATAAGGAAAAAGGAGCATAAGTTGTAGCTGTAAAATGAGTAGGAGGATAGAAGGGAAAAGATGATGCGGGATTAGCAAAGGCTGGAGCTGAAGAGTGAGGATGACTTCCCTGAAAGTTTAGAAATCTTGCTGGACTTCCTCCGGAAGTTTCCCGAAAGAAGTTTTGATGAGCAGTAAACTCATCATTTTGAGACCGCAAAGGGGTTGCTGGCCCTTACGGAAACGTTGGTGTGTGAGCACAAGGGTAGACTGGCAAATAAGACGGAGGATAGGCTTGCTAATCCTCAAATATTGGTATTGGATTAACTAGAGGAACTGGTGCCACTGCAGATTGCACCTCTAATTATTGCATGATAGCAGCTAAAGTATAGTTGACTGCGTGGAACTATTATGTTGCTTCCCGTCGCGATTGTTCAAAGGCTTCCCAGAGAGGATCTTCACTAGGACTTGAAGCAGCAAGGTTCTCGGCTGGTTGATGATCTGACATGAGTAACCGCTGATTTTCACTGTCTGTTCGAAATCTGAAGGTCGTGTGTTAACTTTTGATGCACAGAAATGGAAGGGTTGCAGGGGCACCAGCAGATAATGGGTGTTTGGTCTCAAAGGCGAGGTTGAGGAGAAGGTTGCAGTATTAGAGTAGAGGTTGATTAGGACGCGAAAAATGCCTCTGCACGCTCGAAAGTGGAGCGTACGTTTAATGAAGGATTGCGGGGATAATGTGAGGTTGATGAGGAACTGTCGAGCAGACGGTTACTTTGACAGTTAGGATCAGTGATTGATGTCGAGAGAGGAGAGGAGTTGAGAAGAAGAGGGAGCCGCTTGCAGCGGTAATAGTAGACTTCGCCCACCGCGGCTTAAATACCACTCTTGCAACAGGCTTTCCTATGATTATGAATCAGTATTACAGCTTGAGCCGAGTCCTTTACATGAGCAAATAAACGGTATAAGGGGAAGTTGGCGGCTAAGGAAAGAAGTATACAGAGGCCGCACAGACTGAGCAAAGAAATCGGCAGACCGTGGATAGCTGATCTCGCAGCTCTCTAAACAAGGCTGAGTGGACTGCGCGACCAAGAAGAGAAGACATCTGAGGTCGTGTGGACTGGGAAGTTATGTACGGAGGTCTTGATGCCTTGACCTTGTCATTCATTGTCCTCCTCACCTACTGAGAGGTATAGGGATCTATCTATAGGCTCGAGGAGGTAACGGTCTTAGTAACGTCACCCCCGATATGTCGGTAAGTTGTGCGAGTAGATTAGAAGTCCGTCGAGTTTGCACCATGTTGTGCGGTTAGGGACTTGCCTGCTTGAATTGATCTGTTGTTGGCGGACTGGGACAAGTCTGCCTCTGCTGCACTAAGCGAGCCCGCACTAAGTTATGCGAGCTGAGGAGTAGTGCGCCCGCTTTTGGGAAGAAGCGGGCACCGGGAAACTAGAGGGCTAGCTGGCAGACTACAGAATGAGTCCGCCTAGCCCGCTGCGGACAGGATGAGCTTATCTGTTGGGGGCTTGTCCCCCCTGCTGGGCGATAAGGGCTTGGCAACTTGGCAGACTAAATAGAGTAGGTCGCGTATGTTGTCAAATGAGGCGAGTTCGTCGGCTGGTGAGCGGAGCGTCCACCTCCCTTTGGCGGATAGAGGCTGAGTCCACCACCTTATGGCAGACGGAGTTGTGTCTGTATTATGTTGGGCGACCTGTAAGCTGGTCGCCTTGCGATGAGGCGGTTTTCCTTGCTTGTTGTGCGACCTGCAGGAGTGGGCTGAAGAAATACGCAACTCCTTCCAGGCATGCGGCTACTTGGCAGTCTGGGTGGATTGCAATGCGAGTCTGCCGCTTAGTTCGGTAGTTCGCCTGTTGGAGAAGAATGAACCATTTCGCAGTTCGCTGACCTAACCGCGCGGCCTTCATGGGCGGACTGAGGAAGCAGTCTGCGGCCCCTACAGAACAAGCGGCTACTGCGCGAGCTAGGCAGTCGGGATCGGAAGACCGCCCTAGCCGCGCAGCCTGAGGAAACAGAGAAGTCTGTCTGCCCATTCTTAGAAAAAAAGGGGTTTGACAAGGCTGCGACCTCTAGGGAAAACCTGGAGCAGGGCGCGACTTGTAAGTTAGCAACCTTGCGAGGGATCGCAAATTTCTTGGTTAACACTAGCGAAAGATTTAGGGTTTCATGAACTCATACCAATTGAATGTCCACTATATATAAACCACAATATATATATATATATATATATATATATATATATATATATATATATATATATATATATATATATATATATATAAGGAATGTCAATTACAAATACACAAAAGTTATGGCCTTAAGGCCTTATAGTTATACATCACAAAGGTGATTTACAAACATCGGCGCGAAGGCTGGCCACACATGAAAACGGTAAAACTTTTTCGCTCGGCCTTCGAGGGACAGCATAGCAGCAAGGGCTTCAGTCCGCTATTTCCCACTTGGCTCTCCAGCACTTGCACAGGGAAAATCCACCACAAGGGTTGCAAACACGGTAACGGTCAGTATTTAGCTAACCAATTTATAACAACCCTACCCCTTTCATGGGGCAGTGGTATTCCTTACTTATAGGCATAGCATTTTTCAAAAGCCGATATATCACAAGAAAATGCACTCATGCACAGTTCAATATATCACTAACGAATGCCTCAATGACCAAACGTTCCGTGCACTCAGAGAACATTTTCGGTGTACCTGTTGTCAGGGTCACACCACCGTTCAGAGGTCCCAGACATAACGATTAACTTTGACCATTCACAGTCTCCACAGCCCCCGACCCGAGACTTTAGTCTTGATGGAGCACAACCTAAGACTCTCATCATGTGATCCTAACGAATGCCAAAAACTTAGGCACTCGAGTTATACAACCATAACGCAGATACAGTTCATCCATTTCCCGTTGCTCAAATCATCAATTCAATGTCTATTCTGATGCGGGTTAGCTTCCCCTTGTCCATTCGGCTCACTGGCGTTTAGGAGCTCGCAGCTCACAGATTATCCTCACAGTCTCCCAGAGATAGGCTTTACAATAAAAAGGGAGTTATTTCAAGCATTCCTAACGATCGCTTGGCAGTACCAACAGAAGTTCTCTTTCTACGCCCAATCTCAACCCAAAACCATGCAGCATCTTGCAGTGCAAAAAACACTGGTCTTTTCATAGCATATAACACAAATAGCTCATCAAGATCTATCGTCGTTTGCGATACTCATTGTCGCCCGGTGATATCCAACTGGTCTTAAAACCGTGGAATTTCTAGGGTATTTTCCTGGAATGCAACTCCAGTACTTCCTACTACTTTTAGTTTACAAGTAAAACCCTGCAGACCCCGTAAATTACTTGTTTATACTCGGAGTCTTCTCCGACATACAAAATAAACATCACCAATCCAAACTAACCTGTCTAGATGGGCTTCACACATCATGTCTATTCCATACTACACATTTCCAGATCTATATGCAAGACTCGCTAGGGATTTCACGAATCTACGTAAAGGAAATTCCCTTAGCTTTTCCACCTTTTGGTGGGGGATTCCATGTATATGCCAAAGAAGGACTTCACTCGTCCAAGAAAGATGATCGTTACCCTTGTAGTTTTCTTCAGAGCAATGAACTTGTTATTTGATCCAAATGGAATTGATTGTAACAGCTTCCTCTCCACAGATCTAACATCGACTCGTGATTCCGATCACAAGCATACCCTAGATCGATTCTCCTTTTGAGCCCCTAGACTTTTCTTCCTCTTCCCTCTCAAGAACTAAGTAAGAGGGTGTGTGAGAGAAAATGAGAATGAAATCTCAAGACCAACCTTTATCTTAAAGCTACCACCGCGCGATACCATCGCGCGGTATCACAAGCGGTGGCCACTTTGACCAGTCAACGTCGCTATAAAGAGCACTCGCCCCGCGATAACTCTTTATCGTCGCGTGATAGCACACTCGACGCTTCATTGACAACATTGAAAGTGTTGAGTGGTCTTGCCAAATGCGTTGGGTGCTCTCGCAGAGCGCTAACTTCCTATTGTCAGGCGGTAATAACCCGAGTCTAGGGTCTTTTAATTCACTGAGCTATCATCGGCGATAAGCCTATCGTCGCGCGATAACCTCCAATGACAAGTTTTCATTTTTAGGGTGTTACATCTGGTCAGTACTACTTAGCTTGCATCACCAATGATTTGATGTGCTGGATGATACCTCAGATGCATTATAGTTGGGGGCAACCTTGCTTCACCTTCTTGAGTATTAGTGGCTCCATCTGTTTCAACTTCATCCATAACTTATGTCTTGTGCACCCTCTGGACAACACATATTCTCATCATTATCCTGGACTGATGGATCATCTTCCTTGATGGTGAGCTTGTCCATCACCTTCTCTATGCATGTAGAACAGAAAGAAGAGTTAGGCAGCTCACAGTTAATCATGTTTGATTCATCAAAGACAACATGAACTGACTCTTCTATAACTTCACTTGTTAAGTTGTAGATTTTATATGCCCTACTGTGGTTGATGTAGCCAACAAAGATCCCTTCATAGGATTTGGAAACAAACTTAGTCACATAGGACTTTCTATTGTTCAGCACGTAGCACTTTCTGCCAAAGATCCTTAAATAGTTCATGTTTCATTTACTGACCTTCAAGATCTCATAAGGATTCTTCTTGTGGCTCTTTGTGATAGAAGCCATGTTGAGGAAATTACATGCAGTATTAACTGCCTCAGACTAGAAGTATTCCGGGAGAGATGTATTGTAACGCCCCCATCCTTCGTATGGTATATAACAGAAGGTCCAGCTGGAACCCGACGCCATATACCATAGACAGTCAGAGGGGTTACAGAATAATACCAAAAACTCAACTATTCGTCCTAACACAGAGCATTCTAGCGAAAGCTTTTAAATGGTTAATAGAACCCAAAATTGCACAAGCATGGCATGAATGTCCACTAACAAAAATAGGAATGAAATAAAACGAATACACAAAGTAGTACATGGCCTTATGGCCTTACAAAGTTTCTCTTAACAAGGTAATGTCTTACAAACATCGGCTCGCAGGCCAGCCATGCATGACAGAAAATAAAAATAGCAGTTCACTTCGGCCTTTGAGGGCCTTCACAGCAGCTTAGGCTTCAACCTGCAACTTGGCGCTTGGGTCCACAGCACCTGCAAGCAATCATTCCACCGTATGGTGGCAAACAGAGCAACTATCAGCTAAAGCTGACCAAAATATAACGACCCCGCCCCCCCTTATTCGGGCGGAGGTGCTCCTTCCCTGCATAACGTTAGCCCAGCTATATAATAAAGTGAATATAAAGACTTTCGCCACAGGTGTAGGCTCGCTCGGCAAAACACCCCGTGCACTCATGGCATATTTATGGTGAATCCTGTAACGCCCCCATTCGTCACATGGAATATAACAGAGGGTCCGGCCGGGGCCCCACGCCATATTTCACAGACAGACGAGAGAGCCACTTGAGAGTATCAAAAACCTTTATACACGCATCCTAACTCAGAGCATTCTAGCGGAAGATTTGAAGTTATAGAACTCATAACACTGAATGTCCACTACAAATATATAAATAACACATTTATATATGACCAGGAATGTTTACACGAATACACCGCACACGGCCTTAAGGCTTTACAGGGTTTCTCTTTACAAATATATAAGTTCATACATCGGCACGCAGGCCGGTCACACATGAAATCCAACACTTCGTAAGGCCTTCAAGGGCCTACCAGCAGCATGGGCTTCCACCTGCTCCATCCAATCAGCCTGCAACACCTGCATATGGACGTCCACCCCATGGGTGATAAACAAAGCAACGGTCAGCATTCCGCTGACCAATTATAACGACCCTACCCCTTACCCAGGGCAGTGGTTCCTTCCCTGCATGTATAACAATCACAATATATATATCACACATAACATCACAAACGCCGGCCTCAATGCCAGGCGCTCCGTGCACTCAAGGCACATTTAGGTTGTACTTGGTAGGCGGGCATAAGCCTCCAAACACCTGTTGAAGACCTCACGCACCCGTCTCACTCAGAGGTACGCACCTCACCAAAACCCGTGAGCACTACCAGTCGACCTACCCCCGTAGTGTAACAAGCCTAGGGAATTCGCCCTGCTGCTTTGCTACCAATCGACCGCTCATCCGATCTTAACATCGCCACTTGGTGGAATGAGCATAAGCCTCCAAACCCCTGTTGAAGACCTCACACGCCCACCCACTCAGAGGTGTCCGCACTCCAACAACCAGCTCTTAACAAGCATGCAACCAAAGGAGCTATGCAAAGCATCCTTCACACCAAGCACATCGTCCTAACCATCTCCGCAGGCTAAACGATGAATACACGGAGTCTTCTCTGGTTCGCAATATAAACATCACCAATCCCGACATATGTCTGGATGGGCTTCACACAACATGCCTATGCCGTACTACATACTTCCGGCTCTAGATGTAGACTCAACTGCTGGAATCGCTTACGATTTTCCATCTCTTGATGGAGGATCCCATGCACATGCATAAACAAAGGGCTTCACCTGCCCAAGGAAGAAAGACCGTTACCCTTGACGATCGCTTCGGCGCCATGGAAGAACTAGCCAGATGGAAATCACCGCAGCGGCCTTGCCTCCGCAACGCCGAACTCGGCTCTCGATTCAGACCAACGAAGCTCCACCGGCGGCCGGAAAGCTCCTCCTCCTCCTCCTCCAAGCTCTCCTCTCTTTCTTCTCTTTAGAAAGAGAATGGCTAAATGAGAATGAGATTTCATCTCAATCCACGGCCATATAGAAGCTGGAAAGGCTTTGGACCACAAGATCCAAATAGAAGGAAACGAACGGCCGAGATCTGCTCTAAAAAACATTTCAACAGGCCTGACACGCCCTGTGACACGCCCGTGTCACAGGCCGTGTACCCCCAGTCGGTTAGCAACTGACTCAAAAGATACCAGAACACGGGCTTGGGCACGCCCGTGTCGGAACTGACACGCCCGTGTCGGAACTGACACGCCCGTGTCAGTCAATCGACACGCCCGTGTCACCCCTGTAACACGGCCTTACACAATTGCCAAAACGACCAGAGAAGTACACGGCCAAGGCACACGCCCGTGTCCATGGCTGTGTCCCTCAAGCTCGACTATCGCCGATGTCGACCGCTGCCCCACGCTCGTCGACCAAGCCTGGACACGCCCTGGAACATGCCCGTGTTCCAGGCCGTGTCGCCGCTTGACGACCGCCAACCGCCAGGTCGACACCTCGACACGCCCAGGATGGACACGTGTCGGACACTCCCCGGACATGCCCTGGGACACGCCCGTGTCCCAGGCCGTGTCAAACGACACGCCGCCCGACCTTGCCGCCTGCAAGTCGCTGGCCAACACACACGACACCTGGCTGGACACGCCCCCCGACACGCCCGTGTCGCCGGGCGTGTCAGCCCCTCCCTCAACATTTATCGCGCACATTGTTGAGTAAACGATCCCGAGCAAGACACGCCCTGGGACACGCCCGTGTCCCAGGCCGTGTCAGCCTACAAAATCTCCATTTTGTCTTGGGGATATTTGGGGTGTTACAATCCTCCCCTCCTTAAAGAAATTTTGTCCCGAAATTTAGCGCAACACACATGTATCAACACAACCACGCTGTTGCGATACAAACCAAAAGGATCCAGGTTTAGAGCTCAGAGGCCGCAGCTTGTCTCGCCCCATGGAATCGTACCACCACAACTGTTTGTCACAAACATAAATACATACATACAATATAACAAAAGATAATAAAGTGCAACGTCACTTTATTTCGGCTTCTCCGCATCTCGCAATATCCGTTTAGCGGCTTCCATTAAGTCCAAAGCACGGATTTGTTGCTCTGCTTGGTTGGAACTTTGCGACTCCAGCAACTCATGAGTGTAGACTCGAGGTTGCGCCCGCGATGCAGATGATTCTACCATGGCTTTGCCCTTTTCATCATAGGACGCACCGGTCTTTTGCTCACCCTTTGAAGTACCACTCCAGCAAAATCGGGCGATATGCCCTTGCTTCCCACAAATGAAACATGTACGCGGTTCAAACCATCCTTGCCCAAACGTAGCTCCTGACGCAACATCCGAAGTTTGTTCAGCAGGCCTGAACCGCTTCTTATCAAGTTTCCTCAAATCTGATTGTTCTGATTGCGGAACTTTGAATTCGGACTTTTCCACTGCCACATTCTTCTTCTCCCGCACCCGCTTCAAATCCTTCTCCAGCGCACTAGCGGTATGTACCAACGCTTGAAATCCTTGGTTCACTGAACTCGGGAGAGCCAACCTCAGCTCATCACGCAGTCCTTCATAGAACCGATTCGTCTTTCTCGCCTCTTCCGCAAACGTCGACCCCGCATACCGACCAAGTCTGGTAAACTCATGCAGGTAATCGTCTACGGTCTTATCACCCTACACCAGACGCTGAAATTCATTTTCCATTGCAATTCTCTGCGACATTGGCAAGTATTTCGCCCAGAATAATCTGGAGAATTCGTCCATCGATATGTCGCCCAGGTCTCTACCTCTCAACTGGTGCAACTCAATCTCATCCCACCAAAGCCTCGCCTCTCCTTCCAGTAGGAAAGTGGCTAACGGGACTTTCTGCTCCTCACTAATCCTGAGCGCAGTCAGGATTCGCTTTACTCTGGAGAGCCAATCCCCTGCCTCTGTTGAAGACGTCGTCCCGACAAACGTAGGCGGATTAAACTCCATAAATTGCTTCAGTTGCTCGTCCGCTGCTTACACAGCAACCAGAACCTCAACATGCTCTTGCCTCGCACCAACCTGTACTGGCGCCACAGCAGGCCTCGCTTGCCCGAATGGTTGTGCTTGAAGCATGGCAAAGATCACCTCCGCAACTAAGCGCACCGTTTCCGTAGAAGGGGGAGGTATAGGCACCTCAGCTGGTGCCGCACTCTCATCCGAACGCTGGGGCTCAGACTGCCCAGCTCCACTCCTTGTCACCTATAGGTGAACAAGAAATCATTACTCTCCATGCTAAAATGGCAAACAAACCGAATAGACACACACACATTCCTAGTGGACATTCTTGAGTTCAATTATGCGCTCCCAACTCAACCCTAACCTCTGATACCAAAATTGTAACGCCCCCATTCGTCACATGGAATATAACAGAGGGTCCGGCCGGGGCCCCACGCCATATTTCACACACAGACGAGAGAGCCACTTGAGAGTATCAAAAACCTTTATACACGCATCCTAACTCAGAGCATTCTAGCGGAAGATTTGAAGTTACAGAACTCATAACACTGAATGTCCACTACAAATATATAAATAACACATTTATATATGACCAGGAATGTTTACACGAATACACCGCACACGGCCTTAAGGCCTTACAGGTTTTCTCTTTACAAATATATAAGTTCATACATCGGCACGCAGGCCGGCCATACATGAAATCCAACACTTCGCAAGGCCTTCAAGGCCTACCAGCAGCATGGGCTTCCACCCGCTCCATCCAATCAGCCCGCAACACCTGCATATGGACGTCCACCCATGGGTGATAAACAAAGCAACGGTCAGCATTCCGCTGACCAATTATACGACCCTACCCCTTACCCGGGGCAGTGGTTCCTTCCCTGCATGTATAACAATCACAATAATATATCACACATAACATCACAAACGCCGGCCTCATTGCCAGGCGCTCCGTGCACTCAGGGCACATTTAGGTTTGTGTCTGGTAGGGCGGGCATAAGCCTCCAAACCCCTGTTGAAGACCTCACGCACCCTCTCACTCAGAGGTACGCACCTCACCAAAACCCGTGAGCACTACAGTCGACCTACCCCCGTAGTGTAACAAGCCTAGGGAATTCGCCCTGCTGCTTTGCTACCAATCGACCGCTCATCCGATCAAAACATCGCCACTTGGTGGAATGGGCATAAGCCTCCAAACCCCTGTTGAAGACCTCACACGCCCACCCGCTCAGAGGTGTCCGCACTCCAACAACCAGCTCTTAACAAGCATGCAACCAAAGGAGCTATGCAAAGCATCCTTCACACCAAGCACATCGTCCTCACCATCTCCGCAGGCTAAACGATGAATACACAGAGTCTTCTCTGGTTCGCAATATAAACATCACCAATCCCGACATACGTCTGGATGGGCTTCACACAGCATGCTTATGCCGTACTACATACTTCCGGCTCTAGATGCAGACTCAACTGCTGGAATCGCTTACGCTTTTCCATCTCTTGATGGAGGATCCCATGCACATGCATAAACAAAGGGCTTCACCTGCCCAAGGAAGAAATACTGTTACCCTTGACGATCGCTTCGGCGCCATGCGCCATGGAAAACTAGCCGGATGGAAATCACCGCAGCGGCCTTGCCTCCGCAACGCCGAACTCGGCTCTCGATTCGGACCAACGAAGCTCCACCGGCGGCCGGAAAGCTCCTCCTCCTCCTCCTCCAAGCTCTCCTCTCTTTCTTCTCTTTAGAAAGAGAATGGCTAAGTGAGAATGAGATTTCATCTCAATCCACGGCCATATAGAAGCTGGAAAGGCTTTGGACCACAAGATCCAAATAGAAGGAAACGAACGGCCGAGATCTGCTCTGAAAAATATTTCAACAGGCCTGACATGCCCTGTGACACGCCCGTGTCACAGGCCGTGTACCCCCAGTCGGTTAGCAACCGACTCAAAAGATACCAGAACACGGGCTTGGGCACGCCCGTGTCGGACCTGACACGCCCGTGTTAGTCAATCGACACGCCCGTGTCACCCCTGTAACACGGCCTTACACAATTGCCAAAACGACCAGAGAAGTACACGGCCAAGGCACACGCCCATGTCCATGGTCGTGTCCCTCAAGCTCGACTATCGCCGACGTCGACCGCTGCCCCACGCTTGTCGACCAAGCCTGGACACGCCCTGGAACACGCCCGTGTTCCAGGCCGTGTCGCCGCTTGACGACCGCCAACCGCCAGGTCGACACCTCAACACGCCCAGGATGGACACGTGTCGGACAGTCCCCGGACACGCCCTAGGACACGCCCGTGTCCCAGGCCATGTCAAACGACACGCCGCCCGACCTTGCCGCCTGCAAGTCGCTGGCCAACACACACGACACCTGGCTGGACACGCCCCCCGACACGCCCCGTGTCGCCGGGCGTGTCAGCCCCTCCCTCAACATTTATCGCGCACATTGTTGAGTAAACGATCCCGAGCAAGACACGCCCTAGGACACGCCTGTGTCCCAGGCCGTGTCAGCCTACAAAATCTCCATTTTGTCTTGGGGATATTTGGGGTGTTACAAATCCGGTCAATGCCATGGCCTCACCACCATCCTTAGGATGGCAAGCTATGTGAGAATTTTAGAGTCCTTCCGACCGTAGTCCAAGACTCCCGACTATGCCAATGGCCAGTTCCACTTTAGGGCCTCTAGCACCGAACCGCATATCCCAGGTCCATATCCACCCGCTCGTTGCTCACGTCGCCTAGTCACTTTAAGACGTACGCACAGGCCAAGCTTCACCCGGATCCTAAATCATTACCAAACAACACATAACCCAGTTATGTTCAAGGCTGACTCCCCGGCCGCCAAGTTAGCAGAATTTCATTTCCGTCCTGTTTTCCGGGTGTGCCTTGGAGTTAATCTCCAAGGATCCCTGTCGCAATCTACCGTGTAGAAACCCGAAAACAATGCCCGGAGTCTTCTCCGGCTATTCATGCAATGCATCATCACCGATCCAGAAAAATACGTATGGGTAGGCTTAACACACAATGCTTATGCCCGTACTTCGATTCCGGACTCTAACAAGGGGGACTTCACATATCTACCCCAAGGAACACCGCGCACTCACCGCACACTCGCGGGAGCAGGTTTTCCCATGCAAAGGAAGAAAAGCTTCAAGTGCTCAAGTTGAAAATTGTCACCCTTGAAGTATGCTTCGGTGCCATGAAAAACTAGTCGGATAGAAAGCTTCGCAAAAGAATTCTATCCACGGATCTGGTCTCGGTTCTCAGATTGGTGCTCCGATGCTCCGTCGGCGGCCGGATTCCTCCCTTCCTTCTTCCTTGATCTCTTCTATCTCTAACTTATAAGAAAGAGAGAGTTAAAGATGGAATGAGGAATAAAACCTCTAGTCTCGGACTAAACACAAGCAGGAACTCATCTGGGCCATTGGATCTTATTTAAAGAAAACAACGGCTCAGATTAGCATGAAATATTTAATCCTGGGCCGAACATGGCATTGCACACGGCTGTGTTCCAGGCCGTGTGCCTCGATCCAGCCACACAAATCGGGCACAGAAAAGGATACGGGTTGGGATATGCCCGTGTCCCAACCTTACACGCCTGTGTCGGGTCCTCGACACGCCCGTGACCAGGGCCGTATCACGAATAACCGCAACGCCAACCATCACGTCACTTGGTGGACACAGGTGACGACACGCCCATGTCGGATTTTACACACCTGTGTCAACCAGTACACGGTCATGTCCGACAGTCGACACAAAACCCAAAATATTCCAAAGAAGTACACGGCCATGTGACACGCCCGTGTCCCATGCTGTGTGCACTAACATGCCCTGGGACACACCCGTTTCCAAGGCCGTGTACTTCACTGGACGACCCGAGCATGTCACGGCCTTGTGATATGCTCGTGTCATAGACCGTGTTCACCCTACCAAGATCCAAACCTGGTATAAACACCGCTCGTTACAACTCTAAATTTTTGGGTGTTACATGTATCACTTATCAAGGTCCTACCAGCCTTTATGAGAGTTCTATTTTTATTCTCAATAATCCCATTTTGCTAGGGTGTTCTAGGAGAGGAGAATTCTTGGTGAATCCCTTGCACTTCACAGAACCTTGTCATATATTCAGACTGAAATTCAGTCCCATGATGTGAAAGTAGCGAAAAATGACTAGAAAACAAGCCGGAACGTTGAATCATGAAAGTGTAATTATCCAAAAAGATATCAGTTACAAAGGTATGGCCTCCCTTTTATAGAATAATGAAAAACGACCCGAGCATGACCACAGTGTGAAAGTAGCGAAAAATGACTAGAAAATAAGCTGGAACTTTGAATAATGAAAGTTTTATTATCCAAAAAGATATTATTTACAAAGGTATGGCCTCCCTTTTATAGAATGGAGGAGATGGGAGAGAGTACAAACTAACAACGCGGGACTAAAAAATTGTACATAGACTGTGCGGTTAGAAACGGGCAGACCGCATAAGCCGCGCAGTTAGAGAATGGGCTAGCCGCTCGGCAATACCAGAGAAAGAGAGCGAGATGCTGTAGGAGACTGCTAGACCGCCCGATCCCCAAGACACCGGAGACAAGCCGCCAGACCCCCGGACAACAAACCGCAATAGCCTAGAAATCAACCCGCTAGAGAGTAACAGCTAGACCACGCGGTCTACAACCCGCCAGGCTAAAACCGCCAAACCGCCCGGTCTCATACTTCAACACTCCCCCTCAAGCTTGAGCATAGATATAAATCATGCCCAGGGTTGTCACAAATGTGGAAGAAGGAAGTAGAAACCGGCTTGGTGAAGATATCTGCCAACTCTTTGTCGGAGGTGACGAACGGAGTGCAAATCTGTCTCTTCAAGACTTCTTCTAGGATGAAATGGCAGTCAACTTCTATATGTTTCGTTTTCTCATGGAAGACCGAATTTTTGGATATGTATATAGCGGCCTTGTTGTCACAGAACATAGGCAGAGGATAGTCATAGACCTCTCCTAGGTCAAGCATGAGAGCCCGCAACCATTTTAACTCACATGTGGTTGACGCCATACTCCGGTATTCGGCTTCTATACTGTATCTTGAGACAATAGACTGCTTCTTGCTTTTCCAGCTCACAAGATTACCTCCAACAAATGTGCAAAAACCTGATGTAGATTTACGGTCACCTTTATCATCCGCATAGCTTGAGTCTGAGTAGGCTTCAACTCTCAAATGACCATGCTTCTAGAAGAGTATCCCTTTTCCCAGTGCTGCTTTGACATACTCTAGTATCTTCAAGGCAGATTGGAGATGACATTCCCTGGGAGCTTTCATGAACTGACTGACCTTGCCTACAGTATAAGCGATATCAGGTCTGGTCGCCGTGAGATAAATGAGTTTGCCCACCAGACGTCTATACCTCATTGCATCGGATATAAGAGGTGAGTCATCTGTCCATGTTTTGTCCTCTCTAGTAGCCAGGGGATACCGGGCCGGTTTGGCACCGGTCAATCCTTCCTCTTGTAGAAGATCAAGATCATACTTCCGTTGGGAGAGAACCAACGAGTCAGTCTTCCGAGAGATTTCTATCACCAAGAAATATTTCAGGGAGCCCATATCCTTCGCGACTAGGTGTTGATGGAGGTGTTTCTTTGTCAAGTCCACCCCAGCCTTGTCATCGCCGGTAAGAAGAATATTATCCACATACACCGCCAAAACCACAAGGCCCGATGCGGTTTTGCGAATAAACAACGAGAGATCGGCTGAACTTCTTGTAAAGCCAATGGCAGCCAAAATGCCACTATACTTGTCGAACAATGCCGGAGGGCTCTGTTTTAGGCCATAGATGGCCTTCTTCAACTGGCATACTCGTGTCTCCCCCTGAGCAACATACCCAGAAGGTTGCTCCATGTAGACGTCCTCCTAAAGATCCCCATAGAGAAAGGCATTCTTGACATCAAGCTGGGAAATAGCCCAATCCCTGTTGACGGCCACAGAGAGAAGAACCCGGATGGTGCTGAGGAGAGCAACCAGGGAGAAAGTATCAAAATAGTCAACTCCATAAGTCTGAGTAAAGCTTTTGGCCACCAGCCGGGCTTTGTAACGATCCACAGTGCCATCTGGGCGAAACTTCACTACAAAAACAAAGCGACAGCCAACCACATCAGTACCTATCAGTGGAGGAACAAGGGTCCAGGTACCCCTTTCAGTAAGAGTGGCCATTTCCTCATCCATGGAAGATTTCAAATGAGGAATAACAAGAGCCTCCTAGTAAGTGCAGGGAGTGGTAATAGCCAAGATAGCCAAAGCAAAGCACCTGCGAGAAGGAGTAAGCCAATCATAGGAAACAACAGCCGCAAGCGGGTGTTGGGTACATGCCCGCACCTCTTTGCGAGGAGCAATAGGAAGATCTAGGTCGTCTCGTGCCTCAGGGACCGGAGCATCCGTTGCAAAGAAAGCTGGCTCGGGACAAAAGAGAGACGGCTGCGGAGAAAAGGGAGGGGGTATAATGGAGAGAGGATGAGACGAATGAGGAGATAATATAGGAGGGGAAACGTCGATATGCATGGAAGGAACACAGAGAGATGGTGGAGAGTCAGAGAGAGAAGGAGGAAGCGGGGATTGATAAGAGAAGTAGGATGCATTTTTGAAGAAGGTGACGTCCGCGAAAACAAACTCTTTGCGCAGAACGGGGTAAAAGCAACAATAGCTTTTTTGAGTTGTCGAGGACCCCAAAAAGACACATTTTGTGGAACAGGGGGTAAAGCTTATCACGGGTAGCGGACGGAGCATGCACAAAATCCGTACACCCAAAGATACGGAGAGGAAGAGGAAAGGGTTCCTTGCCCGGGTAGAGAATGGAGGTTTTGCCGTAGAGAATCGAAGAGGGAATGTGATTGATGAGATAGCAGGCGAGGAGAATAGCATAGCACCAGTAGGAGCGAGGCACCTGCATCTGCGTCATGAGAGTGCGAGTGATATCGAAGAGATGATGGTTTTTACGCTCCACCGCCCCATTTTGCTGGGAGGTGTAAACACAGCTGGTCTGATGAATAAGACCATGTTGCAAACAAAAAGACGAAAACTCATGACTGAGATATTCTTTAGCATTATCAGAGCGTAGTACTTTAATAGAAATAACAAGCTGAGTTTTAATCATATTATAAAAGGATTGCCATACAGATAAGAGTTCAGAGAGATCTTTTAATAGATACACCCAGGTACATCTAGAGAAATCATCAATAAAAGTTACAAAGTAAGAACTACCCCGACCAACGGTGAGAGTAGGAGCAGAACCCCAGACATCAGAATGAATGAGATAAAAAGGGCGAGAGGAACCACAACCTTGCTTTGGCGGGAAGGAGGAGCGGTGATGTTTGCCAAGCTGACACGCATCACAGTTGAGCGGAGGACTGTTCTGAGGTAAGTGGGAAAGAAGCTGACGAAGAATCCGAGGAGGAGGATTTCCAAGGCGAAGATGCCATTGAAGCAGATCGGTAGACGAGGAAGAGAAGGCGGACAAAGCGGAAACAATGTCGAGGAAGTAGAGGCCGCCGCTCTAAGACCCAGTAGCAATCGTCCGTTGGGTCCTCGGGTCCTGAAAACAACAAGAAGTAGGAGTAAATAAGACATAGCACTGAAGTTGCTTGCATAAAGTAGTAACAGATAACAAACTGTAAGGGAACTTCGGGACATAGAGAGTGTCTGCTAAGTAAAGTGACGGGGTGACTTAAACCATGCCCGTCCCATGAACCGGGGAAGGTGAACCATCCGCAATAAGAACCGGGGGTAACCGATCATGCGTTTCTAAGAGAGAGAAGCATTGAGGGTCTCCGGTCATGTGATTTGTAGCACCAAAGTCAATCAACCATTTACCTTGGGTAACAACGTGTGCACTACCTGAGGTCGTGGCCACAGAAGCAGATAGCCGAGAGGAGGTATAGGTTGAGGAAGAAGTATCACTAGAGGGACGAAGATGAGGATGTTTCTGCCAGCAGCGGTCAACAGAGTGGCTGGTACGACCACAGTGAGAGTAGAGGAACCTTGACGGACCTCACATGCCTGACTGACTGCGGCCACTAGTGCCACCCCACTGAACTTGGTGAGCATAAGTTTCCTGTGGAGGAGGGGAGGACAACAGAGGATGCTGGAGCAGCAAAGTAACAGCGGCGATGTGAGCCGCGATGGCATCCAAAGTGGGAGACTCTGCTTCTCCCAAGACTTTCTGGCGGATCATATAAAAAGACTCAAGGAGTCGCAGAAGATAACAAACAACCAAGAGTTCCTGGAAGTGTTTGTGCTGCTCGGCCAAGTCCGCGGAGAAGGGGCGATTCTGGAGAATTTCGGCGCCAAGAGCCTTAACTTGTTGATAAGACGCAGCAGAAGACATGGAAGGACGAGCGAAGAGATCCGCATAGAGAGTATAAATACGGGATGTTTGGGCCCCCTTCAAGTAGAGAGCAGCAAGGTGAAGCCATGCGGTCTTGACCGTCTCATCATGGCGTATGACAGGAAGGCATTCATCGGAGAGGCTGTTAGCCAACCAAGTGCGGCAAGCGCATCACTGGAATCCCAGTCATCAAATTCAGCAGAGTTTGGAGGAGGAGGGTCATGGGCGAGGTGATGACGTTTGCGCTGAGAGCGAAGAAGAAAGGTGAAAGAAACACTCAAATCCGAATAGTTGTAACCAACTAGTTTAGAAACTGTGCCAAGGTTTCCGTAATAAGTAGAAGGAGGAGACGGAGCCGGATTGGCGATAGGAGTGGTGGCAGTTGAATTCTCAGAAATAGCCATAGAAGAAAGCAACAGGAGGTTGCGCGGTTAGGAAACAAGCCGCGGGAAAGAAGAAGGAGAGCTGCAGCGGTCACGATGTCAGATACTAGCAGCCAGAAAAGCCACGAACAAGCCGCAGAACCAAGCAGAGGGAAAGAAGTCTGGCGGCTAGAAGACAGAACGCGCGAACAGAAGAGGGGGTTGCTGGGAGTAGAAAGGCGAAACAGGAAAAAAAACAGGTCGTGATGGCAGGTTGCGGCGACAAAGAGGAGGAGGAGGGCGCGGCGACAAGAACAGGTCACAAGCAAGGAGCAAGCAAAAGAAACAGGCCGCACGAACAGGGCGCAAGCAAACAGGCGAAAGAAACAAGCCGCGAAAACAGGTCGCGAGAATAAGAAGAAGCAAGTCGCGCGGACAGGTCGCGCGGTCAGAGAGGGGCACAGAATCAGGAGGAGAAAGTCGAGTCCTCTGATCCCATGTGAAAGTAGCGAAAAACGACTAGAAAACAAGCCAGAACTTTGAATAATGAAAGTTTTATTATCCAAAAAGATATCATTTACAAAGGTATTGCCTCCCTTTTATAGAATGGAGGAGATGGGAGAGAGTTCAAACTAACAATGTGGGACTAAAAAAATGTCCAGAGACTGTGCGGTTAGAAACAAGCAGACCGCACAAGCCGCGCGGTTAGACATTGGGCTAACCGCTCGGCAATACCAGAGAAATAGAGCGAGATGTTCTAGGGGACCGCTAGACCGCCCGATCTCCAAGCCACTGGAGACAATCCGCCAGACCGCCGGATAAAAACTGCAACATCCTGGAAATCAACTCGCTGAAGAGTAACCGTTAGACCGCGCGGTCTACAACCCGCCAGGCTCAAACTGCCAGACTGCCCAGTCTCATACTTCAACACACAGTACTGTCAAATTCATTTAAATTTGCTTGACAAATGTCTTGAAGACATCAAGGGTTTCAAATTTATTCCTTAAGAAAGAACACCTAAGAAAATCTGGAAAAGTCATTAACAACCACAAGGGTGTAGACTTTCCAACCTAGACTTTGAAATATCATATGACCAAACAAGTCCATATGCAGGAGGTATAGGCACCTCACTGAGTCATTGACCCCCAAAGCTCTTGAAGGAGGTCCTTGTCTGTTTGCCCTTCTGGAATGCAGAGCAGATACCCTCCTTAGTGCATTTGAACTTGGGACCATTCCTAACTAGCTCATCACTAAAGAGCTTGCATATGGTCTTGTAGTTCAAATAAGTCAGCCACTTGTGCCATTGGACACAATATGAGACTTTCTCATTTGTAACTAGGCATATTGGAGAGTCCTTACTTACACATAAAAAATTAAGACAATAGACATTTCCTCTCCTAGTGCTTGTCAAGATGACCCCTTGGACACTTGACCTCCGAATTTGGCACTCATCCTTGAGAAATGAAATGTTATAGCCAAGATCACATAGTTAGCTTATGCTTATGAAGTTGTATTGTAAACCTTACACATAAGCTACTTGTGTGATAGTGATTATGCCATTTGTTATCGTACCATACCCTTTAGTCACTCCCCTATCTGAACCACCAAAGATTACTTTGGGTCCATTCTATACTAGAGTGTAGTCATTTAGATTGCTACTTGTTCCAAGTATGTGCCTGGAACATCCACTGTCCAAGTACCATATAGGTGTATGGCCACTTGTACTAACCTGCAAGACATAAATCAGTTAACCTTAGGACCCCAATTCTTTTTGGGTCCTAGGTGCAAGTTAGTCTGATAACGAACCTGCCTACCTGCAGTTCTTCTTACAGTTAAGCGCTCTCTTGCTCTTGGCACACTTGGATTGTGCAAGTAATAAATAGCATAGTGGCCCACCTTGCCACAACACTAGCACTCATGGATCTTGTACCTTCTTTTGAGAGCTATTCTTGTCGCTATGCTGACAGCAGCTCTCAATCAAGAAGGTACATCAGTAATCTTATTCTTGTATCTTCCAGCCACTGTCTGACTTGGTGTATGTCTGACGGTAGAAGTACTTGGAATATCTTGAGCCCTACTAGCGGTAGTCTTATTTCATGAAAACATACTCTTTATGGCCTCAAACATCCCCAAGTATGGCTTGCTGACAAACTTACCCCTGGTCATATTTTGAGTAGGGAGATCTTCGGAACATGCAGCTACCTTGTTCTTGAGTGTAGGGGATGGTGAACCAAACACAAATTGTCCATGATGGGCCATTTGGATTTCCTTATGGGGGGCCTTGAAGGCACTTATACCCCTGTTATATCTTCTACCATAGTGGTGAACATCATTGTTCCCTTTGGTAGATCTACCATTCATCCAGTGACCATTGATACTTTCTTGGGCATACTAGTTTGACGGTAGTAGCACTCTCTTGAATGGAATAGGAGGCTTGGAGGCAAGTGGTTATACAGGTGTTTTGCCCTTTCCTTTGGGATTGGTAACTCTTGTAGGTCCCTTGAATCCCAACCCCTTCTTACCCTTTTGGGAGGAGAAGGAATCTATCAAGGGCAGTACTGAACTGGGCTTAGAGTAGCCAGCCACTATCATTTTATCCCTCTCTATAAGTACTTTCAGGTCCCATATTCGATTTTCTTGGTACTCTATGGTGCCTATCTGGATGAAGGAAATAGTTTCTAATTCACTAATTTCCCTCATTTTCTGATCTACAGGGGATGCTTAGTCTGCATGCTAGGAAGCATCAAGCTGAAGAGAAGAAATCTTCTTAGCTTGCATCATAGCCAGCAACTTGCTTTTCTTGAAAGAATTCAGCAAGACACCATACTTGTCAATAATAAAATTTACATCTTCTATAGATTCTGACCCATCTTCATCATAGGATGGAAATTCCTCTGACTCAAGACTGGTTTCATAACCAGTTTTAGTGGAGTGATTTGAATGAGAATGTACCTTGACTTGACCAGGCTGATCCTGGCTAGATTCCTCATCTATCATGGCCATTAGTCCATAACAGCAACTGTCTTCTTATTTTCTTCATCCACCTCTATATAACTATCTAGTTATGATAGAGGGTCCCTGATTTCTATCCTGCCAGTAGGATAATCTTCAACTTCTACAACAGTAGCTAGCCCAAAGTAGGCTTTCTCTTCTTGTTCAGATTCTGAAGAAGATGACTCACCATCAGTCCAGCTCTTCTCATTCTTAGCCACAAAGGAATTTTCCTTCTTGCCCTTATGCTGATGTGGGTGCTTCTTCTCTCCATCCTCTCTTCTCTTTACTGGGCAGTCGGCTACAACATTCTCTGGCTTGTTACAGCAGTAGCAGATAACATTAGTAGAAATCTGTTTACTAGGTTTCGAACCATACCTGTCCTCCTTGGAAGATTTCTTCTTTCCCTTGTAGTAATCCTCCTTGTGATGAGAGGATGAGGAGGGTCTACTCTTCCTCTGCTTATTCATCATGAACTTCTAGAATTCTCTGGAGAAGATAGCTAAGTATTCAACAGACATGTGGCAGTCTGATGTGCATGTCTCTGATTCATCGGAGCCTGACTCAGCATCCCTCCTTGGTAGAGATGGATTCATCTCCTGCTTCTCCTTGTGGCTTCAGCTTTGAATGCCACAGACTTCTCTCTATCCTGGGACTTGCTGTTGGTCTACTCTTCTTTCCTGACAGATAGCTACATCTCATATGACAGCAGCTTTCCAAATAGGGTGTGAGGTGGAGTATCACCCAGCTTTGCCACCTTTCTGATGGCACATATCTTTATCGTCCAATCTCTAGTGAGAGATCTTAGGTACTTATCATTGAGCTCATAATGACTAAATAGCCTCCCATAGTTCTTCAGCTCATTCACAATCCTAAAAAACTTTTCATAGCAGGTGGCTATATTGTCTCCTTTGGACTGCCTGAAAGCCTAATATTCCTGGTTGAGCATGGAATTCTTATCATCTCTTACTTCCTCTATCCCCTCCATATAGATCACTAGTATGTCCCGCATTTCCTTTGCAGTTGTGCAGTAGATCAGATCTTAAGGGTAGAATCATAAATAGAACTGAAAATGATATTCTGAT
Source organism: Platanthera zijinensis (assembly GCA_039513925.1). Lineage (NCBI taxonomy): Eukaryota > Viridiplantae > Streptophyta > Magnoliopsida > Asparagales > Orchidaceae > Platanthera > Platanthera zijinensis. Next base: position 98,785,922 of record CM077091.1, read on the forward strand.
CCCTCTTGTCCATGGTGACAAGGATGACTTCATCCTTTGTCACCTATGCATACGTCTTAAGTGTCTGATCATTTACATTCAGAACTAACACTTTCATGGGGATGAAAGGTCCCTCCATAACAGTAATAAAGATCCTAGGGTCAGTTGCTTCCATGAATAGCCTAACCCTCTCCTTCTAGATTCCAAATCCTTCCTTCCTACAGATTGAAAGTTTCATGGCACCCAACTCCTTATATTTCACTCCTGAACCCATAAGGACAGACTTGTAGCGAACCTTGGAGATCTGCTCAGACTTTTAAGCCTTTATTAAGCAACCTCCCTCTGATACCACTTGAAAGTCTTTGTTTTCAAGGTCAGCTAAAAACTTAGAGGGGGGTGAATAGGTTTTTTGTCTTTCTTTAAATCTTTTAGACATTTACCTGATTGTGCTGCACTTAGTGATTAGGTTATTTTAGCTTTCAAGATTAATCACAGACGACACAGTTGTTTTATAGTAGTTCCCCGGATTATGGGTATGTCCATCGTCCCTCTCTGCCTTTCTAACAGTATGTTAGACAAGGATCTTCCCCAATACTTATCTCCTTAAAATCTTACAACTCAATCTCGTAGGACCACTCAGTCTTCTTCAAGACCTACTGCTCAGGCACAAGGCCCTACAACTCAGTGATTTAAAAACCACCTACCTCAGGCCAATGGCCCTATAACTCAGGCTGTGCGGACAGCCCTACACTCAGATCCAAAATGGATCCTACACTCATACTAATAAATGATCCTACCTCGGCCTTTATAACACAGGCTTACAACTCAGATTCTACACAGAATCCTACCACTCGGCCTTTAAATAAAGGCTTACAGCTCAGATCCTAGACAGGATCCTATAACGAGAATGTAAGGTTGATTGTGTTGAATTGACACCAGAGTAATTACTCTGTGTCCACTTCTTACTGGGTTGAGTAGATTTCAGCCCTAGCTTCTGTTGATGAAGACTATGGAGATAACAGTTCTATTCTTCTTCAATCAGCTACCTTTTCCTACAGAACTTGATTGATTTGCCTCTTCTTCTTCCTTCTCAAAAATTGCTTCTGAACATATTATCGCAGATGTAGATTACTCTAGCTATCTCTTTTTCTTTCAGGTTCTCTGTGCTGAACAACTTCTTCAGGATCGACAAGAATGGCGAGGAAGAAGATGGAGTTCGACACAATGCGTTGACAGAAAACCCTAAAAGATAACTTCCTCGTCGCGGATTAATCCTTTTTATTAGGAGCCATCTAACGGCTCTTTAGACTAGTGGGCCAACCATTAATAGATGCTTTACAGCCTTACTTTTACAGAGCAAGTCAAACAACTTTCTGTTGGCACCGTTTGTCGTGTACAGTAGACATCCCACAAAGAATTCAAATTATGTTGTCTTGTTGACTTTGCTGACATCACCACTTGTGGACATAGCAAAATTTTCAGAATCAACTCAGGCATTGAGTGACGTTGAGTGAAAGGCCTTCGCTCAATAATTCTGGACTTAGCCATACAGCGGCTTCCTTAGGCATTGGTTGGCGTTGAGAGAATGGCCTTCACTCAATGCTTTTAGACTTGTCCTAACTTCTGCTGTTGGGCGGTGAGTGAATGGCCTACACTAAACACTTTTAGACTTGTCCCAAATTCTGATATTAGGCGTTGAGTGGCGTTGAGTGAATGGTCTTCACTCAACGCTTTTTGCCTTAGCAATTTCTCAGAAACTTTCCATCTTGGTGAGGCGTTGAGTGAACTGGCTTCACTCAATTCTTTCTACTTCTTCCTCATCTTTTGACTTGACATTGAGTTATCTAGCTTCAATCAACGCTTTTGGACTTTAGGCTTTGAATTCTTGAGCTTGTCTCAATGCTATTTATTATCTGGCGTTGAGTGAACCGGCAAGACGTTGAGTGAACTGGCTTCACTCAACGCTTCTGGACTTAGCTGAGTTTTCTTTGCCAGAAACTTCGGGGATTTGACTGAGGCAGCTTTACTCGACGAATATGTTGCCTGGCATTGAGTGAGTAAACATCACTCAACGCATGTGGACTTAGCAACTTTTCTGTCTTTTATTGATGAGGCTTTGACAGATCCTGCTGTATTCAGCTCCTTTTGTGTTATGGCATTGAGTGAACTATCTTCATTCAATTCTTGTGGACTTAGGCACTTTTTTGTCTATCCAGCCAACAATTTTGTGTCCACATATCCAATCAATGTGATAAGGACTAACCTGCATGCATGAACTTACACACACATCAAATACAACTATGTGTATATGATTAACTTGTTTGACTTCTTCAAATCAAAGCCATTGGGATCAATGGACCCAACAATCTCCACCTATTTGAAGATGTCAAAACCATTGAATAAATTACTTTTTCAATGACATACCATATAAGCAGTAATAACATATTATTGTCAATAAGATGAAGGTTACCTACTCCCCCTGGAGGGTTACATACTCCGCCTGTTTTGCGGCATTTTCTATCTCCATAACTTTCTCACCCTATCTTTTTGCCATATTTGAGCTTGATCAATCCTTTAGCTTCTATCCATGATGCCTCTTTGGTCAATCCTTTCTCTCCCCCTTTTTGACTGCTTCAGATAGTCAGGGAGGTGCTTGAATGCTTGTATGTTCTCCCCCTAGCTGATTGTAGATGACCTGCTGATGCAGCTGCTAGCTTCCTCTCATTATGAGGCCAGAACTACCCTTGCAGTTGCTGTACTTGCTCCCCCTCAATAGGACCATCTTCTGTCACCATACTAATACCTAAGGTGGATCTGGTGCACCAACAACAAGATTGAAGGGAAAGGCTCCTCTCAAAGGAGCTGCTCCTAGTAGAAACCTTATGGCTAAGCAATTCAATGCACATTATACTCATGGCCATAGACAAGCTCTAATGTCAGTAAATGCCTATCCATTGGAACATAAGCATCTTTTGACTGATGTATCACCAAGGAGAAGGTACAACATGTTTAACTATTGGTGCTTGGAAAAATATAGCACTTTATTATTGATAGGTGCTATAACTCTATAGCATCTCCTGCCAAGAAGTTTATCCCAATCAAGTTTATTTCTTCTATAGAAAAAATGGCAAATGCTAACAAGAACCAAGAACCAAAACTTGTTTGGGTTCCTAAGATAAAATGATTATATCTTATAGGTATGTCCAATGACTAATTTGATGCCAATCTGGTACTTAGAGAGTGGATGTTCCCGACATATGACTGGAATAAGAAGCCTTTTGAAAGATTTTACTCCAGTGAAAGATGGACCCAAAGTTATATTTGGTAGTTATAGAGATGGGTAACCAAAGGTTATGGAAATATTTCTAATGGCATATTCACAATCTCAAAAGTAGCCTATGTGTAAGGAATTCAACACAATCTGATCAATATAAGTCAACTTTATGATCTAGGCTATGTCATTGATTTCCACAAGGACAAGTGCCAAATCAAAAGATCAAGTGACCAAGAGGTCATCTTCACACGCACTAGGAGTGGAAACATTTATTATTTACATTTTATCTATTTAAGTAATGTTTGTTCAGTTTGTCTGGTAGAAAATGTGAAGGACTCCTTCTATGTGCAATGGAACCAGAGGCTTGATCACATGAACTATAAGACTATCAGTAAGCTATTCTCATAATATTTGGTAAGGAATGGTCCCAAGTTTAAATGCACCAAAGTAGGTGTTTGTTCTGCCTACCAAAAGGGTAAGCAAACAATGGCCAACTTTAAAAGCATTAGGTCCAAAGACTCTTAAAGGTGTCACTACCTATTACACATGGACTTGTTTGGCCATATGCCAATTCACAATCTAGGTAGAAAAGCCTACACTTTTGTGATAGTTGATGACTACTCCAGGTTTGCCTGGGTATTCTTTCTGAAGAAAAAGTTTGAGACCTTTGGCAACTTTGTGTCATTTGTAAAGCAAACTCAAAATGAAAAAATATGCATTGTGGTCAAAATAAGAAGTCACCATGATATAGAGTTTCAGTCTGAATACATGATAGATTTCTGCAAAGAACAAGGGATCTTTCAAGAATTCTCTTCACCTAGAACACCTCAACAAAATGAAATAGCTGATAGGAAGAATAGAACTATAATAGAGGCTAGAAGTACTATGCCGAGTGACACTTCACTCCCAGAATATTTTTGGGCTAAAGCTGTCAATGCAGCATGTCATGTCTAGAATAGGGCTTCCATAAACAAATATCACAACAAGACTCCCTATGAGATCATGAAAGGCAGAAAACCAAACCTAGACTACTTTAGGATCTTTGGAAGCAAATGTTATGTGCTTAATATTTGTAAATCATACTTGACTAAATTTGTTGAGAAATCCTATGAGGGGATTCTTATTTGTTATAGCAACCATAGCAAGGACTATAGGATTTACAACTTGAAAAGTCAGGTTGTTGAAGAAACCACTAATGTTGTATTTGATTAAACAACCATGATTCTCAATGGGCAGCAAGGCTCTTCTAGTTCTGTAGGTACAAAAACTAAGCTTAAGGAGCTGACTCTTGAAGATACCACTCCTATAGAGGTAGATCAATAAATTGATGTATCAACTCAAGAAGAAGATCCTACTAAAGAGCATGAATAAAAGGTTACTCAGCCTAATTCGGCTCATCCTCAAGAAGCTGTTCAAGTACTCCTAATTGCAGTTAGACACCTAAGAGATCATCCTAGTGAATTGATAATTGGGGATGCAAGTCAAGGTGTGACCAAAAGAAGTAAGCTTCAAAATGTGGCAATGTACTCCAAATTTATTTCTCAAGTAGAGCCCAAGAACTTTGAAGAAGCCAACATAGATCCATTGTGGATAGTAGCTATACAAGAGGAACTGAACCAATTCAAAAGATGCAATGTTTGGAATTTTGTTCCTAAAACTAAAGGACACAACATCATTGGAACAAAAAGGATTTTCAAAAACAAGTTAGAAGAAAATGGTGTTATATTCAAGAACAAAGCTAGACTGGTTGCTAAAGGATACATGCAAGAAGAAGGTATTGATTTTGATCAAACCTTTGCACCGGTAGCTAGGCTAGAAGCCATAAGGTTATTCCTTGTATATTCTGCACACAAAGGATTCAAGGTCTACGAAATGGATGTGAAGTTTGTCTTCCTTAATGGTGATCTTAAAGAAGAGATCTAGGTTGAGCAACCCTCAGGTTTTATCAATCAACCTTTCCTGATTATGTTTATTCTTTAAGAAAATCTTTATATGGGTTAAAACAGGCTCCTAGAGCTTGGTATGAAACCATATCTAGCTTTCTTATTGAGAATAAGTTCTCAAGGGAAAAGATAGATAAGACATTATTTCTTAGGGAGTCAAAGGAAAGAGTATCCGAGTCCAAATTTATGTTCATGACATAATTTTTGGGTCTACAAATGAAAGCCTTTGCAAAAAGTTTTTAAAACTTATGAAAGTGCAATTTGAAATGAGCAGTATGGATGAACTCAAGTATTTCTTGGTTCTCCAAGTAAGTTAATTTGAAGATGGCATGTTCATCTCTCATACATAGTTCACCAAGGAGCTAATCAAAAAGGTTTGGCATGGACAATGCCTCTACCATGAAAACTCCTACGGGATCTAGTATGTCACTACACAAGGATGAAAGTGGGAAACCAATTGATGAAACCTTGTAAAGGGGCATAATAGGTTCCCTTCTATATTGACTACCAGTAAACCAGACATTATGTTTGCTATATGTGTTTGTGCTAGGTACTAGACAAACCCTAAAGAGTCTCACTATACTGCTATAAAAAGGATATTGAGATATCTTAAGGGCACACCAAATCTTGCCCTTTGGTACCTAAGGAATAATGACTTTGATCTAATTGGTTATTCAGATGCATATTTTGCAGGATGTAAAGAAGACAGAAAGAGTACATCTGGAACCTGCCAATTCCTAGGCAGAAGGCTTGTGTCTTGGAGCAGCAAGAAGCAAACAAGTGTGGCAATTTCAACTACATAATTAGAATACATTCCAGCAGGAAGTTATTGTGCTCAGCTTCTTTGGATTCAACATAAACAACAAGATTATAATATCCAGATAAGTCAAACTCTATTATTCTGTGACTCTTCTAATGTAATTTCAATTGCTAAGAATCTTGTGTCACACAGCAGGACTAAGCATATTGAAATTAGATATCACTTCTTAAGAGAGCATGTTGAAATAGAAAATATTAGCCTTGAGTTTGTCCACACAGACAAATAAGTAGCTGTTATTTTTACCAAGCCTCTTGATGAAGCCAAATTTTATTTCTTCAAATTTGAATTGGGAATGTTAAATTTGAGTGATATTGTTGGTCACATTTTTTTTTGTTCTGTACTAACCCTTTTTGCAAATAAACTATAGAGATAAATTGTTTATAATAAAATGTTTACTTCATCACAAAAAGTATAACGGGCTTTAAAAAAATACTCCTATTTAAAGTAAATCTCGTCTTTGATTGAAATAAAATCAATCACGCAGGTACGTATCTCTTGAACTTCTAAATTTGTGGTTTATATAAATAGGTGATCATGTCTAGAATAGAATTTCACGTACATTAGCCCTATTCAAAACTCCCATATGACAAACCCTTGAGCTCTCTTGCACTCGTTCAACTTCTCATCTTTCTCTAAGATTTAATGGTGCCCAAAGCCGTCGACTTCCTGTTCGAAGGTTCCGAACTGGTTTGAAATGGGTTCAATGATGCTCTAGAGGAAATTCAGTACGTAGTACATCTTCTTTCTATTGTAGGACTTGAGTTCATTCTTTCTAAACCAATAGTGATATGGAAAAGAGAAGTATTAGAACTGTATGCAAATACAGAGGTGAACACTACAGAAACTAAGATAACATCAACTGTATGGGACAGGGAAATTCACTTGACTGCTAGGAAAATTCGCGAAGCTCTGCGATTACCCAAAATGAAATCCTTTGAGGAAGAGGATTTGGTTCTTCTGGAAGATGTAAATTCATCCATAAAGTGGTGTGGTTTATCCTCCAAAACTACAAGCACTCTCCTAAGGAAAGAGATGAATCAGCAAGGGAAATTCCTTGTTGATGTCATGGGAAAGGCATTAATCTATAAGCTTGGCTCACATGAAAAGATATCCGGGAAAATGTTTGAGTTAATGACCAGGATAATTCTAAAGAAGAAGACTTATTGGGAAAGGATTTTTCTTGATAGAATCATAGAGTACATTCCAGAACCCAATCTAGGAAGAATCTTATCTCTATTTCTTACAAACTCAGCTCCAGACCTTTTCACAAGGAAAATTGGATCTAAGATCCAACATATGAGAAGAATAGACATCAGGATGCTAGAAAGATGGGAAAGGGTTTTGACTAAGGCATCCCAAAATACTGAGAGATGATCAAATAAAAAGAATGACAAATCAGCTACGTGCTCTCAGAATCCTGAGTCTTCTAAAAGAAACTCAGAAGATGACAGTGACTCTGGAACCAGTCAAGAAGATACAAGAGTAGAATCTAGCTCAGATGCTGGAGAAATTCAAACATCTGAACATCAAGTCTCACCAAGAATCTCTCATGAAGTATAAGTAAACAACCATATGTTTGATGCACAGACAAGGACAAATGTCTTTTCCCAAGGGGAGCTTCCAGATCATCCTCCATTGTCAGAAAAGGATCTTCACATTGACCTTGACAATATTTTGGACAATCTCTAAGACACGTTGAATGCTGACAAGACCAACTGTGAACCAGCTAATACAGTGCACAAAGAAATTATAGATTCTCCTGTTATAGATATTACAGTTCAAAGTGGAATGGTATCTACACTTTAGGGGGAGTCTCACCAGGAAAACCCAACTAAGGACATGGAAAGAACACTTGAAGATGTTGTTGTTAAGGAGGGGAGATTCACTCTGAACTCCAAAATCAAGAACTTGAAGTTGTGAAGGAACTCAACCTTCAAACTCTAGATAGAGAAGCTTCTATGATAGTTGTTCATGAAGACAGTGGTGATAATATTCATGATGACTTCATTGATGTGACTTCTGAAGTAAGCAAGACTGTTGCCAGTACACAAAGACATTCTACTGAGGATGAGATGGTAGATACTCAAGCAAGATAAACTCTAAGGAAACTAGATGAAGAGGTACAGTCACCTCCTTCAGTATAGTTGAATACTGAAATGATAGGGACATTCCTAGCCAAGATCAACAGTCTTCTTGATGCGCAAAGGAAGAAGTTGGAGGAGTATGTGGACAATTTCATCAAAGAGTTAAGAAAGGAAATTTCTTTTTAAAATAAGTGTATCAGGTTTGAAATGAATCTGCTCAGAAACAACATGGTATCTTTATTCCAGAAAGCATCACCTTTTGTGGACTATATAGCACAATAGCTAAAGAACTTTCAAGATTCCAAGTCCAACATTCTAATCAATCTGTACAATACAACCGAGAGTAAGAAAATGATGTCAGATACCTTATAAGGAAGATTGATAGACATTCAGGACTCCCAATCAATTATTCTGACAAATTAGGTCAGCATAGGGAAGAATATGGTAGAGATCTTTGAGAAAACTATAATCAAGATGGATGCTTATACTCAGATCTTAGATGATCACATGTTATAATTGAAATGACATGTCACTAAAGGAGTAAACCATTTGGACAACCAAGTATACTAGTGCAAAGATATTGTCTGCAACCTCCTATGTGAAGAAGTCATAAAGGTGGAGAAGTTAATGATTAGGGCCACTGGAGATATTATAGTATGGACTTCAAACTCAATCAGAGTGGCTATGGGACTTGAACCAATCAATTATAATGAGGAAACAAATGTTGCAGTTCAGGACAGTGCTCCAAAAGATGATTCTGATGTTCAAGAATATCTGTTTATTGATATAGATCTCAGTCCTCATCTTCTAGATGTTTCTAAGGGAAAACAGGTTACTGATGAGGAAGAAGTAAGGCTTAAAAGGAAAAAATAGAGAAGAGATGGAATCAAGACCAGATTTTGATCCTTGGACTCTAAAGTCCAGTCACATAATTCTTACTGCTTGGGAACAAGTCAAAGACAATGATACTGATAGATACAAGTTGTATGGTACGGTGGAATGGTCCAAGTATGTGAAACAATAAGAATCCAAGAAGAAGTTCTGGAGGGAGCAAAATTATGGTAAAGCTGCCAAGGATGTTGTATGCCCTCTCAGATACTATCCTAAACCTTTTGGATACTTTGAATGGCAAAGACAAAAGAAGAAGGAAGGTGCTAAGAGAGCAAGGGACATTGTCATCCAGGAACCAGAACCTTAGTTTCTTTTGAAATTTTATACATCTTAGGTTCCCAGGGCTATTACATGTGAACTTCTATTATAGATATTATTTGCTCTATTCTTTTAATGGTATCATGCCTTGAGATTTTATCTGCATTAATTTAAAATTTCTACAATGCAAAAATTATATTTTGTATTTAGAAGTATGTATATCATTGATAAAGTTTTTAAATTCTTCAAATAGAGGGAGATTGTTGGGTACATTATCCATTGTCCCTGATTTGAAGAGGCAACTCATGTTAATGATATACATAAGTATGTATTTGATTTGTATCCTTGTTTATTGTGTAGGAGTATAGCTGAAAGCTATCTCTTAGTTATGAGAAAGATTTATTTTGAAAGTTTATTTGTCTAAGTAAAAATGCATCAAGACAGCACACTTCACTCGACGCATGTGAAAAAAATGATGAGACACTTCAATTCACTTAACACTTGTTAGCTAGAACTCAAAAATTTAGCTAAGTCAAATGCATTGAGTAAACACAACTCAGTCGACGCATTTCTCAGGACTTAAATTTTCTACCAAAGAAAATGCACTGAGTAACTTCAACACACTCGAGACATTTCTCAGGACTCAGATTTTCTACCAAAGAAAATGCGTTGAGTAACTTCAACTCACTCGACGCATTTTTTCTGGAAAAAGATTTTTGATAAGTTCGAGACACTGAGTTAACAAATCTTTACTTGACACGTGTTCAGCTACCCAATATAAGGTTTTTATATCAAAGCAAGTCGCGTGATTGCGTTGACGTCATTAGAATTCAAATGATATGCCACGTCAGCAAGTAAAGATAGAAACAAACGGAATCTTTGGAAACACATTCTTGACGTAACTGCTTCCGCTTTCAATAACAGAATATAGCCATAGGGAACTTGCAATATATAGATGAAGATAAATCAATTCGGAGAAGATTGGACACACAAATTCAGGAATAAAAAGAGGAGAAGTTTTCAAAATTCGAAAGCGATTGATCAAGTGCTTGAGCAATTTTTCTCAAGAAGTCCAATGCACTCAGATCGTCTCTGATAGATATTCTCCAAGAGCTTATCAAGAAAATCTTCCTTCTTCTTTTAGTTCTAAATCTAATTCATCCACAAAATTTTAATAAGGGAAAATTTGTGTCTCCAAAGATCTACTTCAATAACACAGGCCTAGGCCTCCTTAAAGAGCATTCAATTAACTGTGCTCTTTGTAGAGATTGAGAAATTAGATGACTCCAATTGTTTTATTTCTTGATTCTATAAGTTGTAACAAAAACCATACAACCATTTCTGGTAGGATCTTCTTTGATCTGAGAGTAAGGCTTTTCTGGCCTGAGGTAGGATCTGTTTAGATATGAGTTTGTAAGCTAAATTTATAAATGCTGAGAGGTAGGGCTGGTTTATAGCCTAAGTGTATGATTCTTAAGTGAACTTGAGGTAGGAGATTTGTCTATATCTCTGAGGTAGAACTGTGTTGCAGTCTGAGTGTATGATCTAGGTGGGATATGAGTTGTATGATCATTTTGATCTGAGTTTTTGGAGGAGTTAGCCGAAGCTAGTTCTCTGCTAGATAGGCAAAGGGGAAGTGGATGTACCCAGGATTGGGGAATCACTATAAATCTTATGTGTTGTGCTTGTGCTTTCATTTCCTCTGAATACTTGTGCAAACATCAAGAAATTTATTCAAAACCAAAAAAGAACTCAAAAAAACCTATTCACCCCCTCCCTCTAGGTGTTTTCTCTACCCTTCTTAGTCTTGCAGTCTCATCAAAACTTATCTAAACGCTAGAATTACTCAATTTAAAACAGAATGTAAATAGACAAACATATGCTCTTGCTATTACTGTCCTCAAGGATTTTCTATGAATGATGTTATACCTTAACTTAGGATGATATACCGTCATCTCTCGTCTCCTGTGCATATAACATGAATGCATGATCACTTAAATTTTCTTTTCAAATCATGTGTGTATGAGTGTCATCATGTAAATCTTAACTTAGCACTTGTGCTTAGCTATGTTATGTGGTACATGTTGTGTTATGCATTCTAATAAATGCCTTAATACATGTTTTGGGGAATATTGCCTTCAATGTTCCTTAGACTTGATTTTAAGAGGCATCACCCACAGCACTAAGAGCAAAATTTTATTTGATACTGTTCAAGTTCAGTATATGCAGGATGTTCCTTGGAATAAGGTTATACATGTGGTCTAGGAGTTGGTAACAGGTGGTCACAAAGCTGAAAGGTGGAAAGATCGAATGTAGTCTAAGTCCACAAGCATTGAGTGAAGTAGGTTCACTCAACGTCAAGTATCAAGGTAGTTAATAGATAGACAAAAAATCTATCTAAGTCCACAGGAGTTGAGTGAAGCAAGCTCACTCTGTAACATCCCATGTTACTTCTAGACCCCTTAACTTAGATTGGGTTGGGCATGGGGTGGGTGTTAGGGAAATTAGCTAGGTTTGACCCTAGGTAATGGGTTGTAGCCATGTGGGGCCCACTATAGGACCCAAGCCAAACTAGGTCAAACTAGCCAAAATATGAACCCTAGCCACACCATGACCCCACCACATTTCCCTAACCCTAAGGATAATCTAAGTGAACCCTAAGGCATGTCATTGGGTCACCCTTTGACCCTAATTGATTAAAGTCAACCTTAGCCTTAAGTTGGTCAAACCTACACCTAAAGGCCCAAATGGTCCAAGTGGGACATCCCCATGTCCCAACCCATGTTGGGTCATGCCATAGGGTCCATGACCCTCAAGTGGGGTCAGCCCACTAGCCATGTTGACCAAATCAACCTAAAAAGTCAACTTGGTAAAACATGTGGCATAAAGAAGAAAATGGGGGCTAAGCCCATTCCCCTTGGGTCAAGCCCACCAAACCTAGCCCATTATCAGCCCAAGGTGTCAAAGACCAGCCCTACCCCTCCAGATTTGGAGAGAGAGTGCATGCATGGGGGCATTTTGGAGAATTCACCAATAAGAGGAGAGAGAAAGTGGATTTAAGAGGAGGAGGCCATTTGGCCTTGGCTCCCTCTGCCCAAAGTATGTTGGTCGGCCACCCAAAAAGAATTTCAGAGGAATTTGGTTGCATGGTGGCCACTTGGCACCATGGGTGAAGCCTCCAAAGTTGAACCCGAGCTCACCTTTGAGTTAACTCCACATATAGCCCACCTCAGCCCAAATCACCCCCACCATTAGCTTTAGATAGAGGAAATGAGTGAAAATTGACTACTGGATTGAATAAATCAGTGGAGAAACCAGGATTTGAGCAGGAGATTGCCAGAGCTGCTCGGCCATGGAAAACCGCCACCGAAACCGCCGTCAAGTCCTGGAACAGGTCCGTTTCACCTCACCTCTACTCGCACTAGCTTTCTAGATCGACTAGGGGAGATATCGGGCTCAATTGAGCCCGATTCCATGTGAGGAAATGCGGAAAATACCGAGTTTTTCTTCTTGCTCGGGATTGCCGGAGGGGCCAATTCCGGCGGCCTCACCGCCGGGAAACGCTAGCCCCCACCTCAACGGAGGTGGTGGCGACAATCGCCGGTAGTGGTGGTGGCTCAACTGGCCGGAAATAGCCAGCAAAGGTGGCATAGTACGGGTTCATCCCAGCCATCGGCTGGAGGAAGGAGATGAACGGATGCCATTCGTTTAAATCCTATCTGATTTGATGAAATTAATTAATATGAATAGTGTTATTTTATCACACTTTTATATAGAGTTTTGCATGTTAAAAATAGGCCTCTTAAAGGCATTTCCAGAACATTAACCCTAAATAAAAGTTGTAGTCCTGTCTCTTAACTTCCATTTTCCACCCTAAACTTGAGATTTGGAGCTGTACAGCTCCCTGTAGGGCTGTTCTACTAGGACTGGTCCTAGGCAATGGCAGAAATTCAAATGCATGCTCAGGCCAAACCATATATCCACATGATCTAACATTTTGGTAAGATGCTTGTTAGGGTCATACTTAGACCATGTGAAAATATGAAAATTTTTGGAAGAAATTTTCTTATAGTTTTTGTCATAATACACAAATTTAAATTAATAAAATATTTGGAGTAATATGACTCCAAATGGCCCCAAATTTTGGTGGAAGGTCCTTGGGGACATATTATGTGCATGGTAAAATTATCAGCACATTTACACCACTGCATGTTGGGTTAACCAACTTGCATGTGTTGGCTATATATAGCTTTGGGGTGCAAATAGCAATTTTTGAAATATTGCATATTCAGCCTATTTGATACATTCAAAAATCATGTAACATATTCCAGAGGCTCATTAGAATAAAGTTTACCCCTCAAAGAGATTTTGGGATTTTTAGAAGCAAGAATCCTATTATTTGGAATTTTTGAAAGATAGGCCATTTAAGGATTAAAATTGGAAAATAGGGTCATTCAAGAGTTAAAATTTTCAAATCTTTGCCTTGAAATCAAAGGTGGTGGTTCCAAGGATAATTCGTTTCACCATAAGCGTGCCCTGAGTGCACGGAGCGTCTGGCACTAAGGCCGGCGTTTGTGATGATGTTGTGCATGAGAGCACTTGTTGTGATATATAATATATATGTTGTGATTGCGATGCATGCAGGGAAGGAACCACTTCCCCAGGTAAGGGGTAGGGTCGTTATAATTGGTTAGCTGAATGCTGACCGTTGCTTTATTTATCACCCTTGGGGTAGATGTCCATATGCAGGTGCTGACGGGTTGAATTGGATTGAGCGAGTTGAATCCCTTGTTACTTGTAGGCCTTTGAAGGTCGTGCGAAGAATTATATTTTCATGTGTGGCTGGATTGCGTGCCGATGTATGAAACCACACCTGTTAAGAGAAACATGTAAGTCCTTGAGCATTTGTCTATTTGTATACATTCCTGGTGATATATATAAATGTGTTGTTTATATATTTAGTTGACATTCAATATGATGTGTTCTTGCAAGTTAAAATCTTCCGCTAGAATGCTCTGAGTTAAGATGTGAGTAGAAAGTAATTTTGATATTCATACGTGATTCAGTCGTTTGTTTGTGAAATATGGCATGGGGCCCTGGTCGGACCCTCTGTTATATTCCATGTGACTGATGGAGGCATTACATTTGCAGCTCTAATTCTCCCTTATAAGCCTAATCCCTTCTTACCCTTTTGGAAGGAAAAGGAATCTATCAAAGGTAGTACTGTACTTAGTTTTGAAAACTTAGCCACTAGCTCCCTCTCCTTTTGGAGCTTACCTTCAAGATTCCTAATGTGATAATTCTTGAAGGTGATTGTGCCCATCTGAATAACAGTGATTTTTTTCAGCTTGCTGACTTCATTTATCTTCAGGTTCAGCATGTTTTTTGAGTCTGAAACAACCAGCTTTAGAGAGGCAATCTCCTCAGCCTGTTTTTTTGGCTAGGAGATTACTTCTCTTCAATGCTTGCAGGAGTTCACCATAATCATCAATCAATTGATCAACATCTCCTTCAGATTTAGAACCATCTTTATCTCTTGATGTAGATGCTTCTGACGCTATACTAGTTACATAATCTGACATAGAAGGTGTAGAATATACCTTAATAGGTCCAGACTGCTCCTGGATGGGTCCTTCCTCAATCAAAGTAATCAGCCCAAGGCAATGGCTGACTTCTTCTCCTTCTTCATATCTGGCAGCATCATTAGCTTCTCTAGTGATAGCTGTCAGCATCTCTAAGAAGTCTGCCTTTATAGATTCTTCTTCAGCAGAAAACAGCCCAATGTAGGCTTTAGCTTCATCTTCTTTTTCTGAAACTGATGATGAGGAGTCAGTCCAGCTCTTTTGCTTTTTAGAAATAAAGGATTTCTCCTTCTTTCCCTTCTGTTGATGTTCCTTCTTTTCTCCATCACCTTTTCTTTTGATAGGGAAATCAGCTATGATATGTCCTGGTTTGCTGCAATAATAACATACCACTTTTGAAGAAGTATGTTTACTTGGTTTAAAGCCATACCTGTCCTCTTTAGAGGATTTCTTCTTTCCCTTGTAGTAATCTTTCTTGGGATAAGAAGAATAGGATGGTCTGCTTCTCCAGTGCTTCTTATTCATAAAATTCTTAAATTGCATAGAGAAGGCAGCAAAGTCTTCATCAGAAATGTGGCAGTCTGATGTGCTGGTTTCTGAGCTTTCTGAGTCAGATTCAGCATCTCTCCTTGGTGGAGAAGGAGTATTTCTCCTGCTCTTCCTTTTTGCTTCAACTTTGAAGGCCACTGACTTGTCTTTGACAGTAGACTTGCGGATTTTCTCCTCCTCCTTTCTAGCAGTCAGTTGCATTTCATAAGATAGTAGCTTTCATAAGATAGTAGCTTTCCAAATATGGTTGCTGATTTATTTCAGGTATTTTTCTATATAACTCACCGATCTTGGAATTGCATGAAACATAGTCAGTAATGTTTTATGATCATAATAAGTCTCTGGTAATTTTTGTATAATTTTTTGACTATGAATTGTGGTACTCCCTTCATTACATCTAATTATTTGAATTGCCTTGAATTAATTATTTAGAGGTTAATACATTTATGAAAATCTGTGAAATCTGGTATTCACTGATATTTTGCTATTCATATAGTGTTCATAATATTTGGGTGTCCATAACTTAAGTAAATCTAGTACTTCATGTTCAAAATTACCCATGGCTTAATTTTTTGAAAAATTAAATAAATGCTAAATTAATTAGGAAAATTACAAGTTTCTGGATTTAGCCTAAATGTGTCATGATAGACCACCAATAATTATCTTAGGGCTTTTGGATAAAAATTTGGAGTATCTCCTATCATGTACATCATATAGCTTAGGTTGGTCTACATATAGTTAAACTGCAGAAATGGTAATACCATGTGGAAGTGGACATAGGGAGTTGGGGTTAATAGTTTACTTAATTTGTTGAAGTGAAAATGAGTTCATCTTTAGGATTCATGATGTGGAAGTATTGGGTTAACGAGTGTTAAATGGTACTCGGGATCGACAAAACATCGTCCTTCCTGTGGAGTGAGAGAGAGAGTCAAAATAAACTAGGGTTAGATTAAGTATAAATTTTAATGGGGTTGGCTATGGGTAGATACCAATAATAATAAGTACCTTGCGAAAGGGAGCTTTGGGCTTCAGCCTATCGTAGCTCCCAGTTCCCTCGAGTGCCCTTCACAGGGAATGTCTTGGGCAGTCCAAGGTTAACGTAAGCTCTAAGACTAAATGGAATACAAGAGTAATTAGAAGTACTCTATGATTACACTCACACTCAAACTCCTCGGTGTTGTTGGACTTAGGTTGATTCTCACGTGCGGTAGGCTCGGTGGTTTTGGTGATGGGCAGGTTAACCCGACGAGCCGATGGCTTAGTAGATATTTATTACGGACCGGTTAGTCTGGGGAGCTTTGGCTCGGGGGGAAATACATTAATGTTGCATGTGCATAAAACATAAGGTGGTGGTTCTTCGTTATTGGATGGTAGTCGTACCGACACCAATACGTATGACTTGGCAAGTGTGGTTTAGCACTTAGCCAAATAAAGTTTCGGTGCGCCAGCCGGCAAGAGTACGCAGGAGCTCCCCTTAGTGCACCAACGTTGAGGCATACGATAGGTCTGAGTGGTAGTGCTGATACCGGTTTAGAGGTGGGTTAGGCCTCAGCCCACCACTTCCATTTTCCACTACGGAGGTATCCTGGGAGGTTAGGCTCCAGAAAGGGGTAACTAATGGTCTGTGTGCACGGAGTCGGGTGTGTGTGTTGCACTTGCATGTTCTTATCATATCATACTTGCATGACATAGCATAATCATTACATATAACCCTTGACACCTATTGTATAAATTTGTATAGGACACTTTATACAATAGGCCTTGCAAAACGACCCCTTGGTCTATAGGTTTGTATGGGCACTCTTATAGGTCATGGTTACTTACTTAGTCTACCTTCTTGTACTTTACTTGCACACCTTGTTCATGTGTATATACATATTGCTTACTTACTATTTGCTTACTTGTACTTGCTGTGATTTTATGCTCATGATAGACTAGTTCCACTATCACCTGCTTACTTTTGTTACTCTCCACCTTAAATACCTTCCCTTTCCTTCTCCCCGCTCGGTGCCTAGGAGTCATTTTGGGAGGGATGGGTGATGATAGGACTTAGTCTTTTAGATTAACGGTCATTTACCAAATCATTTTAGGGGATCGTGGAGCCGAACCTAGAGATGTAGCCCCAAAGGTCGGTGCGCTGTGAGATGGGACAGTCTAGCACGGGAGTTCAGGCAGCAGAGACAGTTAGTCCTGATCATTAGTAGTTACTATATATTTGCTTCCGCATTGAGTGACTTGTAGTGAGGATCATGATGTATCGGGCAGGAGCCCTCTTATTAGTACTTTGATTTATCGTTACTGTGGACTCTCCCTTCATGGGGATTTATTTTATATTCATGTGATTTCTGGTGGACCAGTATTTGAGTTTTATTTTACTCTTTGTACTTACTCTTCTCTTCTACAATCGGTATGACCGACAGGATCAGTGTTTTGTAGTGACGACCTTCTCGGGTGTGTTGGTGTCACCGCAAGCACCGGTTCTGGGCATAAGACCCTGTTAGTTTTGCAAAAAATTGGGATCTTATGTAACACCCCAAAACTCAAAAGAGGGACGGGTGACATTTTAAGCCAAGTCTGGGACTTGGAGCAGGTAACACGGCCTAGGACACGTGCGTGTCCTAGGGCGTGTTACGAGCGTGTTCGGCCACGGGTCACATGGTCGACGTTTTGGCGATCAGTGGTCGTCGGGTGTAGGCACATTGCCTGGGACATGGGCGTGTCCCAGGGCATGTCCCGCTCGGGAGATTTCTATGTTTTGTGCACATAGGAAGTGACACGGGCACTGATACGGGCATGCCAAAGGTGACACAGGCGTATCAAAGATGACACGGGCGTGTCAGATGCCGTGTCACAGGCCGTGTCCAGCTCGGGAGAATTCTGGATTATGCACACAGAGCGTGATACGGGCCCTAACACGGGCGTGTCACATGTGACACGGGCGTGTTCGGAGGCCGTGTCACAGGCCGTGTTATGGTCGGGATTTTGGAATGACGGCGAATGTGTGGCACGGCCCTGAACACGGCCGTGTTACAACCCGTGTTCGGCCCAGGAATTCTAATTTTGGGCTGAATCTTGGCCGTCCGTTTCCTTAGTTTGGGATTCAACGGCTAGGGGTTGTTCCTGAGGATATATACTCAGGAATGGGGCTTGAAAACCCTCGATTTTACTTGAGCATTCTCTTTCTTAAAACCTAGAGAGAAGGGAGAGCAAGGAGGAAGAAGAAGAGCTAGATCCTGTCACCAGCGGAGCTTCGGAGCTCCAAATCGCGAGCCGACTTCGAATCCACGGAGGCAAGGAGATTGCGGTGCTTTCCATCTGCATAGATTTCCATGGCGCTAAGGAAAAACGCTAGGTTAACGATTCTCATCCTAGGACATGTGAAGTCCTTTTTTTCCTTTGCATAGGAAGCCCTCTTCATGCGAGTGTGCGATGAGTTGAGGCGTTCCTTGGGGTAGATATGTAAAGTCCTCCTTGTATAGAGTCTGTATGCGAGAACGTACATAGGAAATGTGTGAAGCTTATCCGGACAAGTTGTTCTGGATCGGTGATGTTGCATTGCATAATAACCGGAGAAGACTCCGTGTGAATGGTTGTTTTTCGGGTTTTCTACGAGGTAGATTGCAACAGGGAGCCTTGGGGACTAACTCAGAGGTGCACCCGGAAAATTGGGCAAATACGGGATGTTGTCAACATGGTTGGCCGGGGAGCCAACTTGAGCATAATCGGCTTATGTGAATTGTGTGATGAAAACGGGACTCGGGGAGTCTTGACCTGCGTATATGGCTTAAATTAACATTGCAGTATGAGCATGGGTCAGGCGGAACCCTGTACCTGATCTATGTCATTCGGTGGAACCGTTTGCATAGATGAGGGTCTTCGACAGTCTATGGCTTAAATTGACGTGACCAATGCCAGGAAGACAAAATGCTCATAGGGTAGGCCGTCCAAGGGATGGTGGTGAGACGGGAACGTCTATGGCATAAATTGACGTGACGTTGGCCGGTTCGCCGTGAATGTGCCCTGAGTGTATGGGGTGTGTGGCTGTGCGTGCTTACGCCTGTAATGAAGTGTGTTTACACTATACTGCTTTGTTATGCTAATAATGTGAAGGGAAAGAGCATCGCCTCCCCGAGTTGGGGGAGGGGTCATTATAATTTGGTCAGCATAGCTGACTATTGCTTTTATTTACCACTGTGCGGTGGATTGTTGCTTGCAGGTGCTGCGGAGCCGAGCGGTAAATAGCGGAGCTAAAGCCCAAGTTGCTTTACAGGCCCTCGAAGGCCTAATTTTGAGTGTTTTTCTTATTTACTCATGTGTGACCGGCCTGCGTGCCGAGGTTTGGAAGACACTTTTATTGAGCAAACTTTTGTAAGGCCATAAGGCCAATATTTGTGTAGTATACATTCCTATGAGTTTATTGTAGTGGACATTCATGCTTGGCTGGGTTCTTTTATCAGTGCAACTTAATAATTTGCTTCCGCTAGGTGCTCTGTGTAGGACATTATGATTGGTTGATTGGTTTCAATAAGTAACCAACCGGTCTATCTGTAGTATATGGCGTCGGGCCCCGGCCGGACCTACTGCTATATACTATGTGACAGATAGGGGTGTTATAATTTGGTATCAGACTACCGGTTTCGGTCAAGCTTAAATGAATTCGTGTGCGAATTCACTTTAAGGGGTGGTGAGCACATGTGTGTGCGTCATCGTTATAACATGAAAAGAAACCATGAATGTCCACTTAGGAATGAAAATACACATGTTTGAGGAACCATGCGTGTTCCTATAATTATTGTTTGCAATATTGTTTGGTTGCTTATTGGTGTTTTACACGATTATAGGTGACCAGGAGTAGTGCTGGACCGTCGGAACGGCCAGGTTCTGAGGCAAGCAGCGCACCAAATGATGCACCTACAACACCTCCTTCAGTCGAGACCATTAGATTGGTGGCGAAAGTTGTATTTGCAATGATCAATGCGCAGCCTGTGAGGCAGGTGCAGCAGCCTGCTCCTGCTGTGGAGCAAGTACCGCTCCAAGCGGACAGAGCCTAGGAGGGTGGAACAGGTGATGGTGGAGCCAGGAGTTGCCTCGTAGAGCAACTGAGAAACAACTTAAGCATGTGATGGGTTTCCGATCTTCCAATGTTCTCGGTAACGGGAATCCCGACTCAAGGCAGAGGATTGGCAATCGAGAGTCAATAGAGTGCTGACAGTAACGGAGACTGGAGAGTGGCAGAAGACCACGATTGCGACGTTCTTGCTGGACGGGGACGCGAGGTTATGGTGGGAAGAGCTGGAGCTACACCACCTGAGGGGAAGGCAGTTGGACTGATGTCTCTAAGGAGGAATTTTCAAGGTTGTTTATGGCTCGATACCTCCCCTCAGCTCAGAGGATCGCCGTTGTAAAATGAGTTTCAAAAGTTTGTGCAAGGAGACAGCACCGTGGACGAGTATCTCCACGAGTTCACTCGTTTGGAAAGATATGCAAGCGCTACCTTTGCCGATGAGGAGCGCAAGACGAACCGTTTCTATGAAGGGTTAAGATATGATTTGAGGTTGTTACTTTCGGGACCTGTGGCGCAGGGTTTCATGACTTTAGTCAACTCGGCCCGGTCCTTGGAAAAGGACATGAAGAATGTTCAAGCGAAGAAGGAATCCAGTGGAAAGAAATTGGATTTTAAAGTGCCGACTACTTCAAAGTCTGGATATCGCAGGTTCTACAAGAAGGCTAAGACGTCGGGTCCAGCTCCTTCTTCAGGTGCCTCGGGGTCAACTACCAACCGAACCCCAGGCGCTTGTTATACTTGTGAAAAGACTGGTCACTTTACCTGCGATTGTTGGAGCGGACGTCCTGAAGTTCGAGAGAAAGCAAAGAGCCACTTATGAAGAGAAGGGCAAGGCGGTGGAGTCAATTGCGTCCCACTATGCTCCGTCTCAACCGAGAGTCTATAATCTGGGCCAGCAGGAGGCCATCAAGCAAGCGGATATGGTGACAAGGTATGGTTTAATTTATAGCAGGTTAGCTTTAAATACTGTTACCTAGTGCTGGTTAGCTTAATACTGTTTGTATAAGCTTTATTCTTATTGGCGGTAGTCCGGCACTTGCACTTTTCAAAATGGGAACTTCACAATCCTTTTTGTCCGAAAGTTTTGTATCGCGCATCAGAGCCCCTTCTTCGATGGTGAAGGACAAATTGGATGTGTTGCTACCGAATGGGTGTTCGATGCGTGCGGACAGAGTATGCGTCGTAAAGGTTCATATTGAAAGCTAAGAGTTTGACTTGCTAGTGTCGTTGCTGCCTGCTAGTAGAGTTCGACGTTATCTTCGGTATAGATTGGCTTTCAGAGTAGAAGGGTTGTATCGATTGCAACCGTAAGGAGGTCAAGTTGGGTGTTGGGCGGGAGACAACATTTGCGGGACTGAAGGGATCGAGCAAGACGCTGATGTATGCTCTATCAGGTGGTGAAGGCGGTTTCGTGCTGGAGCAGAGCTGTTCTTCACGTTAGTGGAAGCTGTAAAGTCTAAGGCCACTTTGGATAGTATCCCAGTGGTATGTGAGTACCCCGACGTGTTCTCAGGCGATCTTCCTAGAGCCCCACCGCAGCGAGAGATCGACTTCACGATCGAGCTTGTTCCAGGTGCCAAACCTTTGTCACGTTCTCCTTATAGGTTGGCACCTAAGGAGATGGCAGAGTTGAAGGTTCAACTAGAGGAGTTGATGGAGCAAGGTTATGTGCGTCCAAGCTCGTCGCCTTGGAGCGCACCGGTCCTCTTTGTTAAGAAGAAGGATGGGAGCTTGCGGCTGTGTATCAACTACAGGGAGTTGAACAAGCTAACGGAGAAGAATAAATACCCGATCCCAAGGATTAATGATCTTTTCGATTAGTTAGTCGGATCGTCGGTATATTCGAAGTTGGATCTGTAGTCTGGGTATTATCAGCTGAGGATAAGGGAGTGTGATATCCATAATACGACATTCAGCATAAGGTATGGGCACTTCGAGTTCACGGTCATGCCGTTTGGATTGACGAATGCGCCATCGGTGTTTATGGATTTGATGAATAGGACGTTCCGAGAGTACCTAGACCATTTTTTGATTGTCTTTATTGACGACATATTGGTGTACTCGTAGTGCGAAGAAGATCACTTCAAGCATCTGCATCTAGTCTTGGAGACGCTGAGAAGGAATGAACTATATGCAAAATTCTCCAAATGCAAGTTCTGGCTACCCTCAGTAGCATTCCTTGGTCATATTATCAGTGGGGAAGGTATAGTGGTGGATCCGACAAAGATTGTTGCGATACGAGAGTGGCCTGTGTTGTCTTCGGTAGCAGAAGTCCGTAGTTTTCTTAGGCTTTTCGCCAGCTATTACAGGCGCTTCGTAGAGAACTTATCGCAGATAGCGTTACCTCTCACGAAGTTGACAAGGAAGGATCAGAAGTTCTTGTGGATGCAGGAGTGAGTGCAAGCATTTGAGGAGCTGAAGGGACGGTTGACCACGGCGCCAGTGCTAAGTTCACCGAGTGGGACCGAGGGCTACGAGATTTATAGTGATGCCTCAGGTAGTGGTTTGGGTTGCGTGCTGCTGCTGCATGGGAGTGTGATAGCGTATGGATCGCGTCAGCTAAAAGTGCACGAAAGGAATTATCCGATCTATGACTTTGAGTTGGCGGTCGTGATATTTGCGCTTAAGCTATGGAGAAATTATTTGTACGGCGTAATGGTCGATATTTATACCGACCATAAGAGCCCGAAGTACCTGTTGGATCAAGAAGGATCTGAACGTGAGGCAGCATAGATGGATGGAGTTCCTGGGGGACTATACATTCAAGATTCATTATGTACCCGACAAGGGCAATGCAGTTGCGAATGCGTTGAGTCGCAGGGCTCCCGCCCAAGCCAACTGGTTGTCGGTGCATGATGAGAGGCTAGTTCAGGAGTTGGAGGCATTGGAGATCTGTTACGTGGACAAGCAGACTCGCGCCAAAGCAATGTTCAACTAGACGAAAGTTCAGTATGACCAGCTGATCGCGTTCGGCAAGCATTGGAGTTGGATGGTAGCATGAAGGAGCTTATGGATACAACATTGGATGGGTCAAATTCCTAGTTTTTAGTTGAGGATGGGTTGTTAAGGACGGACCATCATTTGTGCGTCCCAAGCAGGAGAAATTTACGGGCAGATTTGATGTACGAGGCTCATAATACCAAGTACTCAATCCACCCAGGGAGCACGAAGATGTACCGGGACCTAAAGAAGCTGTTTTGGTGGCCAGGGCTCAAGAAGGACGTGATACTTTTTGTGGCTAAGTGTCAAACGTGTGCCTTGGTAAAGGAGGAGTGCCAAAAGCCTGGAGGATTCTTGAAATCCTTGCCTATTCCGGAATGGAAGTTTTACGACATATCGATTTACTTTGTGCATAGCTTGCCAAGGTCGCACAAGGGGAACGACGCCATCTGGTGATCGTAGACCGTTTAACAAAGGTGTCGCACTTTATTCCGCATAGGAAGGATGATTCAGTGGAGAGACTGGCGAAACAATATGTGGATAATATAGTCAGACTGCACGGTGTGCCCCGCAGCATCGTGAGTGATCACGATGGGCATTTTACGTCCAATGATTGGAGGTTGGTGCAACAGATGCTGGGGACTAAATTGAAGTTCAGCACAGCCTTCCACCCGCAGACGGATTGGCAGACCGAGAGGGTCAACAGAACTATGGAAGACATGCTCCGCATGTGTGTTCTAGACTTTGGGAAGCATTGGGAAGACCACCTGTATTTGGTGGAGTTTTCGTACAACAACAGCTACCAGGCAAGTATTCAAATTGCGCCCTTCGAGACCCTGTATGGTTGGAAGTGTCGCACGCCGTTATCGTGGCTAGAAACGGGTGAGGCAATGTTGTACAAGAATCAGGAGGTATAAAGTGCTACTTCGTTGGTGTGGATCATTTGAGAGCGTTTGCTGATCGCTCAGGATAGGCAAGCTAAGTACTACAATGCCAAGCACTGGAATGTGGAGTTCGCGGTTGGCAATTGGGTGAACTTGAAAGTAAAGCCGTTCAAGGGTGTTTCGCGGGTGAGATGCTTGAAGAAGCTGTGCCCAAGATACCTTGGACCCTTTGAGATTCTGGAGCGGGTCGGCGAAGTGGCTTATCATTTTAGGCTATCAGTGAAGTTGAGTGGACTAAACGATGTATTCCACATTTCTGTATTGCAGAAGGCGGTGCAAGAGCCTTCGCAGGTGATCGCAGTTGATCAAGTGCCAGTGGACGAAGGGTTGACAACTAGGGTCAAGCCCGTTCGTATAAAAGACTTTGAGGTCAAGCGACTCCGTAATAAGGAGATTCGGATGGTCAAGGTCAGGTGGGAAAATTGCGGTCGGGAGGAGCTCTCTTGGGAATGGGAGCAGACTATACTGGAGGAGTACCTAGAGTTATTCCGCTCAGGTACCGCTTAAAGTTTTCCATTTTCTTTCCTTTAGTAATTTCGTGGGTGAAATTCTTTTAAGAGGGAGAGAGTTGTAACACCCTGAAACTCAAAAGAGGGACGGGTGAAGTTTTAAGCCAAGTCTAGGACTTGGAGCAGGTGACACAACCTGGGACACGGGCGTGTCCCAGGGCATGTCATGGGCATGTTCGGCCACGGGTCGCGTGGTCGAAGTTTTGCCGATCAGCAATCGTCGTGTGTAGGCACACGACCTGGGACACGAGTGTGTCCCAGGGCGTGTCCCGCTCGGGAGATTTCTATTTTTTGCACACGGGCAATCAAACGGGCACTGACACGGGCATGTCAAAGATGACACGGGCGTGTCGGATGCCGTGTCACAGGATATTTCCAGCTCGGGAGAATTCTTGATTATGCACACGGAGCGTGATACGGGCCCTGACACAGGCGTGTCACATATGACACGGGCATGTCGGAGGCCGTGTCACAGACTGTGTTTTGGTCGGGATTTCGGAATGACGGCGAATGGGTGACACGGCCCTAAACACGGTCGTGTTGCAACCCGTATTCGTCCCAAGAATTCTAATTTTGGGCTGAATCGTGGTCGTCCGTTTCCTTAGTTTGGGATTCAACAGCTAGGGGCTGTTCCTGAGGAGATATACTCGGGAATGGGGCTTGAAAACCCTCATTCTACTTGAGCATTCTCTTTCTTAAAAGCTAGAGAGAAGGGAGAGCAAGGAGGAAGAAGAGCTAGATCCTGTCACCGGCAGAGCTTCGGAGCTCCAAATCGCGAGCCCACTTCGGATCCGCGGAGACAAGGAGATTGTAGTGATTTCCATCCGCATAGATTTCCATGGCGCCAAGGAAAAATGCTAGGGTAATGATTCTCATCCTAGGACATGTGAAGTCCTCTTTTCCTTTGCATAGGAAGCCCTCTCACGCGAGTGTGCGATGATTTGAGGCATTCCTTGGGGTAGATATGTAAAGTCCCCCTTATGTAGAGTCCATATACGAGAATGGACAAAGGCATGATGTGTGAAGCCTATCCGGACAAGTTGGTCTGGATCGGTGATGTTGCATTGCATAATAATCGGAGAAGACTCTGTGTGAATGGTTGTTTTCGGGTTTTCTATGAGGTAGATTGCAACAGGGAGCCTTGGGGACTAACTCTTAGGTGCACCCGGAAAACTGGGCAAATGCGGTATGTTGCCAACATGGTGGTCGGGGAGCCAACTTGAGCATAACCGGGTTATGTGAAACTTGTGATAAAAACAGGACTCGGGGAGTATTCACATGTGCATATGGCTTAAATTGACGTTGTGGTATGAGCACGGGTCAGGCAGAACCGTACTCGATCTATATCATTCGGTGGAACCATTGGCATAGATGAGGGTCTTCGGCAATCTATGGCTTAAATTGACGTGACCAATGCTAGGAAGACAAAATGCTCATAGGGTTGGCCGTCCAAGGGACGGTGGTGAGACGGAAACGTCTATGGCTTAAATTGACGTGACGTTGGCTGGTTCACCGTGAATGTGCCCTGAGTGCACGGGGTGTGTGGTTCGTGCGTGCCTATGCCTGTGATGAAGTGTGTTTACACTATACTGCTTTGTTATTCTAATAATGTGCAGGGAAAGAGCATCGCCGCACCGAGTTGGGGGCGGGGTCGTTATAATTTGGTCAGCATAGCTGACCGTTGCTTTTGTTTACCACCGTTCGGTGGATTATTGCTTGCAGGTGCTGTGGAGCCGAGCGGTAAATAGCGGGCTAAAGCCCAAGTTGCTGTCTCGGCCCTCGAAGGCCTAATTTTGAGTGTTTTTCTTAATTTACTCATGTGTGACCAGCCTGCGTGTCGAGGTTTGGAAGACACTTTTATTGAGCAAAATTTTGTAAGGTCATAAGTCCAATATTTGTGTAGTATACATTCCTATGAGTTTATTGTAGTGGACATTCATGCTTGGTTGGGTTCTTTTATCAGTGCAACTTAATAATTTGCTTCCGCTATGTGCTCTGTGTAGGACGTTGTGATTGGTTGATGGGTTTCAATAAGTAACCAACCGGTTTGTCTGTAGTATATGGCGTCGGGCCCCGGCCGGACCTACTGCTATATGCTATGTGACGGATAGGGGTGTTACATCTTATATATTGGACTTAAACTTGTAATCTCTTTTCTACGCATTAGATGTGCTGAGCACAGTACTCTCATCTACAATTGTAGTGGGCTCATCTGTAACAATCGGAGTACATGTGGCGGCAATAACTTCATTTGTGTCTCTCACACTAGACATTTTAAGGCCTAATATGTAAACAAAAAGATAAAATTTGAGCACATATACACACAACATTACAACACTGCATCAATTTTAGTTCAATAATGAGTGCATATGTTCACGACTACATAGAGATCAAAGATTCTATTTTAATCACAGATAAGAATTATAATATGCTATAAACATTTCCCCTTTGAATCTCGTTAGTCCTTTTTTTCTCAAACGCATTGTAAATGTAATTATCTGACTTCCTAATAGATATGTCAAATATAACTAAATTTGAAGTCACTATCTGAACACAAAACAATTAAGTTCATATAACTGAATATGTAATTACTTGAAGAAGATTGTATTCACAATCTTAACACAAAACGATTAATAGAAAAAAAATTAAAAGACAAGCTAGAGTGAAGAAGGCTTACAACGCAAATATGGAAGTAGAAGCAGGAAGCCGCAACAAAATAGTTCCACAAACCCCCAAATTTGTGTCGGAGGTCAAAATGTAGGGCACAGTCGGGGAAGGAAGAGTCACAGGTGATCGTAACACAAAAATCTGGAGGATTAACCAGATTTAATCGGTCTATCGTAACATAGAAATGAGTAATGACAAGGAGATGAGGAAGAGTGTAGGGGGAATATGGCGAAGGAAGAGTTGTAAAATCTTGAGGATTGACCTTAATCGACGTCAGCGCGATGCTTCGAGCGTTCGGTACTGCCGGAATGTTGTATTATGCCAAGAGTCCGAGACGGGAGATGCCGAGATGAGGACGGGAATAGGGCGCACTAGTGCAGAGGCAGCAGCGCTAGACACTAGGGTTGGAACTTGGAAGACGGAAGCGGAACTTCATGGGGCTGACTGGCTGAGGGTTTGAAATGAGAATGGCTGAATGAGATTTGACTTTTGAGAAATGAGATTTAATAAAAAAGGTAAAATATTATTATGTTAATATATTAAATGATTTAACTCTAATCTTAAACTTAATTTATATTTAATCTTCTATTTATATAGTGGAGGCATGCAATAAAATATATAAAAAAATTATAAATGGCGGTTTATATAAAAACAGATGTTTATGCTTGAATAGATAACGATTTTATATAAACTGATGTCTATTCTACCCTAGAATATACACCGTTGTCTATTCTAGGGTAAAATAGACAGCGGTTTATATAAAAACCGTTGTTTATTCTAGGGTAGAATAGACATCGGTTTATATAAAAACCGATATCTATTCGAGCATAGACAGTGGTTTATACATAAACCGCTGTCTATTCCCATATTTTCTTAAAAAAATAAGGCGCCCAACGTCAAAGACGGACGAATAGCCTTAAAAATGAACCCTTTTGTATTTTAAAACATATAATATACATACTTTATATGTAATATAATTTTTTTGGGTGTGGCATTTTGGATCCCTAGTTTGGATTTGGGTTAGGTTCACTAATCTAGGCTAAGTCAGACACACATTGTTTAGCTAGGGTCTAGTCTAGTGTCTTTGGTGTCAGTCAATTCAATAACTCACTGAGACAAGACCAAGACATCAAAGACTTAGAAGACAGCAGAGAGTGAACAAGGCAGAAATTTTTCTAAGTAAAAAGTCATTGAACGATCACTCAAGAGAGCTCGACGATCTTCGTTCTGCGCTCGATGATCTCAGAGTTAAATATCTAAATGCTGAGATCGATGATTGCTGAACTCAGGTCGACGATCTATGATCTACTTTCAGGATTGAGATCAACGATCAACCATCTATGTTCGACGATCTTGAAGCCCAGTTTGGAAAGAAGATTTTCAGGTCAACGATCACAGGGCTCAGCTCGATGATAGAGGATGTTTGAGTTCGACGATCTCAGGACCAGATCGACGCTTTCTGTCATATCAACATTGTATTCCCTGCAGTTATTGTTTTTCCTTATTGACTAATTATTATATTGCTTATATGACTCTGAATGATTAAGTCATATATTCTCTGAATATAACTGTTCCTTGGCAAACATAAATTACTGGTTTTCACAGAGTTATTATACAGCTTTTCTCGGGACAGTTAAGGAAATGAGTTAATTCTCTTATATCCATTGCATAAGGTCCCGTGATTCCGTTAGTTAATCAATGAGGACGATTTCAAATTCAGTTTGGAATTATTCAAAGAAAAGGGACTCAGAGAATAAAAGACCCAGAGAATTATTATTTAGCACTTCTTGATGCTGTCCACGGACATTTTGAAAGAAATCAAGAGGGTGTAAGAAAAAGAAGAAGAACAGCTCTCAGTTCCAAAAACAAGAGTTCATTCAGGAAGCTTGTGGAGACAATCATCTTCAATCAGTCTCAGCTTTCTGGAATTCAAGTCATACACCCTGTACAAGGCTATGATCTCCTGAACCATCAAATCACAGGACATGCCTGGACTCCATTAGGATCACTCTCATGTCTTCTATCATTTTGCTTGAGAAAAGAGAAGACAACACATCTTTTTCCTTTCCTCCTCTGTGTAAAGGGCACTTACTCCCTTCAAAAGTAATTCCTTGTTATGAAATCTCCTGATCAAAAGACTTCAAGTTGGTTTTTCGGTACCTGATAAAAAGCCAGAAGGGTTGCAATATCTCTCTTGAAATAGATATTATTTGGTGGCAGTCACCTGATCAAAAACCTGAGAGTGATTCCTACCAGGGTGGTAGAAGAGTGGATGTACCTAGATTTGGGGAACCACTATAATTTCTTATGTCGTCTGGTTGCACCTTTTCTTATTGCTCTTGCTTGTTCCTTTGATACTTTATAATAGTTATCTAGTTTTGCTTCTGCTTATATATTTATTGGTATCACTTATTTAGTACTTTGCTAGAATAGATTAAAATAGCCAAAAGTTTTTAAATACTCTATTCACACCCCCTAGAGTAGATCTGAATAACTCCCTCCTTTCAATTGGTATCAGAGTATTGTGGTTCTTTGGTTGTACAAGCTAACACTTGAATCAAGATCCCTGCTTATTCAGATTTTCTTTCCCTTAGCTATTCATTTATTACATTGCACAGAACAAGGATTATGCAAGCACCAGACCTCCAGTCTGTAACTTAAATAAGTTCAGTATCTGGAAGGCAAGAATAAGACTTTACATGAACTCAATTGATGAAGATATTTTTAACTCAATTTTGACAGTTCCCCCACAACCAACTGAAGCAGCTTCTACATCTACTGACACTCATGCAGTACCACCACCAACTTGGACTGATTCTCAGAAGAAAGAAAAAATTGTAGATTCCAAGGCCATGAACATACTGGACCAGACTATGTCAGCTGACATTTTCCAAAAGGTTGCTGACTGCACTTCAGCAAAGGCCATCTGGGATTATTTGAACCAAATGGTGGCAGGTTCAGTGGAAGAAAGAAATGACAGAAGATCCTTTCTTACTTCTAAGTATGAGAACTTAAGAAAGGAAGATGCTGAATCAGTTGAAGAGATATATGACAGACTGAGTGTCATCATCAGTGATCTAAGAACATTGGACAATGACATTTCACTGATAGAGATCAATGATAAAATATTAATGTGTTTTCCCAGTTCTTGGGACACAAGAATCTGGCCTATCAAAGATACCAGAAGTATTTCAGAAATTTCCACAGAAACACTTCTAGGAAAGCTCAAATCCTTTGAGCACTTGACAAAGACTAGGGAGGCAGAGCAGAAGGTCTCCACTCCAGTCAGGAAAGAGCAGAACATTACTTTTAAGGCTACAGAAGAAACAACAGTTCCTGCTGTTAATGAAGAGTTCTTGAGTCTCTTTGCAAAGAGATTCTACAAGTTGGGAAAAAGAGACTTCAGGAAGAAGTCATCCAGACAAGAAGATAAACCCAGGTATAACAAAACACCAACTCAAAAGGTTGTTTGTTTTGGTTGCAGGAAACCTGGACACTACATCTCTAAGTGTCCAGAGAATTAGAAGAAGGAGAAAAGAAAGGACAAGGACTCCAGAAAACAAAAGTACAGCAAGCCTTCCTCAAGCAAGAATAAGAGGAAATAAAAAGGCTTTGTAGTAGAAACCTGGAGTGATACAGAAGAGGACTCTTCCTTCTCTAGATCCAGTGATGAAGATGAAGAGGAAGCAAAGGCAAAGGAAGTTTGCCTAATGGCAATTGATGCTTACCGCACTCATTAAGAAAATGACTCATCAGTTGATGAAGAACCACTCTCTAAAGTGGATCAGGTGCTCTCTTCTTTTGACTTTAATTCTGAAGATTTTATACATGATTTCAAGACTATGTGCATGGACCTAATTAGTTCAGAAAAGGAAATTAAACAACTTAGAGAGCAATTGAATGATCAAAGTAGTTTAGTTGTAGAAAACCATAAATTAAAAGATGAAATTACTCTTGCAAATGAACAGATAATTAATCTAAAATCTGAACTACTTGAGGCAAGGCAACTTAAAGAATCCCTTAATGGGAGAAGCCTCAAGCTGATGGACATTACAAGCACTATTAATGCCAGACTCACTGGCAAACTGGGCTTGGGTGCTTCATCAAGCCAACCCCCACTTGTCTAGAAAAATATATTAAGGACCCCTGTAAAATTCATTTCTGAAAAGGGTAAAGAACTAATCTATGAGAAACCCTCAACTGCAAATAAGAACAAACCTAACAAACAGAAAAATAGAAATAGACAAAATCAAAACAAAAACAATGTTCAGTAATTTTCATCGAACTCAGATCGACGAAATGTGAACAAATCGTCGAACCCAGGTCGACGATCTTTGAATGAAAATTTCTACAATAATCAATCGTCTTACTGTGTTTGACGATTTTTGTATGGATCGTCGGGCAGAGATCGACGAACTTGGGGCACAATGAATGAGTATTATCCTTCTCTGAGCAGAGATCGACGATCTCAACCCATGTCATCGAACTAAGATCGACGATCTCACTTCAAATCGTTGCACCTAGTGAGAATTAATAAAACTTTTAACTAAAACAGAAACCCTAATCAGAAAAGACAAACAATCAATCCTTTCACCCTTTGGAAAATTCCACTTAGGAGATACCATCCACTAGGTTATAAATCTTAGCCAACCATGTCTGTTATCTCATGTTTTTGTAATCAAGAAAACAAAGGACCCAATGTAACTTGGGTCAAGAGCAATTAATCTTTTGATTGTTGTAGGTGAAGAACTATCCATCATACAACCAGCAATAGTATCTGGACATTGGGTGCTTAAAGCACATGACGGGATGGAAGGTAAACTTATCCAACTATAAGTCAAAGCTAGGACCTAAGGTTATTTTTGGTGACTCCAACTTTGGCCAGACTGAAGGCTATGGAGAAATCAGGATAGGTGTTGTCACATTAAGGAAGGTTACATATGTAAGTGGATTGAAGCATAACTTGATCTCCATTAGTCAGCTTTGTGATGAAGGATTTTAGGTAACTTTTAATCAGTCCTCTTGCATTATTTCTTCAGCTGACAGCATAGTAGTTTTATCTAGTTCTAGAGTAGGAAACATTTAAATTGATAACTTCAATTCAGTCATAAATGAAATTTGTTAATTTTACCAATCATGTAATCAAAATGAATTATGGCATAGGAGACTAGGACATGTAAACCTAAAATACATTGCTAGGCTATCTAAGGACAACCTTGTAAGAGGATTTCCTTCTTACCCCTATAAGAAGGAAAGCCTATGCAGGGCTTGTCAACTAGGCAAGCAAACTAAACATAGTTTCAAATCCATTAATAAGAGTGACTCACCTAGTATTTTGTATTTGTTTCACATGGATATTTTTGGACCCATTGCTGTACAAAGCCTAGGAGGGAAGCCTTACACCTTTGTTATTGTAGATGACTTCATCAGGTTCACTTGGGTGTTCTTCTTGAAAAATAAGTCAGATAACTTCAAGGTTCTTACAGATTTTCTCAAGTGCATATAGAGTGAGTTCTCTACTCAAGTTGTATTGATCAGAATTGATCATTATACTAAGTTTGAGTCTCTTTTTATGCAAGAGTTCTGTGAGAAGGAAGGTATCAGGCAATGTTTTTCTGCTCCTAGAACTCGTCAACAAAATGGGGTAGTTAAAAGGAAAAAATAGAACCCTGATTGAAGCTGTAGGTACATTACTTGCTGATGCATACTTTCCCCTTACCTTTTGGGACAAGGCAGTGAGCACAGCTAACTATATCCTGAATCAAAGTTTAATACATAAGCTAAAGGCCAAGACCCCCTATGAGCTACTCAAAGGGAAGAAACCTAAAGCAGACTATTTTAGAGTATTTGGGTGTGTCTGTTACATTCATATTAACAATAGAAAATACGCTAGAAAGTTTGAAGCAAAATCTGAAATGGGATTTTTTTAGGATATTCCCAAGTAAGCAAGGCTTATAGGGTCTATCATAAATCTACCTTGAAAATTAAAGAGTCTGTACATGTATCCTTTGATGAAACTAATATGTTTTATAAGGAGAAGAATACTTCTACCAGTCAGAACTTGCAGGTACCTACTTTGTGTGAGAATTTGGATGCTGTGACACTCTCTCCTGAGGTTATTACACAATCATCTCCACAAATAACTGAAGACAGTGATGAAGATATCAGTGAGCCAACTGATAGTGTCCCAGCAGCTGAAATAATTCTACACGAGGAATTAGCTCCATCAGTTGTTGAGAAACCAACTCCTCCTGCTAATTTATTCACACTTAGAGATCATCTTATATCTCAAGTGATTGGAGACATGTCAGCAGGTGTATAGACTAGACATCAGCTCCACCAGGATTTTATGCATGCCTGCTTCATTTCTCAAGTTGAACCTCAATCCATTCAAGATACAGAGCAAGATCCCCACTGGATCCTTGCAATGCAAGAGGAGCTCAACCAATTTGAGAGGTGTAGAGTTTGGGAATTGGTCCCAAGACCAGAGAACTACCAAGTAATTGGAACAAAATGGGTGTTAAAAACAAGATGGATGCACAACGAGCAATCATAAGGAACAAGGCTAGGCTTGTTACTCAAGGGTATAGGCAGGAAGAAGGCATTGATTATGATCAGACCTTTGCTCCAGTGGCAAGGTTAGAGTAAATTAGGATCTTCTTGGCCTATGATGCTTCTCAAAAATTTAAAGTCTATCATATAGATGTTAAATGTGCTTTTCTGAATGGAGAACTGAAAGAAGAAGTCTATGTTGAACAACCACCAGGTTTTAACTCTCCAACTCAACCTTCTTTTATTTATAGGTTGCATAAAGCTTTTTATGGTCTTAAGCACGCTCCAAGAGCTTGGTATGATACCCTAGCTAGCTTCTTGTTAGAACATAGATTATCTAGAGGCATAGTAGATAGGACTTTATTTGTTAAACATCATCATGACAAAATATTGTTAGTACAAATATATGTAGATGACATAATATTTAGCTCTACAGATTCCAAACTATGCAATAGGTTTTCAAACCTTATGCATTCAAAGTTTGAGATGAGTAGTATGGGTGAGCTCTCTGACTTCCTTGGTCTCCAAGTCAAGCAGGCACCTGATGGCACTTTCCTATCCCAATCCAAGTATGCTAATGAGCTGATCAAAAGGTTTGGGATGGTTAGTGCCTCAGCTAAGAAAACACCTATGGCTGCCAATGCTGTGATTGATTCTGATGAGCATAGGAAACCTATTGATCAGAAATTGAATAGGGCCATTATTGGGTCTCTGTTATATCTCACAGCAAGTAGGCCAGATATAATGTTTGAAACATATCTTTGTGCAAGGTTCTAGGTGAAACCTATAGAATCTCACCTTATTTTATTAAAAATGATTCTGAGATATATAAAGAGTTGCCCAAATCTAGGACTCTGGTATCCTGTTGAGTCAGAATTTGAGTTGACTGGATACTCAGATGCTGACTTTGCTGGATGTAGAGTAGACAGGAAAAGCACCTATGGAACATGTCAGTTCCTGGGATCTAGGCTTGTCTCTTGGTTTTGTAAAAAGCAGACATCTGTGTCTATATCAACAGCAGAAGCTGAATACATAGCAGCTAGCAGTTGTTGTTCTTAGAAGTTATGGATACAAAATCAGCTACTAGACCATGGATACAACTTAAATAATTCAACTTTATTTTGTGATAGTACTAGTGCTATTTCTCTAGCACAGAATCCAGTCCATCATTCTAGGACTAAGCATATAGAAGTAAGGCATCATTTTATTAGGGAGTGTGTAGACAAAAAGAAAATCAATGTCACCTTCATCCCTACTGATTTGCAAAGGGCAGATATTTTCACCAAACCTTTAGATGAAAAGAAACATCTAGTCTTCATGAATCAGCTAGGTATGATTAATGGAGATGAGATTATTTGACTTTCTGTCTAAGCTCGATGATTTGTTGACAGATCATCGAATGGAGATCGACGATCTGCTAACGTCTCGTGAAGTTGAATGTCGAACGGAGATCGACGACCACTTCTTAGTGAAACAATTGTTGTCGAACAGAGATCGACGATTTTTGGTTCAGAGAATTTATCGTCGAACTGAGATCGACAATTTATTCCTTCTCTTCAATCTGAGATTACCGAACTCATTTTATATTAAAATATTTTGCCAACCTTGGTTTTGAAGTCATTTTAGTAGTTAATACGCTTGGCTAATCCCGTCTCTTTGTTTTCTTTAACCTTATAATCTAGGGTTTAGACGGAAATAGTCCCACACTTTCCATTTCCCTTCTACACTTGATCTTTGTTTTTCTCTGCAGGAACTCTCAAATTGCAATTCCAATGGTGATTGTGTCCAGCATGAAGTTCGTTTAGGTTTTTATATTGATCTGGATTCATTCAAGCATAGTGATCAGACGTTTCAGGACATTTTGAAGCTATTTGATGCACCGAAATTACAAAAGTTTCTGATGACCAGGATAAAGTTACCAGTAACAGAAATTAAAGAATGGGCTTATACCTCTTCTTCAGACGGACAGACGATGATTGGTACTATTTCTGGACAGAAGGTAGATCTAACCCATGTCGTTCTTACAGAAATTTTTGGTTTTATTAATGGAGAAGACAATATTGATTTGGATAAAGAGGAATTTGTTTCCATGCTTGCCAAAATGGGTCATGCTGAGGCAAACCCTAGCAAGCTACTGAAAAAGAACTTGTCTCTTCAATACAAGTTCTTGGCAGATATTGTGGGAAAGGTGCTGCTTGGGAAGCACACTGCCCATGATAATATATCCAGGCACCAGTTTCTTTTGATGAGTGCCTTGGTTAATCAGAAATTAGTGAATTGGGCTGAAGTTTTGTTTGAGTTGATCAAGAAGAAAGCAAATAAGAGAGAGGTCTCTCTTGGCAGAATTGTAGGGATTTTTCTCACTGAAAAATGCCCTGAGTTATTGACATCTCCAACAACATTCATCAATGCTTCCAAGAGGCTGACCCCATCTCTCATTGGAAAGTGGGAGAGGACTATCTCAAAGCCCTCCAGAGCACCCTCCACCCACAGGGTTTCCGAGGACACAAGGACTACTCCAGTCACTCCTCACCCTAGAGAAGATGAGACAGATATTCCTCCTTCCCCAGCTAGACCAACTTCCCCTTTGCCACATCAACCAACTCAACCTCAAAGCCCTCCTCCAGGAACTCCTACTCCTTTGTCCCCTCTACCACATTATCTAGAAGAGATCCCCTCCACCAACATTTCAATACAAACCTCACACACTTTTGATCTTCATTTCTCTTCACCAATTCCTTCACCAACTCGTTTACCGTCTCATGAACCCTCACCTCATGTTTTCCCCCCATCCAGAACAAGTGTCTATCCCTAACTCCACCACTCAACCTACCATCTCCAACATCTGCATAGCTGGTGGTCATTCCACTTCCTCTCTTCCATCTACATCATCTACTCCATCTGCTCTCATTGCCCTCCTCACCCCTACCATCAAATCCATTGTAGAGGATGTCATTGCCCCTCTACAAACTTCTTTTAATTCTTTTATTGCCTCTTTTTCTCGCCCTTCTTCATCTAGTGGCCCGACAACAGACATTATTGCTACCAGGCAGGGGGAGATGTCTAGTGAAGAAGTCCCTCCACCTCCAGCAGTTGTAATAGCAGAGGCAGACACAGTTTTGGCAGAGGCAGACACAGGTTTGACAGTAGTAGATACAGAGATTATAGATACAGTTTTGGAAGATACAGAGAATGTAGATATTGATATTCCTGATGCAGAAGTTATTGCATTTTTGGAAGATGACATTGAAATCCCTGAAAACCCTTAGACATTCTTCATGGAGATTGTTTCATCTCTCCAGCTTTTGAACTGACTTCAGTTCTAAGCTCTTTTGATCTTTTGTATAGAGAATGTTTCCCCCTGCTGCTTTTCAATCTTATACAGATATAGTATGTTATACTGCTCTTGTAATCAAAGATCTTTTACTTCAGCTTCTTCGGAGTTTTGTGTAACACCCCAAATATCCCCAAGACAAAATGGAGATTTTGTAGGCTGACACGGCCTGGGACACGGGCGTGTCCCAGGGCGTGTCTTGCTCGGGATCGTTTACTCAACAATGTGCGCGATAAATGTTGAGGGAGGGGCTGACACGCCCGGCGACACGGGCGTGTCGGGGGGTGTGTCCAGCCAGGTGTCGTGTGTGTTGGCCAGCGACTTGCAGGCGGCAAGGTCGGGCGGCGTGTCGTTTGACACGGCCTGGGACACGGGCGTGTCCCAGGGCATGTCCGGGAGTGTCCGACACGTGTCCATCCTGGGCGTGTCGAGGTGTCGACCTGGCGGTTGGCGGTCGTCAAGCGGCGACACGGCCTGGAACACGGGCGTCTTCCAGGGCGTGTCCAGGCTTGGTCGACGAGCATGGGGCAGCGGTCGACGTCGGCGATAGTCGAGCTTGAGGGACACGGCCATGGACACGGGCGTGTGCCTTGGCCGTGTACTTCTCTGGTCGTTTTGGCAATTGTGTAAGGTCGTGTTACAGGGGTGACACGGGCATGTCGATTGACTGACACGGGCGTTTCAGGTCCGACACGGGCGTGCCCAAGCCCGTGTTCTGGTATCTTTTGAGTCGGTTGCTAACCGACTGGGGGTACACGGCCTGTGACACGGGCGTATCACAGGGCGTGTCAGGCCTGTTGAAATGTTTTTCAGAGCAGATCTCAGCCATTCGTTTCCTTCTATTTGGATCTTGTGGTCCAAAGCCTTTCCAACTTCTATATGGCCGTGGATTGAGATGAACTCTCATTCTCACTTAGCCATTCTCTTTCTAAAGAGAAGAAAGAGAGGAGAGCTTGGAGGAGGAGGAGGAGGAGCTTTCCGGCCGCCGGTGGAGCTTCGTTGGTCCGAATCGAGAGCCGAGTTCGGCGTTGCGGAGGCAAGGCCGCTGCGGTGATTTCCATCCGGCTAGTTCTTTCATGGCGCCGAAGCGATCGTCAAGGGTAATGGTCTTTCTTCCTTGGGCAGGTGAAGCCCTTTGTTTATGCATGTGCATGGGATCCTCCATCAAGAGATGGAAAAGCGTAAGCGATTCCAGCAGTTGAGTCTGCATCTAGAGCCGGAAGTATGTAGTACGGCATAGGCATGCTGTGTGAAGCCCATCCAGACGTATGTCGGGATTGGTGATGTTTATATTGCGAACCGGAGAATACTCCGTGTATTCATCGTTTAGCCTGCGGAGATGGTGAGGACGATGTGCTTGGTGTGAAGGATGCTTTGCATAGCTCCTTTGGTTGCATGCTTGTTAAAGAGCTGGTTGTTGGAGTGCGGACACCTTTGAGTGGGTGGGCGTGTGAGGTCTTCAACAGGGGTTTGGAGGCTTATGCCCATTCCACCAAGTGGCGATGTTAAGATCGGATGAGCGGTCAATTGGTAGCAAAGCAGCAGGGCGAATTCCCTAGGCTTGTTACACTACGGGGGTAGGTCGACTGGTAGTGCTCACGGGTTTTGGTGAGGTGCATACCTCTGAGTGAGACGGGTGCGTGAGGTCTTCAACAGGGGTTTGGAGGCTTATGCCCGCCTACCAAGTACAAACCTAATTGTGCCCTGAGTGCACGGAGCGCCTGGCATTGAGGCCGGCGTTTGTGATGTTATGTGTGATATATATATTGTGATTGTTATACATGCAGGGAAGGAACCACTGCCCCGGGTAAGGGGTAGGGTCGTTATAATTGGTCAGTGGAATGCTGACCGTTGCTTTGTTTATCACCCATGGGGTGGACGTCCATATGCAGGTGTTGCGGGCTGATTGGATGGAGCGGGTGGGAGCCCATGCTGCTGGTAGGCCCTTGAAGGCCATGCGAAGTGTTGGATTTCATGTGTGGCCAGCCGTCGTGCCGATGTATGAACTTATATATTTGTAAAGAGAAACCTGTAAGGCCTTAAGGCCGTGTGCGGTGTATTCGTGTAAACATTCCTGGTCATATATAAATGTGTTATTTATATATTTGTAGTGGACATTCAGTGTTATGAGTTCTGTAACTTAAAATCTTCCGCTAGAATGCTCTGAGTTAGGATGCGTGTCTAAAGGTTTTTGATACTCTCAAGTGGCTCTCTCGTCTATCTGTGAAATATGGCGTGGGGCCCCGGCCGGACCCTCTGTTATATTCCATGTGACGAATGGGGGCGTTACAACTTTGGTATCAGAGGTTAGGGTTGAGTTGGGAGCGCATAATTGAACTCAAGAATGTCCACTAGGAATGTGTGTGTGTCTATTCGGTTTGTTTGCCGTTTTAGCCTGGAGAGTAATGATTTCTTGTTCACCTATAGGTGATAAGGAGTGGAGCTGGGCAGTCTGAGCCCCAGCGTTCGGATGAGAGTGCGGCACCAGCTGAGGTGCCTACACCTCCCCCTTCTGCGGAAATGGTGCGCTTAGTTGCGGAGGTGATCTTTGCCATGCTTCAAGCACAACCATTCGGGCAAGCGAGGCCTGCTGTGGCGCCAGTATAGGTTGGTGCGAGGCAAGAGCATGTTGAGGTTCCGGTTGCTGTGCAAGCAGCGGACGAGCAACTGAAGCAATTTATGGAGTTTAATCCGCCTACGTTTGTCGGGACGACGTCTCCAACAGAGGCAGAGGATTGGCTCTCCAGAGTAAAGCGAATCCTGACTGCGTTCAGGATTAGTGAGGAGCAGAAAGTCCCGTTAGCCACTTTCCTACTGGAAGGAGAGGTGAGGCTTTGGTGGGATGAGATCGAGTTGCACCAGTTGAGAGGTAGAGACCTGGGCGACATATCGATGGACGAATTCTCAAGATTATTCTGGGCGAAATACTTGCCAATGTCGCAGAGAATTGCAATGGAAAATGAATTTTCAGCGTCTGGTGCAGGGTGATAAGACCGTAGACGATTACCTGCATGAGTTTACCAGACTTGGTCGGTATGCGGGGTTGACGTTTGCGGAAGAGGCGAGAAAGACGAATCGGTTCTATGAAGGACTGCGTGATGAGCTGAGGTTGGCTCTCCCGAGTTCAGTGAACCAAGGATTTCAAGCGTTGGTACATACCGCTAGTGCGCTGGAGAAGGATTTGAAGCGG
The DNA here is from genome assembly GCA_039513925.1 of Platanthera zijinensis. Classification (NCBI taxonomy): domain Eukaryota; kingdom Viridiplantae; phylum Streptophyta; class Magnoliopsida; order Asparagales; family Orchidaceae; genus Platanthera; species Platanthera zijinensis. The sequence continues at coordinate 98,826,503 of CM077091.1, forward strand.
GTGCGGGAGAAGAAGAATGCGGCACTGGAAAAGTCCGAATTCAAAGTTCCGCAATCAGAACAATCAGATTTGAGGAAACGTGATAAGAAGCGGTTCAGGCCTGCTGAACAAACTTCAGATGTTGCGTCAGGAGCTACGTTTGGGCAAGGACGGTTTGAACCACGTACATGTTTCATTTGTGGGAAGCAAGGGAATATCGCCCGATTTTGCTGGAGTGGTACTTCAAAGGGTGAGCAAAAGACCGGTGCGTCCTATGACGAAAAGGGCAAAGCCGTGGTAGAATCATCTGCATCGCGGGCGCAACCTCGAGTCTACACTCTTGAGTTGCAGGAGCCGCAAAGTTCCAACCAAGCAGAGCAACAAATCCGTGCTTTGGACTTAATGGAAGCCGCTAAACGGATTTTGCGAGATGCGGAGAAGCCGAAATAAAGTGACGTTGCACTTTATTATCTTTTGTTATATTGTATGTATGTATTTATGTTTGTGACAAACAGTGGTGGTGGTACGATTCCATGGGGCGAGACAAGCTGCGGCCTCTGAGCTCTAAACCTGGATCATTTTGGTTTGTATCGCAACAGCGTGGTTGTGTTGATACATGTGTGTTGCGCTAAATTTCGGGACAAAATTTCTTTAAGGAGGGGAGGATTGTAACACCCCAAATATCCCCAAGACAAAATGGAGATTTTGTAGGCTGACACGGCCTGGGACACGGGCGTGTCCCAGGGCGTGTCTTGCTCGGGATCGTTTACTCAACAATGTGTGCGATAAATGTTGAGGGAGGGGCTGACACGCCCGGCGACACGGGCGTGTCGGGGGGCGTGTCCAGCCAGGTGTCGTGTGTGTTGGCCAGCGACTTACAGGCGGCAAGGTCGGGCGGCGTGTCGTTTGACTCGGCCTGGGACACGGGCGTGTCCCAGGGCGTGTCCGGGGAGTGTCCGACACGTGTCCATCCTGGGCGTGTCGAGGTGTCGACCTGGCGGTTGGCGGTCGTCAAGCGGCGACACGGCCTTTAAGATGGGCGTGTTCCAGGGAGTGTCCAGGCTTGGTCGACGAGCGTGGGGCAGCGGTCGATGTCGGCGATAGTCGAGCTTGAGGGACACGGCCATGGACACGGGCGTGTGCCTTGGCCGTGTACTTCTCTGGTCGTTTTGGCAATTGTGTAAGGCCGTGTTACAGGGGTGACACGGGCGTGTCGATTGACTGACACGGGCGTGTCAGGTCCGACACGGGCGTGCCCAAGCCCGTGTTCTGGTATCTTTTGAGTCGATTGCTAACCGACTGGGGGTACACGGCCTGTGACACGGGCGTGTCACAGGGCGTGTCAGGCCTGTTGAAATGTTTTTCAGAGCAGATCTCGGTCGTTCGTTTCCTTCTATTTAGATCTTGTGGTCCAAAGCCTTTCCAGCTTCTATATGGCCGTGGATTGAGATGAACTCTCATTCTCACTTAGCCATTCTCTTTCTAAAGATAAGAAAGAGAGGAGAGCTTGGAGGAGGAGGAGGAGGAGCTTTCTGGCCGCCGGTGGAGCTTCGTTGGTCCGAATCGAGAGCCGAGTTCGGCGTTGCAGAGGCAAGGCCGCTGCGATGATTTCCATCCGGCTAGTTCTTTCATGGCGCCGAAGCGATCGTCAAGGGTAACGGTCTTTCTTCCTTGGGCAGGTGAAGCCCTTTGTTTATGCATGTGCATGGGATCCTCCATCAAGAGATGGAAAAGCGTAAGCGATTCCAGCAGTTGAGTCTGCATCTAGAGCCGGAAGTATGCAGTACGGCATAGGCATGCTGTGTGAAGCCCATCCAGACGTATGTCGGGATTGGTGATGTTTATATTGTGAACCCGAGAAGACTCCGTGTATTCATCATTTAGCCTGCGGAGATGGTGAGGACGATGTGCTTGGTGTGAAGGATGTTTTGCATAGCTCCTTTGGTTGCATGCTTGTTAAGAGCTGGTTGTTGGAGTGCGGACACCTCTGAGTGGGTGGGCGTGTGAGGTCTTCAACAGGGGTTTGGAGGCTTATTCCCATTCCACCAAGTGGCGATGTTAAGATCGGATGAGCGGTCGATTGGTAGCAAAGCAGCAGGGCGAATTCCCTAGGCTTGTTACACTACGGGGGTAGGTCGACTGGTAGTGCTCACGGGTTTTGGTGAGGTGCGTACCTCTGAGTGAGACGGGTGCGTGAGTTCTTCAACAGGGGTTTGGAGGCTTATGCCCGCCTACCAAGTACAAACCTAAATGTGCTCTGAGTGCACGAAGCGCCTGGCATTGAGGCCGGCATTTGTGATGTTTTGTGTGATATATATATTGTGATTGTTATACATGCAGGGAAGGAACCACTGCCCCGGGTAAGCGGTAGGGTCGTTATAATTGGTCAGCGGAATGCTGACCATTGCTTTGTTTATCACCCATGGGGTGGACGTCCATATGCAGATGTTGCGGGCTGATTTGATGGAGCGGGTGGAGCCCATGCTGCTGGTAGGCCCTTGAAGGCCATGCGAAGTGTTGAATTTCATGTGTGGCCAGCCTGCGTGCCGATGTATGAACTTATATATTTGTAAAGAGAAACCTGTAAGGCCTTAAGGCCGTGTGCGGTGTATTCGTGTAAACATTCCTGGTCATATATAAATGTGTTATTTATATATTTGTAGTGGACATTCAGTGTTATGAGTTCTGTAACTTAAAATCTTCCGCTAGAATGCTCTGAGTTAGGATGCGTGTCTAAAGGTTTTTGATACTCTCAAGTGGCTCTCTCGTCTGTCTGTGAAATATGGCGTGGGGCCCCGGCCGGACCCTCTGTTATATTCCATGTGACGAATGGGGGCGTTACATTTTGCTTCTCTAGTGCCTGAGCTCTTTGTAGCTCCTGAGCCTTCTGTAGCTCTTTCTACAGTTCCAGAGCCTGAGCTGATCAGTATGCCAGAGGTTGAGAGTCCAGAGCCCCTAGCTTTCTCTCTTCCAACCTTTGTCTATTCTACTTCTCCAATCCCAGACTTGGATGAAATTATGGTTGTTGATGCAGCTTAAGAACTTTCAGTTATCAAAAAGATTGATGATTTGTATGATAATCCACCATGCTCATATGATAATTATTCAGATTCATACTCAGATCCAGATGTCAGCAAGAAGAAGAAAGTGACAAAGAAAAGAAAAGCTCTAGTAAAGGAAGTGCCTAAGTCTAATCCTCAAGATGGACATTCCTTACTTCATCAGGCACAATATTACTCTCACATAAACTACTCCTCACTGGATGAGTTTTTCCAAGAATGAGATGAAGGCTCAGAAGAAAAGGAGAAAGACTGGCTCCTCTCCTTGTCATAGTTTTTAGGAATGATCCTCTTCCTCCTCCTTCAGCAGGTGCTAGTGGGAATGTTGCTTCTAGAGCTGCTACCTCCTCCCATCAGTAGACTTCTTATGCTCCTCACTCTCACAGCAGACCATCCAGGTATTATTCAAGGGGCTATTCAAGAAGGAGAGGTAGACAGAATGATCAAGCTGACAGAGAAGATATTTCAGATTCTAGCAGGAGATTCAGAATTCCTGAAAAGTTCAGTGAAGTCAGACCTCCTCCAAATCTTCATGATAGTCATTCTCAACATACAGCAACAGAAACAAAATTCCAAGAACAATCAATCAAGTATAGGAAGCTTCAGAAGACCTCTCATGACTCTAAAGAAGAATTCATCACAGTATGAACCTAAGCTTGATCCTAACTTTAGGATGGCTAGGTTTCATGAATTGATGGCTCTCTCCAAAATAAACAAAGCTAGAAAAGAAGGAATTGATCCTTCTCAATTCTCAACTATGTCTAAGTATAGGGAGAAAGAACTGGAACAATTTGATATTGATAAGAATATCTTTGATGTTAATGCCTATATGTAGGTTCATCTTGAGGCAATTGTTCCCAGAGCAGCTACAATTAAAGTTCTTGGTGAAGCAGACATGAAAATGACAAGACAGCAAGCAATAGATCCAAAAAGAAGAATTGAATTTACTAAGCCAGCTTCAGACAAGTCTTAGTAATAGTTTTATTTTTGTGTCAATATTCCTTATTGTAAATATTTGTTGAACTTTTCTTATATCTCATGATAGATATATTTATTTAGTTTTCCTGTTGTTTTCTTTTATTATTGTTTAGTGATCTCACCCAAATAGGGGGATATTGTTGGCTCCCTAGTTTGGATTTGGGCTCGGTTCACTAATCTAGGCTATGTCAGACCCACATTGTTTAGCCAGGGTCTCGTCTAGTGCCTTAGGTGTCAGTCAAGTCAACAACTCACTGAGACAAGACCAAGACATCAGAGACTTAGAAGACAATAGAGAGTGAACAAGGCAGAAATTTTTCTAAGTAAAAAGTCATTCGACAATCTCTGAAGAGAGTTCGACGATCTTTGTTTTGTGCTCGGCGATCTCAGAGTCAAATCTCTAAATGCTGAGATCGACGATTACTGAACTCAGGTCGACGATCTCTAATCTACTTTCAAGATTGAGATCGACGATCAACCATCTCAGTTTGACGATCTTGAAGCCCAGTTTGGAAAGCAGATTTTCAGGTCAACGATCATAGGGCTCAGCTTGACGATAGAGGATATTTGAGTTCGACGATCTTAGGACCAGATCGACGCTTTCTGCCAGATAAACGTTTTATTCCCTGCAGTTATTGTTTTTCCTTATTGACTGATTATTATATATCTTATATGACTCTGAGTGATTAATGCATATATTCTCTGAATATAGTCGTTCCTTGACAAGCATTAATTACTGGTTTTCACAGAGTTATTATACAGCTTTTCTCGGGATAGTTAAGGAAATGAGTTAATTCTATTATAGCCGTTGCATAAGTTCCCGTGATTCCGGCAGTCAATCAATGTGGACGATTTCAAATTCAGTTTGAAATTATTCAAAGAAAAGGGACTCGGAGAATAAAATACCTAGAGAATTATTATTCAGCACTTCTTAATGCAGTCCACAGACATTTTGAAAGAAATTACAAGGCTGCAAGAAAAAGAAGAAGAATAACTCTCAGTTCCAAAAATAAGAGTTCATTCAGGAAGCTTGTGGAGACAATCATCTTCAATCAATCTCAGCTTTCTGGAATTCAAGTCCTACACCCTGTACAAGGCTTTGATCTCCTAAACCATCAAATCATAGGACAAGCCTTGACTCCATCAGGATCACTCTAATGTCTTCTCTCATTTTGCTTAAGAAAAGAGAAGACAACACATCTTTTTCCTTTCCTCCTTTGTGTAAAGGGTTCTTACTCCCTTCAAAAGTAATTCCTGGTTGTGAGGTCTCCTTATCAAAAGACTTCAAGTTGGTTTTCCAGCACCTGATAAAAAGCCGTAAGGGTTGCAATATCTCCCTTGAAATAGATATTATTTGGTGGCAGTCACCTGATCAAAAACCTGAGAGTAATTCCTACCAGGGTGGTAGAAGAGTGGATGTACCCAGATTTGGGGAACCACAATAATTTCTTGTGTCATCTGGTGTCACCTTTTCTTATTGCTCTTGCTAGTTCATGTGATACTTTAGAATAGTTCTCTAGTTTTGCTTCTGCCTATATATTTATTGGTATCACTTATTTTGTACTCTGATAGAATAGATTAAAACAGCCAAAAGTTTTTAAACACTCTATTCACCCCCCCCCCTCCATCTACAGTAGATCTGAATAACTCCCTCCTTTCATGTCCTTTAATAGGTCCGCCCATAGTATTTGCATTACATCAAATTTATTCTATTTTATACAGTTCGGGTCGGTTCTCAGGTACTCGACAACAAGACCCGAGAACCGAACCGAACCGCCGGTTCTAGTTTCTGCAAAACCGTACTCGAACCAATCTACATGGGAACCGACCCGAACCGCCCGATTCGGATCTAATCACAACTTTGGTCGTGAAGAAGAACCAAAAAAAATATTTGTCGAAAATGAAGATTGAAAACCTGTGGATGAGAACCTGTTTTTTTTACTTGCAATTAAAAAAAATCATTGATAGTTGGTACAGTGAGGGGATTTGGATTTGCAGATCGGTTTGCTCTAAGCAAATAAAATAAATAAAAAACTTTAACCAAAATCCCCAATGCATACATCAATATGCGCGTGCGGGTGAAAAATGCAACTGTGAAAAATACGTGTGCGGGTGAAAAATGCACCAATGTAAAATATGCGGCCGAACAAAAATGTGCAACGTGACAAAAAAGATATTGTCCAGACAAACAAACATTTATGGAAGGTAGGTTTTTTAAAGGCAATTGTTATTAGCACCGCACATTTGGCTATCTGCAACTATTAAACTGCAAACAACTATCTTTCAAAATGACTATCCTCAAAAATAATTGTTATCCGCAAACAAATTTTTTTGAAAAATAAAAAAACTAAAGAGCTGATCTAGGTGAGGCCTGCAGTATAGGACTCCTAAAAATGAATTATAATTTCATAGCTACAGAGATGACAAAAAAGAAAAGCAGAGTATATTTAAGTTTATATATCACAACTTTGGTAATGAAGAAGATCCCAAATATATTTTTAGAAAATGAAGATTGAAAACCTGTGGATGAGAACTTGTTTTTAATGACTTGTAATTAAAAAAAATCATTGATAGTTGGTACAGTGAAAGCATTTGTAGATCTATTTTCTCTAAGCAAATAAAATAAATAAAAACATTTACCAAAATCCCCAATACATACTTCAAAATAGTCGCAGACCTTGAGAGTTCCTTGGTCATGGTGGCTCCAGAAGCATATTTTATGATAGATTCGGTTGTCGACGGTGAGCTTGTCGACCAAGTGCAACGTCTTATTGTCAGGGACGGGGCCAGGAGATAATGTTAGGGTGGACAGACTTCTTCCATAATATAATAAAAAAGTAACTTTAATGATTCAAATAATTGTATTAATACCAAAAAAATAACACATGAATATTTAACAATATTTCAACTAAATTTATATTAAAAACACATAGCATTACCTTTCATAATTGACTACGTCGAATTTTCAAAATATACTAATTATGTGAAAATCAAGGAGAAATATGGAGTAACCAGACCAAATCCATTGCAAAACAAAAAGATTTTTTTTCCAGAGAAACTCATTCAAGCATTTCGACAAACAGTAGGAATGCAGATTTGTTTGCATAAAAAATAATACTTCTATCCCAATTCCCAATCATTTGCATATTCAAATTAATAATTTATCTTGAGACTTTCCAAAAGCTAAGTAGGTTTATGTTGTGGTTTAAAACAAAAGGGTATTTTCAAATTTAGGACTATCATGCTTTCATAAACTTGAAGGCATCAAAAAAGAAAACACCCCATCAAATCCCCTGTCTTGCGTGAACATAGGAAGGACCTGAAAATCATGGTTTCAAGAAGATTCTTCCATACCTTCTTAGTTCTTGGTTCCGGCGATTTAACAGGGACAGAGCATGTTGTCGTCCGCCCCTAGCTCGTCGCCCGTCGGAGTCGGAGTCGGAGTCAGAGTCGGATTCGGAAACTCGTAGTCATAGCGTGGAGCGGTGGAGCCGTAAGCCGTGGTCCATGGAGGAATTCTCGGGGAGGGATGCTCGGTCGGCAACCGGTAGGGATATGTGGATAACTGATGAGAATGGACCGTGAAATACTTAACCTAATTTAGAGCAAACCTGAACCGTTGGATTAAATCTAACAGTTAAAAATATAAAGCAAAAAAAAGGATGCTGTCATGCTGGGATTCGAACCTAGGTGATCATCAAAAATATTTCAAAGCTAAAACTTTTACCACTCCACCAAAGTAAAACATCTAAACATTGTTTATTTATATATATATATAATAAGCATATAAAACATAAAATATTTAAAAGTCCCCGTAAACTCGTAATATATTGAACTTTTCGCAAATTTCAGGGTGGGCAGTTGCCCACCCTGGACCCTATGTAGGTCCGCCCTTGCTTATTGCAGGCCATACATTTCTAGGACGTCCCCGCGAAAGCTATTTTTTCTAACTCACTCTTCTATCTTCAGCTCATCGCCGAACAGGAAGGTCAAAAAAGCTGGTGGTTGCAAGATCTGGTGGGGGAGAGTTGTAAGGTGGCGATAACCCAACAATCGCAAATAGGAAGGCAGAAAATGAGGAGTATTTTTTGGGTGAGCGTGGCTCACCGTGAGCAAAGAAATCAGGGTCGTGCACTCGCACATCGAAAACCGTGCTGAAAGCCAAATAGAGGAAACACCAAAAGGTTGAGAGATGTGATTACGGTTAGGTTTTTTTAGAGGTTCTAAAAAATACCTAAAATGAGTGATGATAGCCAAATCAATAGTGCTATAAAACAATTGCCTTTTAAAAAAGTTCATTATGGAGGAAATAGGGAGCCACAAATTTTTTGAAAAATCTTCAAAACTTCATTTTTTTGAAAAGCACTTTTGCCACCAATGCGTAAACAAATGTTAATAAAACAATTGCGAGGATAAAGCTTTTTCCCACCGCTGCCGCCATCCAAAACAGGCCCTTCCTTCCACACTTCGAAAATGAATGCAATTCAAAATTCTAAATGTGTTGTGGGGATAGCCAAATCAATAGTGCTATATAACAATTGCCTTTTAAAAAAAAAATTTTATGGGGAAAATAAGGATCCCCGAACTTTTTCAAAAACCTTCGAAACTTCATTTTCTGAAACTCTTTTGTCAGCAATGTGTAAATAAACATTAATAAAAATATAGCGGCGGTATGAATAAAACTTTTTCCACCGTTATTGTGTAACACCCCCATCCGTCGTATGGCATATAACAGAAGGTCCAGCTGGAACCCGACGCCATATACCATGGACAGTCGGAAGGGTTACAGAATAATACCAAAAATTCAACTACTCGTCCTAACACAGAACGTTCTAGCGGAAGCTTTTAAACAGTTTAATAGAACCCAAAATTTGCACAACACTGGCATGAATGTCCAATATACATCACAGGAATGAAATACATCAAATACACAAAAGAGTACATGGCTTTAAGGCCTTACAAATGTTCACTTGACAATATAATGTCTTACATACATCGGCTCACAGGCCGGCCACACATGACAAAATAAAACAACAGTTCGCTTGGCTTTCGAGGGCCAGCTCAGCAACTTGGGCTTCAGCCTGCTATTTGGCGCTATGTTTCGCAGCACCTGCAAGAAACATTCAACCGCACGGTGGCAAACAAAGGAACGGTCAGCTAAAGCTGACCAAATTATAACGATCCCGCCCCTTAATCGGGACAGCGGTGCTCCTTCCCTGCATATCATTAGCCCAGCTAAATTGTAAAGTGCAAATATATATTTCGCCACAGGTGTAGGCTCGCTCGGCCAAACACCCCATGCACTCAGGACACATTCTCGGTGAATCCGGTCAATTCTGTGCCTTCACCACCACCCTCAGGATGGCAAACATTGTGAGCATTTTTGAGTCTTTCCGACCACAGTCCAAGACTCCCGACTATGCCAACGGCCAGTTCCACTTTAGGGCCTCTAGCACTGAACTGCAAAGCCCAGGTCCGTTTCCACCCGCCCGTTGCTCACGCCACCTAGTCACTTAAAGACGTATGTGCGGGCCAAGCTTCACCCGTATCCTAAAACATTTCAAAACATCACATAACTCAGGTATGTTCAAGGCTTGCTCCACGTCCACAAAGTTAGCAGAACTACGATTCCGCCCAGTTTTCCGGGTGCGCCTTAGAGTTAATCCCCAAGGATCCCTGCTGCAATCTACCGTATAGAAACGTGAAAACAACGCATGGAGTTTTCTCCGGCTATTCATGCAATGCAACATCACCGATCCAGACAAACACGTCCGGGTAGGCTTCACACACAATGCCTATGTCCGTACTTCGGTTACGGACTCTAAACAAGGGGGAGTTCACATATCTACCCCAAGGAAAACCACAAACTCACCGCACACTCGCGGGAAAGGGTTTTCCTATGCAAAGGAAGAAGAGCTTCACATGCTAAAGTTGAGAATCGTTACCCTTGAAGTCTGCTTAGGCGCCATGAAAAACTAGCCGAATAGAAAGCTTCGCAAAGGAATTCTCTCCACGGATCCGGTCTTGGTTCTCAGTTTGGTGCTCCGATGCTCCACCGGCGGCCGGATTCCTCCCTTCTTTCTTCTTTGCTCTCTTCTCTCTCTAACTTCTTAGAAACAGGGATTTAAAGATGAAATGAGGAACTAAACCTCTAATCTCGGACTAAACACAAGCAGGAACTCATCTGGGTCATTAGATCTTATTTAAAGAAAACGAACCGCTCAGATTAACCTGAAATTCCTTAATCCTGGGCCGAACACGGATTTGCACACGGCCGTGTCCCAGGCCGTGTGCCTCGATCCAGCCACGAATATCGAGCACAGAAAAATACATGGGTTGGGACACGCCCATGTCCCAACCTGATACGCCCGTGTCGGGTCCTCGACATGCCCGTGACCAGGGGCCGTGTCACAAATAACTGCCACGCCAACCATCACGTCGCTTGGTGGACACGGGTGGCGACAAGCCCGTGTCAAATGTGACACGCCCGTGTCAACAAGTACACGCCGGTGTTCCGGTCCGTGTCCCTCAGTCGATATAGTACCAAACTTCCAGAGGAGTACACGGCCATGTGACACACCCGTGTCATATGCCGTGTGCCTGACATGCCCTGGGACACGCCCGTATCCAAGGCCGTGTTTGAGCACTCAATGCTCGTCGACCTCGACTCAACTACCCGAGCACGACACACCCTGTGACACGCCTGTGTCACAGGCTGTGTTCACCCTACCAAGACCTGAACTTGGTTCGAACACCGCCCGTTTCATTTTTTAAGTTTCGGGGCGTTACATATTGTACAATCCTATGTTCGCCGAGCGGGTGAACCAGAGATGCTCCACATCTCCAGGCGAGCCAGAGAGGCGGGCTGTTACTCGCCTAAACCGGCGAGCCCTAGTCAGCAGGGCGAGTCGGGCAGGACCACACACTCCCTAGACAGACGAGTGTTCAGGAACTCGCCAAAGTGGCGTGCGAGTGCTGGTTTCATCAGGCACTCGTCAAAATGGCGGGCGAGTGTTGGTTTCATCAGGCACTCGCCGCTCCAAAGATATGGGCAAGTGTTGGTTTCGTCTGGCACTCACCAATCAAGGCGGGTGCTTGTTTGCTAGGACACTCATCATAGAGACTGAGGCAAGCCAGAGGCTAGTGCCCCTGCATCAGGGCACTCACCATACATGATTACATTTATTTATTTATTGATTGTCATTCCAAATAACGGAGTTTGGCTATTAGCGGACCAATTTGGGCTGCATTTAGTAAAACCAAAAGGTGAGATAGTGTTATTGGCAGGCCCCACAAGAAAAACTATAAATAGGCCCTAAAGGGCACCTTTGGAGGGGATCTAGTTTTTTTGCTTCTTCCTCCTCAGGTCAATTTGGTTGGCTTCAAAGGCTCTCCAAGGTGCCTAGTTTCAGCATTGGCTTGGGAGGGGAAGCTCTCTTCGATCTTTCGGGTGTGTGGTGGGTCCTCCGCACTGCAGCCATGGTCCGTGTCAAGTTCTAAGTCTTCAGCTTAGCATTCTTTCTCGGGAGAAGTAGGTGTGGGTTGCCCCCTTTGGATTTTAACTCTTCGTTGGGCTAATTCTTGATTCCAATATTTTTGGTGTAGTGAACATGGACCGCAGCTTGCATAGGAAAATCCTGAGAGTTCCATCGGTGGAGATGGAGAACAAGGTGTTGACTACGGCGACTCACCACTACCTTTGGCGCCGGCTACGGTTGAGATTTTAGAGTAGTTCAAGAGGGAGTTCCTTGATAATATCCACTCTGCATTCACCGCAGCGAGCGGTGAGTGGTTGAAACCTGCGGTCTAAGTGGTAACGCTTCCAGGGATGGGCAAGAATGCCCCGGGATAGAGGCCAGGTAAGGAGGCGGCGAGCAGATGGCAAGAGCGGTATCTAGCAGTGAGAGAGCTTTTCCCCAGCTAAGCGAGTGTCGGCCCGACGAGTGCGGTCTTGGATTGCGAGCTGGTAGCACGAGTAGAGCCTACGAGACCCTTGAGCGGTGGTAGCCCATTCTGCGAACTGATTGTTTCTGCGCCAGTTCTGGATGGGTTCAAGGAGAAAGAAATGACGTATTACACTTGCAAGGATGATCCCGTCCAACACCTATAGTGGTTTGAAGATATGGTATCCATCAGGCCAATGTCGAACGCGCTCAATTGTCGTCTCTTTGTCATAACCTTAAAGGAGAAAGTAAGGGACTGGTTTCACTAGCTACCGATGGGGTCGATCTACGCGTTCAAGGACTTCCGCCGGAGTTTCAAATTGTGTTTCTCAATGTCAAAGAAGTGGAAGAAAAGTGCTGAGGCACTCTTCAAGATCTAGTAGGGAATAGAGGAGTCATTGGTCAGCTATGTAGATAGGTTCTAGGAGGAGATTTTTCTCATTCAGGAGGTTCCGGGGTTCGCCCTCCAGCTCGAATTCATCGTGGAGTTACGCGAGGGGTTCTTCAAAATGAGCTTGAATCAGAAGCGACCCTTGTCATTTGAAGAGCTAAGGGAGAGAGCGACAAAGGAGATTGAGGGAGAGGCGGCGAACCCGGAATTCGCCAAGAAGCTGGCAAGGTTGAGCAACTCAGAGTTTAGAGAATAAGGAGGTTCTAGGCAGCAAGAAGGAAGGAGGAGGGAAGAGATGAGACTTCAAGAGTTGGGGTGAAGGCATCCGCAGGGTCAAGGAAGAGAGTTTGCCTAAGGAGGGGGGAACACTCACGAAGGTCAGGGGAGGTTCAACCCTCCGGGATGGAGACAAGGTCAGAGGCCACTCCTTCCCCCTCTGTAACAAGATATGGAAATTGGTCAGGGTAGGGGTAGAGGAAGAGAAGTAGGAGGAGCTGGAGTCAGGAGGAGGAACCAGCCAGTAGAGGGAGGGAAGAGGAGGTGGCATTGTCATACTATGACTTCCATCAGGAGGAGGGTCATGTAACGGCCACCTGGCTCGAGTTATTGAAGATCAGGAGGGAGAGAACCCCAAGGGAGCAGCAACCATCGGTGAGGATAGAGGAGGTAAGAAGCAGGGCAGAAAAAGAGGACTGGTGTATGGATAGGGCAGACGTAGGCAATCGAGGAGGGATAGGGGTGATCCATGGTGGGGTGGGGATCTAGGCCACCCAGAAGGAAAGCCTTCACACTATATACCATCGTAGCATAGCTTCGACATCCCAAGCCCCACCCCTAGAGGAGAAGATTACCTTCTCTCAGAAGGACATGCCAGATCACGAGGATCCGTTCTGCGATGCACTGGTGATTCAAACCTCCATCAAGAACACCATCTCAAAGATCCTCGTTGACAACGAGAACTCAGTTATCGTCATCTTCAAGAAGGCATTCGATGAAATAAAGGTGGAGTTGAGAAGGGTGTTGTCCTCGGATGGTCCACTGTTTGGGTTCTAATAAGAGAGGAAGGGAATGGAAGGATGGGTCAGACTTCATGTGACCTTTGGGGTGGGGGGGCAGTCCCGTAACTGCCGGTTCGTCATTGTCAATGCTCCGAGCAGATACAACGCCATATTTGGGCGGCCCCTCATCAGTGTGTTTAGATGCTTCCCATCCTCATTCCACCAGTGCTTGAAGTTCAGCATGGGGGGAGTCCAGATCAAGGTTAGGGGAGACCCGAAGATAGCGAGGTTGTGCTACGTAATAGTCTTCAACACCATATCCTAGAAGAACAGAGCCGGGGAGATGATAAGGGAGATGGAAGAGAGAGTAGGGCTTGAAGGAGGGGTAGAAGAGGCGATGGTTGAATTGATCGGTGGAGTAGTGGAGGTGGAGAAGTTGGAAGAAGTTGCGGGTAAGGAGGAGCTAAAGAAGAAGGGAACTGTGCCAAAGTGGATGAGTTGGATGAGCTGCTAGGAGATCGGGATTACGAGATGATCGTTTGATAAGTGGAGGAAGAAGAGGCACCCGTCCAAGGAGAGAAGGTGGAGAGAGAATGGGAGGAGCAGTCTCGGCTGGAGGCCGTGTATGAAGTAGTGGAAGTGGAAGTTCTTTCCCAGGAAAGGAGATTGGAGAAAATGAGGATTAGTGGGGAGCACATCTCAGAGGACCGGGAAAAGGTCCTAGCCAACATCCAGCAAAACATCGACATCTTCGCTTGGAGCGCGACAGACTCGATACTGACATGGGTTTTCATCGCCTGAATCTTGATCCCAGCGTACATCCCATCAGATAAAAGAAGAGATCTGTCGCCAACAAGCTGGTTGGGCCCATCTGGGAGGAGGTGAGTAAACTTCTCAAGGTCATGCTTGTATCAGAAATCCAGTATCTAGGCTGGGTCTCCAATGTGATGATGGTTAAAAGGGGGATGAGCGTTGGAGGATTTGTGTTGATTTCTCCTTATTGAATAAATCATGCCCCAAGAATTGTTATTATCTGCCTCAAATTGACGTGCTAGTTGACTCAGTCGTCGATTTTTCTCTAATGAGTTTTCTAGACATTTTTTAGGGTACCGTGAGATTCTCTTGAACCCTCCTGATATTATGGATGTCTCCTTCATCATGGGGGATGGGCGCTACTGTTATAAGATGGTGCCAATTGGGCTGAAGAATGCAAGGGAAACTTACCAAAGAATGATAGACCGGGTCTTTCGGGAGAAAAAGGGCAGGACCCTGGAGGTCTGTGTAGATGACCTTTTGGTAAAAAGTAGGGTCATTGGGTCTCACCTCCAGTACTTGACAGAAACATTTGGCACTTTGAGGAAGTTTAAGATGAGTCTCAACCCCCAGAAGTGTGTCTTTTGGGCTAGCAAGGGCAAGTTCTTGGGCGACCTTCTCACCCCAGTAGGCGTAGAGCCTAACCCTGACAAAGTAAAAGCCATACTAGAGTTAGAAACTCCAAAGAGCGTGAAAGAGATCCAACACCTCACAAGGAAGCTGGCTAGGTTAAGCAGGTTTCTCTCTCGGGCAGGGGAGAAGTGCTTACCTTTCTTCAGATTGGTGCACGGAGGAAAGAAGTTCGAGTGGACCTCCGAGTGTGAGAATGCTTTCCAGGCTTTGAGAAAACATCTCACACAGGCCCCACTATTCCAAGGTCCAAAGGAGGGGGAGGACCTAGACCTGTACCTAGGTGTGGAGGCCGAGGTAGTATGATCCATACTAGTTTGGGAGGAAAGTAGAAAGCAACTCCAAGTTTACTATGTCAGTAGGGTTCTAATAAAGGCGGAACTCAGATACCCAATCCTGGAGAAGCTAGAATTCGCACTGGTTGTCTCGGCCAGGAAACTCTTCCCTTACTTCTAGGTGCACTCCATTCGGGTGGTCACCGATCACCCCCTTTGCAAAGTCCTGGAAGGGGTAGAGTACTCGGGGAGATTAGCAAAAGGGTTGGTGGAACTTAGCGAGTTCGATATCTTGTTTGTCCCAAAACTATCGATAAAGGAGCAAGCGGTGGTGGATTTCCTGGCATATTATGTGGCCAAAGATGAGGAGCCTGAGCCTTCCTCCCTGACAGCATGGGAGATATTGGTATACAGAGCTTTGGGGAAGCATTCCTACGGGGAGAAGTGATCCTAGTAAGCCCACAAGGGGCAAGGATCGAGTAGGCAATAGACATTCACTTACAACTCACCAATCACAGGGCTTCGCTTAGCTAGGGAGTTGGGGTGCAAGACTTAGGGGTCTCTTTGGACTCCATGGTGGTGGCATGTCAAGTCAGAGGAGATTTCAAGGCTAGGGAGCCAAACCTCTAATGCTACCTTATAAAGGTCAAAGGCCTCATAGGGCAGTTCCACACTTTCTAAATTCGACATGTACTAAGGGAGGAGAGTGCCCCAGTCGATCTTTTGGCAAAGTATGGTCCTCTAGCAAAAAAGCATAGTGGTAGAGCTCTTCTATCCATCAATTGAGTAAGGGTAACTAATGGAGGTGGCACAACAGCATCATGGATGGATCCATTCATCACCTTCTTGACTTCGGGCAAGTTCCCGGAGGGTGACATGGACAAGAGGTGGTTCAGACATAAGTCAATGTACTAACTATTACGTGAAGAAGGGTTATACCAGAAGACCCTTACCGCAATTCTAGCCAGGTGTGTACCAGAAGAGAAGGTACCTAAAGTCCTAGAAGAGATCCATTAAAGGGAATGCGGCTGCCATTACGGAAGCTGGACCTTGGAGGGAAGGTTGTTGAGGCAAGGTTATTTCTGGCTGAGTCTCAGGAAGGATGCGACAAAGTTTGCAAAGAAATGTTAAAAATGCCAGTTGTTCGCTCCCCTACAGCTCCAACCTACTCAGAGGCTCAGGACCATCACGGATTTGTGGCCTTTCGCAATTTTGGGAATGGATCTAGTCGGACCCTTCCCCCATACCAGCGGCCGGAGGAATTTTCTACTGGTAATAATCGATTACTTTTAAAAGTGGCTGGAAGTAAAGGCGCTGGACAAGGTAACCTCTCAAGTTATAAGGAAATTCATGTGGAGGGAGATAGTCTGTCAACATGGGCTCCCCCTAGCCATAGTCACAGACAACAGGCTATAGTTTGCTAGCAATGAGTTTGTCAGCTTATGCAGACAGATGGGCATAGATTTTCGATTTGTGTCGATCCACAACCCTAGAAGTAATGGGCAGGTGGAGGCGGCCAACAAGATAATTATGAACTTGCTAAGAAAGAACGTCGATAACCTGAGGGATAACTAGGTGGAATAGCTCCCCTTAGTCCTTTGGGCATTGTGAACCACACCAAATACGACCACGGGAAAGACCCCCTTCAAACTTTCTCATGGGTCTGAGTATGTGCTACCAATCGAATTCATGTTGAGGTCACCAAGGGTGATCGCGGCAGGGGAAGGAGACAAGCAATGGCAAATGGAGAATGAGGAAGAATAAAATCTCTCGCTTGACCTGGTAGAAAAGCTTCGGGACTTAGCAGTCGTCCGATAAGAAGAGGTCAAGCGACGAATGGCTAGGTACTTCGACAAGCACATTACAGTCAAGCAATTCTAGATGGGGAATCTAGTCCCTAAGAAGGTCGATACGGCCAGAAAGGGGGAAAACGGTCGGGAAACTCAATCCCAATTGGGAAGGCCCTTATATTGTAAAAGAAACTTTGAGATCAGGAAGTAACACCTCCGGGATGTGGAAGGGATACCCCTTGACCGCGCATGGAGCGGTGATGACCTGAAACATTTCTACCCATGATATCGCATTTTAATATATTGATGACTTCTTTCATAACCTTGTCTGATTGTAGGTTTGCGTGATGGGTATGGCATGTGAACACCTCTGATTAGACCCCACTAACTAGGCTCCCACTAGCTAGCAGAGCTGGTTGGTCGCTCCGGTGGTGGGGGGTTGTGAAAGAAAAGTTAGCAAAGCCCTCGATTGGATCCCGCTGATCAGGCTCTCACTAGATGGTAGGGTCGGCAGGTAGCTTGTGCGACTACACCTTCGATTGAACCCCACTGACCAGGCTCTCACTAGTTGGTAGGACTGGCTAGTCGCTCGGATGGTGTATTATTGTGAAAGAAAAGTTAGCAAATCCCTCGATTGAATCCCCCAAACCATGCTCTCACTAGCTGGCAGAGCTGGCAGGTCGCTCGTGTTGCTACACCTCTGATTGAACCCCACTGACCAGACTCCCACTACCTGGTAGGGTCGTCTGGTTGCTCGAATGGTGGGTGGTTGTTAAAGAAAAGTTAGAAAAGCCCTCAATTGGATCCCGTTGACAAGACTCTCACTAGCTGGCAGGGCCGGCAGGTTGCTTGTGTGGCTACACCTCTAATTGGACCCGCTGACAAGGCTTCCACTAGCTTGCAGGGCGGTTGGTCGCTCGGATGGTGGGTAGTCAATAAAATTTTTTTTTGCAAAGCCCTCGATTAGATCCTGCTGACCAGGCTCTAACTAGTTGGAAGGGCTGGCAGGTCGCTCGTGTGGCTACACCTCCAATTGGACTTTGTCGACAAGGCTCTCACTAGTTTGCAGAGCCGGCAGGTCGCTCGGATGGTGGGTGGTTGCGAAAGAATGAAAGAAGGAGGTTTTCTCAGGCACTCTTAGAATTATTAAAGGTAAAGCAAGGCCTCCCACATGCTAAGGTCTAGCTCGCATGATCTAGGTGATCACGATTCGACAAAAATCCAGGTTACTTGGGCACGGGGTCCCGTGGGTGCGAAGATAAGGGAAGCTGGGCTGAATCTCAGTTCCAATAGGGAAAGTTGAAAGTTTAGCATCGATTGCACCCCATCGACCGGGCTCTCGCTAGCCAGCAGGATAGGCGAGTCGCCTGGATAGTGGGTGCTTATGAATTAAGATCAAGGCAAAGGAATCGGCGAGCATAGATCCACACTCACCATAAGCAAGAGGCAAGTGGGTGGCGAGTGCTATGTTGGATCCCTAGTTTGGATTTGGGATAGGTTCACTAATTAGGATGTGTTTGACCCACATTGCATAGCTAGGGTCAAGTCTAAGAGTCTTAGAGTTTAGGCAAGTCTTTAGGTTCAACATTCATGGACCAGCCAGTAGAGGACTTCAGTAGATTCAAGACTTAGCAGAATTCAGAGTTCAAAATTAGCAGTTCGAAATTCTTCGAACTCAGCTCGACGATCGTCGATCTCAGATAGACGAACTCAAAAATCTTTCTCTAAGTTGAGCTCGACGATATTCGAGCTCAGGTCGACGTTTTCCTTCTTCATACAGATTCTCAGCTCGACGAACTTAGAGCGCAGAATTGGCAAGTTATTTCAAGAATGCAGTTCTCAGAGCTCATGTCAACGAACAAGAATTCCCAGCTCGACGAACTTGGAACTCCAATCGATGAATTCTGTTCAGAGGTTGGCGAATTCTGTCTCGAGCCAGAATGAGAAGTTTTCCTTATTTCTGTCCTTATTTATTATATTATTTAGTAGTAATTTCCTGAGTAATTAATGCTCATATTCTCCTTAATATAGTCGTTATTGGCAGCATTAATTATGGTCTTCATCAGGGTTAATTACTTGCTTATTTTAATGGGACAGTTGAGGAAACTAATTTAAATCAAATATTCCAGCCGTTTCATTCTCAAGATCAGTAAGTAATTAATACTTGGAATTCAAACTTCAAAGGAGAATTTTGACAGCAGAATATAAAAGAGATTTTTTCTTAAGACAGCCAGATAGTACTGAGAATACAGATATCTGATTAGATAGAAAGAGTGCAGTACTCATACATACAGAACAACAACATACAGAACTATCTCTCTGTGCAGAAAACATTCTGTTTTCCCTTGTTCTTTCTGAAGACTGAAGAAGTACAACCATCAATATCAATTGTAACACCCCTACCCGTTACGCGCAGTGGTGTAGGGTGCGTCCCGAGTCGGAGATCCCCCACGAAACTAACGCTTTCCTACGCACTACACGTCGTAGATCTACCGCACCTACACAGCACCTATCGCCCACAATAGTTCTCGTCGCAAGAACGCAGCGCAAATAACAAAGGAGGAATGGTCGACTCGAAAACAACGATCGGAAATTTGAGTCGGAGTATTCCCCAAGAAAACACAAAGGTTGCCACTCCTTTTAGAGAGCAAGACCAAGGCTATAGGCCATGATCCGCTCAAGCAAATAGGATCCACCCGATCCGGAATTAAAAAGCCTTGCAACGGCGATTTCGATTCAAAACTTGTAGCGATTAAATTAAAGATCCGGAGAAAACGAGCGTGAAACCACCACAACTAAAGAAGAGAATCACACAAGGGAGAGGAAAGAGATTACCCCAACCGGAAAGCGTTTCACACAAGATAACTGTGGGAGAATCACTCTCTCCACGGATCCGCCGGCGTCACACCGAAGGGTTTGCAACCTTCTTCCACGGAGTCGCACCAAGGAAGCCACGCCGGAGTCACACCGCGCGGATGGAGGGAGCAAGGGGGCGGCGGCTTCACACCACACAAGGGGAGGGGTCGGCGGCTAGATGAGAGCCTTGGCCGAAATTTCACTTGGAGGGGAAATTTTAGGTTTTAATTCTTCAATGCTTGATTCCTCATAAACACCTCCTTAAATAGGAGATTACAATAAGCCTTAACCCTTCATGATGGAGATGTAATCTCATCCACCCGAATGGCTAAGTGCACACCAAAAATAAAATTGTTTAAATTTAAGAAATAAAACATGCCATGAATATAAAATTATCACTTAAACATTGGATAATTTTATATTCTAAAAATATAAAAATAGAGTTCACGAAATAAGATAATTAAAGCTAATTTTTCATGGCGGTTCGAGCACGCCGCGGGCGGAGGTTGTAACGTGCACTTCCTTCAGCGTCATCACGGTGTCTAAGATCTTTATGTCGTAGCGCCTCGGCAACCTGGTCATCATCAATTAGCGGTGGCGCTGCATCAATCCTCCCCCACTCAAAATCACGTATCTCTGATGCGTGAGTGGAGAGATAGCGGCGGAGAAGCTCAGCATCCAAACGTTGAAGCTCTGTCGCGAGTACCCAAGAGTCTTCCAAAGGGGGCGGTCACGCCAACGGACCCGAAAGCGGTAAGTAGTACCATCCGGAGTAGTGAACGGTTCCGCAGCAAGTATCATATATGGAGTGAGGAATGTCCAGGGAAACTTGGGAAACATGTCAGCAGTAGGAGTAAAAGAAGGCAACGTACCATCCGATGTTATACCTGCGGGGACCGAAAGAGAGAGATCATCCAAACTACCACTCCCCAACCCATTAGAATTTTGAGTGGGAGAAGAAGACGACAAAGAAATCAACTCTTGTGGTGGTGACACAAACATCATTATATCCGAAACGTTAAAAATGGGGGAAATCCCCCAATTAGCAGGCAAGTCCAAAACGAAAGCGTTGTCACCTAACTTTTTAATAATCCGAAAAGGGCCGGCGCGCTTTGGTGCTAATTTTTTAACGGTGCCAGTTGGCAATCGTTCGGGAACCAAACGGACTAAAACTAGATCGCCAATTTTGAAGTTTGATACTCACCGATGTAAATTAGCGTGCGCTTGATATGAGTCATATTGCGTGGTCAAAGTGGCCTGTATACGTGCGTGTAAATCATGGATGTGTTGGGCGAAGGATTGTGCAAACTGACTTGCCTTGTACGTTGGGGGCAATGGCACCAAGTCAAGCGGCACAGGAGCCTTATACCCGTGGACAATCTCATTCGGGGACAGACCCGTAGACCTATTCTTGGAGTTATTGTAGGCTAATTGGGCATGGGGAAGGAGAAGATCCCAAGTGCTCCTGTGATCACTCACAAGGCATCGTAACAAATTTCCTAAGCTCCAATTAACCACTTCCGTCTGCCCATCAGTTTGGGGGTGATAGGCGGAGGAAAACAATAATTTCGTTCCCATTAAAATCCAAAGAGTTTTCCAAAAATAACTAGTGAATTTTACGTCCCTATCCGATATTATGGTCTTTGGCACTCCACGGTGACTAACGACTTCCTTAAAATATAGTTTAGCAACGTGAGACGCATCGTTTGTCCTACTGCATGGGATGAAATAATCCATCTTTGAAAACCTATCCACCACTACAAAAACTGAGTCGTGACGGCGTAGAGTAATGGGGAGGCCTAATACAAAATCCATACTAACGTCTACCCAAGGCATGGAGGGAATAGGAAAGGGAGTATATAATCCAACGTTGGTTTTACTTCCCTTAGACACCTGACACGTGCGGCAGCTACTCACTACCTGCCCCACCATAACCTTCAGTTTTGGCTAATAGAATTTGTCCTCGACTAGCGTAATGGTCTTATCTCTACCGAAGTGGCCACTCAACCCTCCGCTATGCAATTCCCATATGATATGTATTCGTAACGATGACTGCAGGATACATAGCTTCCCGTTCCTAAATAGGTAACCGTCGTTGATAACGTATGCAGATATCGTAGTGGGGGAACTATCCTGGGCAGATAAATAAAAGTCCTGGAAGTCAGGACACGTAGCGTACTCATCCTTAATCCGCTCAAATCCTACAACATGTACTTCCATAGAGGTGAGTAAAATAGTAAGACGACTAAGGGCGTCCGCGACTCGGTTATCAGCTCCCTTAAGGTGCTTGAGATTAAACGTGTAACCTTGTAAGAAAGCCACCCACTTAGCGTGTCGTGGGTTGATCTTATGCTGGCCGTTGATGAAACGTAAAGCCTCATGATCAGAGAGGATCACAAACTCCTTGGAGAGGAGATAGTGCCTCCAATGGTGTAGACATCGAACTACAGCATAAAATTCCTTATCGTAATTTGAATAGTTCAGCTTCGGACCGGACAACTTCTCGCTAAAATAGCTAACGGGATGGCCCTCCTGGCTCAAGACACCTCCAATCCCTACCCCAGACGCATCACATGTGAGATCAAAGACTTTAGCAAAGTCAGGTAGACGTAAGACAAGTTCCTCAGTCATAAGCTCCTTTATTCATTCAAAAGCATAGGTGGCGGACTTCGTCCATGTAAACTCTCCCTTCTTCATATAGTCAGTGATAGGCGCCATAATACTACTGAAGTCTCGTATGAAACGTCGATAAAACGTGGCTAACCCATGGAAACTACGTACCTCACGTAGGGTGGTTGGCACGGGCCAGTCCTTAATGACCTAAACCTTGCCCGGATCAACTCGAATACCCTTAGAACCGACTATATAACCTAAGAACTCTACCTCCGAGGCATTGAAAGTGCATTTCTTAAGATTGAGAAATAAAGTCTCCTTCCGCAGGGTGGAAAGGATCACTCTCATGTGGGAGATGTGCTCGGTAGTAGAGGTGATATAAATCAGTATATCGTCAAAGTAGACGACAATGAACTTCCCCATGAATGGCTGAAAGACATGTTTCATCATCCGGGAGTAGGTACTAGAGGCATTGGATAACCAAAAGGGCATCACAAGCCATTCGTACAGTCCATCCTTCGACTTAAATGCCGTCTTCCACTCGTCGCCCTCTCGTATCCTAATCTGGTGATAGCCACTCCGAAGATCTAATTTGGAGAATATGGTGGCTCCAGACAAGACATCCAACAAATCATCTAGGCAGGGAATGGGGAACCTATACTTGATGGTGATTTTGTTGATAGCCCGGCTATCAACGCACATCCTCCATGTACCATCCTTCTTGGGGGCAAGTAGGGCTGGTACAGCACATGGACTCATACTAGTCCTAATAAAACCCTTCTCCAGTAAGCCCTCTATTTGGGACTGCAACTCCAGGTGAGCTGCGGGGTGGAGTCGATAATGGGGCTAATTTGGCAAGGAAGACCCCGGGATGAGGTCTATCGCATGCTGGATATTCCTAAGCGGGGGTAACGTGGGCGACAACTCATCCGGGTACACGTCCCTATACTCTTCCAATAGTACCCGTAACTCACTAGTTAACTCATCCAAAATGCTAGAATCGGGCTTCGCACTTAGGAGGACTAGCGCATACATAATTCCATCAAGGAACGAATCTCTCTCAAACTCTTTCCTACCAACTAGATTCAACGTTTTCCGTTCTACCGGGATAGTGGTGTCCTTAGCCAAGACTACGGGCTCCTTTGGGATGGTCGGTCTCAAGGTGATGGTTTTGCCATTGAATTTGAATTCATAAGTGTTGGCTCTACCAAAATGAGTAACATCACGGTCATATAGCCAAGGGCGGCCTAACAACACATGACAAGCGTCCATCGGAAGGACATCACACCACACCTCATCAATGTAGGATTTGAATGAGAGTGGAACCAGGCATCGCTTGGTAATGGGTACAGAGATCTTGTTGATCCAAGCGACCTGATATGGGGTCGGGTGTGGTTCCTTGGTCAAGGACATACATGCAATGGCGTTCTCAGATACGACATTCACACAACTACCACTATCAATAATCAGCTTGCAAAGCTTCTCGTCACTCTTAAAAATCAGCAAAAATATGCTCGTCCTCTTCCAATCATCTAATGGACGAGGAGTGGTCAAGATACAACGCATCACCATAAGGGGGTGATCGTCCTCTACGTCACTTGGGACCCCTTCTGGGTCGCTCTCCTCAGCAGCTTCATAAACATAATCCACAAAATCGGTCGTCGACTCTAACAAGGCTATGGCTTTAGTTTTCGTTGGGCATTCGAAGGCGTAGTGACTTTGAATGCCACAAGAGTAACATGTAGCGTTAGTCTTGCTAACCTTTCCGATGGGAATACGTTCGCTCGCAGGGTTCTTAGTGTTCCTAGCAGTGATCACAACAGACTTGGACTCGACGGACCGGAATTTCCCTTTGTCCTGATATGTGGAGGACGAAGCTCCGGTGGTGGATTTTCCCTTCGTATGGGAATACCGGGAGTGGGCCTTAGATGCTAAGTGTTTCTCAATGTCGAGGGCGGCATTGAATGTCGTGTTTAGATCTGTGTGGCCATAACGTAAGAGCTTCCGCTGAATATCAGGTTGAAGCCCCTTACGGAATCTAGAAAGGGTAACCTCGGGGATTTCCTTCAGATCACAATGCACCATTCGGTCCTTCAGTTCTCCCATATACTCCGCTACTGAATTTGAGCCCTACCGCAGGGTGGTAAGCTCGTCAAACATCTGTGTCCGATGGTACGCGGGAACGTACTGATCGGTCAACAAATTCTTCATTACGGTCCACCCAATAATTGGGTTTCCGTCTCCAGCCCCTAGCCTACGCTCTTCATTTAGCCAATAAGTTTTGGCACGGACTGTCAACTTCATCCTGGCAACTTGGACCTTTTGGGGGTCCGTGAGATGATGCCAGTCGTAGTAACATTCCATGTCCACTATCCAAGTAAGGAAGTTCTGTGGATCTCCCATGCCGTCGAAAGTGGGGGCATCAATCTTGATGGCCCTCGTAATGTCGAACTCTCGCTCGTGGAGATGGCCTCGAGGGGGCACTCATGGGGAGTCCCTATCAGAGTCCGAATCGGAGATGTGTCGACGTCGGTGGGGCAATTCGACATGAACGGGAGGTGGTGGTGGCCTAACTTGATTTTGTAAAATCTGTGCTAAAGTGGCCCTAAACTCCGCCATATCATTACGTAGACCTGCTATCGCTTCAGCGTTATGAAGCTCATTCCCGTTCTCAGCCATCCTAGACGTAGACGGCGCCGTATATTCCGTGTCTAGCCTAGTGCGCATGCAAGACCTAGAAAATTATGAAAGATGATTTTCTCTAGGGCTGTAGCTAGAATGAAAATAAAATTTTTTTTGAAAAGCTTGATGTGAGAAACGCGTAGATCGCTAAAAAAAAAATTTTTTGAAATTTTGCTAAAAAATGTAGATTTCAGCCCGCTATTTGCAGACCAACTAGACAGAATTACGAAGATCCAATTTGCAGGCTAACCTAACGAGGACGAATCGAAAAAATTTTTGTTTTAATGTTGCTGGAAATAAGTGCAGGAAGCTACAGTTTTTTTTTCAGATTTTTTTGACAAGTTTAAAATTCCGAGAGATTTACTAAACGCAGACCAATCCGAAAATTTCAGATCTTTGAAAGTTCAGATCAACCAACGAAGAACGCAGAGAGGATGTTTGCAACGTGGAAGTTGAAACGACCGCCTCTGATACCAAATTGGTGTAGGGTGCGTACCGAGTCGGAGATCCCCCACAAAACTAACGCTTTCCTACCCACTACACGTCGTAGATCTACCGCACCTACACAGCACCTATCGCCCACAATAGTTCTCGTCACAAGAACGCAGCGCAAATAACAAAGGAGGAATGGTCGACTCGAAAACAACGATCGGAAATTTGAGTTGGAGTATTCCCCAAGAAAACACAAAGGTTGTCACTCCTTTTAGAGAGCAAGACCAAGGCTATAGGCCAAGATCCGCTCAAGCAAATAGGATCCACCCGATCCGGAATTAAAAAGCCTTGCAATGGCGATTTCGATTCAAAACATGTAGCGATTAAATTAAAGATCCGGAGAAAACGAGCGTGAAACCACCACAACTAAAGAAGAGAATCACACAAGGGAGAGGAAAGAGATTACCCCAACCGGAAAGCGTTTCACACAAGATAACTGTGGGAGAATCACTCTCTCCACGGATCCGCCGGCGTCACACCGAAGGGTTTGCAACCTTCTTCCGCGGAGTCGCACCAAGGAAGCCACGCCGGAGTTGCACCGCGCGGATGGAGGGAGCAAGGGGGCGGCGGCTTCACACCACACAAGGGGAGGGGGCGGCGGCTAGATGAGAGCCTTGGCCGAAATTTCACTTGGAGGGGAAATTTTAGGTTTTAATTCTTCAATGCTTGATTCCTCATAAGCACCTCGTTAAATAGGAGATTACAATAAGCCTTAACCCTTCATGATGGAGATGTAATCTCATCCACCCGAATGGCTAAGTGCACACCAAAAATAAAATTGTTTAAATTAAAGAAATAAAACATGTCATGAATATAAAATTATCACTTAAACATTGGATAATTTTATATTCTAAAAATATAAAAATAGAGTTCACGAAATAAGATAATTAAAGCTAATTTTTCATGGCGGTTCGAGCACGCCGCGGGCGGAGGTTGTAACGTGCACTTCCTTCAGCGTCATCACGGCGTCTAAGATCTTTATGCCGTAGCGCCTCGGCAACCGGGTCATCATCAATTAGCGGTGGCGCTGCATCACGCAGCATAGTAGAAGGTCCGGCCGGGGCCCCACACCATGTCTTACAAACAGGCGGAGACATTACAAAGTAATATCAAATACGCATCCTATCACAGAGCATTCTAGCGGAAGATTAAAGGGTTGCAAGAATGAACTCAAACATCAACACAGAAGTCCACAGCTAAACCAAACATGCCATAAGATAAAACCACAAGTACGGTCTTATGGCCTATTACAAGTGTTACTCGTTATACAAGAAGGTATCTTCCATACATCCGCACGCAGGCCGGCCACACATGAGTTCTTACACAAGGTACAAAAATAGCCTTCGAGGGCAAGCACTCAGCAGCAGCAGCTTAGGGTCTTCCACCCTCATCCCTGCTTGGCCCTTCTTGACCTGCATGCAAAAGATCCACCAAGCAGTGGTAAACAAAGCAACGGTCAGCATTTGGCTGACCATTTATAACGACCCTGTCCCTAGCACAGGATAGCGGAATTCCTTCCCTGCATAGCACTTATAGACAATCAAAAGGGTATGCTTTAGCACATCACACTTGTACGCCCGTACAAGTCATCATCCATCACAAACGTCGGCATGACGGCCCGACGTTCCATGCTCTCAGGGAACATTATCGGTGTACTGGAAAACCAGGGTCCCACCACCGTTCAGAGGTCCCAGACATGACGACAATTTGTGAGCATTCCAATCCTCCATGGCTCAAATAGCCGAAGCGATTCTCATTCTGTGATCCTAACAGGGCCTTAAGCACCCCACGGTTAGACAACCAGAATGCGGGTACAGATCAGCCTTGCTCGTAGCTCACATACGTCAGACGTCGTTCAGGACTGACACGGGTACAGCTTCACCTTGCCCGTTCTCCACACAGGCTTTTCCACAGTTACAGCCCCACCGGCTCAACAAGTAGCATTCACAACTACAAGGGTTGAGATCACACAGCATCAACCCCCAAAAGTAGCACTCACAGCTACATAGGCTGAGATCACACAGCATCAACCCATCCACATAATATCCTGCTGCACCAAGCTGCAGGTGTCCACCAAGAACATCACACGCATCACAATAAGAAAGAGTCTTGCCCTGATATGCATACAATCATCACCAATCCAAACCAACCTGTCCAGATGGGCTTCATACAGCATGCCTACCCGTACTTCTCATTTCCGGGACTACTCCAACAAGAATCAAGGGATGGAGTTCAACATCCCAAGAGAATTCAACTCTACCTTTGTAGAGGATTCATGCATATGCAAAAAGGAAGGATTTCACATATCCAAGTAGGAAGTCGTTACCCTTGGAGGATGTTTTGGAGCCATGGCAAGCACTTCTTGGAGCTCTGCCTTCCCGAATATGGCCTCCGATCGCGAATCTGAGCTTGGACTAGCTGGATCTCCCTCTCCTTCCTCCTTCTTCTTCCTCCTTCCTTCTTCTTCCTTCCTTCTCTCACTTAAGAAGATAAAGTGAGGATAAGTTTGCTGGTTCGGGGTCTTAAAGGGGCTGGGAAAACTGAAGACCACCAGATCTGGAAAGAGGGAAACAAACGACCGAGATCTGCAGAAAAAGTCAATTTCGGCCCTGACACGCCCTGTGACACGCCCGTGTCACAGGCCGTGTCCCTTAAGCGGCCCTTAAGCGGCAATGAACCGCCTCACCACACGGGTTTAACACGCCCGTGACCACCGCCTAACCTGACACGGCCTGAGACATGCCCGTGTCTTTGGCCGTGTCGCCTCTCTCGACGAATCTCGTCGATCGCCGAGATTATTCTTGTCGATCGTCGACATGATCTCGCCGATCGTCGAGAAGGACATGCCGGTGTAACAGGCCGTGTCGCCTCTTCTCGTCGATCGTCAATCACGATGCTCAACGATCGTCGAACGCGCGACCTGCAGCAACCCGAGGATGATACGCCCGTGTCTCAGGCCGTGTCACTCCAAAAACACCTGAAACCCAACTTTGAAACTTACTCGAGACCAGCTCGAGAATTTGCTTGACACGCCCTGGGACACGCCCGTGTCCCAGGCCGTGTCACTTGGCCTGAAAACCAAAACTGGGTTTTGGGGTATTACAATCCTCCCCTCCTTGCAGAAAATTTCGTCCTGAAATTTGAATGACTGAAAAACTCAATAAAGCCCATATTTATTGATTCTTACACGGTCTAAAACACAACCACTTACAAAAATAACTCAAGAAATTCTGTCCGCATGGTTTGCTCACGCGCCCAAGTAAGCTCTTCTCGGCCACAATTATCCCACTGGACTTTGACCATCCCGATTGTTTTGTTCCTCAATTGTTTCTCGGCGACATCTTCAATCCGAATGGGCCTAACCTTTGTAGTTAGCCCACTATCGACTAATACTCGATCTGCAACTATCACTTGTGACGGCTCTTTTATTGCTCTCCGCAGCACCGATACATGAAACACATCATGTAAACTACTTAACTCAGGCGGTAGCAATAACCGATAGGCTGCCTCACCGATGCATTCAATCACCTCAAAAGGTCCTAGATACCGCGGGCTCAACTTTTTCAGACGCCGTATCCTGGACACACCTTTAAAAGGCTTGATTTTTAAATATGCCCAATCACCTACCGCAAACTTTACGTCCCGGTGCTTGGAATTATAATATTTGGCCTGCCTATCTTGAGTAATTAACAACCTTTCATGAATTGTACGTACCGTTTCATGCATATCAGTCACATCTTGCCGCTTGTAAAGCTTCGTTTCACCCGTCTCCGCCCAAGATAACGGTGTGCGGCACTTCCTGGCGTACTAAGCTTCGAAAGGGGCCATCTGAATGCTGGCCTGGTAACTGTTATTATAGGCAAATTCAATCATGAACAAATGATCTTCCCAGCGACTTCCAAAATCTAGCGTACACATCCGGAGCATATCTTTCAACGTCCGGTTGGTTCTTTCAGTTTGACCGTCCGTCTGGGGATGAAAGGCCGTACTGAAATGCAACTTTGTGCCCAACAGCTGATGAATGAGCCTCCAATCTCCTGATGTTAAGCATCCATCTCGATTGCTAACAATGCTACAGGGAATTCCGTGCAATCGTACGATCGAATCTACGTACATTTTAGCCAATTTGTCGACTGGATCATCTCTTCGATTTGGAATAAAATGAGCAACTTTTGTTAACCGATCCACAATCACCCAAACTGCATCATTACCCCGCTGAGATCTCGGCAATCCATGCACGAAGTCCATGGAAATATCATCAAATTTCCACATTGGGACCGGTACTGACTTCAGGAATCCTCCTGGCTTTTGGTATTCCGCTTTAACCAGAGCACATATATGGCACTTAGCAACATAACGTGCTATATCTTTCTTCATACCCGGCCACCAGAAGTTCTGTTTCAGATCCTTATACATTTTTGAACTTCCAGGATGAATCGAATACCTTGAAAAATGGGCTTCGTACATGATTTCTTCACGAAGATTTCTCTGACAAGGAACACATACTTGATCGTCTTTTATCCAAAGTCCATTGTCAAAAGAAAACCGAGAGCTCTTATCTTCCGCTGCATAACGCTGCAAACTACCATCCAATTCCGTCGCTTGGCGGACCCTATCCATTAGGTCATACTGTACCTCTGTCCAATTCAAACACATGGTCGCAGCAATGTTTTTCTCCACATAAGTAATATTCATCCGTTCTAGCTCGTGGATCAACCGTTCATCATGGTAGGATAACCAATTCGCCCTTGCCGGAGTCCTACGACTCAGGGCATCTGCGACTACATTCCCTTTACCAGGGGTGTAATGAATTTGGAAGGTATAATCACCAAGAAATTCCAACCACCTTCTCTGTCGCATATTTAAGTCTTTTTGATCTAAAAGATATTTCAGACTCTTATGGTCTGTATAGATATCCACTTTTACACCATATAAATAATGACGCCACAACTTAAGTGCAAAGATGACTGCGGCCAATTCCAAATCATGGATTGGATAGTTCCGCTCATGGGCTTTCAATTGGCACAAACCATATGCTATCACCTTACCACGCTGAAGGAGAACGCAGCCTAAGCCGCTACCCGATGCATCACTGTACACCTCAAAACAATCTATGCCATAAGGTGTTGTCAAAATTGGGGCCGTAGTCAACCGACTCTTTAACGCTTCAAAAGCTCATGCACACTCGGGCGACCAAACGAACCTTTGTTCTTTCCGCGTTAGGGTAGTGAGAGGCAATGCTAGTCTTGAGAAATTTTCCACAAAATGCCTGTAGTAGCCCGCAAGTCCAAGGAAACTCCTGACTTCGGCTACCGATAAAGGAACAAGCAACTCCTGCACAGCAACAATTTTGGCAGGATCCACTGCAATGCCTTCTCCACTAACTACATGGCCAAGAAAAGCCACGGATGACAACCATAAATCACACTTAGTAAACTTGGCATAGAGTTTCTTTTCCCTCAGGGTTTGCAATACCATCTTCAAATGATTTGCATGCTCTTCTCTGGATCGGGAATACACCAGGATATCGTCAATAAAGACGATCACAAAGAGATCCAAATATTGCTTAAACGTTCGGTGCATCAAATCCATAAACACCGAAGGTGCATTAGACAATCCAAAGGGCATCACCGTGAACTCATAATGCCCGTAGCGTGTGCCAAATGCCGTTTTGGGTCTGTCACTTTCCCGAACCCTCAGCTGGTAATAACCTGATTTCAAATCCAGCTTCGAATACACCGAAGAGCCCACTAGCTGATCAAACAAATCATCGATCCGTGGGATCGGATACTTATTCTTCTCTGTCAGCTTGTTCAGTTCGCGATAATCTATGCATAGACGCAAGCTGCCGTCCTTCTTTTTCACAAAGAGAACCGGCGCACACCAAGGTGACTGACTTGGCCTTATAAAACCTTGATCTAGAAATTCTTACAACTGAACCTTTAGCTCCGCCATTTCTTTTGGCGCTACACGATAAGGGGAACGGGCCACAGGTTTTGAACCCGGTACCAGTTCTATCGTGAAGTCAATTTCTCTTTGGGGTGGTAACCCCGAAAGGTCTTTTGGAAACACATCCAGGAATTCCGACACAATAGGTACCTCATTCACACTAGCTTTTGGCTCTACCGCTACTACTAGCGTGAAGAACAACTCGGCACCCTTTCTAACGGCCTTCCGAACTTGCAGAGCGGATATCAACATCTCATTTATCCCCTGCATGCCGCGAAACCTTATTTCTTGTTCGGTGTTCTGCCCCAACACAACTTCCTTAGAATTACAATCAATGCGAGCATGCTGCTCTGACAACCAATCCATACCGAAGATTATGTCGAATTCTGAAATCGGCAGCACAAGTGCTTCCAATCTGAAGTCCCAACTTCCTATTTTCCCTTCTACACACCCAGACTGATCCGCGCACAAAACACATCCGTTAGGTAAGAGTACCTTCAAACTTTCTGTCGTGCCTCGTATCGGGGCGCCAATGCGCAATACAAAATCCTTTGACAGAAACGAATGTGACGCACCAGTATCAAACAGTTCTCGTGCCGGATGCTCCCAAATTAGGACGAAGCCTAACATAGCAACAGCACAATAAACACCAAAAACATAGCAGCACTACACAAAGGGAAAAGAACTCAGAGATCACGCGCACCTATGACGATGTCGGCCTGCTTAATGGCCTCCTGTTGTCGCAGATTGAAAACTCGAGGCTGTACTTGCGAAGCAAAAGACTCTGCCACCGCCTTCCCTTTATCCGCATAGGACGCGCCCGGCTTCTTGTCACTTTTCGGAGGACCAACCCGACAATCCCGAGCAAGATGTCCCAGCTTGCCACACCTATAGCAAGTGCGGAATTCATAGCCCGACGACACTTCCGAAGTAACTGATGAAGGAGCTTGCCCAGAACGTCTGGACTTCTTACCCCATTTCTTTCGAAATCCACTTCTCTACGGACGCGGCTATTTGAACTCCGGTTTTGCAACAGCCAAAGGTCCTTTAGATTGTCCTCGCTTCAAATCTGCTTCCAATGCCCTCGCAGTGTAGACCAGAGCTTGAAATCCCTGATTCACAGAACTCGAGAGTAAATGCCGCAACTCATCCCGCAGTCCCGCATAAAACTGACTGGTCTTGCGCTCTTCCTCGGCAAAGATAGCGCCCGCATAATGCCCCAAACGCGTGAACTCATGCAGATACTCATCCACGCTGCTCTCCTTTTGAGTCAACCGCTGAAACTCCAATTTCAAAGCAATCTGTTGCTGCAACGGCAAATGCTTGCCCAAAAACAACCGAGAGAACTCGTCCATAGAGACTCCCGTCAACTGTCTGCCTGCCAACTGGTGTAGTTCTACCTCATCCCACCACAACCGAGCTTCTCCTTCAAGAAGAAAAGTGGCTAACGTGACTTTCTATTCCTCCTCAACCCGAAGGGCGGTCAAGATGTGCTTGATCCGAGCAAGCCAATCCTCTATTTGAGCTGGGGAACCCGCCCCGGTAAACGTCAGAGGATGAAAGCTCATAAACCGCTTCAGTTGCTGATCTGCGGCACGCTGATCAACCGCTATACCCACCGGTTCTTGACGCACTGCCACAGGCACGGGAGCCTCAGGCCGAGCTTTCCCTGCATGTTGAGCATTCATCACCGCAAGTACCATTTCTTTAATCAAACGTACAGTTTCAGCTGATAGAGGAGGGGTGGGCACCTCTGCCGGTGCCGCACTCTCAACAGAATGCTGAGGTTCTGACTGACCTGCAACACTTCGCGTCACCTATATGTGTCAAACCACACAATTCAGTGACAGGCCACACAACAAATAATAAAAACAAACACACAAGTGTAACACACCAGTGCATTTCAATCCTATGTGGACATGTTTGAGTTCAATTTTATACACTCACACACGAGCTCGCCACCCTACAAAAGAATTCGTCCATGAAGTCAGAGGAGGGAACCAAGGAATCTGAAACCAAATTATAACACCCCTACCTGTTACGCGCAGCATAGTAGAAGGTCCGGCCGGGGCCCCACACCATGTCTTACAAACAGGCGGAGACGTTACTAAGTAATACCAAATACGCATCCTATCACAGAGCATTCTAGCGGAAGATTAAAGGGTTGCAAGAATGAACTCAAACATCAACACAGAAGTCCACAGCTAAACCAAATATGCCATAAGATAAAACCACAAGTACGGCCTTATGGCCTATTACAAGTGTTACTCGTTATACAAGAAGGTATCTTCCATACATCCGCACGCAGACCGGCCACACATGAGTTCTTACACAAGGTACAAAAATAGCCTTCGAGGGCTAGCACTCAGCAGCATCAGCTTAGGGTCTTCCACCCTCATCCCTGCATGGCCCTTCTTGACCTGCACGCAAAAGATCCACCAAGCAGTGGTAAACAAAGCAACGGTCAGCATTTGGCTGACTATTTATAACGACCCTGTCCCTGGCACGGGACAGCGGAATTCCTTCCCTGCATAGCACTTATAGACAATCAAAAGGGTATGCTTTTGCGCATTACACTTGTACGCCCGTACATGTCATCATCCATCACAAACGTCGGCACGACGGCCCGACGTTCCGTGCTATCAGGGCACATTATCGGTGTACCGGAAAACTAGGGTCCCAACACCGTTCAGAGGTCCCAGACATGACGGCAATTTGTGAGCATTCCAATCCTCCATGGCTCAAATAGCCGGAGCGATTCTCATTCTGTGATCCTAACAGGGCCTTAAGCACCCCACGGTTAGACAACCAGAATGCGGGTACAGATCAGCCTTCCCCGTAGCTCACATACGTCAGATGTCGTTCAGGACTGACATGGGTACAGCTTAACCTTGCCCGTTCGCCACACAGGCTTTTCCACAGTTGCAGACCCACCGGCTCAACAAGTAGCATTCACAACTACAAGGGTTGAGATCACACAGCATCAACCCCCAAAAGTAGCACTCACAGCTACATGGGCTGAGATCACACAGCATCAACCCATCCACATAATATCCTGCTGCCTCAAGCTGCAGGTGTCCACCAAGAACATCACATGCATCACAATAAGACAGAGTCTTGCCCTGATATGCATACAATCATCACCAATCCGAACCAACCTGTCCATATGGGCTTCACACAGCATGCTTACCCGTACTTCTCGTTTCCGGGACTACTCCAACAAGAATAAAGGGATGGAGTTCAACATCCCAAGAGAATTCAACTCTACCTTTGTAGAGGATTCATGCATATGCAAAAAGGAAGGATTTCACATATCCAAGTAGGAAGTCGTTACCCTTGGAGGACGTTTTGGAGCCATGGCAAGCACTGCTTGGAGCTCTACCTTCCCGAATATGGCCTCCGATCGCGAATCCGAGCTTGGACTAGCTGGATCTCCCTCTCCTTCCTCCTTCTTATTCCTCCTTCCTTATTCCTCCTTCCTTCTCTCACTTAAGAAGATAAAGTGAGGATAAGTTTGTTGGTTCGGGGTCTTAAAGGGGCTGGGAAAACTGAAGACCACCAGATCTGGAAAGAGGGAAACAAACGGCCGAGATCTGCAGAAAAAGTAAATTTCGGCCCTGACACGCCTTGTGACACGCCCGTGTCACAGGCCATGTCCCTTAAGTGCCCCTTAAGTGGCAAAGAACCGCCTCACCATACGGGTTGAACACGCTCATGACCACCGCCTAACCTGACACGGCCTGAGACACACCCGTGTCTCTGGCCATGTCGCCTCTCTCGACAAATCTCGTCGATCGCCAAGATTATTCTTGTCGATCGTCGACATGATCTCACCGATCGTCGAGAAGGAGACGCCCTGTGACACGCCCGTGTCACAGGACGTGTCGCCTCTTCTCGTCGATCGTCGATCACGATGCTCAACGATCGTCGAACGCGCGACCTGCAGCAACCCGAGGATGACACGCCCTGGGACACGCCCGTGTCTCAGGCCGTGTCACTCCAAAAACACCTGAAACCCAACTTTGAAACTTACTCAAGACTATCTCGAGTATTTGCTTGACACGCCCTGGGACACGCCCGTGTCCCAGGCCGTGTCACTTGGCCTGAAAACCAAAACTGGGTTTTGGGGTATTACATCAAGTGTGTTCTTCAACTTCTACTCCAAGAACATTCAAGGACACTAACTTTGAATCAGACAGAAAGTTCCTGGATCTCTTTCAAGACAAGGCTGAAGACCTATACCCTGAGCAAGGCTCCAAGTTTTCTAAACCATCTCTATATTTCAAAAGGAGTCTTGATAACAGAATCCACAAGTCTTCTCTAATGTATAGAGAAAATAGAAGACATCATAGCCTCTCTCAACCTCCTGTAAAAAGGGTTTATTAACTCCCTTCAAAAGTTTATTCTTGGTTTTTGGGCACCTGATCAAAATCCTAAAGTATTGTGAGATCACCCTGGAAATAGATCTTGTGGTGGCAGTCACCTGAACAAAAACCTGATAGTGGATTCCTTTCAGGGTGGTAGAAGAGTGGATGTACCCAGTTTTGGGAACAACTATAAAATTCTTGTATTGTCTGGTTGATCATTTTCCTTTTTGTTTTGTTGTGCTTTGATAGATTAGCTTAGACTGTTTCCATTTCATGTTACTACTATTGGTATCACTTATTTTACTCTGATAAATTTTAAAACAGTCAAATGTTTTAATTACTTTATTCACCCCCCTCTAGAGTAAATCAGGTCTAACCCATTTCTTTCAATTAGTATCAGAGGGGTGTTTCTTTGGTTGTGCAAGCTAACACTTGAACAAAAAGGTCCTTGTTATATCTGATTTCTTTTCCTTAGTTTTCTGTTTATTTTATATCATGGGCACAGAACAAAGATTATGCAAGCATCAGACCTATAGTCTGCAACTTGAATAAGTTTGCTATCTGGAAGGCAAGAATCAAGTTATATATGAACTCTATTGATGAGAATATTTTTAAATCCATCTTGACAAGACCACCAACTCTAGTGGCAACATCTACTGCAAGTTCCAGCACTCATGCCATTCCACCACCTGAGTGGACAGATGCTCAAAAGAAGGCCAAAATAGCTCATGAATATTTTGGCTCAGACAATGTCTGATGATATCTTCCAGAAAGTGGCAGAGTGTACATCAGCCAAGGCTATCTGGGATTATCTTAACCAGATGGTTGCTAGTTCAGCAGATGAGAGAAAGGATAGGAGATCCAATCTCATTTTCAATATGAAAACTTCAAGAAAGATGAGTCAGAGTCTGTCAGTGACATGTACAACTGACTAAGCTCAATCATTAATGAGCTAAATACAATGGACAAGAACATAACTCTCATAGAGGTCAATGGTAAAATCCTCATGTGCTTCCCCAGCTCTTGGGATTCCAGAATCTGGCCAATCAAGGAAGTCAGAAGTCTGAATGAGATTTCTACTGAATCTCTATTTGGAAAGCTCAAGTCCTATGAATAATTGATAAAGACTATAGATGCTACTGATCAGAAGACTCCCTCATCAGCAAGAAAGGAGCAGAACATTGCATTCAAAGCATCTGAAGAATCAGAAGCTCCAACAGCCAGTGACGAATTTCTGAGTCTCTTAGCTAAGAGATTTTATAAGATTAGCCAGAGGGATTTCAGAAGAAAGTCATCTAGACAAGATGACAAGCCAAGGTATGATAAGACACCAACTAAAGAAGTTGTTTGCTTTGGTTGCAGGAAGTGAGGACACTTCATCTCAGAGTGTCCATAGAACCAAAAGAAGGAGAGAAGAAGAGAAAAGGAACCCAGGAAGTAGCACTATAACAAGCCCTCCTCCAGCAAGCATAACAAGAAGGAGAAAGGATTTGTTGCTGAAACCTGGAGTGAAACTAAAGATGAATCTTCATCTTCCAGCTCCAGTGAAGATGAAGAGGAAGCAAATGCAAAAGAAGTGTGTCTGATGGCCATCAATGCATCAGGCAGCTGTTCAAAAGCAGAAGATGACAAGTCAGAGGGCGAAGACTCTGAATCTTAGGAAGATCAGGTACTGTCTTCTTTTGACTTCAATTCAGATAATTTTAGAACTGAATTTAAATCATTATGTCTTGATTTAATTAACTCTGAAAAAGAATAAATAACTTAGAGAAAAACTATCAGAACAAGATAATTTAATTTTTGAAAACATTAAATTAAAGGATGAATTAACTTTAGCAAATGAACAGATCATCACATTAAAAATTGAATTAGCTGAGGCAAGGCAACTTGAAGAATCCCTAAATAGAAGAAGTGTCAAGTTGATGGACATCACAAGCACAGTGAATGCCAGACTTAATGGAAAGCTGAGCTTAGGTGCTTCATTAAGCCAACCCGCATTGATTCAGAAAAACATACTAACAACTCCAATAAAATTTGTTTCTGAAAAAGGTAAGGAAAAGATAGATGATAATAATGTTAACCAAACAGAAGTAAAACAGAAGAATAATAAAAAGTGAAAGAATAAGAAAAAGCCTAACTATAACAATGTTCAGCAGATTTCGTCGAACTCAGATCGATGAAATATGTACAGTTCGTCGAACTCAAGTCGACGAACTCCAAACGCAAATTTCTATTATAATTATTCTCTGAACTGCGATCGACGAAACCAGTATGGTTCATCGACACGAGATCAATGATATTGGGGCCCAGAAAATGAATATTTTCATTCTCTGATTGGAGTTCGACGAACTCATCCCCATTCGTTGACCTCAGATCGACGAAATTACCAAAATTCGTAGACCCAAGTTCAGAATAACAGAAACTTTAATTCTAACAGAAAATTTAATCAATCAAGAGATTATGTTAATCCATTCACCCAATGGATAATTCCACCAAGAATATTTCATCCCTTAGGTTATAAAAATCAACCAGAATACTCATACATTTCCAGCTTTGATTATGTAAATAAACAAGGACCCGAGATGACCTGGGTCAAGAATAGCTAATCTGTTTTATTGCAGGTGAAATATTATCCCACCATAGAGCAATAGTGGTATGTAGATAGTGGCTGCTCAAAGCATATGACTGGCATCAAGGACATACTAATCAACTATAGGTCAAAGATAGGACCTAAAGTAATATTTGGTGACTCTAATTGTGGCCAGACTGAAGGATATGGAAAGGTCAAAATTTGAGCAGTTACCTTAAGGAAGGTAGCTTATGTAAGTGGCTTGAATCACAACCTTATATCCATAAGTCAGTTATGTGATGAAAGGTTTCAGGTATCATTTTAGAAAACTTCATGTATTATTACTTATATAGATAACCAAGTAGTGTTAACTGGTACTAGAGTTGGAAATATCTATATAGTTAACTTAAGGTGATAGTTTTAACTTCAAGACAACCTAAAAACCTAGAGGGGGAGTGAATAGGTTCTTATCCTTGTTTTAACTTAAGGCAGAATTTAGCTACAGATCTTTAATATAAAGCTCAAATCTCTACAGCTAACACGACACATACAATCACAGAAACTATTAATAAACAAGCATCACAGATTGCACACAGATTTATTGTGGTTCCCCAAGGTCTGGGTACATCCACTTTCCCCCTTCACCTATCTAGCAGTGAGCTAGATTTGGCCTAACTTCTTCCTTTATCTCAGATCCTCAGATCCTACAGCTCAGAATCCAGAAGGATTCCTACAACTCAGAATGTTTCCACATTCCTACAACTTAGGCTAACAAGCCCTACCTCAGCCTTGCAACAAGTCCTGCAACTCAGAGAATACCTTCTCCTACAACTCAGGCACAAACAGCCCTACCACTCATAGAACAAATCTCCTACACTCAGCCTTTATAAAACAGGCTTACAACTCAGATCTATGAATAGATCCTACAGAATTTGATAAGGAATTTTATAATTTCTTACCCCTGTTGAGAGAGAAGGGATATGAACTTTCTTGATCAGCTTCTTGAAGAGGTTGATGGCTGAAATCAACTTGATCTTAGCTTTCTTCAAAGCTTCTTGAATCTGAACTTAGTTGGGTTGATTTCCTTTGAATATAACTGACTGGTAGCTTCTTCCTTAGATTCCAGAAATAAATCTGAATCTTCTTAACAGATTAGTTCAGTATCTGCTTCTTAAGAGACTTGTGATTTTCTCTTTCTTGACTTCAAATAGTTGGATCTCTCTCTCTCCAAACCTCTTGAAGATACTTCTGAATTCTTGATTGAATTCAACTTAGACAGAATCTGAATAGATAACTACTTCAGAACGTCTTCTTAGATCTTCTCATGAAGATCTTCTTCTTTTTGACTTGTACTTTCTTGATCAGAGATCAATCTCACAATAGTTGTGTTAGTTGTGTGTCAATTCATTATCTTCTTCTTCTGAATCCATCTATATATAGACTTCATCCATGGTAACCGGCAAATCTGGTTTCTAACTAACTTCTGACAAGTTTGATAGTTTTAGTACACCTATTGTAACTCACAGCTATCAAGTCTTCAAACAGTTCTTGAACCTTTGTCTTTGTCAGCAAAGCGTCGAGATTGACTGTCATAAAGTGTCGAGACAATCTGTCAATATGTATCGACACAAGTGACTTAAGTGTCGACACAGACTTTGGTGTTGTCGACATAGCTGTCTTGATGTCGACACAGCTTATTTACACTGCATCTTGAGAATGTGTCGACACTGATTATTTGTGTCGACACAATCACTTCTTCACTCCACAGCAAACAACTATGTTGAAATTCTGCTGTGTGTCGACACAAGTCCTGTGTGTCGACACAGTTGATATAGTCTCAGAATTTGTGTGTCGACACTGCCTCTAGGTGTCGACACAGTTGATGTCGACTCTGCTTCTGTGTGTCGACACTGCTTCCCGGTGTCGACATAGTTGATGTCGACTAACTATTTCTGTGTGTCGACACTGCCTCTTGGTGTCGACACAGTTGATGTTGACTAACTATTTCTGTGTGTCGATACTGCCTCCCAGTGTCGACACAGTTGATGTTGACAAACAATTTTTGTGTGTCGACACTGCCTCCCAGTGTCGATATAGTTGATGTCGACTACAAAATTCTGTATGTCAACACAGTTGCTTAAGTTGTCGACACAGCTTTTCCAAGTGTCGACACCGGCTTGCTTAAGTGTCGACGCATGGACTTAGAAACTTTTTCTGCATTTTAGCCAATACTTAACCTGCACATATAAACTCAAAATAACATCAAATACACCTTGATGTATATCATTGAGCTAAGTGAGGCTTCTCCAAATCAGGTACACATTTTCCAATGTACCCAATAATCTCCGCCTATTTGGAGAAGTCATAACCCTTTTGTCAATGATATACACCACTTATGATAAATAAACATGATGATGTGTATAAACATTATTTAACAGGGTAACTTATAAACAAAACAAATAATCATAATCACATCACAGAATAAAGATGCAAATTAGATGAACATGGAACAATGTTTTGTTTATTATATCAAAAAGTTTCTTAACACTTAATTACATAGATTTCTTTAAAACTAAGAATTACATAGTTCTAGAAATATCTAGTAAAACTAAACTAAGGCTAGGCTTGCTC
Organism: Platanthera zijinensis; assembly: GCA_039513925.1. Taxonomy (NCBI): domain Eukaryota; kingdom Viridiplantae; phylum Streptophyta; class Magnoliopsida; order Asparagales; family Orchidaceae; genus Platanthera; species Platanthera zijinensis. The sequence goes on from CM077091.1 coordinate 98,867,518, forward strand.
CTTTATGACTATTCCTTTTCCAGATTTAATCTGAGCCTAAATAGGAGGTTCTGTATCTTCAATAGGCTTCTTGCCTTTCAACTCAGCCTTCTTTTGAGCTTCAGCCTTAATCTTTTGACTTTCAAAGTAATGAAAAGGCTTAGGGAAATACTTGCTAGGCTCCTGATTATCAGGAGGTAGCTTCCCACTCTTGGCCTTTCTTCTGAATTAAAGTATGGCTTCTTGCCTTGCCTCATACTTCTGCCACTCCTGCTCATTATAACATTTACCTCTTTCATGAACTTGGTCTTTGACAGCTTTCCAGGCAGTTAATATGATATTTCTAGAAGTGGGGCTCCACTGCTCAAAATCTAGTTTTAATTCTGCCTGCTCTCTGAATCTTTTCTTTGATAATTGAGCATCTTGTTGAGCTTTCAGATCAGCTTCTAGCATATCTACCTTTTCAATAATAACATTAGTAACTTGTTGTGGAGGGCTGTACATAGACTGAACTTGTTGATGTATCATTTCAATATCTGCAGGAGGGTAAATGACTTGGGCAACCTCGGGTTGTTCACCTTCAAGTAGAGCTGGCTGTACTCCTAACTCAGCCACATTATCATCATCACATAAGGATGGATATCCCAGAGTGGCTCTAATGCTGTTGGTTACCCATTTGGCATGATCAGAGCCAGCATATGCTAATACCCTCTCCCCCTTTATGACTTCTCTGGTCACATGATCTCTCAAATCCTCTTTTTGAAATCTGATTTGCCCATCCAAGTAATTGACACCATCTTTAAAGAAAGGCTTTAACTTTTGAAGCTTGTCATGGATTAACTTCTCAGATGAAGTGATGGCAGTTTTAACTGAATCAAGGGCAGCCTGTAGCTTCTTATCATAGTCTTCCATTTCTTTAGCCCTTGCAGCAGTCATTCCAGTAACAGCATTTTTTAACTCAGTGACTATCTTATTATGAGATTCAGTAAAATTATCATTCATTCTTATTTGATTTTCAAGGACATAGCCTTGTTTAACAGCCATTTCATCCACTTGCTTCTTGATTTCTTCTTGTTGCTTTGCTAGAAATACCACAACATTTCCTCCCTTGTGGAAGCAATCTGTCATCTCTTTCTTATTCTGATTGACCTCAAATCTGATAGATTTTATGTCTTATGCCAGATCAAACTGGAGTGTCTTATGACTTTCATCTACATATTTTTCTAAGGCTAGTCTTTGCTCATCCAGCTTCATTTGTAAATTCACCATAAGCTTGCTGAAACCAAAATCAGAAGTAGATTGTGAAGTAGTTATTTGGAGAGCCTTCTTATAGCTTTGACTTCTTCTCTTAAAGACCATTAGTTTTCTTTCCTTGGCCTCCCTGACTTCTTCATGCTCAGACTCTGAAGGACTTTCAATATTAACTCTCTCTTGAGGAGTGGAATAAATTTCTTTCTCAGCTTCATGTTGCTCCTCCTTAATATTAACCTGCTCCCCCTAAATCCTTACTTGCTCCCCCTCAAATCTTAGGGTCTCCATTTTATCTGCTGCTCCTTCAAGATCAGGAAACAACTCTTCAAGAGTGAATTCTTATTGAGTGAGAGTAGGAGATAGTACTTTCTCAGCAGCAGCAACAACTCTAGAAATATCAAGACCAGTTTGAGAAACTATGTCCTCTGATAAATTGATTCTTTCTTCCTCATGCACCTGTTCAGAATGTGGCTCCCCCTGCAACTGTGCAGTAATTGGCTCCCCCTGCACCTGTGCAGATATAGTCTCTTCCTGGACTTGGGTAGTCTTAGTCTGATCCTGAACTTGTTCTCTAACTTGTGCTTCCTGTTCTTGTGCATCTTCATGACCATGCTCAGAAAGATAATGTGCTGGTGATTTTTCCGTTAGCTCTTGCCTGTCCAAATCAGGCATCTCCTTTAAAAGAACTTTATCCCATCTTGAGAATAACCTTATGTTCATTCTCCTTATGTGATTTATCTTTGATCCAGGAATCTGTTGCATCACCTCTAGAATTATTCCAGCCAGGTACAGACTCATGATCCTAGCCAAGTTTGGCTTCTTGATTCCTTCATTTATCTTATCAAACAGTACTGTAGACCAATTGGTGTGAATCTTAAAGATTATCCTTGTCATTAGGCTGAACATATAGGCTGATATCCTATCATGGCCACCTGGTTTACATAAGATCACTTTTCCTACTATTTTAGACAGGAATTTCCCTTGATGATTCATGCCTTTTATGTTGATGGCTTCTCCTATCTTAAAGGTTGGATCCAATCCACACCATTTAAGCGCCTCCCTGGTCCTTGAGGCTTGGACCTCTTCCTCATCATGTATTCTAGGATGATGGAGAATCTTGCTAAACCTCTTCTAAGACAGCTTTACTTTTTCTCCATGGACAGTGGATTTGATCTTCAATCCTATTGAGTCCATTGATGCAGCAATATAGATCTTGAATACTTCTTTCTTCCATATCTTTGTAGGTTTAGAGACAAGATATTCTAATCCGTTGTCTGCAAGAAGAGAAATGTCCTGTTTGATCTCCGTTACGGCATCGTCGAATGCATGCCTAACCAACTCATATCCTTCATTGATGTTGTCTTCAAACTTGGGCGCCATTAGAATGAAGAGAAAGCTTGGTTGGAGAGAAGAGAGTTTGTCGACATAAGGGTTTAGTCTCAAAAATCTGGAGATCGTGTCGACAGAATATGTTCTCGACCTATTTATACCTTTTTAAACAGAAGGTCAAAAGGCGGGCAAAATTTGTCTAAAAGTGTCGACACTGTTGAAAAGTGTCGACACTGTTGAAAAGTGTCGACACAAACTTCTATTGTCTCGACCACGGTGCTGACTACTATGTGTCGACACCAATTGATGATATGTCGACACTCGACATACTTAGTAGTGCAACAGAAATTCTGTGTCGACTCTTATTACAAGTTTCGACACAATTTCTTTAAGTGTCGACACCATTACTCTGGCTGTGTCGACACTACTTTTCTGGATGTGTCGACTCTTTGTACTTTAGGTGTCGACACTACGACTCTGTGTCGACACAATTTCCCTGAATTGTCGACACAATTCCTCTGTATCGACACTTTATCACTGAATGTGTCGACACAATTTTACTTAGCCAATTCTGGTAATCTAACATATGGTCAACATACCTAATTCAATTTTAAATCTATTGAATTTAATTTCATCTAGAGGCTTAGTAAATACATCTGCAATTTGATAATCTGTCTTAACAAATTCTAGTGAAATATCCTCTTTCTCTACATGTTCTCTAAGAAAATGGTACCTTATTTCTATATGCTTAGTCCTACTATGTGAAACAGGATTATTAGCAATAGAAATAGCACTAGTAGAATAACAAAACAAAGGTGTTCTACTTACTTGAATACCATAGTCTTCTAACTGATGCTGAATCCATAACAGCTGTGCACAGCAACTTCCTTCTGCCACATATTCAGACTCAGCTGTGGAAATTTCCACACTAGTCTGCTTCTTACTGCTCCAAGATATCAATCTTCCTCCTAGAAATTGACATGTACCTGTAGTACTTTTTCTATCTTCTTTGCAACCTGCAAAGTCTTCATCTAAATAGCATGTTAGTAGAAAATCTCCATTCCTAGGTACCAAAGGCCTAGATTAGGTGTGCCCTTTAGATATCTCAAAATTCTCTTTACAGTAGTGTAATGAGATTCTTTTGGGCATGATTGGTACCTAGCACAGACACATGTTGCATACATAATGTCTAGTCTACTAGTAGTGAGATATAGTAGAGAGCCCATTTTTCCTCTATATAAAGACTCATCTACAAGTTTACCTGCATCATCTTTGCATAAAGACATACTTGTTCCTATAGGAGTTCTCATGGTGGAGGATGATTCCATTCCATACTTCTTAATTAACTCCTTGGTGAACTTAGACTGGGATATGGACAAGGCATCATCAGTCTGTCTTACTTGGAGTCCCAAGAAGAACTTCAGTTCCCCCATACTGCTCATTTCAAACTTCCCTTGCATAAGTTTGGCAAACTTCTTGCAAAGGTTATTCTCTGTAGACCCAAAAATTATGTCATCTACATAGAACTGAACTAAGATTATCTTACCTTTAGATTTCCTTAGGAATAGAGTTTTGTCTATTTTACCTCTTGAGAATTTGTTCTCAATAAGGAAAGTAGACAGGGTTTCATACCAAGCCCTTGGGGCTTGCTTTAACCCATACAATGCTTTCCTAAGTCTATAGACATAACCAGGTTTAAGAGAATCTACAAAACCTGATGGCTGCTCTACATAGACTTCTTCTTTTAGATCACCATTCAAGAATGCTGATTTCACATCCATTTTGTATACCTTGAAGCCTTGATATGCTGCATAGGCAAGGAAAATCCTGATTGCTTCCAGTCTTGCTACTGGGGAAAATGTTTGATCAAAGTCTATTCCCTCTTCCTGCCTGTATCCTTTTGCAACCAATCTTACTTTGTTCTTCACAATAACTCCACTCTCATCCAACCTGTTCCTAAAAATCCACTTTGTACCAATGATGTTGTGGTCTTTTGGTTTAGGAACTAACTCCCATACCTTGCATCTTCTAAACTGATTAAGCTCCTCTTGCATAGCATTAATCCAGTGTTGGTCTTGGATAGCTTCTTCAAATTTCTTTGGCTCCAATTGAGATAGAAAACTTGAGTGCAGGACTGTATTTAGATTTCTACTTCTGCTTTGCACTCCATGTCTTTGATCACCAATTATCTGATTTGTTGGATGATCCTTTAGATGTCTTATAGCTTGAGGTAGACTTCCTTCTGGCTGAACACCTCCAGTCTCTTCATTATGCTGCACCTCTTGGTTGTCATCAGCTTCTAGGGAGTCTTGTACTCCCCCTGGACAGTAGCCACCATTTTCCATTTGTTGATCTGCAGTTGAATCTTCTGCAATGGAAAGCTTGTCCATTCTCTCATTTATACCTGTTGGACTGCATGAACTATAAGGCAACTCACTGTTGATTAATTTAGTTTCATCAAATACAACATGTACAGATTCTTCTACAACTTGAGTAATCAAGTTGTAGACTCTATAAGCCTTACTATTATTATTATACCCAATAAATATCCCATCTTGGGATTTGGCAGCAAACTTAGTTAGATAAGACTTGCCATTGTTAAGGATATAGCACTTGCAACCAAAGATCCTAAAATAGGATAGATTTGGTTTTGTACCTTTCATGATCTCATAGGGAGTCTTTTTGTGGTACTTGGTGATAGAAGCCCTGTTGAGCACATGACATGCAGTGTTTACTGCCTCAACCAAGAAATATTATGGGAGAGAAGTGTCACTCAATAAAGTTCTACCAGCCTCAATCAATGTTCTATTCTTCCTTTCAGCAATACCATTTTGCTGTGGTGTTCTAGGTGAGGAGAATTCTTGAAAAATCCCAAACTCTTCACACAATCTTGTCATACTTTCAGATTGAAATTCAGTGCCATGGTCACTTCTGATTTTGACCACTGTACTGTCTAGTTCATTCTGAATTTGTTTGACAAAACTATGTAAAACACTTGGGGTTTCTGATTTATGTCTCAGAAAGAACACCTAGGAATATCTAAAATAGTCATCTACTACCACAAAAGTGTAGACCTTCCTACCTAGACTATGAACAAGCATAGGACCAAAAAGATCCATATGTAAGAGGTATAGACACCTCACTGAATCCTTGTTTTCAAGGCTATGAAAGGAGGATTTTGCCTGCTTGCCCTTTTGACAAGCTGAACATATCCCTTCCTTTATACACTTAACTTGAGGACCATTTCTCACTAACTCTTTGCTAAAGAGATGGCCAATTGTTTTGTAGTTAAGATGGGCCAGCCACTTGTGCCATTTAACACAATGAGAAGCTCTCTCATCAGCTACAAGACAAATAGGAGAACCTTTGTTCTCACACTAAAAATTGAGACAGTACATATTCCTCTTTCTATATCCTGTCAAAATGATCTTTTGATCACTTGACCTTTTGATATAACATCCATTCTTAACAAATGAAATGTCATATCCTAGATCACTCAGCTGACTTATGCTTATAAGGTTGTTTTTCAAACCCTTCACATAGGCCACTTGAGTGATAGTAATCTGGTTACTAGAAATGTTACCAAATCCTTTGATGATGCCTTTTTCAAAGCAACCAAAGATTACTTTAGGCCCATTTAAGATAGGTAAATACTCCTTCATCAATCCATTTGTTCCAGTCATGTGCCTGGAACATCCACTGTCCAAGTACCATATAGGGGCATGGTGACTTGGACTTTCCTGCAATACAGAATTACCTAACCTTAGAGCCAAAGAAAGTCTTGGGTCCTTGGTTCAAGTTAGCACCATTCATATCAAATCCACCAGCAGCTCTTCTAACGGGTAGACTATTGTTCTTCCTGACACTTATGTTATGCCAGCAGTCTAAGGAAAAATGGCATGTCTTGCCACAACACTAGCATTCATACTTATTATATCTAGGTCTAGATACATTGTTGGCAGAAAAATTTCTGTTCTGTGCTGGTGCTGCTGCAGCTACACCCACTGTTTTCCTTGGAACATGGGGTTTATTGACATGGGCTGACTTATTGGCATTAACACCCTTGTTATTCAGAACATCAGTCTTATTATGACCATGAATGTTTTCAAGATCATATTTGTTAGAAGACACTTGTACCTTTCTAAACATTACAGGAACTTTAAAATTTACTGGTTGGACTGTTGCTTTGCCTTTTCTCTTGAATTGGGCATCCCTGGTGTTACCTTTATAGCCTAATCCTGCCTTACCCTTTTGAGCCACAAACTCATCTATTAAGGGTAAGATTGATTTTGGCTTAGAGTAACTAGTCACTAGATCTTTCTCTACTTGAAGTCTGACTTCCAGACTTTTGATTAGATCATTTTTTTATGTGATTGTACCCATCTTAATAACAGTAATAGTTTTCAGTTTGGCAACCTCATTCATTTTTTGATCCAACTCTTTCTCTAAATCAGATGCAGCTATCTTAAGATCTGCAATTTCCTTAGCCTGAGTTTTGGCCAGGTATTTGCTTTTCTTAAGTGCCTGCAATAAGTCCCCATATTCATCTATCAACTGATGAATATCTCCTTCAGATTCAGATCCATCATCATCACTTGATGTAAATGAATCTGACTCTGAACCAGTACTGTAATCAGAAATTCTAGAAATACTTTGTACCTTACTGTGACCAGGCTGATCCTGGCACTTGTTGTCTTCTGATTCAACCATCAGTCCCATGCACTGATGGTCTTCTTGTTCATAGATGGAGTTCAGCAATTGCATAAACTCATCTTCTTCACTAGCTGCATACAGTCCAATGTATACTTCAGCTTTAGATTCTGACTCTGAGGAGGATTGATCTGTAAGACTCTTCTCCTTCTTAGCAACAAAAGATTTCTCCTTCTTGCCCTTTTGTTGAGTCTTCTTTCTGTCTGCTGACTACTTCCTCTTTTCTGGACACTCAGCCACCACATGTCCATACCTATTGTAGCAATAGCAAACAATTTTTGATGTTGTAGCTTTGCTGGGCTTAGACCTGCTCCTTTCCTTTCTTGATGATTTTTTCTTTTGATAGTAGTCATCAACTGGCTATGATGTGGAGGGCCTTGACTTCCACTGCTTCTTCTTCAAGAACCTCTGAAACTGTCTTGTAAAGGTAGTAAAATCTGCATTTGAATCACTGTTATCTGAGTTCTGATTGTCTGAATTCTGTGAGATAACTTCAGCAACTTCCTTAGGAGGTGATGGAGATATCCTTCTATTCTTTCTAGTGGTTTCAACCTTGAAGGTCACAGACTTTTCTCTATGCTCTCCTTTTGTATTTTTCTCTTCCTCCTTCCTAGCAATTAGTTGCATTTCATATGATAGCAACTTCCAAATAAGGTTGGAGGAGAAATGTCTGCTAGTTTGTCCACTTCTCTAATGGCACAAATCTTGGTATCCCAATCCTTTGTCGAGGATCTTAGGAATTTGTCATTCAGCTCATATGTACTGAAGACCCTTTCATAGGACATCAGTTCATTCACTATCCTGTAGAATTTCTTGTAGCATTCAGATATGCTATCAGACTTCCCTTGTCTGAAACTCTCATATTCTTGATTGAGCATAGACTTTATGTCTTGTCATACTTCTTCAGAACCCTCCATGTAGACAATCAAAGTGTCCCACATTTCCTTGGAGGTTTTGCAGTGAATCAAATTTTGGAAAGTAGGATCATCTATGGCACTCACTTTGATATTCTGAGCTCTTTTATCCATAGTTGCCAGTATAATCTCATCCTTAGTCATTTCAGAAAAATCTTTAGGAGTTCTTTGATTTGCATCTAGAACAGACACATTCATTGGAATATTTGGACCTTCTTTTACTGTGATATATATCCTTGGGTCAGAGGCCTCCATAAACAACCTAACCCTTTCTTTCCAGATTCCAAAAATCTCTTTCCTGCAGATGGGTAATTTCATTGACCCTAGTTCCTTGTGATTCTCTCCAGAACCGATTTTCTTGATTCTTTATTCTGCCTTAGGGATCTAACTCAGACTGTTATGTCCTTCTTTGAGCAACCTCCCTCTGATACCACTTGATAGTTTTAACTTCAAGGCAACCTAAACACCTAGAGGGGGTGAATAGGTTCTTATCCTTGTTTTAACTTAAGGCAGAATTTAGCTACAGATCTTTAATATAAAGCTCAAATATTTACAGCTAACACAGCACATACAATCACAGAAACTATAAATACACAAGCATCACAGATTGCACATAGATTTATAGTGGTTCCCCAAGGTCTGGGTATATCCACTTTCCCTTCACCTATCTAACAGTGAGCTAGATTCGGCCTAACTTCTTCCTTTATCTCAGATCCTCAGATCCTACAGCTCAGAATCCAGAAGGATTCCTACAACTCAGAATGTTTCCACATTCCTACAACTCAGGCTAACAAGCCCTACCTCAGCCTTGCCATAAGGCCTACAACTCAGAGAATACCTTCTCCTACAACTCAGGCACAAACAGCCCTACCACTCAGAGAACAAATCTCCTACACTCATCCTTTATAAAACAGGCTTACAACTCAGATCTATGAATAGATCCTACAGAATTTGATAAGGAATTTTATAATCTCTTATCCCTGTTGAGAGAGAGGGGATAAGAACTTTCTTGATCAGCTTCTTAAAGAGGCTAATGGCTGAAATAAACTTGATCTTAGCTTTCTTCAAATCTTCTTGAATCTGAACATAGTTGGGTTGATTTCCTTTGAATATAACTAACTGGCAGCTTCTTCCTTAGATTCCAGAAATAGATCTAAATCTTCTTGACAGATTAGTTCAGTATCTGCTTCTTAAAAGACCTGTGATTTTCTCCTTCTTGACTCTAAATAGCTGGATCTCTCTCTCTCCAAACCTCTTGAAGATACTTCTGAATTCTAGATTGAATTCAACTTATACAGAATCTGAATAGATAACTACTTCAGAACGTCTTCTTAGATCTTCTCACGAAGATCTTCTACTTTTTAACTTGATCAGAGATCAATCTCACAATAGTTGTGTTAGTTGTGTGTCAATTCATTATCTTCTTCTTCTGAATCCATCTATATATAGACTTCATCCATGGTAACCGGCTGATCCGGTTTCTAACTAACTTCTGACAAGTCTGACAGCTTCAGTAAACCTGTTGTAACTCATAACTGTCAAGTCTGCAAACAGTTCTTGAACCTTTGTCTTTGTCAGCAAAGCGTCGAGATTGACTATCATAAAGTGTCGAGAAAATCTGTCAATATGTGTCGATACAAGTGACTTAAGTGTCGACACAAACTTTGGTGTTGTCGATATAGCTGTCTTGATGTCGACACAGCTTCTTGACATTGCATCTTGAGAATGTGTCAACACTGATTATTTGTGTCGACACAATCACTTCTTCACTCCACAGCAATCAACTATGTTGAAATTCTGCTGTGTGTCGACACAAGTCCTGTATGTCGACACAGTTGATATAGTCTCAGAATTTTTGTATCGACACTGCCTCCAGGAGTTGACACAGTTGATGTCGACTCTGCTTCTGTGTGTCGACACTGCCTCCCAGTATCGACACAGTTGATGTCGACTAACTATTTCTGTGTGTCGACACTGCCTCCCGGTGTCGACACAGTTGATGTCGACTAACTATTTCTGTGTGTCGACACTGCCTCCCAGTGTCGACACAGTTGATGTCAACTAACAATTTCTGTGTGTCGACACTGCCTCCCAGTGTTGACACAGTTGATGTCGACTACAAAATTCTGTATGTCGACACAGTTGCTTCAGGTGTCGACACAGCTTTTCCAAGTGTCGACACAGGCTTGCTTAAGTGTCGACACATGGACTTAGAAACTTTTTCTGTATTTTAGCCAATACTTAACCTGCACATATAAACTCAAAATAACATCAAATACACGTTGATGTATATCATTGAGCTAAGTGAGGCTTCTCCAATTCAGGTACACATTTTCCAATGTACCCAACATAAGGTATTCTAAAACTAAAATATGACTGTTTAATCAAACTTGTAATAATAATGAACTTTGGCATAGGATATTAGGTCATGTAAATCTGAAAAACATTGTTAAACTCTCTAGGGATAACCTTGTTAAAGGATTGCATTCTTGCCCCTGTAAGACGAAAAGCCTTTGCAGGGCTTGTCAGTTAGGCAAGCAAACTAAAAAAGTTTTAAGTCACTTAATAAGAGTGATTCACCTAGGATTCTGTATTTGCTACACATGGATCTCTTTGGACCCATTATTGTACAGAGCCTAGGAGGGAAGTCTTATACCTTAGTGATAGTTGATGACTTCTCAAGGTTCACTTGGGTGTTCTTCTTGAGAAAAAAGTTTGATAACTTCAAGGTTCTTACAGATTTTCTTAAGAGCATAAGGATTGAGTACTCTACTCCAGTTACATTGATCAGAAGTGATAATGGTACTAAGTTTGAGTCTCTTCCCATGCAAGAATTCTGTGAGAAGGAAGGTATCAGGCACTGTTTTTCTACTCATAGAACTCCTCAACAAAATGGGGTAGCTGAAAGGAAAAACAGAATACTCATTGAAGCTACAGGCACATTACTTACAAATGCTCACTTGCCCCTATCCTTTTGGGAAGAGGCTGTGAGCACAAAAAACTATATACTGAATAGGAGTTTGATTCATAAGCTTAAGGTAAAGACCCCCTATGAACTACTCAAAGGGAAGAAACCTAAAGTAGATAATTTTAGAGTCTTTGGTTGCATTTATAACATTCATAATAATAAAAAGAAATATATTAGAAAGTTTGAAGCCAAGGCTGAAATTAGAATTTTTCTTAGATATTCCCAAGTAAGCAGGGCTTATAGGGTTTATATTAAATCATCTATGAAAATGGAAGAGTCTATTCATATTTATTTTGATGAATCTAACCTGTTTTACAGGGATAAGATCCCTTCTACCAGTGAGACTTTGCAGGAACCACATCTGTGTGAGAAGTTGGATGAATTGACCCTCACTAATGAGGCTGTTACACATCCTTCTCTGCATGTTACTGAAGAAAGAGAAGATGATGTCACTGAATACAGTGAAGAGCCAACAATAGCTATAATTCCACCAGAGGAATTAACTCCCTATGTTGTTGCTCAACCAGCTCCTCCTATTGAGATAGTCACACTTAGAGATCACCCAGTATCTCAAGTGATTGGATACATATCAGTGGGTGTGCAGATAAGGCATTAACTCCACCAGGACATGATGCATGCCTGCTTCATATCTCAAACAGAGCCCCAATCCATTAAAGATGCTGAGTAAGATCCACACTGGATCATTGCAATGCAAGAGGAGCTCAACCAGTTTGAGAGATGTAGAGTTTGGGATTTTGTTCCAAGACCCAAAGACTACCCAGTCATTGGAACTAAATGGGTATTTAGAAATAAACTAGATGTTGAAGGTCTTATCATAAGGAACAAAGCTAGATTAGTTGCTCAAGGCTACCGACAAGAGGAATGCATAGATTATGACCAGACATTTGCCTCTATTATAAGGATTAAAGCAATCAGGATATTTCTAGCTTATGCAGCCTACAAGAAGTGCACAGTATATCAAATGGATGTCAAAAGTGCATTCTTAAATGGTGAAATCAAAGAAGAGGTCTATGTGGAACAACCACCAGGTTTTATCTCTTCATCCCATCCATCTTATGTTTTCAAATTGCATAAAGCTCTCTATGATCTAAAGAAAGCTCCAAGAACTTGGTATGAAACCGTAGCTAGCTTTCTCTTAGAGCATAATTTTTCTAGAGGCATAGTAGATAGGACTTTATTTATCAAGCATCATCATGATAAAATCATATTTGTACAAATATATATAGATGACATTATACTTAATTCTACTGATTCCAAACTATGCAAAAGGTTTTCCAACCTTAATCATTCCAAGTTTGAAATAAGTAGCATGGGTGAGCTCTCCTACTTCCTTGGTCTCCAAGTGAAGCAGTCCCCTGATGGCATCTTCATATCCCAATCCAAGTATGCTAAGGAGCTGATAAAAACGTTTGGGATGGTTGATACTTCAGCCAAGAAAACACCTATGGTTATATATGATGTGATTGATTCTGATGAACATAGGAAACCTGTAGATCAGAAATTATATAGGGCCATTGTTGGTTCCCTATTATATCTCACAGCAAGTAGGCCAGACATTATGTTTGCTACTTATCTTTGTGTTTGGTTCCAGGTGAACCCTAAAGAATCTCATCTTATTTTCCTAAAAAGAATTTTAAGATATATAAAGAGTTGCCCTAATTTAGGACTCTGATATCCAACTGAGTCAGAATTTTAGTTGACTGGATACTAGAATACTGACTTTGCTGGATGTAGAGTGGACAGGAAGAGCACATTAGGAACATGTCAGTTCTTTGGTGATAGGCTTGTGTCTTAGTTTTGCAAGAAGCAAACATCTGTGTCTACTTCAATAATAGAAGCTAAGTACATAGAAACTAACAGTTGTTTTTCACAGATGTTGTGGATTAAGAACCAAATCCTAGATTATGGTGTCAACTTAAATAATTCAACTCTACTTTGTGATAATACCAGTGCAATTTCTATTGCACAGAATCCAGTGCATCATAGTAGAACTAAGCATATAGATGTAAGGCCATTCATTAGAAAGTGTGTTGACAAAAAGAAAATTAATCTCACCTTTATATCTACTGATCTGCAAAAGGTAGATATCTTCACCAAACCCTTGGATGAGAAGAAATATCTGTTCTTTATGAATCAGCTTGGTATGATAAATATAGATGCATTAATTTAGCTTTCTATCTGTGGTCAAAGAATTTGCCACAGTTCATCGAACGAAGATCGATGAACTGAGAAAAGTTCTTGAGATAATTCGTCGACCAGAGATCGATGAACTCTCTATGTGTGAAGTTTTATTCGTCGATCGGAGAATGACGATACTGCTTCAGAAAATTTTCGTCGACCTGAGAACGACGAAAAGTTTTCCCTTCTTCATACTGAGATCGACGAACTCTTTTGTCAATAAAATATTTCATCGACCTCAGATCGAAGAATTTTGTTTATTTCGCAGGACGGATCCTGACGCTTCATATTCTGAAAATCTTATAACTAGGTTTTCTTCGAGCTCCATCCCGCGCTTTCTGTTCCCCTTGCACTTGATCTTTCTGTTTTCTTTTGCATGCGATCAATGACGATTCCGACGAGCTCTCTTTCCGCAATGAAGTTTGACACAGGATTCGATATAGACTTCGAATCATTTCAACATTAAGATTAAATTTTCCTGGATATACTGAAGTTATTTGAAGAACAATAGTTGAAGAACTTCATGACAACCAGGATAAAGATAGCTGCTACTGAAATCAGAGAATGGGTGTTCACCTCCTCTACTCCAGACACTGATATGATTATAGGCACAATATCTGGTAATATGTTTTCTTTAACTCCCGCAGTGTTAATTAAGATTTTTGGATTGACAAATGGTGAAGAAGATTTAGAGATAGATAGCTCTGAATATGATGAAATGTTGATTTAAATGGGTCACACTGGAGATAACTTTAATAAACTATTGAAGAAACATTTATCTTCTGAATATAAGTTTTTAGCCGATGTGGTAGGCAAAGTATTGCTAGGAAAGCATACTGCCCATGATTACATTACCAGGCAACAACTTCTGGTAATGTGTGTTGTTGTAAATAAGAAAGCAGTCAATTGGGCTAAAATCTTGTTTGATTTGATAAAGAAAAAGAACAGTAAGAAAGAGGTTTATTTTGGAAGAATCTATGGAATTTTTCTTCAGGAAAAGGCAACTGAATCCCTGGTTTCGTAGACCATATTAATTAATGCTTCCAAAAGGCTAACATGTGCCTTATTTGGAAGATGGGAGAGGACTATCTCAAAGCCATCCAAGCCATACAAGAGTTGTAACAGCTGATCCCCCACCCCCAGAAGATGTCCCCTCCATCAAAATTCCATCCACCCAGATTCCAACACCTCCATCTCAGCAACCTACACCTCCACAAATTTCAATTCCTTCATCAACCCTCCAACAACCATCCACATTTCAAGCTCATATTCAAACACCACCTACATCTCTAGTACATCAACCAACACCAATTCAATCACCTGAACATCAACCAACACAAGCTCAATCTCCAGAGCATACCACACCACCTCAATCCCCACTTCCCCATCATCTTGCTGACATTCCCCTCCATAACCTCTCATCCATTCCATCTTTTTATCTTATGTCATCATCTCCCATCAATACTCCATCACCTCATGATGATCCCATGGCAGACACCACTCCTTTCCTTTCATCATCCATCATCCATCCTTCTGTACCAACACAGACACCCTCTGAGTTTATGCAAATGGATTCCCCTTCCATTCCCTCCCTTCTGTAACTCATCACTCCCCTTCTCAAAAATCTTATAGCATAGGCCATTAAACCTCTTATTGATTCAATATCATCCCTATCTGCCCTCCTTTCTGCTGCCCCCTCTATCCCTTCTTCTGGGGGCATGGATTCAGGACCCTCTGAAACCAGGCAGGGGGAGATATCCAGTGAAGAAGCTTAAGTCTCCTCTCCTCCAGCTGATGTAGCAACAACAACAATTTTATAAATAGATGAGCCAGCAGATGCAGATGCAAATCCAGATATGAATATGATTTCAGAAGTTGAGACAATAGTTGATTTTGATATGCTTTGTATAGATGAGCAAGTTGATCTGCCAGAAGTTTTGACTGTTGGTGATTGTTGTGTCAATCCCACAGTAGATTTATTTGGTTTGTTATATTCTATTAAGTAAAATTATATAAATTATCTTCCAGAAATTTGACCAGAGCCATCTTTGGCTATTGTTTGTTGTACTTCACCAATAAGCCCTGAGGTTGTTAAACAATTAAAGGCAAGTTTTGCAGTTTCTGTAAATTCTGAAATATCAGTTATTGAGGAGGTTTTCAGTCCACCTCCTCACATGTGGGATGAGTCCCCAATGCCAAACATGGATAAATTTTTGTTTGTTGATATAAAGATGATAATCAGATGGCTACTGAGAATGTTGTTCCACCAGAAGTTCCAGAACCTCAAGTGCTTCCTCAAGCTGAGAAGCAAATCTCAAAGGAAGCCTTGAAAGAAATTGATTATATGTATGAAAATCCTCCAGAATCTTCTGATGAAGAAAATGATGATAATAATTCTGATGATCCTAAAGCCAAAAAGAAAATTGTTAAGAAAAGGAAAGATGTTCCCAAAGCTGCTCCCAAGCCAAATCCTACACATGATACTCCCTACTACATTTTGCAAAAGATTACTCCTTATCCTGGGATGCCATAGTGGAGGTGGTTGTCAAAGAATGAGAAAAAAGAAAGGAAGAAGAGAAGAAGGTATAGGTCTCCTCCTAAGCACTTTAGGAAAGACCATCCTCCTCCTACTCCATCGGCTGGGGTCTCTAGAAGTGCTTCTCTCAGATCAGCACTAGTTACTAAAACATATCATAGACACTCCAAGCCTAGTTCTCATGGTAGTAGTCAACAGCAATCCTCTCAGGGCAAGCCTCCTCCTGTTACAGAAAAGAAAAGTACTTCAGCATCTACTGATGATTCAAAGAAGGACTCTAGTCCTAAAAGGCTAGAATCTCCACCTATCCCATTTATAGATCCAGAACAAGAAACAACTGCAAAAATGGCCAGGTTTCAAGTGCTGATTGGACTATCCCTGATTAGGAAAGCTAAAGAAGAAGGATAAGATCCATCTCAGTACTCAACAATGTCATCATATAGAAAAGAAGAACTCAAGAGGTATGCTAAAGCTAATAAATTTTTCAATATAGATGATTATATGAGTTTGCATCCTAAAGCAATAGTACCAGGAGCCACCTCATGCAATATAATTGGAGCATCAGACATGATAATGTCAAAAAGAGAAGCTGCAAATCCAAATACAGAAATTATTTTCAAACTGCCATCTGACAAATCTGAGAAAGAGAAGGCAAAGAAGAACAAATGACTGTTGTGTTTAGTCTTTATTTTATGAACTCTATTTTATTAATCATGAAGCACCTTTGTACATATCTGCTGAATGTTTTATTTTCTGCCAGATATATTTTTTTCTGCTTTGTGATTGTTTTCTTTTGTTTGTATTAGTGACCTCACCCAAATAGGGGGAGACTGTTGGATCCATAGTTTGGATTTGGGCTAGGTTCACTAATTAGGATGTGTTTGACCCACATTATATAGCTAGGCTCAAGTCTAAGAGTCCTAGAGTTTAGGCTAGTCTTTATGTTCAACCTTCATGGACCAGCCAACAGAGGACTTCAGTAGATTCAAGACTTAGCAGAATTCAGAGTTCAAAATTATCAGTTCAAAATTCTTCGAACTCAGCTCGACGATTGTCGATCCAGATCGACGAACTCGGAAATTTTTCTCTGAGTTGAGCTCGACAATATTCGAGCTCAGGTCGACGTTTTCCTTCTTCAGACAGATTCTCAGTTCGACGAACTTAGAGCGCAGAATTGGCAAGTTATTTCTAGAATGCAATTCGCAGAGCTCAGGTCAACGAACAGGAATTCCCAGCTTGATGAACTTGGAACTCCAGTCGATGAATTCTGTTCAGAGGTCGACGAATTCTGTCCCGAGTCAGAATGAGAAGTTTTCCTTATTTCTGTCCTTATTTATTATATTATTTAGCAGTAATTTCCTGAGTAATTAATGCTCATATTCTCCTGAATATAATCGTTATTAGCAGCATTAATTATGGTCTTCATTAGGGTTAATTACTTGCTTATTTTAATGGGATAGTTGAGGAAACTCATTTAAGTCAAATATTTCAGCCGTTTCATTCTCCAGATCAGTCAGTAATTAATGCTTGGAATTAAAACTTCAAAGGAGAATTTTGACAGCAGAATATAAAAGAGATTTTTTCTTCAGACGACCAGATAGTACTGAGAATACAGATATCTGATTCAATAGAAAGAGTGCAGTACTCAGACATACTGAACAACAACATACAAAACTCTCTCTCTCTGTGCAGAAAACATTCTGTTTTCCCTTGTTCTTTCTGAAGAATTAAGAAGAATAACCATCAATATCAAGTGTATTCTTTAACTTCTCCTCCAGGAACATTCAAGGACACTAACTTTGAATCAGACAGAAAGTTCCTGGATCTTTTTCAAGACAAGGCTGAAGACCTACACCCTGAGCAAGGCTCCAAGTTTTTTGAACCATCTCTACAATTTAGAAGGAGTCTTGACAACAGAATCCACAAGTCTTCTCTATTGTATAGAGAAAAGAGAAGACATCATCACCTCTCTCAACCTCCTGTAAAAAGGGTTTATTAACTCCCTTTAAAAGTTTATTCTTGGTTTTTGGGCACCTGATCAAAAGCCTAAAGGGTTGTGAGATCACCCTGGAAATAGATCTTGTGGTGACAAACACCTGAACAAAAACCTGATAGTGGATTCCTACCAGGGTGGTAGAAGAGTGGATGTACCCAGTTTGGGGAACCACTATAAAATTCTTGTGTTGTCTGGTTGATCATTTTCCTTTTTGTTTTGTTGTGCTTTGATAGATTAGCTTATACTGTTTCCATTGTTACTACTATTGGTATCCCCTATTTTACTCTGATAAATTTTAAAATAGCCAAAACGTTTAATTACTCTATTCACACCCCCCCCCCCTCTAGAGTAAATCAGGTCTAACCCCTTTCTTTCATGCTCTTTCCACTAGATACTCAAAGGGTGAGGAAGTAAACAAGACATCCCCGCGGCATGAGGCCAAACCGGGAAGCAGGACTGGGATTCTAGAGCCTTCTCCATATGACTAGCACTCGTGACTCGACAATACACTGGGGGACCCTAGCAAGGAACCCTACAAGCGTGTGCATGTGGAAAGTTGGAACAAACAAAATTTTTCCAAAATCCTAGCAGTGGCTCACAGCAAAATAAATGTGGTTCACTACTCGCACAATGACATATATAGATTCGGGCAATTATCCCGACTAAGCGCTTAAGACCCGCGGAATGAGAATGTGGAGTGGGTACAAGTACGGAATAGAGTAAGAGGCTATACAAAAATGTAAAAGAGAACTGAAAAGATTAAAAAGTATTGTATGCAAGATAAATAAGGGACTCGCCCATAAGGAAACAAAAATGTATATATATAAAAGGTAATTACAAAATGAGTGCAAAAGAGGTCTCTCCTCGAGTATACAACAAAAACAATGAAAATTACAAAACTCACTCTGAGTTAGAAGCTGACTTCTCGCTCTTGTGGAGGACCGATTCTGCCTCATCCTCGAAGTCCAGGGGCGGGAGGAATAGATCGGGGGCCACCTCCTCCACCGTAAGTCTCCCACCCTCGCTCATCAAAAGGCCAGCCTGTTGCATCACATAGAGCGTGTGCTACAGCGCCTTAGTTGCATTGGCCTAATTCATCTTATTGAGCTCGCGATCGAAGTACTGCTTGAACTTGCTCCTGCCAGGAGCCGGCTGAAGGACAGCCTCGAGTAGCTGGATGACCTGGGCTTTCGGCCCCTTGTTCTCATTTTCCAGGACGGCGATCCGAGAATTTAGTATAATAAAATCATGGGGAGAGAGGAGTTAGCATAGAAGGGGAGGGGTGGAATTGGTAAGGAACGAAAGAATTAGCACTTAACACTCCGCCTAGTTGCTTGGCAAGCAGCTTCTCTGAGGTCTTTAGCCTTTGCTTTAGGCTCACAACCTCTTTTAATGCAGCGACATACTCTCGCTCACTATTCGCAACATTTTGCTCAATTTGTACGCTGCGGCGATCCACCATATGAGCAAGATCCATGGCGCGGAGCTGGGCCCGCGCGTTCTCATGCTCTAGCGTCCGGGTGGACTCCTTATCAAAAATCGCAACATCCTCCCGACTGTAAAGGTTGAAGGCGAATGTATAGGCCTGGCCGCTGGTGGTGTTCCGCTCTATCTAGGAAGGGAAAAGGGTGGATATGGAGGCCCTACTAGCCTCCCGGTCCCGAAGAAGCAAGAGCTCTCCAAGATTGTCGATGTGCTTCTCGCCGAGGCCAAAATTTAGGTACCCTTTTGGCATGGGCTTCTCGATAGTCTTCTTACCTGACGGCTCGCTCGGAGCTGGGGTCCTCTCTGACAGGGTTCCGGTGATCTGCTTTCATTTTGCGGAACCATGGGATTTTGATCCACAATAACCCCGATTTGAAGAATGGTCTCATTAAGCTAAGATGAATTGAGATTGTATTTGAAGTTGTATATTTAGTATGTGCTTGCAGGACTATATTGCTAAGTATAACCCAATATCAGGTTACAATGGTTCATGAAACAAAGGACTATACAATGTAATCCTTCATTATATAGGCTAATGTGTTGACTCACGTGTAATCTCTCTATTGGGGTGTACTTCTATCACAAGTGTATGAGAAGGATCAAGGAAGGACAAGGAGAGGAAATCAAAAGAAAAAATTTTATCTTAAGTAAAATTCATCGAGTATCATAAGGCATATTCATCGAATTTGTCGAGTATACTCGTTGATACTCGTCGAATTTGTCGTATATACTTACTAGCACTTGTAGAATTCATCATATGTACTTAGGGTAAAATCTCTAAAAGTTAGAAAATCGGTCGAGTAAAAATCGTCGAGTATCATCGTGTATACACATCGAATTCATCGAATATATCTATCAATACTCGCCGAATTCGTCGAATATACATGTCGATAAACGTCGAATTTGTCGAGTCATTTCGACTTTACTTTTCTGGATTTTCTAAGTCGGATTCATCGAATATCACTTGGTTAGGCGTCGAATGCATCGAGTATTCTTGCTGATACTTGTCGAATTTGTCGAGTATACTAACCGATATTTGTTGAATTCGTCGAGTGATTTTTCTACTTGGCGTCGAGTGTTTAGATTTAATCGGGCTTAATTTCTCCAAGTAAAATTCGTCGAGATTCATTGATGTTCGGCGAGTATCGTCAACTATACTCGACGATACTAGACGAATATTACATAGGGTTACTTTTCTTCCCGATTTCAAAATTCGGTTCGTTCTTGCCGACGGCCATGTACAGTATATAAGACCCCCTCCCCCCCCCCCCCCAGCTTTTGCCCGGGTCGAGCCGGAGGGTATCTTACTACCCAAGACGTCCACCCAATGCTCCTTAAAGGGTAACGACTCACTCTACTAAGCACTAGTTGGCCGCCTTGCTCGGCTTGAATGACAACATTCACATCTCATCACAGAGTTTAGCAGAAGCATTAACATGGGGCCACAAAAAATAAATATAACAATATATATTTAAAAGAAAAAGAAAAAGGTTGTAGCCATTGTTTATACATAAAGCCTGTAGGCTATACAGTACTACAACTAAAAAATCCTCTTTCTCTCAAATCTACTTGCTGGTACTCACGTCTAGAAACTCTAGAGATGATGGGGGTGCCTTTACTAAAGTAGTCCTATTAGCTGGCGTATCATCCTGCAATAGCTGGTCGTTATAGTGCTTCATCTCCGGTGAATGGTTATTAAAAAAACCGTTAGTCATAGAGCTAAGTGGAAACAAATCTCCTCCCCTGGTCCATATCCTGGGGACGAGCTCACATACCCAACAAAAGTAGATAGCTAAGGCATGAGAGGGTTAGTACAGCATTTCATGAATAAGCTAGGAGAAACAAAAAAGAGGTGCAACATAGTATAACTTTACTAGCAGCAGTAATATATGTCAGTTATGATTTAGGCTCCACTAGCATAGCATCACAGCAGATATTCACAACCTGTGCAAACATAATAGTCATTCACAGATGCATACACATTGTAGGCATTGACAGTCGCGTACACATCGCAGGCATTGACAGTCATGTACACATCATTGGCATTCACAGCCGCGAACACATCAGAGGCATTCACAGCCGTGTATAACACTTCGCAGGCATTCATATCCATGCACACACCACTAGAATTCACAGCCACTCACACACCGCAGGCATTCACAGCCGCATAATATTGTAGGCATTCACATCCGCATACACATCACAGGCATTCACAGCCGCATACACATCGCAAGCATTCACACCCCCGTACACATCGCAAGAATTCACAACCGCATATACCTCGCAGGCATTCAGAGCCACGCATAACACCCTATGTCGACATAGTATGGACAGCTACTTTTCAAGCAGGGTAGCAAGCCCCGCGGGCCTCACCGATGTGGCCATCGGTGATAGTGGCCAGTCCTGCCACTTCTGAGGGTGGTCGTACCGCACATCCCAGGCCCTAACGTATAACCTTGTATACTCTTGGATGTGAGTGACATCCAGCGATTCAACATTTTGGCCGACCAGCGGAGGAAACCCAACTGGAAAAACATAACGGCCGGTCACCCGTGGTACTCATCTCCTTGTCTCCTTAAGTGATCGAACTTCCCGCACCGATACAAATAGTCTGCAGAAGTGACTGACCCACCATGGTTTACTGCAAGCAATTTACAAGAAAACAAGTAAAAACAGTTTTGTTAGCATGCCTCAGGTATACAGCGGCTTGCCATACTATGCTTTAAATAATTCGGGCAATCGGCACTTGGCTCGACTTTCAACAAAGAGTGTGGGAGCACTTTATTTGGGGCTAACTAAGGAGGAACATATCAACTCCTGTTATCCCCAACTAAGGCTCAACCTATCAAATCACTGCCCGTCAGGGTAGGACCCGTGCTTAAAATAGTAAATTGCAGAAACAAAAGTACGGTAATAAAAGCTGTTGTTCGTATAAGCTGCAAAATTGAAATACTATAAAGAAATAAGACTAGTAGGACACTAGAGTAGTACTGAACTGAAAGTAAGTACTAAAAGAACTGGACCAGTACGAGACTGGAATAATACTTAAAAGAAATGAACTAAACTGAAAGTAAATAGCCAGGACCAGTCGAGACTAGAGTACTGAAAAGAAAGTGTTGAACTGAAATGAATAAATGAACTGGACAAGTATGAGACTGGAATAAAACATAAAGAAAATGGTTAGTAGTCCAATCACTCCATTCAGGAGGCTTCTGTTCTATCTCCATTTTCAGGTGGCATGTTCAGTTCTATCTCCATTCTCAGGAGGCATGTTCGGTTCCATCTCCATTCTCGGGAGGTATGTTCAGTTCCATCTCCATTCTCAGGAGGTTTAGTTCAGTTCCATCTCCATTCTCAGGAGGTTTTTCTTTGGGTTTCAACCATTATTAAGATTCGATAATAATTCAGTTGCGCTCTTTTCAATCACGACTTAGTCAGATCAGGGGAAGCTTATTATGAGTTACATTTTTATTATTCATCCAAGAATAAATATCAATTTGATTGCTTGCGTCGGATCGAATCCGAGGATCTTGTTAGAGGGCGCATGTTTCCTCGAATTTCAACCTTGAAAATCATTTTTAACACATGAGGGAAATTCTTCACCCGGAACGAGGTTGTGGATTATTTTTCTCGAAGCTCGTACTTTCATCTTCTGAGTCTACCCAAAATGCTTGAGAGTTATTTGAAAATGAGGCGCTTAGTGGTTTTGCAAAAACCCCAAAATACTCAGAGCTGGAAATCTTGCCTCGATAACTCTCGTCGATTACTCAATTGAACTTAATATTCAATATACAAAGTGGTCGCACGCTTCGATTTCCATTTTCAAAGAATTTGAGCGCGTAAATTTCCGAGCGCGACCCTAGGCTCCAAGAAATTGGAAAATCTTCAATTTTTATCCAAAGGTTCCCAAATTTTAATACAACTTTTTAGAGGGCCTAAAAAGAGCCTAGTAAATTTTCCAAAATTTTCCGAGCAATTTTGGTCCTTTAAATTAGCCAAAGAATTCTTATTTAGGCTTTAAAAATACCAAATGAACTCAAAATATTCCCAAAACTTTTATGTATATTTCCCTCATTAAGGGGAACAACTTTCATGTTCAAAACATTTTTCTTAAGAGCCTAGATTACCCCTCAGAAAATATGACACCCATTTTAATTATAATATTATAATATTCTTAAATATTATTAAAAATTATAATTTTATAATTTCTTCTCATCTTCTCCCCCCTCCCACCCGCTGCCTGTAGGCTCTGTACCGAATAAACCTCCCTCACGGGCCTTCCCCGCTACCGATTGGCCATGGATCTGCCCCCGGCCGAATCCCCGGGGGTAGGCGTTCCCCCGGGCGGTGGTCCAGCGGCCTGCCGCCACTGGCCATCCCAAGAGATATTTTTTTATTTTGAACAAAAGGGAGGGGGTGACGGCGGCGGCACTCCAGCCTCCGGAGCTCACATGCAACCCGTCTAGAAAAATGGGAGGAAGGAGAGGAGAAGCTTTCCACCTTATTTCCAGGCTTTCGGAGGCTCTACGCGAAGTTACCATGAGAGGTGGCAGAGGTGGCAGTGGAGCTTGGCTGAGCTTTTTCTGGCAAAGAGGAGCTCCAACAGGGGTGGTGGTGGCTTGTTTGATCTTGAGGAGAGGAGTGCATTCCTTTAAAGCCAAGGGGTCCATTTTATAGGGGGGAGGAGCCCCCTCTTCCTTCTATCAGTGTGGGACTAAATTCCCAATAGAGGAGATATGGCTAAGGTTCTCCCAGTTGTAGGGACAGCTGGAATCCTCTAAATAGAGGGTAGTACCACCTAGGACCTAGGCTAGGCTAATAGCCATGTGAGAAGAAGTGGTTTTCTAATGGAAAGAGAGGAAGAGATAGAGGGGAGGAGAGAGAAGGCTTTGGGCTTTTGATGCTCTTTTTGGCTAACATGGAAGCCATCATGGCCCATTTATAGCAAAAATGATGAGCCCATGGTGAGATTGTTAAGGAGAGGGATGGAGAGAGAAATGGGCTTTTTATGGAGGTTTGACCAAAGTCAACCCAAGGGTGGGTCCCCCATGTTGGTCAAATTCAAAATAGGTCCAAGTCATCGGGGATCATGTCAAAGTTGGGGTGTCGTGTCATAATTGGTGTGCACACGCTTTTCGGTGCACGACTGAGCTTTACTTGACCACAGTTTGACCACCCACCATCGAAACTGGACAGGACAAATTTCATTGACTTTGATTGACCATACGAATCCAATTCCACTGACCGGGGTCGAATCAGAGTTCGTTTGCTAAGTATTCAAAATTTACGCGTCGCGACACGCTAAAATTTTCAAAATGCTCATAATCATCGTTAGGCTTCGAATCACGATGCAACGAGTTCCGATGTGTTCGTATTGCCTATACGGAGTCATAGGAACTGACAGAACTCAAATCAGAGTTCTCTATATCAATATCAAAAAATCTCATTTTTGTGACTTCTACGAGGAACAGCCATATCCACCATATGAACTCGAAATTCTACAGAACGAGTTCCAACGCACTCTTATTGACTATACGAGGCCACAGGAAATGATAGAACTAAAATCGGAGTTCTCTAGCTCAATATTCAAAAATCTCATATTCGCGACGTTTTACGAGGAACGACCATATCTACCATATGACCTCGAAATTCAACGGAACGAGTTCCAACACACTCGTATTGACTAAATGTGGCCACAGGAAATGACAGAACTCAAATCAGAGTTCTCTAGCTTGATATCCCTATCTAGGGTTACCTTCTACCTTGGTATGGGCTACGAGTAGAGGTTCAGGTCACTTTTATTGGGCCCATTAGTTTCTTGGCGGCCCAATAAAAGTTGGGATGTTACAATCCAATAAAAAAAAGGATTTTCGTCCCCTAAAATTTGCTTAAAGTAAGGAGGAAAGTAACATACCTGGGGAAAGAGCTCTGGGTGCTTTTCTTGGACGAGTGCTTCGGGTTCCCATGAATACTCATCTCGTCCGCAATTTGATCAAAAAATCTTGACCATGGGAATGGTCTTGTTGCACAGATTCTTTACTTTATAATCTACTATGTTTACCGGTTCAAGCTGGACGGTTCTATTGGACTACAGTTGCACTAGTGGTGTAGGTAGATGTCGCTCTGGTTGCCGGAGGACTTGTCTCAAGGATGAGATATGAAACACATCATGAATATTTCCTAATTTTGGGGCAGGGCTAATCGATAGGAAACAAGGCCAACACGCTCTATCACTTAATAGGGGCCCAAATAGCGGGGATATAGTTTCTTTTGCTTCCTCAACCAGGAGACACCATGCATGGACTTAATTTTCAAAAATACTATTTCTCTCACGCTAAACTCCACTGGTCAATATCGTGCATCATAATATTTGACTTGTCAGCTCTGTACTTCCCGTATTCGATCCTGGATTAGCCGTATCGCTGTCATGGTATCATCAATATAAGCCACTCCTAAGGCTTCCGGGTGCTCATCTTGATCCCAAGTCAACGGAGTTCGGCAATGCCTCTCATATAATGCCTCATATGGGGCCATCTTGATGTTGGCCTGATAGTTGTTATAATAAGAAAACTCAACAAAAGGCAATAGTTGTTCTCATGGCTCAATGTGCTCTACTATGCATAGTCGAAGTAGATCCTCCATTATCCGGTTCTTCCCTTCCGTCTACCCATCTGTCTGAGGGTGGAAGGCGGTGCTAAAGGCCAACTTGGTCCCCAAGTGTGCCTGTACCCGCCTCCACTCCTTGGATGTGAATTATCCATCATGATCTGACACAATGGACTTCATCACTCCGTGGAACCGGACCACTTTCTCAATGAAAAATCTGGCAAGAACGCCAACTCCATTACTAAGTCAGTTTGGAACGAACCATGCTACCTTGGTAAGTCGATCCACAAAAACCCATATAAAGTTGTTCCAGTGTGGGATCGAGGTAAGCCGTTGTCAAAGTCCATGGAAATATCATCAGATTTCCATTCTAGCGTCGGCAGGTACTGCATCAGGCATCCTAGATTGCTGCATTCAGCTTTAACCTTCTGGGAAGTCTGACACTGAGCCACGAAGTTGGTGATGTCTCTCTTCATTCTGGGCCAGTAAATAATCCTGCGCAGATCAACATACATATCAATCACACTAGGGTGAATAAAATACCTCAACTGTTACGCTTCTCGAAGAATCTCATCTCAGATTCCTTCAGTAGAGGGAATAAACATGCGGTTCCTGAACTACAAGATCCCATTGTGTAGGTTGAACTCCTATTGTGCTCCATCCTGTAGGGACTTGATGATTGGGACCACTTCCGGATCGACCTTCTGGGCTTCACGTATTCTATCCCGGATGTCACACTTGTTGGGTTCATTGATCCCAATGTCTTGGATTTGAAGAAGACCTAGCATACAATGTATACACATATGGTAATCTAACTTATACTCAAGTTTAGTGATTTCAGGGTTGTTCTATAATATTGATGGTACAGATAGCCTAAGTGGCTGTCAGGTAACTCTTACCTAAGGTGTGGATTGACAAAAATCTGTCTAAGTCCACAGGTGTTGAGTGAAGGCTACTCACTCAACACCAGATGACTTATAGCACTGAGTGGAGCCTATAGAGTCAAAGCCAAAGTAATGGCAGGCTAGAAAAGTGGCTAAGTCCACAGGCATTGAGTGAAGTTAACTCACTCAACGCTATACAGCAAAAAGCTGTGAGTCAGGATGATGTAGTAATAGCCTTAGTAGAAATGAGCAGAAAAGTGGCCAAGTCCACAAGCGTTGAGTGTATCTCACTCACTCAATGCCATAGCTTCATAATCGTTGAGTATAGCTCAGTCAGTCAACACCACGGGAAAACTCGAATATTTACCAAGTCCACAAGCGTTGAGTGAGGCAAGCTCACTCAACACCTTGTGATAATGCATTGACTAATTCTCAAAGGGAGTGTTCTTCTTAGACACATAAATTTGGCTAAGTTCAGATGTGTTGAGTGTAGCTCACTCACTCAACACCAGATAATAGAAATGTCTGTTAAGTAATTTGGCGTTGAGTGGATCTTACTCACTCAACACCAAGTAGCAGAAAGCATGCCAAAGGCAAAAAGCATTGAGTGAGGAGTGCTCACTCAATGTTATCAATGCCATACATATAGAAGTGGCTGAAAAATAAGCTAAGGAAAAAAGCGTTGATTGAGGCTTGCTCACTCAACGCTATCAACGCCAATTGGCAGAAAGATTGCTTAAGTATTTGGGCATTGAGTGAGGTTTGCTCACTCAACGCTGTCAATGCCTAAAGGCAGAAAGGTTGCCTAAGTATTTTGGCATTAAGTGTAGCTTACTCACTCAAAGCCTCGATAGATAGAATTCTGTCTAAGTGTTTGTGCGTTGAGTGATACATACTCACTCAACGCCTATGTTGTTGATGCTTGATTTTGGGCAAAGTCCACAGATGGTGACGTCAACAAGTCAACATTATTCAAATTGTTAGCGGGAAAGCTGCAGTACAAGCCAAAAGGCGCCACTAAAATACTGTATGACAGTTGGCGTTAAAGCAAGGTTGTAGCTGGAATAAAATATATGGGGCCCACTACTCATAGAGCCATTGGGACATAATTGATAAAAGGAAAAGCTTCTACAGAGAAAGCTAAGATTTTCAAGGAGCAGTCAAGGTGCTTCTTATTCACTGCCATTTTTGCTGTGACTGAAGAACAGTAAGCTCAAGTCAGCAAGACTAAGAGCAAGAAAAGTTAGTTGTTTGTCTTCATAATCGACTACAGCAAGATTGGAGCAGATCTCTAAAGAGGAGAAAGAAAGTTAGCTGGTGTCATTTTCTATCTGCACCAACAAGGTCTTCACAGGTCCAGCTTCTACTCTGAAGATCTTTTACAGGAGGCTGTGAAGAGGAAGTCAGGGATGAATCTCCTCAGCCCAGGAAAGAAAGTGGAAGCAGAACTGTTGTCTGCAAGTTGCTTCCAGCACAAGTGTCTTCATCCTTGTTGCTGTGAAGTAGTTGAGCTGAGATTCCTTCAGCTCAGGTAGCAGCTAGTTTTGCTGTAGTAACTTCACAATTCCAACAGGAAAAATCCCTAGTTATGTGTAGAAGAAGTTAGGACTGAGTATATCTCAGTTCAAGTAAGGTAGACTCAGGAAATATATTTTTGGAGTCAAAGTTGGGATGAGTCTATCTCAATCAAGATAAATTGACACAGAGAAATTTCTCTTGTGTCTAATCTTGACTCACCAACCCACCTCCATCTTATAGGATCTAACTGGATCTGAGCTGTAGGGCCACTGGCATGAGGTAGAGTAATATTGCCTGAGTTGTATGAGAGTAAAGCTCTATGAGTTATTAGATCCTCTTGGATCTGAGTGGTAGAAGCAAGCTTGCTCTGAGGTAGGATCCATAGTGGATTTGAGGTAGGGCTGTCCTCCCAGCCTGAGTGTAGGGCCTTTGGCCTGAGGTAGGTGATCAGCTGATCACTGAGTTGTAGGCCCTTGTGGCTAAGTTATAGGTCTTGGAGGAGACTGAGAGATCCTGAAGGATCTGAGGTGTAAGATCTTTGGAGCAGAGATTTTGAGAAGTGTCTAGTCCAACAAGATAGTTGGATAGGTGGGAGGGAAAGTGGATGTACCCTTGTTAGGGGAACCACTATAAATCTGTGTGTGCTTTTTTTGTTGTTTTCTTTGTGAGGGTTGCATGTCTTGAAAGCAAAGTTTCATTAGGGCTAACCTTGACCCAAGTGGCCAAATAGATTGGTAGGCTGACATGTGACATGTAGGAGCCCAAATTTCAGGCTTGATGACTAGGAGAGAGAAAATCATCCATGGAGGAGAGAGAAAGAGAAGGAAGAGAAGGAAGGAGGACTTTGTGCTCCTCCTCCCCCCTCCCCAACCTCCCCATTCATTTCAGAAAGACAAGGGGGAGTCCAGCAGCTTTTTTTGACTGGCTGGAGCAAGCTCCACCACCTCCACCACCCCTAGCCGCCAACCTTGACTTTGCCAAAAATGGCACATGCCATTTCAGCCACCTAACACCTCCCCTATCCTCTTTAAAAGCTCCAGCAAGGTCCAAGGAGTAATCCCCACCATTTCCCTGAAGAAACCAAGCCCAATTCTGCCTTTTTGAGCAAGCCGACCACCACCGGCCACCACCATGCCAATCCGGCGTTCAGCCAGGCTACAGCCGCCCAAAAAGGTCCTCCTCCACTCCTTCTCTCATGGTTAGATCGTAGAAATCAATAGGGCCAAGGTTCGGGCTCGATTGAGCTAGATCCAAGTTTCAAAATCATGGATTTTTCATGAAAATACATCCTATCGGGTTCGCCGGAATTGGGCTTTCCGGCGGCCGTGCCGCCGCCTGGAGGTAGCCCCGACCACCACGAAGGTGTCGGCGGCGGTGGCAGGCCGGGGAGGTGGCCGGATGGCCGGCGGCAGCCGTTGGAAGTTGCTCCAGGCGGGCTGAATCGGGGCCGTCGGCTAGAGCTAGACGATAACCGGATGCCGTCCAGGCTGCGCCAAGATTCGTGCTGGGCAGATTTTAAACTATAGCTATGATATTTAAATCATTTCATATTCTGTCACAGGATTTCTATTTATTTGCTTTAATTATTAAAAATATTTAGAGTCATTTTCAGAAAAAGTGGTCAACATCAAAAACCTAGCCCTATGAGTCTACTGTCTGGTAAAATTGGTTTGAACCAATTTGGATGACTGGTCTGACCAGGGCACCCATTTTGGTGGGGTCTATACAAATGAGTAGGCAGACATTAAACTAGCTGCCCACTCTTCATCCTTGGTCCAAATAAGCTGAAATTTTGGCAGGGACTCACCCTACCCTATACCTAGATCCTGCCCAAAAATGGGAATTTTTGGGAATAATTTTCCTATAGTTTTTGTAAATAATTTAATTATGCTAGGGTAAATTAAATTAGGGGTCAAATGAAGTCCAAATTCAACCAAATTTTGGTGGGATGGTTATGAGGTCAATATAGACCTCTGGTTAAAATTTCATTAAGTTTAGAGTTGATTTGAATATGATTCAAGCAAACCCTAGCCTTGCCCTAAGAAGGGTATTTTGGTCCAAAAAGTAATTTTGGCTTTTAGTGACCTATTCACCTCAACAGAGGCTCAAATTTTGTACACTAGTTTGGGATGACAAGATACACCTCCCAAAGGAAATTTGGGGGCAGTGGAGTTGGTTTGGCCCAAGCTCCTAGGTCAAACCCTAAGGAAGGGCTTTTGTACCTTGTGAAGGGCATATGGCCAAATCACCTTGTATGGCCATGAAATTTTGTAGGGATAGAGTTTTGGTAACTATAACCCTCTGGTAAAATTTTTAGGACATTTTGGAAGGTTTAGGACCCTAAAATCCCTAACCCTAGTTTAGGGCACAAATATCCTAGGGTTGAAATGGGCTAGCTAAACACCTCAAACTAAGATGAAACTTTGGTAGATTGGTCTTAAGGACATTATGGGCCTCTGGTATTTTAATGGGGAATTTTGGGTCAATAATTATAGCACATCATTTGTAACACAAGAAAGGCTTAAATTAAGTAAATAATTTATTATGCTACCTCTGACCATTGAGAGGTCATGAAATTTTGGCAGAGGATGTTTGAAAGCCTATAGAGTTTATATAAAATTTTATAAGAATTTTTGGACAAGTATATGAGGTAGTTAGTTCACAAATTGTCATGTGATGGAATTATTCAAAAAATCATTTAGGCCCATTTACAAATAAATAAATTATGAAATTTGGCCCAAACCATGTATATGACATTAGATTCATAATTGAAATTTCCCTGAATTTTTGGAAGCAATATAGTATTTTATATTTATTAAATTAATTTCCAAGGATTTAAATGAATATTTGATTTAAAGATAAAGCTTTACTGAAAAGAAATATATATTTTGGAAGATAGGTTATATCATTATTCTGAGTAACATATAAAATTTGTAAAATGATTCCTTGAATGAAAGTAGTACTTCATGTGCATTTTTTGGAAATCTTAGACATTAAAATAATTAAATAAATTATCAAATAAGTAAGGAAAATTTTGGAACTCTGGATTTAGAACTAAAAGGTCATAATGAACCTCCATTAATTATTATAGGGGTGCAGGATGATTATTTTATATACATCCCATTTTACATGAAAAATTGACTTGGTGGTCTGCAATTAGCAATTTTGGATTTAGTTTGTTTAAATCATTTTGAGCAATTTACCTACTGTATAATTATGACATTTGGCCAATGAGATTTTTAAGACAATATATACTGTAGAAAATTAATTAAGAATTTTCGGATGAATATTTATTGCACTTACTTCAATAATAAAAGGAAATGGATATATTATCAAAATTAGATTAGTGTCATCTGAATACTTGAAAAATTGTCATATCTTGGATTTATTGTTAAATGGTTATTTAGAATTTATCATGAATTTATGAATCTATATACCTTTCTGAAAAGTGCACTTCATGCTCAATGGGTAGCCCTTAGAAGCTTTACGAGAAATTAATTAAATATCAGAATACTTAGAAAAATTACAATAATTTGGATTTAGTCCATTTGCATCATGATATGTCTCCAGAAAATAATTCAGGACATTTGGATGATTATTTAGAATACCCCATATCCGGTTCAACGCATCGTCCAAGTTGGTGTGCATATAGCAAAATTGCTAAATTGGAATAAGTCAAGGTCGGGGATAGTTATTGGAGTTAGAACTGTTAATGTGGATGATTTCCCATTAGAGAGAAAAGAAGAGGAGTGAGAGTGGGTTGGCTAGTGTTAGGTGGTGCGTGTGATCGACGAAAAATCGTCTTTCTCGTAGTAATTAGGGAGAGTCAAAACTTCGTAAGCATACAGTAAATAGTAAACTTAGGGTTTCACACTTTCCCACCCAGTGTCCCGGGAGATAGTATGGGTTACTTGGGCATAGCCCAGTAGTTGGATGGTGGTCTGGCAAGCTTTGGCTCGGTAGTAGATTATGACGGACGGGATTGTCCGGTGAGCTTTGGCTCGGTAGTAGATTATGACGGACGGGATTGTCCGGTGAGCTTTGGCTTGGTAGTAGATTATGACGGACGGGATTGTCCGGGGAGCTTTAGCTCGGTTGTAGATTATGACGGACGGGTTAGTCCGGGGAGCTTCGGCTCGGTTGTAGATTGTGATGGACGGGATAGTCCGGGAAGATTCGGCTCGGTTATTTATTGGACTCATAACTATTGCATGTGCATAAAGGGTATAAGGTGGTGGGTCTTCGATATTGGGGAGTTCGTTGCACCGACACCAATATCGTTGACTCGGCAAGTGTGGTTTTACACTTCGCCAACAGAAGTCCGGTGCGCCAGCCGGCAAGAGTACGCAGACGTCCGCTTAGTGCACCAAGCGTTGAGGCGTACGATAGGTCAGACCGGTAGTGCAAATACTGGTTTTGAGGTGGGCGAGGCCCAACCCACCGCTTCCGTCTGCCACTACGGAGGTATCCTGGGAGGTAACGGCTCTGAAAGGGGGAACTAAAGGTCTGTGTACACAGAGTCGAGTGGGTGAGTTGCACTTGCCTGTTCTCATCATAGCATAATTGTATTTCATAGCATAACCATTGCATAAAACCCGACACTTAATGTATAAGCGGTATGGGACGCTCTATACATTAGGCCTTGCAAAACGACCCCTTGGCCTATAAGTTCGTGTGAGCGTGCTTATAAGTCAAGGTTCTCTATCAAAATTATAAGTCTGCTAATAGATCCGACACCCTATCGTATAAATCGGTATGGGACTTTTTATACGATAGGAGCCCTGCAAAAGATCCCTTAGCTTATGTGTACTCGCATAAGTTAAGGTTACTTATTTATTTTGTACGTTTATTGCCATGCTTACACTGTTAGTTTAGTTCCACTGCCATCTGAAATTTGAATACTCTCCACCTTCATGTCCTTCCCTTTCCTTCTCCCCGCTCGGTGCTTTAGGAGCCATGGGGGAAGGGGTGGGGGACGATAGGACTTAGTCTTTTAGACTAACGGTTTTCGAACCACATCATTTAGGGGACCACGGAGCCCCGCATGGAAGAGCAACCCCGGAGGTCGGCACGTTTGGAGATCGGACAGTCTAGCACTGGAGTCCAGACAGCAGGGACAGTGAGTCCCGATCTATAGTAGTCGTATTAGTTTGCTTCCGCGATGAGTGAAATGTAGTGAGGACTTGATGTACCGGGCATAAGCCCGTGATCTTTCATTATATGTACTATCTGTGGACACTCCCTTCGTGGAGTTTATTTCTATATATGTGATTCTCTTTGTGGACTTGCTACCTTCTTAAGTATATTGCTACTGTTATGATCGAATTGGCCGGCAGAATCAGCGTCTTGTAGTGACGACCTTCCCGGGTGCGAAGGTGTCACCGCAAGGCGGCGGTTCTGGGCCTAAGACCCCGGTGTCGAAAAAGAAAAAAAAATGGGGGTCTTACAAGTGGTATCAGAGGGAAACCTCGATCAGCTAAGTAGCAGTCCACTACCCTGGGCCACCCCCGCTCGAGTTTAGTTTGGGGACAAACTAAGCAGCGGAAGCAGTGGTGGGCCCATATGGGAAATCACATGAAAATTGTCCACTTTTAGTTAAACCTGTGAGACTTCTTATAATTGTCTTCTATAACGCAGCCCCCAGCGCAGCCAACACCACAAGGCGGAGTTCAGCAGACTCCGACTGTTGCACCACCTCCCCCGGCCCCCACTCCATTCTTACATTCGGAGATGGGTCAAACGCTGACGGCCATTCTAGATGCTTTCAGAGCTCAGCAGGTTCCGGCTCCGCAGCCGAACCCGGGGGCCAATTGGATGAGCATTTTTCGAGGACTCTCTCCTCCATCTTACTTGGGGACAGAATCCGCTGTACGGACAGAGGAGTGGCTAGATATTATGTATGAAATGCTGACTGGGATACGATGTCCCTGGGAGGAGAAGGTGGCCTTGGTTGTCTCCTGCCTAGAGTCTCACGCAAAGAGGTGGTGGAAGACGCTGCTGGATACAACATTTGCTGATAGGGAGGTTACAGAAATCTCCTGGGAAGAGTTCAGGATCGCTCTCCTGGAACATTTTGTTCCACAATCAGCCAGGGATGAGTTGGAGGAACGGTTCTTACAGTTGAAGCAGGGTACCAGGACGGTGGTAGAGTACCATCGGGAGTTCGACCACTTAGCTCGCTACGCGGATTCGTATCAACTAGATGAGGCGGGCTACACAAAAAGGTTTTATAAGGGTCTACGAGAAGACTTGAGGGAGGCCCTTCTGTTCGTTTCTGATGGACCTATCTCTCGGATCTTGGAAATGGCCAAGAGGATTGAGGCCGATTGGCACACCACTCGGGGTCGAAAAAGGCCAACAGAGGACCAGGGCCGGGGAGCCCGGAATGATCAACGGCGGGGCCGCATCACAGATGGGAGAGAAGGAAGAAGAACAGAAGACCAACCTCGTCAGGAAATAAGACGAGAGCCGAGGGAGCCGGTGGTACTGGCTCCTCAGCCTCTCCAGATGAGGGAGGCACCAAGACCCGGGGGCATGGCATTTGCCCCACCAGAGTGCTACAACTGCCATCAAATAGGGCATATTCGGAGAAACTGCCCCATGAGGGAAGCACCTCTACCAACACCACAGGTTGCCCCGCATGCCCAGCAGTTCGGAGGACGAGGACGTGGTCGAGGACGTGGTTTCCAGGGTGCAGATCGTAGGCAGCAGAGGGAGCAGATTTATGCACTGGATCTGGCTCAGCCCCGAAACCCGGAGCAAGTAATCACTGGTACGTCTGAAAATTTTGGTTTAAGTTATTCCCCATGAACATAAATTTTATATAGAAGTGACAATCTAGGAAAGAAAACCATAGTTAGAATTCTGAGACATTTAATTTTTCCCAAAACCCCAGGAATAGTTTTCATCAGCGGCAAACCCGCTTATACTCTATTTGATACGGGTGCTTCGCACTCATTTGTATCGGAGGCCTTCATAGAAGGATTGGAAGGCGTAGAAAGATTCACGGGTCTGATGATGAGGATACGACTACCCGACGGATCAGAGTTGTTCACCTCTGCCCATTGCAACATGGAGGCAGAGATCGGCGGAAAGACGTTTGAAGCTCCAGCGACAATCATAAAGATGCCAATCTTTGATTTGATCCTAGGAATGACGTGGTTGAACTGGAATCACGCTCAGATCGATTGCTCATCCAAGAGGATTACCGTGAGACATGGAGACTCCTATCTCGTCATTGAAGGTATTAGATCTACTTTCCCTCTCATATTGTCATCTGTACAGGCCGTTAAGGCTCACTTACAAGGAGAAGAAGTGTATGAAGTAGTATTTGAGATGACTGAAACCAAGGTCTCCACCTCGGATATTCCAGTGGTGCGAGATTTTGCCGACGTATTCCCGGAGAAACTGCCTGGGCTACCCCCGCACCGGGAGCAAGATTTCCGGATACAGCTGGTGCCGGGGGCTAAGCCAGCAGCTAGGGCCCCTTACCGGATGGCCCCGAAAGAATTGACAGAGTTTCGAAGCCAACTCCAAGAACTGGTGGAGGCTGGATTTGTCCGACCGAGCTCTTCGCCTTGGGGAGCCCCGGTCTTGTTTGTTAAAAAGAAGGACGGAACTCTGAGACTGTGCATCGACTACCGAGCTCTAAACCGATTGACAGTCCGAAATACATATCCGTTGCCAAGGATAGATGAGCTGTTTGACCAGCTAGAAGGGGCGCACTTCTTTTCCAAATTGGATCTGAGATCAGGCTACTACCAGCTACGGATCCAGGAAGAGGACATTCCGAAGACTGCATTCAGTAGCAGATACGGACTATACGAATTTACTGTAATGCCCTTCGGGCTCACAAATGCGCCGTCAGCATTTATGAGCCTTATGAATCAGGTGTTCAAGGAGTATTTAGATATATTTGTCATCGTGTTTATCGATGACATCCTCATTTACTCAAGGACAGAAGAGGAGCACACGCAACATCTGACGCTGACTCTGAGGAAACTACGGGAGCACAAGCTCTATGCAAAGATCAGCAAGTGCCAATTTTGGTTGAAGGAGGTGGCCTTCCTAGGCCATATCATCAGTGGTGCTGGGTTAGCAGTGGACCCGGCCAAGATCCAAGCAGTTCGGGACTGGCCACAATTAAGAGACGGCCACAGATGTACGAAGTTTCCTAGGGCTTGCCGGATACTACCGGAAATTCGTAGAGGGATTTTCTCGTATCGCCCTCCCCCTCACATCTCTGACAAGGAAGGAGGTGCCCTTTACCTGGACCCCACGGTGTGAAGAGGCTTTTCAAGAGCTAAAGGGGCGACTCACTTCGGCCCCTATACTTACCCTCCCTTCAGGGAAAGAAGGATTCCAGGTCTACACCGATGCCTCCTACCAGGGCATGGGTGCAGTACTTATGCAGAATGGCCATGTGATAGCTTATGCTTCTCGGCAGCTGAAGAAACATGAGCAAAACTACCCAATCCATGACTTAGAGATGGGAGCTGTTATTTTTGCATTAAAGGTCTGGCGTCACTATCTATACGGTGTCCACTGCGACATATACTCCGACCACAAAAATTTGAAGTATGTGGACACGCAGAAGGAGCTAAATATCAGACAGAGACGATGGGTGGAATTTTTGGCAGATTATCAGTACGAGATGCACTACCACCCAGGGAAGGCGAATGTGGTAGCAGATGCATTGAGCCGAAAGACCGCAAACACTGAAGTAGGAACACCATTGATGGCCTTGGAGTTGATTCAGATGTTTGATAAAATGCAAATATCCCTAGTATCCGAGGATCACCCTGGGCTATACCGGGAATACCTGTCATCATTAATCGCCACGGATGACATACGAGAGCGGGTCAAGGATGGACAGAGGCAGGATGCCCAGCTAGATCTGGTATTCCGGTCCTTAAAAGCAGGCACTGTGGGAGATTATACGCTGAGAGATGATTTAGTATGCTTCAGAGGACGGGTCTACATACCAGAGGGAGGCCAGATCCGGGAAGACATCATGACGGAGGCTCATTGCAGTCGATATTCGGTACACCCGGGGATTACGAAGATGACTGCAGATCTGAAGAAGACTATGTTCTGGCCCGGCATGAAGAAGGATATCACCTACTTCGTGACCCGTTGCAAGGCGTGCCAATTAGTAAAAGCAGAGTGCAAAAACCCCGCAGGATTATTACAGCCCCTCCCAGTACCAGAGTGGAAGTTTGATGATATCGCCATGGACTTTATACATGGACTTCCTCGATCCAGGACAAGGAATGATTCGATATGGGTGATCATCGACCGACTGACGAAGGTGACAAGGTTTATTCCAATCAGGAAGGATGACTCGGTGGGGGTGCTAGTCCGGAAATTTGTGGAGCAGTTCGTCCGTTATCATGGTGTCCCCAAGACGATTGTGTCGGACCGAGATGGACGATTTACTTCCAGAGAATGGAGGTCGGTGCAGACCTACTTGGGCACTCGACTAACATTCAGTACAGCTTTCCATCCCCAGACAGACGGACAAACGGAACGAACTAACCGGACTCTGGAGGATCTACTACGACTCTGCGTATTAGATCGCGGTGAACCGTGGGAAAAGTTATTACCACTGATTGAATTTTCGTATAATAATAGCTACCAGTCCAGTATTAAAATGGCTCCTTATGAGGCGTTGTATGGACGAAAGTGCAGGACTCCTCTGTCATGGATACAGGACGAGGACCCTAAGGCTTTGGATTCGGAATTTGTCGAGGACACCGAGGCTCAGGTAAGATTGATACGGGACAGGATGCTGGAAGCACAGAGCCGGCAGGCCAAGTATTACGACGCTTCGGCACCGTCAGGTGGAATTCCAGGTAGGAGATCAGGTGTTCTTGAAAATCCGACCCATGCATGGAGTTACTCGGGTACGCGGACAAAGGAAGAAGCTCAGCCCAAGATACATGGGACCTTATAGGATCCAGGAGCGGATCGGTCCCTTGGCATACAGGCTGGAACTGCCACCGGAGCTGGCAAGTCTGCACGACGTATTCCATATATCCTCTCTTAGGAGAGCTCTACTCCGTCCAGAGCAGCAAGTTATAACCACAGATGGACCGATAGCATCTGATCGGTCAGTTCACCTAGAACCAGTCCGGATTGATGACAAAGGGGTACGAGTTCTACGCCACAAGAAGGTCCCGTTAGTCAAAGTCCTGTGGAGAAATCACGGAAGAGAGGAGCACACATGGGAGCCCCAGGACTTGATGCGACAAAGATACCCGGAACTCTTCAGTCAGGTATTCCTCGCAACCGCTCAAGATGTTCAGTTCCCTTCATATGTTTAATTAGTAGAACAAAAATTTCAAGGATATGGGCTAATCTTTTGTTTATTGGGGTCTAGATTTTTGCCATTTGGGCTAAACTTTACTAAACGCCCTAAACCTCACATGTTAAACACAGTGTCGTGGCATAAAACCTTCAACTCTCATGGGATGTTACAAGTTCTTCCTCCCCAATAGGAGTCCCCGTAGGCCCAACCTGGATTTCGGGGACGAAATCTTTGTTTTGTTTATTGGGATTTGTAACATCCCATTTCCAACTAGACCCCTAAGAGTGATTTTGTCATGGCAAAACCCTAGAAAGCCCAAGGAAGAGCCAAGTGAACCTGGTAGTGTGAATAGGGCCACTGTGGTCTGCACTTAGCAGATCCCTGAACCTTGATTTAAAAGTGATCATGAGGCTTCACTAAGACTCCAAGACCCCACCCATACCCTCATAGACCTAGTGAGAGGTCAATGGGTCACCAAAGACCCATGGAGGGCATTCAACAGACCCAAGTTGACCAAAGTCAACTATAACCCTAGCTAGGTCAAATTGACCTACACAGGGGTCCATTTCAGTCCATTAGCCAAATATACCCCACCAATACCCTTATAACCCTAGGAAGAGGTCAATGGGTCACTAAGGACCCATGGAGAGCAGTCAATGGGGCTAAGTTGACCAAAGTCAACTATAGCCCTAATTGGGTCAAATTGACCTACACAAGGGTCAATTGCAGTCCCTTAGCCCAATAGACACCACCTCTACCCTCATAAGCCTAGTGAGAGGCCAATAGGTCACCAAGGACCCATTGGGACCAATCAAAGGGGCTAGTTTGACCAAAGTCAACCCTTAACCTAAAATGGTCAAAATGCCCTAGTTAAGGGCCAAGTGACCTTCAAGCGCCAATACAACCCCACCATGACCCTAGGGGAGGCTAATGGGTCACCAAGGACCTATTAAGGAAATATCAAGGATCAAATTGACCTAGGTGGGCCCTAGTCCCACTTTGGGTCAAGTTAGCCCAAATGGGCTAACTCAAGCTCAAGCCTATTTCATTAGGGCTAACCTTGACCCAAGTGGCCAAATAGATTGGTAGGCTGACATGTGACATGTAGGAGCCCAAATTTCAGGCTTGATGACTAGGAGAGAGAAAATCATCCATGGAGGAGAGAGAAAGAGAAGGAAGAGAAGGAAGGAGGACTTTGTGCTCCTCCTCCCCCCTCCCCAACCTCCCCATTCATTTCAGAAAGACAAGGGGGAGTCCAGCAGCTTTTTTTGACTGGCTGGAGCAAGCTCCACCACCTCCACCACCCCTAGCCGCCAACCTTGACTTTGCCAAAAAAGGCACATGCCATTTCAGCCACCTAACACCTCCCCTATCCTCTTTAAAAGCTCCAGCAAGGTCCAAGGAGTAATCCCCACCATTTCCCTGAAGAAACCAAGCCCAATTCTGCCTTTTGAGCAAGCCGACCACCACCGGCCACCACCATGCCAATCCGGCGTTCAGCCAGGCTACAGCCGCCCAAAAAGGTCCTCCTCCACTCCTTCTCTCATGGTTAGATCGTAGAAATCAATAGGGCCAAGGTTCGGGCTCGATTGAGCTAGATCCAAGTTTCAAAATCATGGATTTTTCATGAAAATACATCCTATCGGGTTCGCCGGAATTGGGCTTTCCGGCGGCCGTGCCGCCGCCTGGAGGTAGCCCCGACCACCACGAAGGTGTCGGCGGCGGTGGCAGGCCGGGGAGGTGGCCGGATGGCCGGCGGCAGCCGTTGGAAGTTGCTCCAGGCGGGCTGAATCGGGGCCGTCGGCTAGAGCTAGACGATAACCGGATGCCGTCCAGGCTGCGCCAAGATTCGTGCTGGGCAGATTTTAAACTATAGCTATGATATTTAAATCATTTCATATTCTGTCACAGGATTTCTATTTATTTGCTTTAATTATTAAAAATATTTAGAGTCATTTTCAGAAAAAGTGGTCAACATCAAAAACCTAGCCCTATGAGTCTACTGTCTGGTAAAATTGGTTTGAACCAATTTGGTGACTGGTCTGACCAGGGCACCCATTTTGGTGGGGTCTATACAAATGAGTAGGCAGACATTAAACTAGCTGCCCACTCTTCATCCTTGGTCCAAATAAGCTGAAATTTTGGCAGGGACTCACCCTACCCTATACCTAGACCCTGCCCAAAAATGGGAATTTTTGGGAATAATTTTCCTATAGTTTTTGTAAATAATTTAATTATGCTAGGGTAAATTAAATTAGGGGTCAAATGAAGTCCAAATTCAACCAAATTTTGGTGGGATGGTTATGAGGTCAATATAGACCTCTGGTTAAAATTTCATTAAGTTTGGAGTTGATTTGAATATGATTCAAGCAAACCCTAGCCTTGCCCTAAGAAGGGTATTTTGGTCCAAAAAGTAATTTTGGCTTTTAGTGACCTATTCACCTCAACAGAGGCTCAAATTTTGTACACTAGTTTGGGATGACAAGATACACCTCCCAAAGGAAATTTGGGGGCAGTGGAGTTGGTTTGGCCCAAGCTCCTAGGTCAAACCCTAAGGAAGGGCTTTTGTACCTTGTGAAGGGCATATGGCCAAATCACCTT
This sequence comes from Platanthera zijinensis, assembly GCA_039513925.1. Taxonomy (NCBI): domain Eukaryota; kingdom Viridiplantae; phylum Streptophyta; class Magnoliopsida; order Asparagales; family Orchidaceae; genus Platanthera; species Platanthera zijinensis. The sequence goes on from CM077091.1 coordinate 98,908,803, forward strand.
GTATGGCCATGAAATTTTGTAGGGATAGAGTTTTGGTAACTATAACCCTCTGGTAAAATTTTTAGGACATTTTGGAAGGTTTAGGACCCTAAAATCCCTAACCCTAGTTTAGGGCACAAATATCCTAGGGTTGAAATGGGCTAGCTAAACACCTCAAACTAAGATGAAACTTTGGTAGATTGGTCTTAAGGACATTATGGGCCTCTGGTATTTTAATGGGGAATTTTGGGTCAATAATTATAGCACATCATTTGTAACACAAGAAAGGCTTAAATTAAGTAAATAATTTATTATGCTACCTCTGACCATTGAGAGGTCATGAAATTTTGGCAGAGGATGTTTGAAAGCCTATAGAGTTTATATAAAATTTTATAAGAATTTTTGGACAAGTATATGAGGTAGTTAGTTCACAAATTGTCATGTGATGGAATTATTCAAAAATTCATTTAGGCCCATTTACAAATAAATAAATTATGAAATTTGGCCCAAACCATGTATATGACATTAGATTCATAATTGAAATTTCCCTGAATTTTTGGAAGCAATATAGTATTTTATATTTATTAAATGAATTTCCAAGGATTTAAATGAATATTTGATTTAAAGATAAAGCTTTACTGAAAAGAAATATATATTTTGGAAGATAGGTTATATCATTATTCTGAGTAACATATAAAATTTGTAAAATGATTCCTTGAATGAAAGTAGTACTTCATGTTGCATTTTTTGGAAATCTTAGACATTAAAATAATTAAATAAATTATCAAATAAGTAAGGAAAATTTTGGAACTCTGGATTTAGAACTAAAAGGTCATAATGAACCTCCATTAATTATTATAGGGGTGCAGGATGATTATTTTATATACATCCCATTTTACATGAAAAATTGACTTGGTGGTCTGCAATTAGCAATTTTGGATTTAGTTTGTTTAAATCATTTTGAGCAATTTACCTACTGTATAATTATGACATTTGGCCAATGAGATTTTTAAGACAATATATACTGTAGAAAATTAATTAAGAATTTTCGGATGAATATTTATTGCACTTACTTCAATAATAAAAGGAAATGGATATATTATCAAAATTAGATTAGTGTCATCTGAATACTTGAAAAATTGTCATATCTTGGATTTATTGTTAAATGGTTATTTAGAATTTATCATGAATTTATGAATCTATATACCTTTCTGAAAAGTGCACTTCATGCTCAATGGGTAGCCCTTAGAAGCTTTACGAGAAATTAATTAAATATCAGAATACTTAGAAAAATTACAATAATTTGGATTTAGTCCATTTGCATCATGATATGTCTCCAGAAAATAATTCAGGACATTTGGATGATTATTTAGAATACCCCATATCCGGTTCAACGCATCGTCCAAGTTGGTGTGCATATAGCAAAATTGCTAAATTGGAATAAGTCAAGGTCGGGGATAGTTATTGGAGTTAGAACTGTTAATGTGGATGATTTCCCATTAGAGAGAAAAGAAGAGGAGTGAGAGTGGGTTGGCTAGTGTTAGGTGGTGCGTGTGATCGACGAAAAATCGTCTTTCTCGTAGTAATTAGGGAGAGTCAAAACTTCGTAAGCATACAGTAAATAGTAAACTTAGGGTTTCACACTTTCCCACCCAGTGTCCCGGGAGATAGTATGGGTTACTTGGGCATAGCCCAGTAGTTGGATGGTGGTCTGGCAAGCTTTGGCTCGGTAGTAGATTATGACGGACGGGATTGTCCGGTGAGCTTTGGCTCGGTAGTAGATTATGACGGACGGGATTGTCCGGTGAGCTTTGGCTTGGTAGTAGATTATGACGGACGGGATTGTCCTGGGAGCTTTAGCTCGGTTGTAGATTATGACGGACGGGTTAGTCCGGGGAGCTTCGGCTCGGTTGTAGATTGTGATGGACGGGATAGTCCGGGAAGATTCGGCTCGGTTATTTATTGGACTCATAACTATTGCATGTGCATAAAGGGTATAAGGTGGTGGGTCTTCGATATTGGGGAGTTCGTTGCACCGACACCAATATCGTTGACTCGGCAAGTGTGGTTTTACACTTCGCCAACAGAAGTCCGGTGCGCCAGCCGGCAAGAGTACGCAGACGTCCGCTTAGTGCACCAAGCGTTGAGGCGTACGATAGGTCAGACCGGTAGTGCAAATACTGGTTTTGAGGTGGGCGAGGCCCAACCCACCGCTTCCGTCTGCCACTACGGAGGTATCCTGGGAGGTAACGGCTCTGAAAGGGGGAACTAAAGGTCTGTGTACACAGAGTCGAGTGGGTGAGTTGCACTTGCCTGTTCTCATCATAGCATAATTGTATTTCATAGCATAACCATTGCATAAAACCCGACACTTAATGTATAAGCGGTATGGGACGCTCTATACATTAGGCCTTGCAAAACGACCCCTTGGCCTATAAGTTCGTGTGAGCGTGCTTATAAGTCAAGGTTCTCTATCAAAATTATAAGTCTGCTAATAGATCCGACACCCTATCGTATAAATCGGTATGGGACTTTTTATACGATAGGAGCCCTGCAAAAGATCCCTTAGCTTATGTGTACTCGCATAAGTTAAGGTTACTTATTTATTTTGTACGTTTATTGCCATGCTTACACTGTTAGTTTAGTTCCGCTGCCATCTGAAATTTGAATACTCTCCACCTTCATGTCCTTCCCTTTCCTTCTCCCCGCTCGGTGCTTTAGGAGCCATGGGGGAAGGGGTGGGGGACGATAGGACTTAGTCTTTTAGACTAACGGTTTTCGAACCATATCATTTAGGGGACCACGGAGCCCAGCATGGAAGAGCAACCCCGGAGGTCGGCACGTTTGGAGATCGGACAGTCTAGCACTGGAGTCCAGACAGCAGGGACAGTGAGTCCCGATCTATAGTAGTCGTATTAGTTTGCTTCCGCGATGAGTGAAATGTAGTGAGGACTTGATGTACCGGGCATAAGCCCGTGATTTTCATTATATGTACTATCTGTGGACACTCCCTTCGTGGAGTTTATTTCTATATATGTGATTCTCTTTGTGGACTTGCTACCTTCTTAAGTATATTGCTACTGTTATGATCGAATTGGCCGGCAGAATCAGCGTCTTGTAGTGACGACCTTCCCGGGTGCGAAGGTGTCACCGCAAGGCGGCGGTTCTGGGCCTAAGACCCCGGTGTCGAAAAAGAAAAAAAAAATGGGGGTCTTACAAGTGGTATCAGAGGGAAACCTCGATCAGCTAAGTAGCAGTCCACTACCCTGGGCCACCCCCGCTCGAGTTTAGTTTGGGGACAAACTAAGCAGCGGAAGCAGTGGTGGGCCCATATGGGAAATCACATGAAAATTGTCCACTTTTAGTTAAACCTGTGAGACTTCTTATAATTGTCTTCTATAACGCAGCCCCCAGCGCAGCCAACACCACAAGGCGGAGTTCAGCAGACTCCGACTGTTGCACCACCTCCCCGGCCCCCACTCCATTCTTACATTCGGAGATGGGTCAAACGCTGACGGCCATTCTAGATGCTTTCAGAGCTCAGCAGGTTCCGGCTCCGCAGCCGAACCCGGGGGCCAATTGGATGAGCATTTTTCGAGGACTCTCTCCTCCATCTTACTTGGGGACAGAATCCGCTGTACGGACAGAGGAGTGGCTAGATATTATGTATGAAATGCTGACTGGGATACGATGTCCCTGGGAGGAGAAGGTGGCCTTGGTTGTCTCCTGCCTAGAGTCTCACGCAAAGAGGTGGTGGAAGACGCTGCTGGATACAACATTTGCTGATAGGGAGGTTACAGAAATCTCCTGGAAGAGTTCAGGATCGCTCTCCTGGAACATTTTGTTCCACAATCAGCCAGGGATGAGTTGGAGGAACGGTTCTTACAGTTGAAGCAGGGTACCAGGACGGTGGTAGAGTACCATCGGGAGTTCGACCACTTAGCTCGCTACGCGGATTCGTACCAACTAGATGAGGCGGGCTACACAAAAAGGTTTTATAAGGGTCTACGAGAAGACTTGAGGGAGGCCCTTCTGTTCGTTTCTGATGGACCTATCTCTCGGATCTTGGAAATGGCCAAGAGGATTGAGGCCGATTGGCACACCACTCGGGGTCGAAAAAGGCCAACAGAGGACCAGGGCCGGGGAGCCCGGAATGATCAACGGCGGGGCCGCATCACAGATGGGAGAGAAGGAAGAAGAACAGAAGACCAACCTCGTCAGGAAATAAGACGAGAGCCGAGGGAGCCGGTGGTACTGGCTCCTCAGCCTCTCCAGATGAGGGAGGCACCAAGACCCGGGGGCATGGCATTTGCCCCACCAGAGTGCTACAACTGCCATCAAATAGGGCATATTCGGAGAAACTGCCCCATGAGGGAAGCACCTCTACCAACACCACAGGTTGCCCCGCATGCCCAGCAGTTCGGAGGACGAGGACGTGGTCGAGGACGTGGTTTCCAGGGTGCAGATCGTAGGCAGCAGAGGGAGCAGATTTATGCACTGGATCTGGCTCAGCCCCGAAACCCGGAGCAAGTAATCACTGGTACGTCTGAAAATTTTGGTTTAAGTTATTCCCCATGAACATAAATTTTATATAGAAGTGACAATCTAGGAAAGAAAACCATAGTTAGAATTCTGAGACATTTAATTTTTCCCAAAACCCCAGGAATAGTTTTCATCAGCGGCAAACCCGCTTATACTCTATTTGATACGGGTGCTTCGCACTCATTTGTATCGGAGGCCTTCATAGAAGGATTGGAAGGCGTAGAAAGATTCACGGGTCTGATGATGAGGATACGACTACCCGACGGATCAGAGTTGTTCACCTCTGCCCATTGCAACATGGAGGCAGAGATCGGCGGAAAGACGTTTGAAGCTCCAGCGACAATCATAAAGATGCCAATCTTTGATTTGATCCTAGGAATGACGTGGTTGAACTGGAATCACGCTCAGATCGATTGCTCATCCAAGAGGATTACCGTGAGACATGGAGACTCCTATCTCGTCATTGAAGGTATTAGATCTACTTTCCCTCTCATATTGTCATCTGTACAGGCCGTTAAGGCTCACTTACAAGGAGAAGAAGTGTATGAAGTAGTATTTGAGATGACCGAAACCAAGGTCTCCACCTCGGATATTCCAGTGGTGCGAGATTTTGCCGACGTATTCCCGGAGAAACTGCCTGGGCTACCCCCGCACCGGGAGCAAGATTTCCGGATACAGCTGGTGCCGGGGGCTAAGCCAGCAGCTAGGGCCCCTTAACGGATGGCCCCGAAAGAATTGACAGAGTTTCGAAGCCAACTCCAAGAACTGGTGGAGGCTGGATTTGTCCGACCGAGCTCTTCGCCTTGGGGAGCCCCGGTCTTGTTTGTTAAAAAGAAGGACGGAACTCTGAGACTGTGCATCGACTACCGAGCTCTAAACCGATTGACAGTCCGAAATACATATCCGTTGCCAAGGATAGATGAGCTGTTTGACCAGCTAGAAGGGGCGCACTTCTTTTCCAAATTGGATCTGAGATCAGGCTACTACCAGCTACGGATCCAGGAAGAGGACATTCCGAAGACTGCATTCAGTAGCAGATACGGACTATACGAATTTACTGTAATGCCCTTCGGGCTCACAAATGCGCCGTCAGCATTTATGAGCCTTATGAATCAGGTGTTCAAGGAGTATTTAGATATATTTGTCATCGTGTTTATCGATGACATCCTCATTTACTCAAGGACAGAAGAGGAGCACACGCAACATCTGACGCTGACTCTGAGGAAACTACGGGAGCACAAGCTCTATGCAAAGATCAGCAAGTGCCAATTTTGGTTGAAGGAGGTGGCCTTCCTAGGCCATATCATCAGTGGTGCTGGGTTAGCAGTGGACCCGGCCAAGATCCAAGCAGTTCGGGACTGGCCACAATTAGAGACGGCCACAGATGTACGAAGTTTCCTAGGGCTTGCCGGATACTACCGGAAATTCGTAGAGGGATTTTCTCGTATCGCCCTCCCCCTCACATCTCTGACAAGGAAGGAGGTGCCCTTTACCTGGACCCCACGGTGTGAAGAGGCTTTTCAAGAGCTAAAGGGGCGACTCACTTCGGCCCCTATACTTACCCTCCCTTCAGGGAAAGAAGGATTCCAGGTCTACACCGATGCCTCCTACCAGGGCATGGGTGCAGTACTTATGCAGAATGGCCATGTGATAGCTTATGCTTCTCGGCAGCTGAAGAAACATGAGCAAAACTACCCAATCCATGACTTAGAGATGGGAGCTGTTATTTTTGCATTAAAGGTCTGGCGTCACTATCTATACGGTGCCCACTGCGACATATACTCCGACCACAAAAATTTGAAGTATGTGGACACGCAGAAGGAGCTAAATATCAGACAGAGACGATGGGTGGAATTTTTGGCAGATTATCAGTACGAGATGCACTACCACCCAGGGAAGGCGAATGTGGTAGCAGATGCATTGAGCCGAAAGACCGCAAACACTGAAGTAGGAACACCATTGATGGCCTTGGAGTTGATTCAGATGTTTGATAAAATGCAAATATCCCTAGTATCCGAGGATCACCCTGGGCTATACCGGGAATACCTGTCATCATTAATCGCCACGGATGACATACGAGAGCGGGTCAAGGATGGACAGAGGCAGGATGCCCAGCTAGATCCGGTATTCCGGTCCTTAAAAGCAGGCACTGTGGGAGATTATACGCTGAGAGATGATTTAGTATGCTTCAGAGGACGGGTCTACATACCAGAGGGAGGCCAGATCCGGGAAGACATCATGACGGAGGCTCATTGCAGTCGATATTCGGTACACCCGGGATTACGAAGATGACTGCAGATCTGAAGAAGACTATGTTCTGGCCCGGCATGAAGAAGGATATCACCTACTTCGTGACCCGTTGCAAGGCGTGCCAATTAGTAAAAGCAGAGTGCAAAAACCCCGCAGGATTATTACAGCCCCTCCCAGTACCAGAGTGGAAGTTTGATGATATCGCCATGGACTTTATACATGGACTTCCTCGATCCAGGACAAGGAATGATTCGATATGGGTGATCATCGACCGACTGACGAAGGTGGCAAGGTTTATTCCAATCAGGAAGGATGACTCGGTGGGGGTGCTAGTCCGGAAATTTGTGGAGCAGTTCGTCCGTTATCATGGTGTCCCCAAGACGATTGTGTCGGACCGAGATGGACGATTTACTTCCAGAGAATGGAGGTCGGTGCAGACCTACTTGGGCACTCGACTAACATTCAGTACAGCTTTCCATCCCCAGACAGACGGACAAACGGAACGAACTAACCGGACTCTGGAGGATCTACTACGACTCTGCGTATTAGATCGCGGTGAACCGTGGGAAAAGTTATTACCACTGATTGAATTTTCGTATAATAATATCTACCAGTCCAGTATTAAAATGGCTCCTTATGAGGCGTTGTATGGACGAAAGTGCAGGACTCCTCTGTCATGGATACAGGACGAGGACCCTAAGGCTTTGGATTCGGAATTTGTCGAGGACACCGAGGCTCAGGTAAGATTGATACGGGACAGGATGCTGGAAGCACAGAGCCGGCAGGCCAAGTATTACGACGCTCGGCACCGTCAGGTGGAATTCCAGGTAGGAGATCAGGTGTTCTTGAAAATCCGACCCATGCATGGAGTTACTCGGGTACGCGGACAAAGGAAGAAGCTCAGCCCAAGATACATGGGACCTTATAGGATCCAGGAGCGGATCGGTCCCTTGGCATACAGGCTGGAACTGCCACCGGAGCTGGCAAGTCTGCACGACGTATTCCATATATCCTCTCTTAGGAGAGCTCTACTCCGTCCAGAGCACCAAGTTATAACCACAGATGGACCGATAGCATCTGATCGGTCAGTTCACCTAGAACCAGTCCGGATTGATGACAAAGGGGTACGAGTTCTACGCCACAAGAAGGTCCCGTTAGTCAAAGTCCTGTGGAGAAATCACGGAAGAGAGGAGCACACATGGGAGCCCCAGGACTTGATGCGACAAAGATACCCGGAACTCTTCAGTCAGGTATTCCTCGCAACCGCTCAAGATGTTCAGTTCCCTTCATATGTTTAATTAGTAGAACAAAAATTTCAAGGATATGGGCTAATCTTTTGTTTATTGGGGTCTAGATTTTTGCCATTTGGGCTAAACTTTACTAAACGCCCTAAACCTCACATGTTAAACACAGTGTCGTGGCATAAAACCTTCAACTCTCATGGGATGTTACAAGTTCTTCCTCCCCAATAGGAGTCCCCGTAGGCCCAACCTGGATTTCGGGGACGAAATCTTTGTTTTGTTTATTGGGATTTGTAACATCCCATTTCCAACTAGACCCCTAAGAGTGATTTTGTCATGGCAAAACCCTAGAAAGCCCAAGGAAGAGCCAAGTGAACCTGGTAGTGTGAATAGGGCCACTGTGGTCTGCACTTAGCAGATCCCTGAACCTTGATTTAAAAGTGATCATGAGGCTTCACTAAGACTCCAAGACCCCACCCATACCCTCATAGACCTAGTGAGAGGTCAATGGGTCACCAAAGACCCATGGAGGGCATTCAACAGACCCAAGTTGACCAAAGTCAACTATAACCCTAGCTAGGTCAAATTGACCTACACAGGGGTCCATTTCAGTCCATTAGCCAAATATACCCCACCAATACCCTTATAACCCTAGGAAGAGGTCAATGGGTCACTAAGGACCCATGGAGAGCAGTCAATGGGGCTAAGTTGACCAAAGTCAACTATAGCCCTAATTGGGTCAAATTGACCTACACAAGGGTCAATTGCAGTCCCTTAGCCCAATAGACACCACCTCTACCCTCATAAGCCTAGTGAGAGGCCAATAGGTCACCAAGGACCCATTGGGACCAATCAAAGGGGCTAGTTTGACCAAAGTCAACCCTTAACCTAAAATGGTCAAAATGCCCTAGTTAAGGGCCAAGTGACCTTCAAGGGCCAATACAACCCCACCATGACCCTAGGGGAGGCTAATGGGTCACCAAGGACCTATTAAGGAAATATCAAGGATCAAATTGACCTAGGTGGGCCCTAGTCCCACTTTGGGTCAAGTTAGCCCAAATGGGCTAACTCAAGCTCAAGCCTATTTCATTAGGGCTAACCTTGACCCAAGTGGCCAAATAGATTGGTAGGCTGACATGTGACATGTAGGAGCCCAAATTTCAGGCTTGATGACTAGGAGAGAGAAAATCATCCATGGAGGAGAGAGAAAGAGAAGGAAGAGAAGGAAGGAGGACTTTGTGCTCCTCCTCCCCCCTCCCCAACCTCCCCATTCATTTCAGAAAGACAAGGGGGAGTCCAGCAGCTTTTTTTGACTGGCTGGAGCAAGCTCCACCACCTCCACCACCCCTAGCCGCCAACCTTGACTTTGCCAAAAATGGCACATGCCATTTCAGCCACCTAACACCTCCCCTATCCTCTTTAAAAGCTCCAGCAAGGTCCAAGGAGTAATCCCCACCATTTCCCTGAAGAAACCAAGCCCAATTCTGCCTTTTTGAGCAAGCCGACCACCACCGGCCACCACCATGCCAATCCGGCGTTCAGCCAGGCTACAGCCGCCCAAAAAGGTCCTCCTCCACTCCTTCTCTCATGGTTAGATCGTAGAAATCAATAGGGCCAAGGTTCGGGCTCGATTGAGCTAGATCCAAGTTTCAAAATCATGGATTTTTCATGAAAATACATCCTATCGGGTTCGCCGGAATTGGGCTTTCCGGCGGCCGTGCCGCCGCCTGGAGGTAGCCCCGACCACCACGAAGGTGTCGGCGGCGGTGGCAGGCCGGGGAGGTGGCCGGATGGCCGGCGGCAGCCGTTGGAAGTTGCTCCAGGCGGGCTGAATCGGGGCCGTCGGCTAGAGCTAGACGATAACCGGATGCCGTCCAGGCTGCGCCAAGATTCGTGCTGGGCAGATTTTAAACTATAGCTATGATATTTAAATCATTTCATATTCTGTCACAGGATTTCTATTTATTTGCTTTAATTATTAAAAATATTTAGAGTCATTTTCAGAAAAAGTGGTCAACATCAAAAACCTAGCCCTATGAGTCTACTGTCTGGTAAAATTGGTTTGAACCAATTTGGATGACTGGTCTGACCAGGGCACCCATTTTGGTGGGGTCTATACAAATGAGTAGGCAGACATTAAACTAGCTGCCCACTCTTCATCCTTGGTCCAAATAAGCTGAAATTTTGGCAGGGACTCACCCTACCCTATACCTAGATCCTGCCCAAAAATGGGAATTTTTGGGAATAATTTTCCTATAGTTTTTGTAAATAATTTAATTATGCTAGGGTAAATTAAATTAGGGGTCAAATGAAGTCCAAATTCAACCAAATTTTGGTGGGATGGTTATGAGGTCAATATAGACCTCTGGTTAAAATTTCATTAAGTTTGGAGTTGATTTGAATATGATTCAAGCAAACCCTAGCCTTGCCCTAAGAAGGGTATTTTGGTCCAAAAAGTAATTTTGGCTTTTAGTGACCTATTCACCTCAACAGAGGCTCAAATTTTGTACACTAGTTTGGGATGACAAGATACACCTCCCAAAGGAAATTTGGGGGCAGTGGAGTTGGTTTGGCCCAAGCTCCTAGGTCAAACCCTAAGGAAGGGCTTTTGTACCTTGTGAAGGGCATATGGCCAAATCACCTTGTATGGCCATGAAATTTTGTAGGGATAGAGTTTTGGTAACTATAACCCTCTGGTAAAATTTTTAGGACATTTTGGAAGGTTTAGGACCCTAAAATCCCTAACCCTAGTTTAGGGCACAAATATCCTAGGGTTGAAATGGGCTAGCTAAACACCTCAAACTAAGATGAAACTTTGGTAGATTGGTCTTAAGGACATTATGGGCCTCTGGTATTTTAATGGGGAATTTTGGGTCAATAATTATAGCACATCATTTGTAACAAAAGAAAGGCTTAAATTAAGTCAATAATTTATTATGCTACCTCTGACCATTGAGAGGTCATGAAATTTTGGCAGAGGATGTTTGAAAGCCTATAGAGTTTATATAAAATTTTATAAGAATTTTTGGACAAGTATATGAGGTAGTTAGTTCACAAATTGTCATGTGATGGAATTATTCAAAAATTCATTTAGGCCCATTTACAAATAAATAAATTATGAAATTTGGCCCAAACCATGTATATGACATTAGATTCATAATTGAAATTTCCCTGAATTTTTGGAAGCAATATAGTATTTTTATATTTATTAAATTAATTTCCAAGGATTTAAATGAATATTTGATTTAAAGATAAAGCTTTACTGAAAAGAAATATATATTTTGGAAGATAGGTTATATCATTATTCTGAGTAACATATAAAATTTGTAAAATGATTCCTTGAATGAAAGTAGTACTTCATGTGCATTTTTTGGAAATCTTAGACATTAAAATAATTAAATAAATTATCAAATAAGTAAGGAAAATTTTGGAACTCTGGATTTAGAACTAAAAGGTCATAATGAACCTCCATTAATTATTATAGGGGTGCAGGATGATTATTTTATATACATCCCATTTTACATGAAAAATTGACTTGGTGGTCTGCAATTAGCAATTTTGGATTTAGTTTGTTTAAATCATTTTGAGCAATTTACCTACTGTATAATTATGACATTTGGCCAATGAGATTTTTAAGACAATATATACTGTAGAAAATTAATTAAGAATTTTCGGATGAATATTTATTGCACTTACTTCAATAATAAAAGGAAATGGATATATTATCAAAATTAGATTAGTGTCATCTGAATACTTGAAAAATTGTCATATCTTGGATTTATTGTTAAATGGTTATTTAGAATTTATCATGAATTTATGAATCTATATACCTTTCTGAAAAGTGCACTTCATGCTCAATGGGTAGCCCTTAGAAGCTTTACGAGAAATTAATTAAATATCAGAATACTTAGAAAAATTACAATAATTTGGATTTAGTCCATTTGCATCATGATATGTCTCCAGAAAATAATTCAGGACATTTGGATGATTATTTAGAATACCCCATATCCGGTTCAACGCATCGTCCAAGTTGGTGTGCATATAGCAAAATTGCTAAATTGGAATAAGTCAAGGTCGGGGATAGTTATTGGAGTTAGAACTGTTAATGTGGATGATTTCCCATTAGAGAGAAAAGAAGAGGAGTGAGAGTGGGTTGGCTAGTGTTAGGTGGTGCGTGTGATCGACGAAAAATCGTCTTTCTCGTAGTAATTAGGGAGAGTCAAAACTTCGTAAGCATACAGTAAATAGTAAACTTAGGGTTTCACACTTTCCCACCCAGTGTCCCGGGAGATAGTATGGGTTACTTGGGCATAGCCCAGTAGTTGGATGGTGGTCTGGCAAGCTTTGGCTCGGTAGTAGATTATGACGGACGGGATTGTCCGGTGAGCTTTGGCTCGGTAGTAGATTATGACGGACGGGATTGTCCGGTGAGCTTTGGCTTGGTAGTAGATTATGACGGACGGGATTGTCCGGGGAGCTTTAGCTCGGTTGTAGATTATGACGGACGGGTTAGTCCGGGGAGCTTCGGCTCGGTTGTAGATTGTGATGGACGGGATAGTCCGGGAAGATTCGGCTCGGTTATTTATTGGACTCATAACTATTGCATGTGCATAAAGGGTATAAGGTGGTGGGTCTTCGATATTGGGGAGTTCGTTGCACCGACACCAATATCGTTGACTCGGCAAGTGTGGTTTTACACTTCGCCAACAGAAGTCCGGTGCGCCAGCCGGCAAGAGTACGCAGACGTCCGCTTAGTGCACCAAGCGTTGAGGCGTACGATAGGTCAGACCGGTAGTGCAAATACTGGTTTTGAGGTGGGCGAGGCCCAACCCACCGCTTCCGTCTGCCACTACGGAGGTATCCTGGGAGGTAACGGCTCTGAAAGGGGGAACTAAAGGTCTGTGTACACAGAGTCGAGTGGGTGAGTTGCACTTGCCTGTTCTCATCATAGCATAATTGTATTTCATAGCATAACCATTGCATAAAACCCGACACTTAATGTATAAGCGGTATGGGACGCTCTATACATTAGGCCTTGCAAAACGACCCCTTGGCCTATAAGTTCGTGTGAGCGTGCTTATAAGTCAAGGTTCTCTATCAAAATTATAAGTCTGCTAATAGATCCGACACCCTATCGTATAAATCGGTATGGGACTTTTTATACGATAGGAGCCCTGCGAAAGATCCCTTAGCTTATGTGTACTCGCATAAGTTAAGGTTACTTATTTATTTTGTACATTTATTGCCATGCTTACACTGTTAGTTTAGTTCCACTGCCATCTGAAATTTGAATACTCTCCACCTTCATGTCCTTCCCTTTCCTTCTCCCCGCTCGGTGCTTTAGGAGCCATGGGGGAAGGGGTGGGGGACGATAGGACTTAGTCTTTTAGACTAACGGTTTTCGAACCACATCATTTAGGGGACCACGGAGCCCAGCATGGAAGAGCAACCCCGGAGGTCGGCACGTTTGGAGATCGGACAGTCTAGCACTGGAGTCCAGACAGCAGGGACAGTGAGTCCCGATCTATAGTAGTCGTATTAGTTTGCTTCCGCGATGAGTGAAATGTAGTGAGGACTTGATGTACCGGGCATAAGCCCGTGATCTTTCATTATATGTACTATCTGTGGACACTCCCTTCGTGGAGTTTATTTCTATATATGTGATTCTCTTTGTGGACTTGCTACCTTCTTAAGTATATTGCTACTGTTATGATCGAATTGGCCGGCAGAATCAGCGTCTTGTAGTGACGACCTTCCCGGGTGCGAAGGTGTCACCGCAAGGCGGCGGTTCTGGGCCTAAGACCCCGGTGTCGAAAAAGAAAAAAAAAATGGGGGTCTTACAATAGGTCACCTTAACCCCTGCTGATTAGGTAAATTTAGTTTTATTAAAGAAGTCAAAGGCAATTCAATTGCTAAAGAAATGGTCAATCATTTAAGACCAATAAGTCATAGGTTAAGGAGAATAAGCTTACTCGACAAAATATATCGATTAGTCGGTCTGCGGCTAAGTATTGGAAGTTAACCCCAGTCGTTGATCATATCCTTGATCTCAAATGGGTAAGTGACTTTCTGCCTTCTCTTAAGACATAACTATAAATAGTAGAGCTTGTGCATAATGCAAAAGCTCTGTTCCTTGCCCTCTCCCACCCATATTCACCAAATCGATGGAAAGTTGTTCCCACTAGATATCAGAAATTCGCAAGCGAAATGGCGCCCAAGGGATAAGATTTCCTCTTTGAAGGGTCAGAAGTAGTTCGAAATGGATTCACAAATGCACCAGAGGAAGTGCAACAAGATCTTCATCTTCTCCATGTGTCTGACCTAGGGTTCATCTTGACGGAGCCCTGTTTACTATGGAAGTGAAAAGTCATAGAATTATTCTAAAATGCCAAAGCAGATGTATCTGGAGGCAAACTCAAGACTATGGTGAGTGGAAAGAAGATCAAAATCACTCCGCGGAGATTAAGCAAGGCACTGCAGTTGCCTAGGATCACTAGAATTGATGAGGAAGAAGAAATGATACAATACGACATAAAGTCTGCAGTAAAATGGTGCGGATTGTCTAAGCACGCTACAGGCTCCATCTTGAGAAAGGAACTAAACCTAAGTGGAAAGTTTCTGGCAAGTATCATCGGGAAGGCTCTGATATGCAAACTAGGCACCCATGAAAAAATATCAAAGAAGATGTTTGAGTTAATTACAAGGGTCATTCTGTCCAAAAGGACTGACTAGGGAAAAATTGTGTTTGAAAGGATAGTGGAATGCATTGCTGAACCAAACTTAGGGAGAATTATATCCCTATTTCTACGATAGATAGTCCCAAAAATCCTAAACATGAAGCTTGGGGCAAAAATACACCACATGCGAAGAATGGAAATCAAAATGCTTGAAAGGTGGGACAGGGTACTTTAACCCCATGGACCATCAGTTGTAGAAAAGAAAGGAAAGAAGGTAGTTATTCCAGAGCCCAGCTCCACTAGCATTTCTTCTGATGAGGAAGAACCACATGATCCAGAACTGACATCTTCGGCTGAAGAGTCCAGGAAGGATATGAACACTCAGGTATCAGCCTATTTAGAACCTACCCCACAAAGCCTTGCAAGCATATTTGAGACAGATATTGTCCCTGGGAATTTTGTGTCGACTGCTTAGATGGATGAAGCAGTGGCATAGGAAGCAATTGAGAAGATCTTTGCGAGGATGGAGGAAGATGCTTCCATACTCTAAGATACAGATGGGCATATGCCTATGTCTGATGATGCTGCTAATCCCAGGCCTCAGAGTGAGGGGGAGCAATTGGCAGAAGAAATAATGCAGGAAGCATTAGATGTGGGGGAGCAACTTAAGGTACCTCCTTAAGGTATTCAGCTTGAGAATACTGAAAAGATAATTCAGGATAATGATGATCTTGCTGTTGACCTGCATGCAAAGGAAGGCATGGCAGAGGTTGAGATGGAGATTCCATCCAAACTCCCTGCTCATGAAGTGTATGATCTAGTCTCCTCTGAATCTAAGAAAGAGGAATCTAGTCATGAGAAAACACACTCCCCAGCACATATAGAGAATGACTTGTCCAAGAGTAACTCTACATAAGGAATAGGAGATAGGCCAATATAGGAAAATTAAGATGAAGGCACATCTGCCAGAATAGATAAGCTGCCACCAATATTCCTAGCTCAACTGAAGGGACTTCTAGATGAATAAAGTTGAACCCTAGAAACATTTGTGGATGGTGCATTAAAGGAAATCAGAAGTGATCTAGTAACTAAAATCAAATCCATAAGGTTTGAAGTCAACTTACTGAAAGCTGAAACTATCAAGTTCTTCAAAAGGGCTGCTCCAACTATGGATTACACTATGGACAAGCTTGATATGGTGAGCCAAAATGTTGTCACTATCCTAGAAAATCAAAATATTATGAATCAGAACATGCTAAACATTCATAATACTGATAATATTTTGAGGAATAAACAGAAGACAGAAATCTTTACCAAGGTAGATACCTGCACAAAGCTACTGAATGATCGTATGTTGGAAGTAAAGAATCAGGTTACTGCAGGAGTCAATTATCTAGAAATTGAAAGAAGCAAAGCCTGCACCTCCCAGACCATTAAAATAATTGAAGAAGTCAAAAAGGGGGAGAGTGAGGCTATAAGAACCAATACTGAGAACATGGTAAGGGCAACTAATATGGTAAGAGGGTCATTAGGAATGGAACAAATTTAGTATAATAACATCCCAATGATGTCTGATCATGTACAAGATGCCTTGCACATAATGTCTGCTGCTGATCAGGTAAGAGATAATCAAGAGTATGTACAGTATATTGAAGAAGAGGATAGTGTTGGTGCTCAGTGGGGAGAACAATCTACTGCTGCTGTGATTCCTTCTATCAGCCCCACTAAAGACCAGGTATTACACACCAAAGAAAGGAATATAACTGTTGAAACTAAAGAAGATATCAGGCTGAGGAAGAAAATGTATAGAGAGGAAATAGAACAAAGGCCTGATTTTGAAGTATGGAGCCCAGAATCCAGGTCTATCATTCTAATTGCTTGGGATCAAGTAAAGTCCAAGAAGACAGATAGATACAAATTATATAGCACTATGGAATGGGACAAGATGGACAAGAGGGAGACCTTAAGGAGGCTGTACAGGAGAAACAAAAATACAAACCTTCCATCTCCTGGAGAAGTTAAGCCCTCCAAGTACTTTCCAAAGCGCTATAGCTATTTTCATATACAGAAAGATAAGGTTGAAGCTGAGAGGGAAAAAGCATCTAAGGACAAGGCAGCTTATGAAGAAGACAAGAAGGGAAAGAAGACAGCTGAAGCTGAGGACAAACCTGCTAAGAAATCCAAGGGCAGTGGCATTGTGATAAGAGAACCTGATACTTGAAAAGTTTCAGGTTCTTCTTATAGGTCAAAGGAATGTGAAATTTTGTTTTATGCACAAAGATTATAATTCCTTATATGTTAAATAAAACATCATCTGTTATGATTATGATTTTTCTGATTCATGTTGTGTTAATACTTTCTATATTTATTGCTTAAGTATGTTAGTGTATACATTGGTATAGGATTTGACTTCTTCAAATAGGGGGAGATTGTTGGGTCCATTGATCCATATGTCCTGGATTTGAAGGACTAGCATATAATGTATACACATGTAGTAATCTAACTTGTGCTCAAGTTTAGTGATTGCAGGGTTGTCCTATAATATTTATGGGACAGATAGCCTAAGTGGCTTTGTCAGGTAAACTGTTACCTAAGGTGTGAATTGATAGAAATCTATCTAAGTCCACGGGCGTTGAGTGAAGGCTACTCACTCAACGCCAGATGACTTATAGCGCTGAGTGGAGCCTATAAAGTCAAAGCCAAAGTAATGGCAAGTTGGAAAAGTGGCCAAGTCCACAGGCATTGTGTGAAGTCAACTCACTCAACGTCATAGAGAAAAAAGTTGTGATTCAGGCTGATGTAGTAATAGCCTTAGTAGAAATGAGCAGAAAAGTGGCTAAGTTTACAGGCGTTGAGTGTAGCTCACTCACTCAATGCCATAGCTTCATAATCGTTGAGTATAGGTCAGACAGTCAACGCCACAGGAAAACTATGAATATTTACCAAGTCCACAGGCGTTGAGTGAGGCAAGCTCACTCAATGCCATGTGATAATGCGTTGACTAATTCTCAAAGGGGGTGTTCTTCTTAGACAAATAAATTTGGCTAAGTCCAGATACGTTGAGTGTAGCTCACTCACTCAATGCCAGATAATAGAAATGTCTGTTAAGTAGTTTGGCATTGAGTGGAGCTTACTCACTCAATGCCAAGTAGCAGAAAGCATGGCTAAGGCAAAAAGCATTGATTGAGGCGTGCTCAATCAATGCTCTCAACACCATATATGTAAAAGTGGCTGAAAAATAAGCTAAGGCAAAAAGCGTTGAGTGAGGCTTGCTCACTCAACGCTGTCAACACCTATTGGCAAAAGGTTTGCTTAAGTGTTTGGGCATTGAGTGAGGTTTTCTCACTCAACGCTATCAATGCCTAAAAGCAGAAAAGTTGCCTAAGTGTTTTGGCATTGAGTGTAGCTTACTCACTCAACGCCTAGATAGACAGAATTTTGTCTGAGTGTTTTAGCGCTGAGTGAGGCATGCTCACTCAACGCCTATACTGCTGATGCTTGATTTTTGGCTAAGTCCACGGTTGGTGACGTCAGCAAGTCAACAAGTGAACATTATTCAAATTATTAGTGGGAAAGCTACAGTACAAGCCAAAAAGCGACATTAAGCTACTGTATGATAGTTGGCGTTAAAGCATGGTTACAGCTGGCATTAAATGTGTGGGGCCCACTACTCAAAGAGCCCTTGGGACATAATTGATAAAAGGAAAAGCTTCTACAGAGAAAGCTAAGCTTTTCAAGGAGCAGTCAAGGTGCTTTATCTTCACCGCCATTATTGTTGTGACTGAAGAATATGGAGCTCAAGTCAGTAAGACTAAGAGTAAGAAAAGTTAGTTGTTTGTCTTCATCATCGACTATAGTAAGATCCGAGCAAATCTCTTAAGAGGAGAAAGAAAGTTAGCTGGTGTCAGTTTCTATCTACACCAGTGTTGAGTATTGCATCCACAATAACCCAGATTTGCATGAAGTCACCCTTGAACTTAGATGAATTAAGTTGTATTTGATATCCTTGTTTTAGCTGTGTGTTTACAGATTACCATTGCTAAGTGTGGACCAATGTCAGTCTACAGTGGGTCATGAATACAGGACCATACAGTGTAATCCCTCACTGTGTTACGCAAGGTGTTGACTCATATGTAGCCTCTCAATTGGGATACACTTCATATTCAAACCTTGGATCATGGAATGAAGATTGGACTCTTGAAGAGTAGAGAGATTTTTTCTAAAGTTCAGAAAATTCTCTAAGTCCACTTCTCGATAAGTACCTCTTAGTTCTCGAGAAGTCCTTAGAGTTCTCGATAAGCTTACCTCTTAATTCTCGAGAAGTGCTTAGAGTTCTCGAGAAGCTTAGCTTCAAAGTTCTCGAGAAGTCCAAACAAGTTCAAGAATTTTTCTAAGTCAGAGTTCTCGAGAAGTCTTCTTAGTTCTCGAGAAGTCTTCTTTGTTCTCGAAAAGTCTTGGCCAGTTCTCAGGAAGTCTCAACTATAGTTCTCGAGAAGTCCATCTTGTTCTCGAGAAGCTTGGCTTAAGTTCTCGAGAACTGTCAGCCCTATTTCTCGAATAGTCAAAGTTTCCTCAGAAATATCTCTTAAGTGTTAGTTCTCTAAAAGTCTCCATAGTTCTCGAGAAGTCAATTAGTTCTCGAGAACTCAGCCTTTTGTTCTCGACAAGTCAAGAATTCTTCTAAGCAATATAGTTCTCGAGAAGTCTTGATAGCTCTCGAGAACTCAGTCTCTAGTTCTCGAGAACTAAAGCTACTTCTCGAAAACTGTAAGTCGAATTTTTCAGAAAATTATGTTAAGTCCAGATCGGCCGAAATTTTCAAATGACTTGACGTGATTGGTCCACGTGTCATCATTAATTTCTTTTCTAGCCTTTAAGGGTAATCCTATATAAAGTCTTTTCGTTAAGACAAAACCCTAACAATTACAAGGAGCAGAATTCTGTACATTCAAAATTTCTGGTCCGGCTTTCTCTTTCCAAAAAGAACACGTTCTGAAGCTGCCGCCGCCGCTCATCGTGAGATCGATCTTTTTGCTTTAGATCCAAGAAGACTTGCTGTTTAAGGGATCATCATCTTCTCCTTGATTGAGTAGGTCAAAGCTTTCTTAGGTCAGATCGTCAAGTCTTCTTCAACTGTTTCTGAAAGAGCCGCCAATTCAAGAAGAAGATCTAGGGCTAAATTTTTCCAGATCTAAGAAATCTCTGTTTGTATTTTTCCAAATCTTGTTGTTATCTTGTAGGAGATTATTCTCCGAGTTTAGGAGCGTTGTTCTCCGAGTTGTAGGAAGTTTTGTTTATCTTCCGAGTGTAGATCCATTTTGATCGAGTTTGTAGGAACTTGGTTTTGAGGCGTAGGATTGTTTTAAATCCGAGATAGTGGAGTAGACGAGTCTAGTTATTTGCTAGATCGGTGAGGTAAAATGGACGTACCCAAGATAGGGGAATAACTATAAATCTTCTTGTCTTTCTGTGATTGCCTGATTTCTTGTGCTAGATCGTTAAAATTTTTATTCCGCAAATAGACGCACGATTCACCTATTCACCCCCCTCTAGGTGATTTAGGTTAACAACTTTACACTTTCAATTGGTATCAGAGGGAGGTTGGTCGTTAAAAGGTTAACACCTTGATCAATTTCCTCTCGAAAGTTGTCATTTGGTTATTCAAGCAATGGACAAGGTCAAAGATTTTGCCAAGCTTCCTCTGTGCACAAAGAATAACTTTCCCATGTGGAAAGAGAGAATCAAATTTTTCATGGAAGCTGTGGATCCCCGGATCTTCATGATTATTGAAGAAGGTCCTTACGTCCCCATGACTACCTTCATTATAGATCCAACCAAGAAGGTTCCTAAGAAATTGATGGACCTAGATAAGGACGAGATTGCACTTGTCTCTTTGGACAAGAAAGCTAAAAATATTATAGCAAGTGCAGTCGATGACTCGATGCTGTAGAATCTTATTCACTTCCAATCTGCCAAGGAGATGTGGCAGACACTAGTTACTCTGATGGATAGTACTGAAGAAGTGAGGGATGATAGAAGGTCCCTACTGAACCAGAAATATGAAGCCTTCAGGAAAGGGTCAAAGGAGGCCATTGCAGATACCTTTGAGAATTTCTTCAAGATAGTAAATGGCCTAAGAGTGTATGGCCGAGTCTTCACCAATGGGGAGCTGAATGATAAGTTTCTGAGGTCTCTCACAAAGGAATGGGACAACAAAGTCTATGTCATCCGGGAGTTTGGCATACTAGTTGAGACAGACCCACAGAATCTATTTGGCAAGCTGATGTCCTATGAACTGCAGATCAATTCCAGAAAAGTTGAAGAAGAGAAAAGTCTCTTCTCCTCAAAAGATAAGTCGGTTGCATTAAAGGCTAACAGTTCAAGTAAGGGCAAAGCTACCTCACCAGCACCTACTCAAGAAGTGAGTGAAGAAGAAAACTCTGAGCCAAGCACCTTAGGGTCAGAACTATCTGAAGGAGAGTTCTCTTTGCTCTCACGGTAGTTCAAGAAATTCTTGAACAAGAAGAAGCAGTGGAGAGACAAGGATGCCTCATACAGAAGATAACAACATTACGGTGATCAGCAAAAGAAAGGCTCGAGTAGCCATGACAGGTATAACTCAAAACAAAACAAACAGATTTCTACTGACATTGTTTGCTACTGCTGCAACAAACCAGGTCACGTCATAGATGAATGCCCCCATAAGAAGAAGGAGGGTGGAAGAAGAGTGGAAAAGAATTCCTCGTACCACAAGAAGAGGACAAAGAAGAGCCTGTTGGCCAAGAAGGGCAAGACTCTCAGCGACTCTGACTCATCTGAGTCGAGTGAAGAAGAGGAAGCCTACTTTGGGCTCATGGCTCAATCAGATGACGAACAAGAGCCCCAGTTTACTGGGGAGGTAAAATCTCACACTCCTCTCTCTGAATCTGAAAGTTCTGAGCATGATCATGAGGACAGCTCTTCTGAAGATGAGTCAGAACTTATGGCCCAGTACAAGGAGTTGATCATGACTAACGACAAATGTTGCCGAGTCGTGAAAACTCAGGCTAAAGAGATTAAGTCTCTAAAGTCTATTGAGAGCAGCTTGAGAGAAGAAGTCACTAAGACTGACTCTCTTAAAGAGAACTTCAATTTTGCTATTGAAGAATACAATCAAGCTCTTAAGTACCTCGACCTTAAAGAGTAAATCATCAAAGAGTTGGAAAAATAACTCGAGGCTGAGAAGAAACTTGTTGAAAGTTTCTCTAAGCCTAAGATAGTTCTTCCACTCATTACTGAATTCTCAGCTAAGGCCCAAGGAGCTGGACTAGGCCATGTTGCCGCTCCTAGTAAATCTTCTAGGAGAAACGGGGCTCAACGGAAGAATAAGGCCTCCAAGAAGGCCTTGGCCAAAAAAAAGGGGAAAGCCCCTCTAGATCAGACTGTATTTAAGAAAGTCATCTTTGCAACAAACAAGTTTGATCTGGACTCATCCTACGGTCACCTGACCAGGCCTACCTATGTAGAGCCAAAGTCTCGGTACCAAGGATGGACTCGCCCTCGGAACTTTGGTGAGAGTGTCTTTAAGGCACCTTATTAAGAAGTGATTCTTTAGGGCTATGGTCCTTATAATCATGGCCACAACTTCAATAAAGCACCTAAAGTAAAGCCCATTGGGGAAAGGACTCCGAAGGAGAAGAAGTCATGTGATTGCCATCACAATGAAGCTTCCTCCTCCAAGAGTGCTACCCCTGCTAAACCACCATCTCAAAAGGTCAAGCAGGAGTACGTAAGGCAAAGATACAATAGGTTTGACTGTTTGTGCTGTGGCAAAATTGGTCATTTTGTCATCGATTGTTGGTTTAATACCAGGAAGGTCGCTACTCCTCAAGTTGGCAACATGAGATTGACCACTTAGGATGCTAATATTTGTAGGGGGAGCGTTCTAACCCGAGACCAAGGACCCAAACATGTTTGGGTTCCTAAGGCAAAGTGATCATGAATGCAGGTATGTCCAAAGGCTACCAAAATTCCAATCTGGTACTTGGACAGTGGATGCTCTCAGTACATGACCGAGACAAGAAGCCTACTCCAGAATTTCACATCAGTCTGCAACGGACCAAAGGTCATCTTTGGAGGTTTGGACCGAGGTATAACTAAAGTCTATGGTATGATCTCTAACAGTAGTGTATCCTTTTCGGATGTAGCTTATGTGGAGGGATTGGAACATAATCTCATATACATAAGTCAACTATGCGACAAAGGATACATAGTTGAATTACACGCTGACAAGTGCTTGATAAAGTCTGTTGACAATATGGAAACGATTCTATCTGGTACTCGAAGCAGGAATCTATTTTGCTTAAATTTCATTTGTATAGACTCTTCTATACCAGTGTGTCTTTTGACAAAAGATAGTGTGTCTCTTGGTGACCAATGGCACAAGAGGCTAGCACATATTAATTTTAAAACTATTAATAAATTATTCTCCCAGAACTTAGTACGTGATGCCCCAAATGTCAAGCATGTCAAAGAGAAACCTTGTCATGCATGCGTAAAAGGCAAGCAAACAAGGGCTAACTTTAAAAGCATCACAAGCAAAAACTCTAATAGGTGTTTACACCTACTTCATATGGACTTGTTCGGTCCACTACTAGTTAGAAGTTTAGGAGGTAAGGATTATACGTTGGTAATTGTTGATGACTACTCGCGTTTTGCATAGGTGTTCTTTCTGAAACACAAGTCAGATACCTTCGATATCTTTACAAATTTTGTCAGGCAGGTCCAGAATGAATACAACTGTTCCGTAGTCAAAATCAGAAGTGACAATTGAACGGAGTTCAAATCTGGGGCCATGACAGAATTTTGTGAAAGCTTAGGTATCTTTCATGAGTTTTCCTCTCCTCGTACGCCACAGCAAAATGGAGTAGCTGAGAGAAGGAATAGAACACTCATAGAGGCCTGCAGGACCATATTGAGTGATGCTTCACTGCTGGAATACTTTTGGGCTGAAGCCATCAACACTGCATGCCACGTGCAAAAATCGAGCCCTCATAAACAAGAATCATCATAAGACACCCTATGAACTTCTAAAAGGCAGGAAACCAACAATCTCATATTTTAGAATTTTTGGCTGTAAATTTTTCGTACTTAACAATGTTAAGTATCATACTACATAGTTTAGTGAGAAAAGTTTAGAAGGTATTTTTGTAGGATATAGTAGCCATAGTAAGGCTTAAAGGATTTTCATTAGAAAAACTCTGGTTGTAGAAGAATCAATACATGTTGTATTTGATGAGACGAGCTTGCTACAAAGCAAATCGTCTAGTGTGCTTGTTGAAGATGCAGGTACAAGGCTTAAATAGATCAACTTGGATGAATCGACCGAAGGTAAAGATGAAAAGTTCATCAAGATCACCTCTCCAACCCCTATTGGAGAGGTAGAGGATCAAGATGAAAATATTGTCCAAGTTGATGAGGTCACTCCAGTGGCTGAAGAAGTTCCATATGCGAGGAATCAAGAGCTCAGAGATCTGAAGGATCACCACATGGACCAAATCATAAGAGATCCCCGGGATGGTGTCAGAACTCGTCGAGGTACAACTAATGAGAATTTATATTTAAGTTTTCTCTCACAGGTTGAACCAAAGAAGTTTAAGGAAGCAAACTCAGACGCATCATTGATCTTGGCCATGGAAGAAGAATTGAATCAGTTCAAGCGCTTCAAAGTTTGGACGCTTGTTCCAAGACCCAAAGGTAAGAATGTCATCAGAATGAAGTGGGTCTATAGGAACAAGATGGACGAAGATGGGACAATCATAAAGAATAAGGCTAGACTCGTCACCAAAGGATATCGTCAAGAAGAAGGGATCGACTTTGACCAGACATACGCTCTAGTAGCAAGGCTGGAAGCGATCAGACTGTTCCTAGCTTATGCTGCACTGAAGGGGTTCACTGTCTATCAAATGGACGTAAAGTCCGCCTTCCTAAATGGTGACATAAAGGAAGAGGTGTACGTGGAACAACCCCAAGGTTTCATTGATCCTAATTTTCCTGAGTATGTTTATTTATTATCGAAAGCGCTGTACGGTTTGAAACAAGCTCCTCGAGCTTGGTACGAAATGCTATCTACCTTTCTCCTCGAGAACAAGTTCACAAGGGGAAAGATAGATAAGACCTTATTTCTTAGGGAAATTAAAGACAAGATTTTGCTAGTGCAAATCTATGTCGAAGACATTATTTTTGGTTCTACAGACGACAACCTCTGCAAAAAGTTTTCTAAACTTATGCAAGGGAAGTTTGAAATGAGTAGTATGGGAGAGCTGAAGTATTTCTTAGGACTTCAGGTGAAACAATCTAAACATGGAATTTTCATCTCTCAGACTAAGTTCACCAAGAAGTTGATTAAGAAATTCGGAATGGAGAGTGCAACCTCTATGAGGACTCCAATGGCCTCAGCTATGTCTCTGGACAAGGATGAGAAAGGGAAACCTTTTGATAAAACCAAGTACAGAAGCATAGTTGGATCCTTACCCTACCTTACTGCCAGTAGACCAGATATAATGTTCTCTACACGTGTCTGTGCTAGATTCCAAGTGAACTGCAAGGAATCTCACTATATTGCTGCAAAGCTGATTTTGAGATACCTTAAAGGTACACCGAATCTTTGCTTATGGTACCCAAGAAGTAATGACAGCAAACTAATTGGTTTTTCAGATGCAGACTTTGCAGGTAGCAAAGATGACAGGAAAAGCACTTCTGGGACATGTAAGTTCCTAGGAAGAAGGCTTATATCATGGAGCAGCAAAAAGCAAAATTGTGTCGTAATCTCAATGGCTGAGTCAGAATACATTTCTGCCGGCAGTTGTTGTGCACAGTTGTTGTGGCTAAAGAATCAGCTAGAAGACTACAATATGAAGGTCAAAGACATTCCATTGTTCTGCGACTCATCCAGCGCGATCACAATCGCAAACAATCCAGTCTCGCATAGCCGGACAAAGCACATCGAGCTCAGATATCACTTCAACCAGGAGCATGTGGAGCAAGGGGATGTGGATCTGCAGTACGTGCCAACAGATCGGCAAGTTGCAGATATTTTCACAAAGCCCCTGGACGAGACAAGGTTCAATTTCTTCAAAACTGAACTTGGGCTG
This sequence comes from Platanthera zijinensis, assembly GCA_039513925.1. Classification (NCBI taxonomy): domain Eukaryota; kingdom Viridiplantae; phylum Streptophyta; class Magnoliopsida; order Asparagales; family Orchidaceae; genus Platanthera; species Platanthera zijinensis. The sequence goes on from CM077091.1 coordinate 98,934,624, forward strand.
CTGAATAAAGAAGAATAGACTAAAGTGGAACAGTTCAAGGCTCAAGAATCTAGGACTCTTCAAAAAGGTCAGAAATTTCTCAAGAGGAAGGTAGCTCTCAAAAACTAAGTATACCTCTCAAAAAGTGAAGTAATAGTTCTCGAGAACTTAGACTACTTCTCGAAAACTTCTGATCAGTCTCTCGAGAAGTCTATTGAGCTCTCGAGAACTATATCATACTTCTCGAAAAGTATACTGACAGCTATCGAGAGGTAAACCTACTTCTCGAGAAATGCCCGTCTTCTTTTCGACTTATGTTTAATTTCTTATATTTTCGAAAACCTGCTTGATTTCAATCCTAACTCTAGATTAATTAGACACTTAATTGACACTACTAGGATATATATATATATATATATATAAAGTTTTAGAAATCGATAATCAACCGACATTTCAAATTTCCTCTTCTCGAAAACTCTTCGTCTTCCGCTAACAGAAAGCTTCGTCGCAGCCATCGTCTTGCGCTCCGTCCATCGCCGCTATCAGATTCCATGGCGCAGAGTTCGAAGATAGGAGTCGGCAGTGAACTTGTCGTCGCAGGGATTGCAGACATTTCATATGATTTCCAGAACTTGCTCCTTCTCCTGGAAACTGTCGGACTGATGTTCGTTCTCTTAAAACCCTGCAAGATTGTTCTTCCAGATGTAGAGGAATTCTTCCGGAATGCCAAGGTGAGGCGAAATGGTACAGTGTTGAAAACTAAAGTCAAAGAAATCAAAATCAAGTTGGATAAAACCAAAGTTTCAAAGCTTCTAAAGATTCCTGTTGTGGATGAAGAGGATGACCTAACTCTTGAAGATTATGACAGAACTTACTTCTTCTGTGGAGTTTCTGAGGATTTCATCTCTTTAAGGAGAAATCTCTTCAATGATGTAGGAAAGTTTCTGGTAGATTTAATTGGAAAAATCTTATGGTGCAGAATAGGGTCCATTAGTTTCATAACTAATGACCTATTTGGTGTTATGACAGCTGTAATCTGCCGGAAAAAATTTCAATATGGCATGATGGTATTTGAGATGATCAGGGACAGCATTTAGGATCCCAAGTTTGCAAGGATAATCTCTTTGTTGCTGAGTGAGATTGATCCAGTCACTTTTAAAATTTCCAAAGGCACTCCAGTTCATCACTTGAAGAAGATTTCATTGGCCTCCATCCAAAGATGGGAACTCAAGCTGAATAATTCCAAGCAGTTAGCTAAGGAACTTGCAGCTTTTGCCTCTAAGGTCAAAACCCCATCTCCCTCCTCTCATCATGTTGCTGAACCTTCTGGTGCAGCAACTGAGGGGGAGCCTGCAGCCTCTGTTCCTGCTATTAGACCTACTCCTTCCTCTCCAGCCAAATCAGCTAGCAGATCTCCTCTCAAAAGCCTAGTGAGATCTCCAATCAGGAGCCCTGTGGAAGATTCTCCAGATGCCTCCCTATCAGATGTTCCAGGACAGGAAACCCTCAAGGACACAAGTGCGGCAATTGGCAGCATGATTGAAGAACCCATTTCAGATGAACCACTTCCTCCCCTTCAGAAAGACACCTCTACATAACCATCAAAAGAACCTTCTCCACCTCCCTCAACTCAAGCTACTCCACCTCCTTCTCCCTCTCCAAGGAAAGATTCTACCCCAGCTGAACACCCTTCTCCACCAGAGACCATCCTTCTCTCTACAGAGGATGAGCTAGAACCTGAAGAGGTGGAAGCCCCTCTCAGGAACCTTGACTTCTCCCTACCAAGATTTTTTGATGAGGAGGCTGATACAGTATCTAACACTGTAAGATCCCAGAGCTATGTGGTTATAGAAGAAATTCCTCCATGGAAAGCACCTCCTCCACTTCAGATTGCTACACCTAGTGCAACTCCTACTGCCATTGTTTCTGTCACCCCTGCTGGCTGCCCAAAGGCAATATTTTGATGAATCTCTCAAGTCAGTCAAAGATCAGGTCACCTCTCTAGAAAAGGAAATGAGAAGAGGATTTGCAGAGATCCAACACAATACAGATTCTCTTAAAGAGCTATTCAGAATTGGTGGCAAAGCCATTGACCACACCATTACCAGTATTGGTCAGGTCATGGAACAGTCTGTTACTCTGTCAAATAATCAAATTCAGTTGGAAAAGAAAGATCAAGAACATGTAATGAAAATCTATGAGGAAGTTGGAACATTCAAAGAAGACACCATAGCAAAGCTTTGTATAGAAATCAGAAAGGGGGAGAGTTTAGTGAAAGAACAAGTGGAAAATCTTACTACAGATGCAAAATCTCTCTGGAATGAGAAATTGACTGAGATAAATACGAATGTTTTAGAACAAATTCAATCAGTGAAATTCCACACTTATGATACTGCAGTCTGGATGCACAATCAGATATTCCCTGACTTTCAGGCTGATCCTAATCTAATTCCTCATCACCTGAACCCCCTTGCTGAAGGTCAATCCACCCAGATGCCTCAACCTCAGATGCCTGCCTTCTCTCCAAGGCTAGAAAATCGGGATCTTCCTCCTGCTTCCTATGACCAGGTTTGGGATGACATTATTCCTAAGGATTTACCAGAAATTCATACCTCTAAGAAGAGAAAGTATGGAGAAGTTCCATCTGCAAGCAAATCTGTTCCCCATCTAGATACAGAGAAAAGGAAGGCAAAGGAGTTTGCTGAAGTTTGGAGCCCCACCTCTAAAAGCTTAATTCTTGATACTCTAAAATTGGTGATGGACTACAATGAGAACAGAAATCTCCACTACAGCTCATCTGAGTGGGAATTATATGAGAAGTCCATTACCAAGAGAAGGATATATGATAGAGAATTTGGTAGGAATAATCCCAAAGCTCCTCCTAAGCCTCCAAGGTACTATCCTAAGCCCTTCAGCTATCAGAGGAGACAGCAAGAGAAGCAGGACAAACAACATCAAAGCAAAGAATGAACTCTTGTTGATTTGTTTTTTTTTTTTGAGAATTTGAATGAAATGGTTGTTGATTAGAAATCTAAAACATTATATATATATAATCTCTAGTTTTGCCTGATTATGTCTTTAATTAATCTGTTATTGCATTTAGATTCAATTATTCATTTCCAGTTCTTTCTTAATTGTCATAATTCACCTTAGTGTAGAGGGTTCTGACTTCTACAAATAGGGGGAGATTGTTGGGTATTGCATCCACAATAACCCAGATTTGCATGAAGTCACCCTTGAACTAAGATGAATTAAGTTGTATTTGATATCCTTATTTTAGCTGTGTTTGCAGATTACCATTGCTAAGTGTAGACCAATGTCAGTCTACAGTGGGTCATGAACATAGGACCATACAGTGTAATCCCTCACTATGTGACCCAAGGTGTTGACTCATGTGTAGCCTCTCAATTGGGATACACTTCATATTCAAACCTTGGATCATGGAATGAAGATTGGACTCTTGAAGAGTAGAGAGATTTTTTCTAAAGTTCAGAAAATTCTCTAAGTCCACTTCTCGATAAGTACCACTTAGTTCTCGAGAAGTCCTTGGAGTTCTCGAGAATCTTACCTCTTAGTTCTCGAGAAGTGCTTAGAGTTTTCGAGAAGCTTAGCTTCAAAGTTCTCGAGAAGTCAAGACAGGTTCAAGAATTTTTCTAAGTCAGAGTTCTCGAGAAGTCTTTTTAGTTCTCGAGAAGTCTTCTTTGTTCTCGAAAAGTCTTGGCAAGTTCTCGGGAAGTCTCAACTATAGTTCTCGAGAATTCCATCTTGTTCTCGAGAAGCTTGGCTTAAGTTCTCGAGAACTGCCAGCCCTATTTCTCAAATAGAAAAAGTTGTCTCAGAAATATCTCTTAAGTGTTAGTTCTCCAGAAGTCTCCATAGTTCTCGAGAAGTCAATTAGTTCTCCAGAACTCAGCCTTTTGTTCTCGAGAAGTCCAGAATTCTTCTAAGCAATATAGTTCTCGAGAAGTCCTGATAGCTCTCGAGAACTCAGTCTCTAGTTCTCGAGAACAAAAGCTACTTCTCGAGAACTGTAAGTCGAATTTTTCAGAAAATTATGTTAAGTCCAGATCGGCCGAAATTTTCAAATGACTTGATGTGATTGGTCCACGTGTCGTCATTAATTTCTTTTCTAGCCGTTAAGGGTAATCCTATATAAAGTCTTTTCGTCAAGACAAAACTCTAACAATTACAAGGAGCAGAATTCCGTACATTCAAAATTTCTGGATCGGCTTTCTCTTTCCAAAAAGAACACGTTCTGAAGCTGTCGCCGCCGCTCATTGTGAGATCGATATTTTTGCTTTCGATCCAAGAAGACTTGTTGTTCAAGGGATCATTATCTTCTCCTTGATCGAGTAGGTCAAAGCTTTCTCAGGTCAGATCGTCAAGTATTCTTAAACCGTTTCTGAAAGAGCCGCCAATTCAAGAAGAAGACCTAGGGCTGAATTTTTCCAGATCTGAGAAATCTCTGTTTGCATTTTTCCAAATCTTATTGTTATCTTGTAGGAGATTATTCTCCGAGTTTAGGAGCGTTATTCTCCGAGTTGTAGGAAGTTTTGTTTATCTTCCGAGTGTAGATCCATTTGGATCGAGTTTGTAGGAACTTGGTTCCGAGGCGTAGGATTGTTTTCAATCCGAGATAGTGGAGTAGCCGAGTCTAGTGATTTGCTAGATCGGTGAGGTAAAGTGGACGTACCCAAGATAAGGGAACTGCTATAAATCTTCTTGTCTTTCTGTGTTTGCTTGATTTCTTGTGCTAGATCGTTAAAATTTTTATTCCGCAAATAGACGCACGATTCACCTATTCACCCCCCTCTAGGTGATTTAGGTTGACAACTTTACACTTTCTACCAGCAAGGTCTTCACAGATCCAGCTTATACTCTAAAGATCTTTTACAGGAGGATGTGAAGAGGAAGTCAGGGTTGAATCTCCTTAGCCCAGGAAAGAAAGTGGAAGCAGAATTGTTATCTGCAAGTTGCTTCCAGCACAAGTCTCTTCATCCTTGTTGCTATGAAGCAGTTGAGCTGAGATTCCTTCTGCTAAGGTAGCAGCTAGTTTTGCTGTAGTCACTTCATAGTTCCAGCAAGAAAATTCCCTTGTGCTGTGAAGAAGAAGTTAGGACTGAGTATATCTCAGTTCAAGTAATGTAGACTTTGGAAATATAATCCTCGAGTCAAAGTTGGGTTGAGTATATCTCAGTCAAGGTAGATTGGCACAGAGAAAGTTCTCTTGTGTCCAATCAAGACTCACCAACCCACCTCCATCTTGTAGGATCCAACTGGATATGAGCTGTAGGTCCATTGGCCTGAGGTAGGGAAATATTGCATGAGTTGTAAGAGAGTAAAGCTCTATGAGTTGTAGGATCCTCTTGGATCTGAGTGGTAGGAGCAAGCTTGCTGTGAGGTAGGATCCCTAGTGGATCTGAGGTAGGGCTGTCCTCCCATCCTCAGTGTAGGGCCTTTGGCCTGAGGTAGGTGATCAGCTGATCACTGAGTTGTTGGCCCTTGTGACTGAGTTGTAGGTCTTGGAGGAGACTGAGATATTCTTGAGGGATCTGAGGTGTAAGCTCTTTGGAGTAGAGATTTGGAGAAGTGCCTAGTACAACAAGTTAGTTGGATAGGTCAGAGGGAAAGTGGCTGAACCCTTGTTAGGGGAGCCACTATAAATTTATGTGTGCTTTTCTGTGTTGTTTTCTTATGCAGGTTGCATGTCTTGAAAGCAGAGTTTAATTAACTAATAAAGCATCCAATATAAGGAAAATAAAAGATAGTCACTAAGAACTAAGAAACCTATTCACCCCCTCTAGGTGATTTAGCTATCCTTTAAAACAAAGACTTTCAACACTAAATTTCCATCCAATATAGCTTGGCCTGGTACTCCTCTGGGTCCCTACGAGCAATAAGAGTAATATTCAAGTAAATCAATTACTGAAACCATTCCCTCCAAATCTACTCCATTCATCTGCCGACCATCAAGGGCTGGTGGCTCAACGCGTCAGCATCTTTATTATCCTTTTTAGGGTGGTACTGGAGAGAGAAATCATAATCATATAGAAATTCCAACCATCGACGCTGTCGAAGGTTCAACTCTTTTTGAGTAAAGATGTATTTGAGGCTCTTATGGTCGGAGAAGATCTCGCATCTTACTCCATACAAGCGATGTATCCAGATCTTGAGGGCGAAAACAACGGCGCCCAACTCAAGATCGTGAGTTGCGTAATTCAGCTCATACGGATTTAGCTAGCGTGACACGCATGCTACTACCTTGACATGCTGCATTAGAATAACTCCCAATCCTTTTAGGGAGGCATCAATATAGATCTGGAATCTTTCAATTCTGAGGGGATCATAAGGATTGGGGAAGAAGTTAGCCGCTTCTTTAACTCAACGAACGTAGTCTCACATTCTGTATTCATTAAAATGCAACATCTTTTCTCGCAAGAGATGTAAGGGGTAATGCAATCTTGGAAAAATTTCTATGAATTTCCTGTAATACCCGGTAAGACCAAGGAAACTTCGTATGTCTGCTACCGTCTTAAGCGACGGCCAGCTTTGAACTGCCTGGATCTTTGCCTGATCCACTGCTACCCCATTTTATTGATGGTGTGGCCCAAGAATCCGACCTCCTCTAACCAGAATTCACACTTGTTGAACTTGGAGAAGAGAGAGTGTTCTCGAAGATATCATCCGCATGTGTCTTGAATGGTCTGCCCTGGTCTTTGAGTAGATCAAAATGTCATTGATGAAGACGATCACGAAATGATCTAGGAATGGTTTGAATACCTTTTTCATTAGAGCCATAAAGGCAGGGGGCGTTAGTGAGTCCAAAAGGCATCACCATAAACTAATATAGACCATAGCGGGAGCTAAAGACAATCTTGGGGATTTCCTTCTCCCAGATTTGAAGCTAATAATATTCTGATCTTAGGTCGATCTTGGAGAATACGGATGCACCTTGAAATCGATCAAACAACTCATCGACCCTTGGAAGTGGATACGTATTCCATATAGTGAGTTTGTTTAGTTCCCCATAGTTTATGTACAAGCGCAGTGTCCCGTCTTTCTTCTTTACAAATAGTACAGGGGCTTCCCCGGGCAAGGAACTTGGGTGGACGAATCCAGCATCTATCAATTCCTGAAGCTGGATCTTCAACTCATCAAATTCCTTAGGGGCCATTCAGTAGGGTGCTCGGGACACTAGTCGAGCTCCAGACACAAGCTTAATCTAAGGGTCAACCTCTCGCTGTGGTGGCAAACCCGGTAGGGACTCAGGGAAAACATCCGGAAAATTTCGCACCACCAGAACTTTGGTGAGCACTTGAACTTGATTCTTCATTTTGAAGTAGATAAGGAGTATATACATATCGTACAACAAAATACGCATATGATATAGGCATACAAATGCATATAGTATATAATATAGGTATCAATATTCGACGTAACTCTAGCGTCTAAGATATATACCTATCACTGCATCTGGGGCCGGTCCATGCTGAAGGTCCAATGCATAACCTTCCTAGGGCGATGCTCGGCCCTGCTGACCTTTCCTGCTAGCTCTACCCCTTCAGCCTCTTTAGCCTTGTTCACGCGCTGCTGTACTCCTTGAATTGCTCCTAATCCTGGCCTTCCTACCGCCTGTGGGCAGAAATCTCTCATGTGTCCCGACTGCTGGCAAAAAAAACAGTTCCCTACAAGGGGAATGTATCGTCAAGCTACTGGCGCAGGATATGGTACTGGAGCTGGCCTGAACTCCTAATGCGGTGTTGGGGGTGCTGGTGGGCTCCTATAAGGCTGCTTGTGCTGCCTCTGTCTGCACTCTCTCTCTTATTGGCAGGGAGAAGCTCCTTTATCTCTTTCCTAACCTCTGGGGACCTCGACCTGTCCTCGAAGTTGTTGGTCTACCATCCCTTGGTCTAACTCTAAATCTGTGGTGTGAGTAACTATGGTGCTGAAGGTGGACTGAGAGATCATCATCAAGGCCTGTCTCAAGTCATCTTGCAAGCCTCGGTAGAAGCGAGCAGCCTTATCTCTGTTAGTGGTTGCAAGGTTTCCAACTAAATGGGCTAGGCGGATGAACTCTCTTTCGTAGTCTGTCACCATCTGGTCACCCTGATGGATGTGCATGAACCTCTCCTATAGTGCAGCTCGGTCGGCATCCGAGATGAAGTGCGCCATAAAAGTGTTGAATTTTCTCAAGAAGCTCAGCAAGATAGCCCAAACGCCAAATTAATATCTTCGAAACTACCCAGATCACAACTTGACCAAGCGGAAAATAGGAAGAATACTCAATCAACCAAGGTGCATAGACAGAAACAAGCAGATCAAAAATTTATCAATCTGCTTTACAGGGCGAGGTATACGTGGCGAGACATGATTTCGCAGGTACATGAAAAAAATAGAAATTACAATCAATTCGGGCGGAAAGAAACACTGAGTCCGCCGAGACCGCCTGCCTGCCGAGACCGCCCGAACTGAGCTGAAGCCGAATAGAACACGGAGTCCACCGAGACCGCGAGGTCGCACGGACACACCGTTATTCACAGAACTGCCTGCTGCTTTTGAACTGAGGAACAAACCGTCTACCCGCCGAGACCGCGAGGTCGCGCGGACAGGTTATTGAACTGGGAAAGTTGATGCAGAAAACTGGTAACTGCTGAACAGAGACCGCTACTTCGCTGAGCATAACTGAGGTCAAAATAAAACTCCTGGATTCACAGTACTAGTCGCCCCACCTGCACACAACAAACAGTTAAGTCTGATCAACCCGCGCGGATACAAAAACCGAGTCTGTAGCCTTAAACCCAAGTCCAACTTACTGTTCACTCTGTTATCAAATGGCGTGTCGGGGGGTCCTATTTATAAGAGGGGTGAGGAGTGTGATCACTACCATATGAGATAGGCTAACCACCCCTTGATTTCAGCAAGCACTGCAAGTCTTCCGAGTCCGCACGACAAGCCGGACTCGTGAAAAGTTCGCCAAAACTGCAAGAGAGCCTCCAGCTGAGTACCATGCCAGTACGCATGGAGACCGAACACAGCATCTGTCCGCAAGCACAAGTCCACGACCAACAGGCAAACTGCCCGGTCACGCAGACGATGCGGGCACCAACTCAACTCGCAATGTCCACGACCAACTGGCAAACCACCTGGTCACAGCGGACAATGCGGAAACTCTGGACTTCATAGAAGTGCAAGTCCAGACAAGATCGCGCGAGCTCGGTGGACACCAAGATAGTCCTCCAGCTCCAAGGCCAGATCGCTACAAGATTGTGGCTCACCTAACCCCAGACCAAACGTTGATCGCGCGGTCTCCAAGCCTCAGTCCGCACAAACCGCGGACACCATCCTGCACTGCTCAGCTATCCACTACAAGACTCAACCAGTCCGCACAGTCCGCAGAATTCAATCCGCAAAAAATAGCAAATAGGACCATAGGCCGCCAATACCAGACTGCCGAACTCTAGCTCCAGTCCGCGCGGACAGTCTGCCCAGGCCGCCCGGACTGCCTGATAACCCACTTTCACTTCACAAATTTCAACACTCCCCATTGAAGTGAGAAGTGGTGATCAAACCCAGTAAACCTCGAAGTCGCTGGAAAGGCCCCTTCGACACCAGCTTTGTGAAGATGTCAGCAAGATTTTCCTCACTCTAGACATGCCCCCATTAGAGATCCCTCCAACACCTTTTCCCGAATGAAATGGTGCTCTATCTCAATATGCTTGGTCATCGCATTGCAAACTAGATTATTCACCAGCTTGAGAGCACTCTCATTATCAAATCGAAGAAGAGTGGGACCTTGCACTTCCTTGTGGACATCTTCTACTAGTCTCCTTAGCCAAATGGCTTCCCGAGCTTCCAAGGTCGAAGCCTTGTACTCTGCTTCCGTAGTAGAGACGGATACTGAGTCTTTCTTCTTGCTACACCACGAGATGCTTGTTGATCCACAAGTGAACACATAACCTGAAGTTGACCTTCGTTCATCCGAATCACAACCATAATCAGCATTTGTGTAACCTAGCAAGGAAAAACTGAAGTCCCTCCTATAAAGGAATCCCAAATCAGAAGTCGTCATCACATACTTTAGAATACTCTTCGCCGCCATCAGATGAGACTTCCTTGGCTCCGTTATAAACTGACTTACTCGGCCAACAGCGTAAGCAATGTCTGGCCTTGTAATCGTCAGGTAGATCTAGCTCCCCACCAGAGCTCGCAACACCAAGGGATCAGGAAGAATCCTTCCCTCATCTCGTCGAATTTTCAAGCCACAATCCAATGGAGTAGAGAAAATCTCTCCCCTTTCCATGCCGAATCGTTTCACAATCCGATTCGCATAACCTTTCTGGGAAAAAAGAATCCTGCTCTCCTTCTCTTCCACTTCAAGACAAAGAAAGTGATGAAGCTCCCCCAAGTCTTTCATCTCGAAGAGAATAGCTAGCTCCTCCCTGAGCCTAGCTACCTCCTCCTTGGAATTCCCCGTAATGATCATGTCATCTACGTACAACAGCACCAGGACTAGAAGCTCCCCCTTATTCTTGACGAATAGGCTCGAGTCTGAATTTGAAGCTAGATATCCACAAAACTGGAGGTATTCTGCAATCTTCCCATACCAGGCTCGAGGAGCCTGCTTCAAGCCATAAAGAGCCTTTCGGAGCTTGCAGACATAGTCCGGATGTTCTTCAGATACGTAACCGAGCAGCTGATCTATAAAGATGTCCTTGTCGATCTCTCCGTAAAGAAAAGCATTCTTTACGTCCAACTGCCACATCCTCCAGCCCTGGCAGGCTGCCAAAGCTATCACCACTCGTACTGAAGTCATCTTTTCCACAGGACTAAATGTCTCATCATAGTCCTCGCCGTACTGTTGAGAGAATCCTCGAGCAACAAGGCGAGCCTTATACCGATCGATGCTTCCATCCGCCTTCTTCTTCAGCTTATAGACCCACTTGCAAGTAACAGGAGTAACGCCATCCACCTTGGGCACCAAGTCCCAAGTTTCATTATTCCTGAGGGCAGCCATCTCCTCATCTATGGCATTGTCCCACTCCTTCACTATAGTGGCATCTTCAAACTTTGAAAGCTCCCGCTCATCTAGAGGGTCTCCAAATAAACAGGAGACAAAGCTCACTGTATTCCCTTCACAGTATCGAGCCGGAGGCTTGATGATCCTCTTTGATCTCCTAAGAGGCTGCTCTTTGCTTACCACCTCCGCTGCTTCTTCAGGCTCAGCTCTATTTTCGGGCAATCCTTGAGTAATGCTCCCCCTGCTTCCTGAACTAGAAGCCTCTGCCCTATAGCTAGAAGCAACAGGAGCTGCTGGTGAAACAACAAGCTCCTCTTGGACAATTTCAGCAGTCACCTCCTTCCCTTCATCAACCTTGCCTTCCGGTAGCTCAACCGAGCTTCCTCCATATGACGTCAGTTCGTCAAAGACCACATCTCTTGACACAACGAACATCTTCGTTGCAGGATCCATGCACCTCCATCCCTTTGTTAGCTCATCATAGCCAACAAAGGCAAGCTTCCTTGCCTTTGCATCAAGCTTTGTCCTCAGAGCATCTGGGATATGCACATGGTAAGTTTAACCAAACACCCGAAGGTGTTCAACACTTGTCTTATCCTTCAGCAACATCTCGAACGGAGACTTCATGTTGATCGGACTGAGAGGCATCTGATTGATGACATAAGCTGCACAATACATTCCCTCTGCCCAAAAGGACCTTGGGATACTCTTGGCATGAAGCTAACATTTGCAAGTCTCCATTAGATGATGGATCTTCCTTTCCGCAACTCCATTTTGTTGTGGAGTATGAGCACAAGTAAGCTCTCTCTAGATCTCGTGCTTCCTACAAAAATTAGAAAACTTGGATGAGACAAACTCTCCATCGTTGTCAGTTCTAAATTTTTTGATCCGCAGGTTAATCCGGCCCTCCACCAGCTCCTTAAACTCCACAAACAACCGGAAGGCTTCAGACTTCTCCTTCAAGAAATACATTCAAGTATATCTTGAGTAGTCATCAATCAAGACTAGCATGTACCTGCTCCCACCAAGATGAGCAGTAACGGTTGGTCCCATCAGATCACCATGGATAGCCTCCAATGGTGCTTTGCTTCTCGTTTGTGACTTATCAAATGGAAGATGGTGAGACTTGCCATACTGACATCCTACACAAACGTGACCATCACCGAAGGATGACAGCTTAGGCAAGCCTCTCACCAGGCTCCTATTTTCCATAGCTTTCAGCTTATCTATCCCTACATGCCCCAGCCTTTCATGCCACATAGCAGCGCTATCATTGGCCCTCATGCGATCAACATAGGAGCTTGTTGATAAAACAAACAAGTCCTTCACTCTCCTTCCAATGTGAGCAACATCATCCTTAATCGTTGATACGTTGTGGAGAAACTTCACCTCTATTTTATCAAATAGAACCTGATATCCTGCATCTACTGCGTTGGTAACTGAGAAGAGATTCTTCTTCATGCCCGGTATATGATAAACACTCCTTAATGTGAGTGGACCCTGATCACTACCTACGGACACTACACCTTCCTTCTCTACAGTATGAATAGTATTATTAGCAGTAATGATAGCTTCATTACCCGAGTAAGCTTACAGCGAGGAGAACTTCGACTTGTCTTCGGTGAGGTGATGACCACACCCGGAGTCCACGATCCAGTCGTCTTTGAAGTAAATGGTGGATAAGGCACAGACACAAGTGCCCGTCATGAAGTCTCCACCCCAACCAGCTTCCTCATTGCTAGAGGAAGCTTCCTCCTTGCCTGCAGCATGCCTAGGCTGCAGCTTTACTTTACATTAACGCTTGAAGTGACCCGGCTGATGACACCTATAGCACTTCAATTTTTTCTTCCAATCCTTCTTAGGAGCAAATCTCCCCTCTTGCTGATTAGAAGTTGAAGGTTCATCTACAGCCGCAGTCTTCTTCTTCTTCCCTTCCCATCTCTTCTTCTTCTTCTCAGTAAAGAGAGCTTCACGTCCTCCTTCAGATACAGTCACTCCGGCACTTTGTCTAGCCAAGCTCTCCTGCAAAGCAAGCAAGTTTTCAAGCTCCAGAAGAGAATGCTGAGTTGGCCAGCCTTGAACTGAAGTGACGAAGGCCACATACTCCATCCGCAGACTGCAGATTATGTGCCTCTTTAGCTTAGCCTCAGAGATCGGCTCATTAGGATCAAGTGTTAAAAGCTCAGCACACAAGCTCTTCATCTTCAAGAAGTATTTAGAGATAGAAAGGTCTCCTTGAGTTGCCTTAGCCAACTTATTTTCAAGAACTGTAGCCTAGCTACATTCTTTCTATTAAACAACCCATCGAGGGAAGTCCATATCTCAACAGCAGACTCACATCCTAAGATGTGATTAAAGAGCTCAGGTGACACCGCCCGCTTGAGAGCAAACTCAGTCTTGGCATTTGTCTTCCTCCACACTCTCACCCGCTAGTCAGTTCCAAACTCAACTGTAATTTCTACCTGGTCATCACCACCGAAGACCTCCCACAGCTCCTCTCCCAAAAGATAGCTTTTCAAGCATAACTTCCACTTCTTGAAGTTAGTTGGCGTTAAAAGCTCATTTCCCAGACCTCTTACAAAACCTCTGTACATTGCACTATCTTGGTCAACCTTTCAGAATCATAGAGCAATAATAAAACTTGTTGATCACCGCTTAAGCAACTGAACCTTCCGCTGATACCATATTGAATTTTCTCAAGAAGCTCAGCAAGATAGCCCAAACGCCAAATTAATATCTTCGAAACTACCCAGATCACAACTTGACCAAGCAGAAAGAAGGAAGAATACTCAATCAACAAGAGTGCATAGTCAGAAACAAGCAGATCAAAAATTTATCAATCTTCTTTACAGGGCGAGGTATACGTGACGAGACATGATTTCGCCAGTACATGAAAAAACAAAAACTACAATCAATTCGGGCAGACAGAAACATTGAGACCGCGTGCCCTCCGAGACCGCCCGAACTGAGCTGAATCTGAACTGAACACGAAGTCTGTCGAGACCGCGAGGTCGCACAGACACACTGTTATTCACAGAACTGCCTACTGCTTCCGAACTGAGGAATAGACCGTCTACCCGCCGAGACCGCGAGGTCGTGCAGACAGTTTATTGAACTGGGAAAGTTGATGTAGAAAACTGGAAACCGCTGAACGCAGTCCGCTAACTTCACTGAGCCTGACCGAGGTCAAAACTAAACTCTTGGCTGCACAGTGCTATCCGCGCCACCTACACACAGCAAACGGTTAAGTCTGATCAACCCATGTTGATTCAAAAACCGAGTCCGCAGCCTTAAACCCAAGTCCAACTTACTGTTCACTCTATTATCAAATGACGAGCTGGGGGGACCTATTTATAAGCGGGGTGAGGCGTGTGATCATCGCCCTATGAGATAGGCTAACCACCCCTTGATTTCAGCTAGCACTGCTAGTCCGCCGAGTCCGCACGACAAGCCAGACTCGTGAACAGTTCGCCAAAACTGCAAGAAAGCCACAAGCTGAGCACCATGCAAGTCCACATGGAGAGCGGACACAACATTCGTTCGCACGCACAAGTCCACGACCAACAGGCAAATCGCCCGGTCACAGCGGACTATGCGAACACCAACTCAGCTCGCAATGTCCACGACCAACAAGCAAACCGCACGGTCACAGCGGACAATGCGGAAACCCTGGACTTCACAGAAGTGCAAGTCCAGAAAAGATCGCGAGAGCTCGATGGACACCAAGACAGTCCGCCAGCTCCAAGGCCAGATCGCTACAAGATTGTGGCTCACCGCAACTCCAGACCAAATGCTGATTGCGTGGTCTCCAAGCCTCAGTCCGCATAGACCGCGAACACCATCCTGCACTGCTCAGCTAGCCACTGCCGGACTAAACATGTCCGCACAGACCGTGGAATTCAATCCGCAAAAATAGCCAACAGGACCATAGGACGCCAACAACAGACCGCCTAACTCCAGCTCCAGTCCGCGCGGACAGTCCGCCCAGGCCGCCTGGACTGCCTGATCACCCACTTTCACTTCACAAATTTCAACAAAAAGCATCTGAGAACTCCCCCCCCCATAGGATAGTGCTTAATGATCATCCTCTAAACGTTGAGTGGCTAGCCGCTCTCCACCAATATCTAACATATCCCTCTAACAAGGTCACAACTAGTGACACTGTACCTACTGTCAGGCACATCATTCCAACCAACATCTCCTCTACGCGCTCAACCTACTCTTATGCCTGTATAACAGTCTCCGTGCCTTTGAAGGTGGGAGTCCTTAGCCCCCGGAAGGTCGTTAGTAGGTCAGTGGGTACCACCAACTACTATGGTGGTTGTGCCATAGCTGTCTGGAGCGTCGCCGAAATAGCTGTCAATGTTTACCCCGAGTCTATATTGGTGAATGGTACAGCTGTGGGGACATATCCTCTAGAGAAGGATCTTCCATTACTGGACTCCATTATCTGGAGAAGTAATAGGGAACACGTGTCAGTTTTTTGCAAAAGCAGGGGAAATTTGCAAAAGACATACAAATCGAAAACAGAGGTGTGCGGGCATGCTATCACACAGTCTAGAATCCCTAAGCCTCTACACTAGGGTCTATCAGGTTTCCGCTGCATGTTTCGTCCCGAACCAAAGAACGAAGCGAGGGTGGAGGGACCTAGAGACTGCTCCATAAGGACGGATCATCATCGCTCTGATCCATTTATAAGACCCCCCCACCCCACCCCACCCCCCACCCCATTTTTGCCCGGGTCAGGCCGGAGGGGATCTTACACCCAAAGACGTCCACCTAGTGCTCCTTAAAGGGTAACGACCCAATTTACTAAGCACTAGTTGGCCATCTTGCTCGGCTTGAATCACAACATTCCCATCTCATCACAGAGTTAGCGGAAGCATTAGCAAGAGACCACAACAAATATATATAACAATATATATGTAAAAGAAAAAGGAAAAGGTCGTAGCCATTGTTTATACACGAAGCCCGTAGGCTATACAGTACTACAACTAATGATGAGTTGTAAATATACCTATATTTTTGTATTTTAATTATGTCATTTTACTTTATTTTTGTCTTTTTTAGTTTATTTTCTTTAATAAATTGTTTCTTTTTTGTAATTTTTTATTTCTAACTTAGTTTTTTTGTTTTCTGAATTTTTCCAGAAAATCATTTTTTCGGCCCTGTCACGCCCGTGTCACCCCCCGACACGGGCGTGTCAGGCCCTCAACGCAATCAGCCAGTCAAAGTCAACAATTTCACTCTTCCGAGCCCGACACGCCCAACGTCACACCCGTGTCAAAGCTTGTCACGCCCGTGTCGAGGCCGACACGCAACGCTTAGTCAAACAGTCAACGCTGCCGACATCAGGATGCCGGCTGTCCCGGTCATGCCCCCTTGTCACGCCCGTGACAATACTGTCATGCCCGTGACCGCCACGTGGGCTGCCCCGAAGTCAAAGCGCGCGTCAAATCCACAGAGCCAGCACCCTGTCACGCCCTAGTCACGCCCGTGCCAGACACCTGTCACGCCCGTGACCTGGGGCGTGACCGCCACGTTTTCAGCCGAAGTCAAAGCTCCAGTCAAATCACCAATCAACTCATAAACAGTACTGTCACGCCCCCCTGTCACGCCCGTGACCTAGGGCGTGACCGACCCGAAATTTTGCCTATAAAAAGGCAGCTGCTGTATGAGATTCTGGTCCACCTTTTTGGTCCATTTTGCTAAGGTGTTATGCTGCCCATTTTTATTCCAAATGCTATGTAAGAGAAATTTCTCCCCCTCTCCTTAGCTTTTGCTATTTTTTGTGTCTTGTAACTTGTTCTTTTAATTAATGAAACGCATTTTTCTTCTCCTTATACGTGTTTGGAATGGATCTAAGCAACTCTCCCTTTAGCAATCTTATTTCTTTTCTTATCTTTTTTATTTTATATTTTCATCTTTAAAGCCTTTTTAACTCGTTTAGTTTAGGATTTTATCGCATTTACTAGCCGTTACGCTGTCCGTTTTATTTTCATTTTCCGCACCCGTTTAGCTTTAGTTTATTTTTATTTTCACTTTTTATGCATTTCTACCGCATTCTAGCGGTAGAAATGCACTTGTTTTAATTTTTCGCCAACTTCCATTTTGCGTTTATTTGCAAAACTTTTCGCTCCGTTTAATTTTTATTTTCTCTTTTTATGCATTTCTACCGCATTCTAGCGGTAGAAATGCAGTTGTTTTAATTTTTCAGTCACTTTGCTTTTTCTTATTTTTGCAAGTGTGCGTGCGTGTATGAGTTAGATTTTATTGCTTTATTTCAATTTCTGTAGAGTGTGTGCGTATGCATTTATTTCCGCCTACTCGTTAAGAGTTAAATGGCGCTCTGCTTTCATTTCCCGCCTACTCGTTTGAGTAGGACTCGTCATTTTAATGCTTTCATTTTCTTCCTACTCATTTGAGTAGGAAAACTTTGTGTGTGTGTGTGTGTTTACTTTTCTGTAGAGTGTGTGTGTGTGTGATTTTAATTTCTGTAGAGTGTGTGCGTGTATGAGATAAATTTACCCCCGCCCACTCGCTCGAGCCGGGATTCGCATTTACTGCTTTCTTCAGTCCTACTCGTTTGAGTAGGACTTGCAAATTTCAGCTTTCTTTATTGCTTTCTTACTGCTTTCTTTATTGCTTTCTAGCGTAAGTGTCCCCATTCCGATGAGTGGCTAACCGCCCTTAGCCCTCAATATCGAAGAGCATTGGGACAGATAAAGCAGCTTTAAATAATTAAAGGTCCTGTTTTCTATTTAATTAAATTTCTTAAGGTTTGCCCCGGGTTAACGACGCGTAGGACCGCATATCGATGTGCGGGCCCTATTTCCGTTATCCATACGCAATGCCGAGAGGCCGCACGTATGGACCGATCGCCCTTGGGTAAAGAGAGATCCGCGCTAACCCTCGAGAGAGGAGGCGCGCGACTCTACCGGATTGGGTTCCCCACCCAATAGCGGGGTTCTCAGCGTAATGCGGGCGTTAAGAGGAATCCTTCGTCGGTCTAGCGATCGGTCGAATAGTCTTAGCGTTCAGGTGAGCGATAGTCCTAGAGATAAGTGAGCTCATTCCTTTGGAACCTCCACGGCCGAGTCTCCGCCTTAATTAATTTGAAAATTAGGATCTCTTTTTATTAAAAGTCATTTTAGTTCAAATTCTCTTTTGATATTGTCGCGCCGAGTTCTTCGTCGGCCTTCTGCACTTTATTTCCCGCTTTCATTTTTTGTATTACTTTTATTTTTATGTTCGCCATTTCATTTTTTATATAATCCACCTAAAATATTATCGGTAGAATAATAGGCTTTCAGGGAAAGAGTAGATATAGCTAAGCCGGCCCCGAGAACAATACGACCCCGATATTCCTCCACACGGGAATATCCTGTACTACACGTGATAGGTACACTTGCCTCCTTTCGTTAAAACTCGGTTTCTAACAAAAATAACAACGCTCTTCTTTTTTTATAAATAAAAACCTCCAAATAAGAGCCGGCGTTTTAACCATCAAGTTTTTGGCGCCGTTGCCGGGGATCGAACCCGGGTCACCCGCGTGACAGGCGGGAATACTCACCACTATACTACAACGACGCCAAAAACTTGATGGTTAAAACGTCGGCTCTTATTTGGAGGTTTTTATTTATAAAAAAAGAAGAGCGTTGTTATTTTTGTTAGAAACCGAGTTTTAACGAAAGGAGGCAAGTGCACCTATCGCGTGTAGTACAGGATATTCCCGTGTGGAGGAATATCGGGGTCGTATTGTTCTCGGGGCCGGCTTAGCTATATCTACTCTTTCCCTGAAAGCCTATTATTCTACCGATAATATTTTAGGTGGATTATATAAAAAATGAAATGGCGAACATAAAAATAAAAGTAATACAGAAAATGAAAGCGGGAAATAAAGTGCAGAAGGCCGACGAAGAACTCAGCGCGACGATATCAAAAGAGAATTTGAACTAAAATGACTTTTAATAAAAAGAGATCCTAATTTTCAAATTAATTAAGGCGGAGACTCGGCCGTGGAGGTTCCAAAGGAATGAGCTCACTTATCTCTAGGACTATCGCTCACCTGAACGCTAAGACTATTCGACCGATCGCTAGACCGACGAAGGATTCCTCTTAACGCCCGCATTACGCTGAGAACCCCGCTATTGGGTGGGGAACCCAATCCGGTAGAGTCGCGCGCCTCCTCTCTCGAGGGTTAGCGCGGATCTCTCTTTACCCAAGGGCGATCGGTCCATACGTGCGGCCTCTCGGCGTTGCGTATGGATAACGGAAATAGGGCCCGCACATCGATATGCGGTCCTACGCGTCGTTAACCCGGGGCAAACCTTAAGAAATTTAATTAAATAGAAAACAGGACCTTTAATTATTTAAAGCTGCTTTATCTGTCCCAATGCTCTTCGATATTGAGGGCTAAGGGCGGTTAGCCACTCATCGGAATGGGGACACTTACGCTAGAAAGCAATAAAGAAAGCAGTAAGAAAGCAATAAAGAAAGCTGAAATTTGCAAGTCCTACTCAAACGAGTAGGACTGAAGAAAGCAGTAAATGCGAATCCCGGCTCGAGCGAGTGGGCGGGGGTAAATTTATCTCATACACGCACACACTCTACAGAAATTAAAATCACACACACGCACTCTACAGAAAAGTAAACACACACACACACACACACAAAGTTTTCCTACTCAAATGAGTAGGAAGAAAATTAAAGCATTAAAATGACGAGTCCTACTCAAACGAGTAGGCGGGAAATGAAAGCAGAGCGCCATTTAACTCTTAACGAGTAGGCGGAAATAAATGCATACGCACACACTCTACAGAAATTGAAATAAAGCAATAAAATCTAACTCATACACGCACGCACACTTGCAAAAATAAGAAAAAGCAAAGTGACTGAAAAATTAAAACAACTGCATTTCTACCGCTAGAATGCGGTAGAAATGCATAAAAAGAGAAAATAAAAATTAAACGGAGCGAAAAGTTTTGCAAATAAACGCAAAATGGAAGTTGGCGAAAAATTAAAACAAGTGCATTTCTACCGCTAGAATGCGGTAGAAATGCATAAAAAGTGAAAATAAAAATAAACTAAAGCTAAACGGGTGCGGAAAATGAAAATAAAACGGACAGCGTAACGGCTAGTAAATGCGATAAAATCCTAAACTAAACGAGTTAAAAAGGCTTTAAAGATGAAAATATAAAATGAAAAAGATAAGAAAAGAAATAAGATTGCTAAAGGGAGAGTTGCTTAGATCCATTCCAAACACGTATAAGGAGAAGAAAAATACGTTTCATTAATTAAAAGAACAAGTTACAAGACACAAAAAATAGCAAAAGCTAAGGAGAGGGGGAGAAATTTCTCTTACATAGCATTTGGAATAAAAATGGGCAGCATAACACCTTAGCAAAATGGACCAAAAAGGTGGACCAGAATCTCATACAGCAGCTGCCTTTTTATAGGCAAAATTTCGGGTCGGTCACGCCCTAGGTCACGGGCGTGACAGGGGGGCGTGACAGTATTGTTTATGAGTTGATTGGTGATTTGACTGGAGCTTTGACTTCGGCTGAAAACGTGGCGGTCACGCCCCAGGTCACGGGCGTGACAGGTGTCAGGCACGGGCGTGACTAGGGCGTGACAGGGAGCTGGCTCTGTGGATTTGACGCGCGCTTTGACTTCGGGGCAGCCCACGTGGCGGTCACGGGCGTGACAGTATTGTCACGGGCGTGACAAGGGGGCATGACCGGGACAGCTGGCATCCTGATGTCGGCAGCGTTGACTCTTTGACTAAGCGTTACGTGTCGGCCTCGACACGGGCGTGACAAGCTTTGACACGGGCGTGACGTTGGGCGTGTCGGGCTCGGAAGAGTGAAATTGTTGACTTTGACTGGCTGATTGTGTTGAGGGCCTGACACGCCCGTGTCGGGGGGTGACACGGGCGTGACAGGGCCGAAAAAATGATTTTCTGGAAAAAATTCAGAAAACAAAAAAACTAAGTTAGAAATAAAAAATTACAAAAAAGAAACAATTTATTAAAGAAAATAAACTAAAAAAGACAAAAATAAAGTAAAATGACATAATTAAAATACAAAAATATAGGTATATTTACAACTCATCAAATACCCCCATACTTAAGCTTTTGCTATTCCAGAGCAAAAGTTGGAGATGAACCTATAAGGAATTAAAAAGAATCCTAAATTTAACTACCGCTTGATTTAATTGTACGAAAGATCGAAATGAATTTCCGGGGTTTCGGAATTAAATCCTAAATTATGAAAATGTTATAAATAGAGGAACCGTTTCAAAAAATACTTCTAAATGGAAAAAAAGAAAGCGAAAATTATTTTGTTAGTTTAACAAAAATGGATTTGAATTATCGAAAAAACTTTAGCTAAAAAGAATTTGATAGGAAATAATTCAATTTAAAAATTATGCTCTCAAAAAGTTTTAGATTAATTCTAGAATTATGAAAAATAGATAAGTGGATTGGCGGTTATGAAGAGGGCTTGGATTTTTGAGGCGAGGTAATTTTTTCTCGAACCTCCACATTTTTTTCTTTTTGAATTATTAGGAAAATGAAATCTTATTTTCCTAACATAAAATTTTTCTTTCTTTCTTCATAAATAATAATAAACCCAATGTATATGTATAGGGGTAATGAATTTTATCCTCTTACTCCGTAACATATAATCTTTTTAAAATATTGGGTGCCTATGTTTACGGGACGAAATCTTATCCCCATTGACATAGGATCTTTTAAGGGTGAGTGGAGAATCATACTGATTAAGGCATGAAAAAAAAGTGGATGGTTTAGTTTCTAAAATAAAGCTAGAGTTTAATAAAAAATTTCGAGAGCAACCTTTTTAATTTGAACGTTCCTACGTTTCTAAAAGCATAAGTGGAAATAATGTAAAATCCATGAATGTTATTTTCTAACATAAGATGTGTTTTATTTCAAAAAATAAGAAGCGAAATTAGAAACGTAAGTTCCCTATAATAAGAAAAAGCCATAAAAAAATTCTTTAAAATCTTAACCCCAGAAATTTAAGTCTATCGAGCTACAATTAATAAACGAATAGTAAATAAAGAATTAATTAAAATTCGCTTATAAATAAACTCGAAACGATTATTTTGGAGAGCAAAGAGGTTAAGAATTAAGGTATTCAAATTATTTATTACAAAATAAAATGCCTCCTCAAAAGGGTGAAGTCAGTACACCGGGCCGGTACATGCCAAACTTGTCTATTCGCTTTTTTTTTATTTTTATGAGTTTTTCAAAATTTTTTCATATTTTGGTGTTTTTAATCTTTTTTTTTTTTGGAAATTTTTAAAGGTTATGCAAAATTTTTTTGAATTTTTGGATTTATAGAAATATTTACAAGAAAAGAGAGAGAATTTTTTACAAGATAGGAAAGAGAAGGGGAAAGAGACGAGAATATTTATAAAATAATTACAACCTTAAAAAAAGGATCGCCCGCGAACAGACTCTTATTTGTGGTTGGTTCGATGAGTCGAACGTCGCGGAGCGATGTATCATTTTTTTTTTTGAATTAATTTTTTTATTATTATAATTATTATTATTTAAAACATGAAAATATTTTTTTGAAATTTTTAATTTTTGCAATTTTTTTGGTAATTTTTATTTAGTGCTTGAAATAAAATGACAGAAAATAGGAAACACCCCCATACTTAAGTCCAACATTGTCCCTAATGTTGCACTAAGTATGAGGAACGAGATATATATATATATAAAGTAAATATGTACAAAAAGTAAAAACAAGGGTTTAGAAATCTTCCCTAAACCGCGTTCGGGGAAACCCGTTAAGAATAACCCTGCAAAAGTTAAAAGAAATAGCAAAAATATAATATAAAAAATTACAAAAAAGAAACAATTTATTAAAGAAAATAAACTAAAAAAGAAAAAAATAAAGTAAAATGACATAATTAAAATACAAAAATATAGGTATATTTACAACTCATCAACTAACAACTCCTCTCTCTCAACTTTGCTTGCTGGCACTCATGCTTCGAAACTCTAGAGATGATATAGGGTGCCTCTGCTCGAGTAGTCCTATCAGCTGGCGTATCGTCCTGCAACAACTGATCGTTATAGTGATTCATCTCTTGTGAATGATTATAAAAATAACTGTTAGTCACAGAGCTAAGTGGAAACAATCTTCTCCCCGAATCTATATCCTGGGGACGAGCTCATGCACCCAACAAAAGTAGATAGCTGAGGCATAAGAGGGTTAGTATAGCATTTCATGAATAAGCTAGGAGCAACCAAAAAGAGGTGTTGCATGGTATAACTGGACTAGCAGCAGCAATATACGTCAGTTATGATTTAGGCTCCACTATCACAGAAGCACAGGAGGTATTTACAACCCGTGCAAACATTGCAGGCATTCACAATCGCATATGTAACATCCCTCAAACAACTAGACCCCCTAGGAGTGGTTTTGTCATGACTAGGTTATGACAAAACCCTAAAAGCCCAAGAATACCAAGTGGACTTAGGAATATAGGTGAGATCATTATGGTCTGCAAATAGTAGATTCCTAAACCTTAGTTTAGGATGATCATGAGACTCCAAGTGTAAAACCCCTATCCTTCGCATAGCATATAGCAGTAGGTCCGGCCAGGGCCCGACGCCATATACTACGGACAGACCGGTTGGTTACTTATTGAAACCAATCAACCAATCTAAACGTCATACACAGAGCACCTAGAGGAAGCAAATTATTAAGTTGCACTGATAAAAGAACCCAGCCAAGCATGAATGTCCACTACAATAAACCCATAGGAATGTATACTACACAAATATTGGCTTTATGGCCTTACAAAAGTTTGCTCAATAAAAGTGTCTTCCAAACCTCGGCACGCAGGTCGGTCACACATGAGTAAATAAGAAAAACACTCAAAATTAAGCCTTCAAGGGTCGGCAAAGCAACTTGGGCTTTAGCCCACTATTTACCGCTCGGCTCCGCAGCACCTGCAAGCAATAATCCACCGCACGGTGGAAAACAAAAGCAACGGTCAGCTATGCTGACCAAATTATAATGACCCCGCCCCCAACTTGGGACGGCGATGCTCTTTCCCTGCACATTATTAGCATAACAAAGCAGTATAGTGTAAACACACTTCATCATCGGCATAGGCACGCATGGCCACACACCCTGTGCACTCATAGCACATTCACGGCGAACCGGCCAACGTCACGTTAATTTAAGCCATAGACGTTCCTGTCTCACCACCGTCCCTTGGACGGCCAAACATATGAGCATTTTGTCTTCCTGTCATTGGTCACGTCAATTTAAGCCATAGACCGCCGAAGACCCTCATCTATGCCAATGGTTCCACCGAACGACATGGATCGGGTACAGTTCCGCCTGACCCATGCTCATACCCCAACGTCAATTTAAGCCATATACGCAGGTCAAGACTCTTCGAGTCCCGTTTCCATCACACAATTCCCATAACCTGGTTATGCTCAAGTTGGCTCCCCGGCCACCATGTTGACAACATCCCACATTTGCCCAGTTTTCCGGGTGCACCTTGGAATTAGTCCCCAAGGCTCCCTATTGCAATCTACCTCGTAGAAAACCCGAAAAACAACCATTCACACGGAGTCTTCTCCGGTTATTATGCAATGCAACATCACCGATCCAGACCAACTTTTCTGGATAGGCTTCACACATCATGCCTATGTCTGTTATCGCATACGGACTCTATGTTAGGTTTCTCTAAGAGGTTGGCACAACACTTGTGCACGCAGCGGAAGTAATAAAATCTAGAACAACCCAAAGAGATTGGATCGGGCCATGCATGTTGAATCAAGAAGTTAATACAATAAGGCAAAAATTACCTCTTGGGTGTTGAGTCACAATTCAACAAAGATGCTCCAAATGTGATTCCTTGTCAGTGGCGAGTTCCAAGTAGAATATTATCTATGTCTCTGCAGAAATCCACACGAGGGGGAGAACTCCAAACTTCCGTCACACGGATGGTCGGAAAGAAGATCGGCCGCACCTATGCACTTCCCACGGACTGCTAGGTCCGCGTCAGGGAAAGATAGACCAGCAAAGGTCGCCAGAGAGGAGGTGGTCGGCGGAGCGAACAGCCGGCGGCGGAACGTTTCCGTCCGGCGGGATTCGGGAATCGGCGGAGCGAACGAAGAACGGAGGAACACTTCCATTGGATTCGTCTCGGTCAAAGGGCCAACGATCGCTTCGATTCGATCAGATCTTATTCCCGAAAACCCTAAGTATCTATTTATACCAAAGGCATAAACAGACTTAGGAATATCACTATCCGCAGACCACCCAGAAAATTAGGATTCCAGAATCGGCGAGAATCACCTAGTAGATTCGGTGAGAATCAATCGGCGAGAATCACATAGGATCGGCGAGAATCAGTCGGCGAGTATCAGTCGGCGAGAATCATAGTACAATACTCGACGATTCACGTCGAACGTGGGTTGATGATAATCCTCGACCTGCAGTCGACGATAGTCGACCCGCGGTCGACGATACTCGTTGACCCTCGGTCAACTATTCTGACCAAACCTTTTCAAGGCAACATATTGCCTAACCCGACGATCGTCTAAGGCAACACTTTACCCATAACCCCATTCAAGGTCGGTGATTGGTAACCTTTACCAACACAGTCAATCATCCAACTTCTCCACATCTCTTATGTGCAACTCTGCAGGCTCATATCGCGTTGGCAGTGAGATTACATGTTTGACCACTTCTAGATCACCATGGTAACTCCAACAGTCTCCCACTTGATCTTGAAAGTATCAAACCAAGAACTTCACAAATAATGAGCGGCTTCTAGCAATGCATCATTGCTCCCCAAGCAATAAGAGTTCATAACTCATAAGCCTTCATGACCAATATATCAGCATTGTCTTTGTCCCTTTGTCCCTTACATCCGGAAAGAACTAGAGGCATGGACCGTGTCACCCTCGCAATAGCTCAATCCAAGTTTCATGATTCAGGACGGACTTCCAGAGAATGGTGAGTCCAATATCACATATTGACTCAACCAAGCATGGCCATGCATTTCTCAGTCCAGTTCCATCAAGGGGCCCATGGATGCAACTCCTGCCATACAGGAGGACAAATTCTATATCTGCTCACACACAAACACCCAAATGATTCGTAACATGCCCAACAACCACCCTTATCATCAACCTTTCTCAAGGAAGACTTTAGATAGCATCAAAGCACGCTCTTCCTCACTTGATGAATGCTGTGACTTCAGGTCAAAGGACCACAACACCATTGTCAATTGAGACCTACTCATGACACGATTGAATGACAATCCACAGAGTAGTCTCGGGTTGGGTCTGTCCAGTACAACTTGTTCATTAACAAGTACCCACGTGATGACTTGATATCACAATATCATGACCTGTGAGAACTGTTCATCAGTCAACACACGTGCTAGTCTTAAGGTATCATCATCATCCTTAGTTTCTATGATGATACAACGACCAGGGACCTTTTAAGAATGAAACTTCAAATAAATCATAGGCTCTCACATTCAAGTCACGTACTTGATGTCCTATGGAAGCGAACACTCTAAGGGTATTTATTATGTTACAATTTAACTATCACATAGAAAAATCACAATAAAAGAACTTGCCATTAATTGTAAAAAGAAACATTTAGGTACAAAATTCATCAAATGAATAAACAATAAACAACCAACAGAATATATGTTTACATGCAACCCACAAGACTCTCACTAGAGTTGATCATTCAGGTATCGTATACCCATTGATTTAGTATGACCATCATGCTTTCTCTGCGCGAGAGGCTTTGTCAGTGGATCCGCAATATTCTCCTCAGTCGGCACTCTGCAAATGTTCACATCTCCTCGTTCGACAATCTCACGAATAAGATGGAACTGCCGAAGTATGTGCTTGGAGCGCTGATGGGATAAATGTCATCCAATTCCAGTTCATTCACTACCTGTGGTTCTTGAACTTCTTCAAGTTCTACCTTTTCAGTCTTTCTTGATAAGAACTCTTTCTCCAAGAAGACGCCAGTCCTTGCGACAAACACTTTGCCCTCGGACAGTAGGTAAAAGTAATACCCCTTCGTTTCCTTAGGATATCCCACCAGATAACATTTATCCGATTTGGGTTCCAGCTTTTCAGGCATTTGACGTCGCACGTATGCCTCACAGCCCCAAATTTTAATGAACGACATACTAGGACGCTTCCCAGTCCATATCTCATATGGTGTCTTCAGAACCGTTTTCATTGGAGCGCGATTCAGTGTCATTGCAGCAGTCTCTAAAGCAAAACCCCAAAAGGAAACAGGCAAATCTGCATGACTCATCATCGAACGTACCATGTCTAATAAGTATGATTTCTCCTCTCAGATACACCATTATGCTGTGGTGTCCTAGGTGGAGTGAACTGTGATACAATACCACACTCTTTCAGATGATCACGGAACTCATGACTCAGGTATTCGCCACCTCGATCAGATCGGAGTGCTTTAACCCTTTTACCCAATTGGTTTTCTACTTCATTCTTGAACTCTTTGAACTTTTCAAAGGTCTCGGATTTGCACTTCATAAGATACACATATCCGTATCTACTGAAATCATCAGTAAATATAACAAAGTAGAAATACCCACCTCTAGCCATGGAACTCATGGGTCCGCATACATCACTATGTACAACACCCAAGAGATCCTCAGCCCTCTCAGTATAGCCCGTGAAAGGAGCTTTAGTCATCTTGCCTAACAAACAAGATTCGCATCGCTCAAATGATTCATAATCAAATGAGTCTAAAAGTCCATCTCTATGGAGCTTGGATATGCGCTTCTCGTTTATATGGCCCAAACGACAATGCTAGAGATATGTAAGGTTTGAGTCATTTGTTCTTAGTCTTTTATTATTTTCTACATTATAGATCAGATGGTCCAAGTTCAAAACATAAAGACCATTAAACAATTGGGCTGCAGCATAACAAACATCATTCTTAAATATCGAACAACAGTTGTTCTTAATTATAAAAGAAAAACCAATCATGTCCAAACATGAAATGGATATAATGTTTCTAGTTATGGCCGGAACAAAATAATAATTATCAAGTTCTATTACAATCCCACTGGGCAAAGAAAGACGGTAAACCCCTACGGCCACAGCAGCAACTCTTGCTCCATTGCCGACACGAAGGTCCACCTCCCCTTTACTCAGCAATCTTCTCCTTCCCAGTTCCTGCACATTTGTACAAATGTGAGAACCACATCCGGTATCCAATACCCAAGATGAAGGAGCAGAAAGGTTTATCTCTATAACGTAAATACTTGAAGCGGAAGTCATACCTCCCTTCATTTTCTGCAGACCCTCAATGTACGAAGGGCAATTCCTCCTCCAATGACCAGCCTTGCCACAGTAGTGGAATTTCCCCTCCTTCACTGTGCTCTTCTTCTTCATCAGTGCAGAATACTTGGGCTCAAGATGTGACTTAGGTCCCACCTTCATCTTCTTGAAGCCCTTGGCCTTGCCCTTGCCCTTATGCACCATCAGTATGGGGCTGGCAGACTTGGCCTTCTTCATATTGATCTCGGCAGTTCTCAACATGCCTAGGAGCTTGGGCAGTGTCTTGTCTATCTCATTCATGTTGTATTTCAAGACAAACTGCTCGTAACTGTCCGGCAACGATTGCAGGATCAGATCTGTGGCCAACTCTTGCCCAGAGGAAAACCCAGCCTTTCAAGGTTCTCTATATACCTAATCATCTTGAGTACGTGAGTCCCTACTGAGTCTCGAACTCCCATCTTGCACTGAAATAACGCTTTTGTGACGTCAAACCTCTCTTGACGAGCTTGCCCTTGAAACATTTTCTTGAGATGCTCGTCAATCTCCTTGCACCCCATGTTCTCATGTTGCTTCTGAAGCTCAGAGTTCATGGTGGCAAGCATAAGGCACTCGACGTCTAAAGCGTCATCAGTATACTTCTTATAAGTATCCTTATCAGCACAGGAAGAGTTCCCGGTCGGCACCTCGGGGGCTTACTCTTCCAAGACATAGAGCTTTCGCTCTTGCCTGAGAACAATTCTCAGGTTCCTGTACCAGTCCATATAATTAGTCCCACTGAGCTTATCCTTCTCAAGGATGGCTCTCAGAGACAACGTGGAGTGCGAACCACTTGCCATGGAATTCTACAAGAATTCATGCAGAATAAATCAGTACCAAAATTTCAAAATACAATTATTTTTCTTAATTTGGACTTCAACTAAAACTCCCACTATTTTATTCGAAATAATAGCCCTCACTATCAATTCGGAGAGTTCATGTGAGCTACTCTCTTAGTGGACAAGATCCGTATTTCACCAACACAATGAGTCAGCTTTGGCTTTCCTCTCACGATGTGGTTATTTAGGTAGGCAACGCTTGCCAATTGTATCCTCATGCAATTCTTGTATGGTTGGTGAATAACTCCTTATTCGCATCCATCACATGGTGCATGCCAACCCCATGCCTCTAGGCACTCAACCTTTGAGGTCACCTAGTTAAGCTAGACCCGATGTCGACAGTGGGATATCACAATTATCCGCTCGCACCCTTACCAAGATAGATTAATGCACCTTACTTTGGCAAGCCCACACTTCATCGATCGAGGCAGGAAGAGTGTCATCCATCGGAAGGCATCCGAACACTTAATATTTGATGAAGGGTTTTTTGATAATAGGTTAAATATTAACCATGATCAACATTTGATCAATGTGCACATCCAAAGAAAAACACTTCACTAAAAACCCCATGCATCCCTTATGTGCACAACAGAACACTATCAACATTTGATAGAAGAAAAGGGATAAATCTGAACATCTGGACACTTCCAAATCTTCAGGTTTACATGCATTGGACAAGGGACAAAGGCAACTCAACTTCAAGCAGTAGACAAGCTCATCTCTCCTTGTTGGATTCAAAATCCAAAA
This sequence comes from Platanthera zijinensis, assembly GCA_039513925.1. Classification (NCBI taxonomy): domain Eukaryota; kingdom Viridiplantae; phylum Streptophyta; class Magnoliopsida; order Asparagales; family Orchidaceae; genus Platanthera; species Platanthera zijinensis. The sequence goes on from CM077091.1 coordinate 98,964,586, forward strand.
CAAAATCGAGGGATGGTTACTGCTAAGGAGACAGTAATTCCTAACAATTAGAAATTACTACAAAATTCCAGACGTTTTCGGCGGGGTGCCAAGATTAAATCTAGACATTTAGAACACTTCTAAATCCTTATGTTTACACGTACTGGAATAACCTAACTTCCAATACAACAAACATGGTCGGAACCTGCCTCTGATACCACTGTTGGGTTTCTCTAAGAGGTTGGCACAACACTTGTGCACGCAGCGGAAGTAATAAAATCTAGAACAACCCAAAGAGATTGGATCGGGCCATGCATGTTGAATCAAGAAGTTAATACAATAAGGCAAAAATTACCTCTTGGGTGTTGAGTCACAACTCAACAAAGATGCTCCAAATGTGATTCCTTGTCGGTGGCGAGTTCCACGTAGAATAATATCTACGTCTCTGCAGAAATCCACACGAGCGGGAGAACTCCAAACTTCCATCACCCGGATGGTCGGAAAGAAGATCGGCCGCACCTATGCACTTCCCACGGACTGCTAGGTCCGCGTCTGGGAAAGCAAGACCAGCGACGGTCGCCGGAGAGGAGGTGGTCGGCGGATCGAATAGCCGGCGGTGGAACGTTTCCGTCTGGCGGGATTCGGGAATCGGCGGAGCGAACGAAGAACGGTGGAACACTTCCGTCGGATTCGTCTCGGTCAAAGGGCCAACGATCGCTTCGATTCGATCAGATCTTATTCCCGAAAACCCTAAGTATTTATTTATACCAAAGGCATAAACAAACTTAGGAATATCGCTATCCGCAGACCACCCAGAAAATTAGGGTTCCAGAATCGGCGAGAATCACCTAGTAGATTCGGTGAGAATCAATCGGCGAGAATCACATAGGATCGGCGAGAATCAATCGGCGAGTATCAGTCGGCGAGAATCAGAGTACAATACTCTACGATTCACGTCGAACGTGGGTTGACGATAATCATCGACCTGTGGTCGACGATAGTCGTCGACCCGCGGTCGACGATACTCGTCGACCCGCGGTCGACGATACTCGTCGACCCGCGGTCGACGATCGTCGACCTTCGGTCGACTATCGTTGACCCTCGGTCGACTATTCTGACCAAACCTTTTCAAGGCAACATATTGCCCAACCCGACGATCGTCTAAGGCAACACTTTGGCCATAACCCCATTCAAGGTCGGTGATTGGTAACCTTTACCAACACAGTCAATCATCCAACTTCTCCACATCTCTTATGTGCGACCCTGCAGGCTCATATCGCGTTGGCAGTGAGATTACATGTTTGACCACTTCTAGATCACCATGGTAACTCCAACACTCTACACAAGGGGTACTTTACATATCTACCCCCAAGGAACGCCTCAACTCATCGCACACTCACATAAGAGGGCTTCCTATGCAAAGGAAAAGAGGACTTCACATGTCCTAGGATGAGAATCGTTACCCTAGCGTTTCTCCTTGGCGCCATGGAAATCTATGCGGATGGAAAGCACCGCAATCTCCTTGCTTCCGCAGATCCGAAGTCGGCTCGCGATTTGGACCTCCGAAGCTCTGCCGGTGACCGAATCTAACTCTTCTTCTTCCTCCTTGCTCTCCCTTCTCTCTAGATTTTTAGAAAGAGAATGCTCATGTAGAATGAGGGTTTTTAAGCCCCATTCCCAAGTACATCTCCTCAGGAACAGCCCCCAGCCATTGGATCCCAATCTAAGGAAACGGACGGCCATGATTCAGCACAAAATTAGAAATCTGGGGCCGAACACGGCCTGCAACATGCCCGTGTCTAGGGTCGTGTTAGCCAATCGCCGTCACTCCGAAATCTCGACCAGAACACGGCCTGTGACACGGCCTCTGACATGCCCGTGTCACATGTGACACGCCCGTGTCAGGGCCTGTGTCACGCCCCGTGTGCATAATCCAGAATTCTCCCAAGCTGGACACGGCCTGTGACACGGCATCCGAAATGCCCGTGTCATCTTTGACCCGCCCGTGTCAGTACCTGTGTCACTGCCCATGTGCACAAAACAGAAATCTCCCGAGCAGGACACTCCCTGGGACATGCTCAAGTCCCACGCCGTATGCCTACACCCGACGATCGCTGATCGCCAAAACATCGACCACGTGACCCGTGGCCGAACACGCCCCGGGACACGCCCGTGTCCCAGGCCGTGTCACCTGCTCTAAGTCCCAGACTTGGCTTAAAACGTCACATGTCCCTCTTTTGAGTTTCGGGGTGTTACAACTCTCTCCCTCTTAAAAGAATTTCGCCCACGAAATTACTAAAGGAAAGAAAATGGAAAACTTTAAGCGGTACCTGAGCGGAATAACTCTGGGTACTCCTCCAGCATAGTCTGCTCCCGTTCCCAAGAGAGCTCCTCCCGACCGCAATTGTCCCACTGGACCTTGACCATTTGGATCTCCTTGTTACAGAGTCGCTTGACCTCAAAGTCTTTAATACGAACGGGCTTGACCCTAGTTGTCAACCCTTCGTCCACCGGCACTTGATCAACTGCGATCACCTGAGAAGTCTCTTGCACAGCCTTCCGCAATACAAAAATATGGAATACATTATGTAGTCCACTCAACTCCACCGATAGCCTCAAATGATAAGCCGCTTTGCCGACCCGCTCTAGAATCTCAAAGGGTCCAAGGTATCTTGGGCTCAGCTTCTTCAAGCGTCTCACCCGCAAAACACCCTTGAACGGCTTTACTTTCAAGTACACTCAATAGCCGACCGTGAACTCCACATTCCGGTGCTTGGCATTGTAGTACTTAGCTTGCCTATACTGAGCGATCAGCAAATGCTCTTGAATGATCCGCACCAAAGAAGTAGCACTCACCACCTCCTGTTTCTTATACAACCTTGCCTCACCCATTTCTAGCCACAATAACGGCGTGCGACACTTCCTACCATACAGGGCCTCAAAAGGCGCAATTTGAATACTTGCCTGGTAGCTGTTGTTGTACGCAAACTCCACCAAATACAGGTGATCTTCCCATTGCTTCCCGAAGTCTAGAACACACATGCGGAGCATGTCTTCCATAGTTCTGTTGACCCTCTCGGTCTGCCCATCCATCTGCGGGTGGAAGGTTGTGCTGAACTTCAATTTAGTCCCCAACATCTGTTGCACCAACCTCCAATCATTGGACGTAAAACGCCCATCACGATCACTCACGATGCTGCGGGGCACACCGTGCAGTCTGACTATATTATCCACATATAGTTTCGCCAGTCTCTCCACTGAATCATCCTTCCTATGCGGAATAAAGTGGGACACCTTTGTTAACCGGTCTACGATCACCCAGATGGCATCGTTCCCCTTCTGCGACCTTGGCAAGCCATGCACAAAGTCCAGCGATATGTCGTCGAACTTCCATTCTGGAATAGGCAAGGATTTCAATAATCCTCCAAGCTTTTGGCACTCCGCCTTTACCAAGGCGCACGTTTGACACTTAGCCACAAACAGTGTCACGTCCTTCTTGAGCCCTGGTCACCAAAATAGCTTCTTTAGGTCCCGGTACATCTTCGTGCTCCCAAGGTGGATTGAGTACTTGGTATTATGAGCCTCGTACATTAACTTCGTCCGTAGATTTCCCCCGCTTGGGACGCATAAATGATGGTCCTTCCTTAACTGCCCATCCTCAACTGAAAACTGGGAATTTGAACCATCCAATGCTGTATCCATAAGCTCCTTCATGCTACCATCCAACTCCAATGCTTGCCGAACGCGATCAGCCAGGTCATATTGAACTTCCATCCAGTTCAACATTGCTTAGGCCCTAATCTGCTTGTCCACGCAACAGATTTCCAATGCCTCCAACTCCTGAACTAGCCTCTCATCATGCACTGAAAACAAGTTGGCTTGGGCGGGAGCCCTGCGACTCAATGCATCCGCAACTGCATTGACCTTGTCGGGTACATAATGAATCTTGAACGTATAGTCCCCCAGGAACTCCATCCATCTCCGCTGCCTCATGTTCAGATCCTTTTGATCCAACAGGTACTTCAGGCTCTTATGGTCGGAATAAATATCGACCTTTTACGCCGTACAAATAATGTCTCCACAGCTTAAGCGCAAAAATCACGGCCGCCAACTCCAAGTCATGGACCGGATAATTCCTTTCATGCACCTTCAGCTGACGCGATCGATACGCTATCACACTCCCATGCTACAGCAGCACGCAGCCCAAACCACTACCTGATGCATCACTATAAATCTCGAAGCCATCGGTGCCACTCGGCGAACTTAGTACTGGCATCATGGTCAACCGTCCCTTCAACTCCTCAAACGCTTGCACGCACTCCTGCGTCCACAAGAACTTCTGATCCTTCCTTGTGCAACTTCGTGAGAGGTAACGCTATCCGCGAGAAGTTCTCTACGAAGCGCCTGTAATAGCCGGCAAGCCCAAGGAAACTACGGACTTCCGCTACCGAAGACAACACAGGCCACTCCTGTATTGCAACAATCTTTGCCGGATCCACCGCTATACCTTCCCCACTGACAATATGACCAAGGAATGCTATTGAGGGTAGCCAGAACTCGTATTTAGTGAATTTTGCATAGAGTTCATTCCTTCTCAGTGTCTCCAAGACTAGATGCAGATGCTTAAAGTGATCTTCTTCGCACTGCGAGTACACTAATATGTCGTCAATAAAGATGATCACAAAATGGTCTAGGAACTCTCGGAATGTCCTGTTCATCAAATCCATAAACACCGATGGCGCATTCGTCAGTCCAAACGGCATGACCATGAACTCGAAATGGCCATACCTTGTGCTGAATGCCGTCTTCGGGATATAACACTCCCTTATCCTCAGCTGATAATACCCAGACTTCAGATCCAACTTCAAATATACCGACGATCCGACTAACTGATCGAAAAGATCATCAATCCTTGGGATCGGGTAATTATTCTTCTCTGTTAGCTTGTTCAACTCCCTGTAGTCAATACACAGCCACAAGCTCTCGTCCTTCTTCTTAACAAAGAGGACCGGTGCGCTCCAAGGCAACGAGCTTTGACGCACATATCCTTGCTCCATCAACTCCTCTAGTTAAACCTTCAACTCTGCCATCTCATTAGGCGCCAACCTATAAGGAGAACGTGACACAGGTTTGGCACCTGGCACGAGCTCGATCGTGAAGTCGATCTCTCGCTGCGGTGGGGCTCCGGGAAGATTACCTGGGAACACGTCGGGGTACTCACATACCACTGGGATACTATCCAAAGTGGCCTTAGACTTTACAGCCTCCACTAACGTGAAGAATAGCTCGGCTCTAGCACAAACTGCCTTCACCACCTGAAGAGCAGACATCAGCGTCTTGCTCGACCCCTTCAATCCCGCAAATGTTGTCTCCTGCCCAACACCCAGCTTTTCCTCCTTACGGTTGCAATCAATACAAGCCTTCTTCTCTGAAAGCCAATCCATACCGAAGATAATATCGAACTCTACTAGTGGCAGCAACGATGCTAGCAAGTCGAACTCTTATCTTCCAATATGAACCTTTACAGCGCATACTCTGTTTGCACACATCAAACACTCATTCGGTAGTAACACATCCAATTTGTCCTTCGCCATCGAAGAAGGGGCCCCGATGCGCGATACAAAACTTTCGTACAAAAAGGAGTGTGAAGCTCCTGTATCGAAAAGTGATCATGCCGGACTACGACAAATCAGAACAAAGCCTATACAAATAGTATTAAGCTAACAAGCACTAGGTAACAGTATTTAAAGCTAACCTGCTATAAATTAAACCATACCTATCACCACATCCACTTGCTTGATGGCCTCCTGCTGGCCCAGATTATAGACTCTCGGTTGAGTCGGAGCATAGTGGAATGCGGTTGACTCCACCGCCTTGCCCTTCTCTTCATAAGTGGCTCCTTGCTTTCTCTCGGACTTCGGACGTCCGCTCCAACAATCACGGGCAAAGTGCCCCGTCTTTCCACAAGTATAACAAGCGCCCGGGGTTCGGTTGGTAGTTGCCCCTGAGGCACAAGAAGAAGGGGCTGGACCCGACGTCTTAGCCTTCTTATAGAACCTGCGATATCCAGACTTCGAAGTAGTCGGCACTTTAAACTCTGATTTCTTGCCACCGGATTCCTTCTTCGCTTGAACATTCTTCATGTCCTTTTCCAAGGACCGTGCCGAGTTGACCAAGGTCATGAAACCCTGCGCCATAGGCCCCTAAAGTAACAACCTCAAATCATCTCTTAACCCTTCATAGAAACAGTTCGTCTTGCGCTCCTCATCGGCAAGGGTAGCGCTTGCGTATCGTCCCAAACGAGTGAACTCGTGGAGATACTCGTCCACGGTGCTGTCTCCTTGCACCAACTTTTGAAACTCATTTTCCAACGCAATCCTCTGAGCTGAGGGGAGGTATCGAGCCATAAACAACCTTGAAAATTCCTCCATAGAGACATCAGCCAACTGCCTTCCCCTCAGGTGGTGTAGCTCCAGCCCTTCCCACCATAACATCGAATCCCCGTCCAGCAAGAACGTCGCAATCGTGGTCTTTTGCCACTCTTCAATCTCGGTTAATGTCAGCACTCTATTAACTCTCGATAGCCAATCCTCTGCCTGAGTATGGGTTCCCGTTCCCGAGAATACTGGCGGATGGAAACCCATCACATGCTTAAGTTGTTTCTCAGTTGCTCTCCGAGGCAACTCCGGCTCCACCATCACCTGTTCCACCCTCCTAGGCTCTGCTGCTTGGAGCAGTACTTGCTCCACAGTAGGAGCAGGCTGCTGCACCTGCCTCGCAGGCTGCATATTGATCATTTCAAATACAGCTTTCGCCACCAATCTAATGGTCTCAGCTAAAAGAGGTGTTGCAGGCGCATCATTTGGTGCGCTGCTTGCCTCAGAACCTGACTGTTTCGACGGTCCAGCACTACTCCTGGTCACCTATAATCGTGCAAAATACTGATAAGCGACCAGAAAAGATTGCAAACAGCAATTGTCACAACCCGCATTTTTCTCCGGAAGAACAAGTATCAGAGTATGAGAAAATGCGCGTCGTGATGCCACGTCAGGCAGGGGATAACTGCCGACGCTCAGGCAACGGAAACTATTACCATAAAAATATTCATAAGTTTAATTGTTTGGAAAGCTGTTTATATTTATAAGGGTCGTATCCCTCGGCTCAGTGGTTTATTAGCCCACTTAGAAGAAAACATAATTTACGCTGCGGAAAATACCTTGATTTAATTAGATTGACATTCTACATGAGTGCAAACGTCCTCGAAGGACATCCCATGGTATGCAAGACTCTAGATTTAGTATAAGTAAGGAAATACCTTTTACGCTAGTTGTAAAGTACTTCTTTTAAGTTTGAAGACATGAGGTGTATGCTATGCTATTAGCAAGGTTTAATACTCAAAATAACTAACATGCATCCTAGCATAAAACATTCCCAAGAGACAAGTAACCGCTCCCAATTGGATAACCAAACAACATAGAAGAGTATACAGTAGACTGAGAAAACAACCACCGAAGGGCGCCAACAAACTGACACGGACCCCTTGGCGTACACAAAAGTCTCAGTCAACAGAGCAACTAAACAATCTCACCTAAAGTGAGAGAGACACTCCAGCAAAGCGGTCAACCAAAACGCAGCTCCAAACTAGCTGCTCGGACGGCCGCAACCTGGACCTGAGGCATTCAAAGACAGAATACCTCAGCACAAATATAATAATGCAAGTGGCAAAAAGAGAGAAAAGCTCGAAGTTAATAAAAGATCGACAAACAGGGAAGAACCAACCCTCAGCGAGCAAGCTGTCAAACTCTGCAACAAGTCAGTAAATGAACGAGATTATAGCACACAAAGCATCAACAAAAGCTGAAGGAAATGCCCCAAGTGCCCCGGGAAAACCACCCGCTTCGGCTCAAACCTACTGGAGCAAAGCAAGAAATGGCAAACCAGCCAATATCCATAACAAGGATAGGAGCAATAGTCCAAGAATCAAGATAGGACAATCATTAACACTTAGTGATCCTCGTCTCGGAGGAGTGGGTGACTTCAAAGGCATTAAATTTGCTTGTAACGACCTGGCAAGCTAAATGGCACAGCGTCGCCCGGCCCACTAGCAACCCATGGAGGACCCATGGCGCTCCAATGGTATAGCCGGAATCTACAAGACCTGTCACGGAAACCAACACCCACAGAACACCTCACAAAGACCTCGGCATCACTGCATGCTAGCAAGGCGATACAACTGACCGTTCCCTCCACATTAACTTCTTACAATGTCTCCTGGACACACTTTCCAAGGATTGGGGTCAAGACCCCAAAACAGGCCCCCAAGGACCTCACTCAACGAAAACAAGGGACGATAGACAATTCCTTCGGAATTCGTCGAGTATCACCATTGATACTCGACGGATTCGTCGAGAATGGTCGACAAAGCCGACGGGAGTCGTCGAGTATCGCCGCGATACTCGACGATTTTCCCTAAATTCGTCGAGTATCACGATAATACTCGACGATTTTGCCTGGGATTCTCGATGATTTGGCCTTCACTTCTCGACGACTCTACCTTTTCATTCTCGCTGATTCTCTCCGATTCTCGCCGATTATAACTTAGTGTCTAACGGTTAGTCCTAGCGATACTCGACGATCCCTCTATTGATACTCGCCGAATCTACCTAAAGATACTCGTCGACTATACCATGTCATTCTCGCCGATTCTACCTTGTACTCTCGCCGAATATACCTCAGCAGTCTCGTCGATTGCCTTAGCATTCTCGACGAAAATGCCTCAGCATTCTTGACGAAAATACCTTAGCATTCTAAGACGGTTAGGCCACGAGTAACACAGTACTCGTCGATTCCTCGAAGGGCTCTAAGTCCGCTTTCCTACCTTAGCCTTGATTTCTCATGGATAACAGCCCTATAACTTACACCTAGTCAAACCGGGAGCAAGAAAGGAAGATAATAGGGAAGAATGGAGCAAGCAAGGGAAGAAGTTTCACTTGCCTCAAAACCCACGGAAAAGACGCCGCCCGTCCCGGCCGCTTCCAGATCCGGCCACAAGGAGCACCGAGCAACGGTTCCTGAAACTTTTGGGAGCGAAATAAGGCCAAAACCCCTAACCCTAACCTTCAAAATTCAAGGAAACGGACAAAGCTTACCTCTACCGAGAAGCTCTTGCCGAGAGCAGCTCGAAAATCCACTCAGACAAGGAAAATGAACCCTCCAGCTCCGCACACCGCCGACCAAAGCCCCGCCGAGTCCGCCTCTCCCAGATCTTTCGCGAAAACGAGGACGCCGTCGGGTGCGGGAAGAAGAAGATGCCGACCGGCCCCAAACCCTATCTATCCTATTTATACTCTAATAAAACCTAATATATTATATAATATAAATATATATAACAACACACAATCTTAATACAACGCCCAACACAAACGAACTCGGAAACGCGCGAAACTCGCGCCGCAGCCAGAAACCAACGCTACGAACTCAACGGCGAGGTCGAAATCCTAATCCGATTGGTAGAACTCAGGCAAACACCTACCAAAGACAAAACACAAGCGGCTCCGCCGAGTCACCAAAACAGACCCGGCCCGCTAGGGAAAACTCGACAACAGGCTAAGATACCACCCTACAGAGAACTCAAGGAGCCAAGATCATGCTCTAACCTCGGCACATGTCAAACACGTGCAAGGGTAACGCTTATGACGTCAAAACCCGGACAACTATAAAATATCGGAAAATCAGGGGCGTTACAGCAATTATTTGAACACTCATGTTCCTCAAACATGTGTATTTTCATTCCTAAGTGGACATTCATGGGTTCTTTTCATGTTATAACGATGACGCACACACATGTGTTCACCACCCTTAAAGTGAATTCGCCCACAAATTCATTTAAGCTTGACCGAAACCGGTAGTCTGATACCAAAATTTAACACCCCTATCTGTCGCATATCATATAGCAGTAGGTCCGGCCGGGGCCCGACACCATATACTACGGACAGACCGGTTGGTTACTTATTGAAACCAATCAACCAATCTAAACGTCCTACACAGAGCACCTAGCGGAAGCAAATTATTAAGTTGCACTGATAAAAGAACCCAGCCAAGCATGAATGTCCACTACAATAAACCCATAGGAATGTATACTATACAAATATTGGCCTTATGGCCTTACAAAAGTTTGCTCGATAAAAGTGTCTTCCAAATCTCGACACGCAGGCCGGTCACACATGAGTAAATAAGAAAAATGCTCAAAATTAGGCCTTCGAGGGCCGGCACAATAACTTGGGCTTTAGCCCGCTATTTACCACTCGGCTCTACAGCACCTGCAAGCAACAATCCACTGCACGGTGGTAAACAAAAGCAACGGCCCGCTATGCTGACCCAATTATAACGACCCCGCCCCCAACTCGGGGTGGCGATGCTCTTTCCCTACACATTATTAGCATAGCAAAGCAGTATAGTGTCAACACACTACATCACAGGAGTAGGCACGCATGGCCGCACACCCCGTGCACTCAGGGCACATTCACGGCGAACCGGCCAATGTCACGTCAATTTAAGCCATAGACGTTCCCGTCTCACCACCGTCCCTTGGACGGCCAACCATATGAGCATTTTGTCTTCCTGGCATTGGTCACGTCAATTTAAGCCATAGACCGCCAAAGATACTCATCTATTCCAACGATTCCACCGAACGACATAGATCGGTTATGGTTCCGCCTGACCCGTGCTCATACCGCAACGTCAATTTAAGCTATATGCGCAGGTCAAGACTCCCCGAGTCCCGTTTCCATCACACAATTCATATAACTCGGTTATGCTCAAGTTGGCTCCCCGGCCACCATGTTGGCAACATCCCGCATTTGCCCAGTTTTCCGGGTGCACCTTGGAGTTAGTCCCCAAGGCTTCCTGTAGCAATCTACCTCGTAGAAAACCCGAAAAACAACCATTCACACGGAGTCTTCTCCGGTTATTATGCAATGCAACATCACCGATCCAGACCAACTTGTTCGGATAGGCTTCACACATCATGCCTATATCCATTCTCGCATACGGACTCTATACAAGGGGGACTTTACATATCTACCCCAAGGAACGCCTCAACTCATCGCATACTAGAGTGAGAGGGCTTCCTATGCAAAGGAAAAGAGGACATCACATGTCCTAGGATGAGAATCGTTACACTAGCGTTTCTCCTTGGCACCATGGAAATCTATGTAGATGGAAAGCACCGCAATCTCCTTGCCTCCGCAGATCCAAAGTCGGCTCGCGATTTGGAGCTCTGAAGCTCCGCCGGTGACCGGATCTAGCTCTTCTTCTTCCTCCTTGCTCTCCCTTCTCTCTAGCTTTTTAAAAAGAGAATGCTCTAGTAGAATGAGGTTTTTCAAGCCCCATTCTCGAGTATATCTCCTCAGGAATAGTCCCCAGCCGTTGGATCCCAAACTAAGAAAACGGGCGGCCACGATTCAGCCCAAAATTAGAAATCTGGGGCCGAACACGGCCTGCGACACGCCCGTGTCTAGGGTCGTGTTATCCATTCGTCGTCACTCCGAAATCCTGACCAGAACACAGCCTGTGACACGACCTCCGACACGCCCGTATCACATGTGACACGCCCGTGTCAGGGCCCGTGTCACGCCCCATATGCATAATCCAGAATTCTCCCGAGCTGGACACGGCCTGTGACACGGCATCCGACACGCCCGTGTCAGTGCCTGTGTCACTGCCCGTGTGCACAAAATAGAAATATCCCGAGCAGAACACGGCGTGTCCCAGGCCCTGTGCCTACACCCGATGATCGCTGATCGCCAAAACGTCGACCACGTGACTCGTGACCGAACACGCCCGTGACACGCCCGTTTCCCAGGCCGTGTCACCTGCTCCAAGTCCCAGACTTGGCTTAAAACGTCACCCGTCCCGCTTTTGAGTTTCGGGGTGTTACACCAAGACCCCAAAATGACCTCATTAATCTGTTGAAAGACCCTGAGGGTCCATTTGAGTCAACCCAGGGTGGCCAAGTTGACCTAGGATCATCCTAGGCCTAAATAGGGCAAGATTCCCTAGCTAAGGGCAATGTTCCCTAATGAGCCCAACAAACCCTACCAAGGTCTCCCTAGACCTAGAGAGGGGTCAATGGGTCACCAAAGATCCATTGGGGTCAACCTTAGAGCTTAAGTTGACCTAAGTCAACCCTAACCCTAAATGGGTCAAACTGACCTACATAGGGTCAATTGACCTTCCCTTAGCCAAGTGGATCCCACCGAAGCCCTCCTAACCCTAGAGTGAGTTCAATGGGTCTCCAAGGACCTATTGGGGTCAACCCTAGTGTCTAAGTTGACCCAAGTCAACTCAAACCCCAAAGTGGTCAAAGTGTCATTAATAACGGTCAAGTGACCTTCAAGGTGCCAATTCAACACTACCCATCCCTACCTAGACCATAGGGGAGGCCAATAGGTCACCAAGGACCCATTGATGGTGACACAAAAGGTCAATTTTTCCAAAGTCAACCCTATGTAAGGTCAAGTCAAACTTAGCTCAAAAGGGCTAACCCAAGCTCAAGCCCTAGCCACTTGGGCTAACCACCTCCTAACCACTTTATATTAGCTTAGTGGGCTGCATTTAGGCTATTGCCATGACATAATTCGGCCATGAAGGGCAGGAGAGATAAAACTCCAAATTCCCCTTTGATAGAGGAGAGAGAAAGAGGAAGGAAGAAAGCCATTCCTTGCTTGGGGAGGCCAAGGGCCACCTTTATTGGCTAGATTCAACTTCTCTGGGGAAGAGGAGAAGTTTCCAGCCATTTCCCGGCGACCACAAGGCAGGTTCACCCCTCCCCCCCCCCCCACCACCACCACCACTTGGCTGAAAGCTTCATTGAAGGCCATTAATGGTCATTGGTGCTTGACCCCTCCTCTCCCCGATTTCACTCTTTTAAAAGCTTCACTAGACTCAGAGGAGTCATTTGCACACTTCATCTAACGGAGATGAAGCATTCCACTATGTGTTGTAGAAACTCGATCGGCGCCACCACCACCATGGCATCCCGGCGATCGGCGCGCCTCCAGCCCGCAAACAAGGTTCTCCCCTTCATCTCTCATTGTGGGTAGATCATAGGAACTGTTAGGGTCAAGATTCGGGCTCAATTGAGCCCGATCAGGAGAAGCTTTCTCCTGGTTTTTCCGTAAATTTGAGCTTGTTGGGATCGCCGGAATCTGTCCCTCCGGCAGCTTTGTCGCCGCCTAGCAATTGCTGCCACCTCAACGGAGGTGGTGGTGGCGGTGGCCGACCAGGGAGGCGGTCGGATGGACGGGAAATTGGCCGGGAAGTGGCTCCAGGTCGGGATGATCCTGGCCATAGCTGGATCTTGAAGACGACCAGATGTCGTTGGATGTGCTTTATGATTAGTGCTAGAGATTATTTAAACTATAGGTTAAGTTTTCATATTATTTCATTTCTGTCACAGAAATTGTATTTAATGTTTATATTTATTAAAAATACCTAGGGACATCTACAGAAACAGTGATAAATATCAAAGTTGTAGCCCTAAGAGGGTAAGTTATTTTAAAACTAGGTTTAACAAATTTAGGTGCCTGGTTTGACCAGGGCACTCATTTTGGTGGGGTCTATACCTTGGGCTAGCCAGAGATTAAAGTCTGTGCCCCCACTTCACCACAAGTCCAAATGACCTGAAATTTGGATAGGGAGTCACCCTAACCTATACCTAGGACCTTCCCATAAATGAGAATTTTTGGGGATAATTTTGCTATAGTTTTTGGAATTATTTAATAATCCTAGGGTAAATTGATTTAGGGACCTAAAGAATTCCAAACCCTCCCAAATATTGGTGAGTGGTTCTTAGGGACATCATGAGGTTTTGTATAAATTTTCACCTCATTTTGATTTTGTTTGGTTAGGAAATGAGTAAACCCTAGTTTTGCCCTAAAGGGGGTATTTAGGTCAAAAGTGCACCTTATGGGATTGGGTGGCCAAACCACCTTAACAGAGGCTGAAATTTGGGCCACTAGTTTTACATGACTTTTAACACCCTCATATGGGTTGTGGGGTGGTTTGGGGTAGGATTGCCCTAGGACCCAAGTTCATACCCTAAGTTTGGACTTTGGGGGATTGAGAAGGGCATGGGGTCAAATGCTCTTGTATGGACTTTAAATTTTGTAGAGAGGACACTAGGGTAGCTAAGGTTCTCTAGTAAAAATCTTAGAGGATTTGGAGATGGATAAACCCCTCAAAACCCGAACCCTACTTTAGGGCACAACCCTTATACATGCAAGATAGGCCACCAAAACTTAATGAAAAGTTATGAAACTTGGGTAGTATGGTCATAGGGTTAATTAGAGCCTCTTGTGATTTTGTTGGTAATTTTGGAATAACACACTTAGTACCTCCTTTATAATTCATGGAATTGCCCTTGATAGACTTTTGTTTGTTTTTATCACACTGTTTAGTAGGAGGTTATGAAAATTGGGCAGATGGTATTTTAGGTAAATATACCCATACTTGAATTTTATTATAATTTTTAGAGGTATATTTCTAGTACTTTCTTCACAATCTTTTAAAAATACAATTATATTCAAAAATGGACTCAGAGCTCTATGATTGATTTAAAAATGTGAAACTTGATCAGTAGTGATTTTTAGGAAAATATGCTCATGTGAAAATTTTGTCGTAATTTTTAGATAAATATTTTTTGTATTTAGTTCATTAATTTATCAATTTGGATTATTGTGCAATATTAAGTTTAGAGTTCACTACTCATTAAAAAATTATGAAACTTGACCTAGAGTGTTTATAGGTCATTATATACATGCTTGAATGTTCTCAGAATTTTTGGAAGTATTTTAGCACTACTTGTCTCTTTAAAATGATTAATGTAGGTTATGTTCAAAATTAGATTTAGAGATCCAAACCTTGCTGAAAAATTGGGAGACTTTGAATTTGTGGAGCATTTTGCATGCCTGAAAAAGGTACTTCAAGTTCAAACTAAGGTATTTAGATTTCTTAGAAAATTAAATAAATTATCAAGTAAATTAGGAAAATTATGAAATTCTGGATTTAGGCTAAACATGTCATGATAGACCCCCAATAATTATTATAGGGATTTTGGATGATAATTTGGAGTACCTCCCATTGTATACATCACATAGCTTAGGATGGTCTGCGTTTAGTAAAATTGCAGAAATCGTGTTAACATGGGGAATCGTCGTAGGGAGATGGGATTTTGTTTACTGATTTTGATAAGTGGATTGGAGTATACCATTGGTAGTTGGGAAGAGTAGGTTGTAGAGTTTTCTAAGTTTAGGTGGTACTCGGGATTGACGAAAGATCGTATATCCTGTGAAGGGGGAGACAGGTCAAAACACATTAGGGTTAGAACCAGTGTAATACTAAAGGGATCAGGAATTGGGTATGAACAAATAAGAATAAGTGCCTTGTAAAATAGAGCTTTGGGCTTCAGCCCATTATAGTTCCTAGTGCCCTTTGAGAGCCCTTCACGGGGTATGTCGAGGGCAGTCCTGGGCTAACCTAAATTGTATGCAAACTAAACTGTAAGAATAACTAGTATAACTAGGGATTCACTTTCACTCACCTCGATGTCTCAGGATGTTAGGTTGGCTCACACGGGCAGTAGGCTCTGTAGTTTGATGATGGGCAGGTTGGCCCGGGAGATTAGGCTCGGTTGTTGGTTGTGACGGACAGGATAGTTCGGAGAGCTTAGGCTCGGTTGTTGAGTGTAGCGGACGGGGTGGTCCGGGGAGCTTTGGATCGGAAGCTGATATATAAAGTTGCATGTGCATAAAGTATAAGGTGGTGGGTCTTAGTATTGGAGGGTCGATGCAGCGACGCCAATACGTGACTCGGCAAGTGTGGTTTAGCACTTCGCCAAATAAAGTCTGGTGCGCCAGCCGACAAGAGTACACAGGAGCTCCGCTTAGTGCACCAACGTCGAGGCGTATGATAGGTCAGACTGGTAGTGCAATTACCGATTTAAAGGTGGGCGAGGCCCAACCCACCGCTTCTGTTTGCCACTACAGAGGTATCCTGGGAGGGTAGGCTCCAGAAAGGGGGAACTAAAGGTCTGTGTACACAGAGTCGAGTGGGTGAGTTGCACTTAGATGTTCACATCATAACATATTTTGCATGTCATACCATCATCATTGCATATAACCCTGACACCTATTGTATAAAGTGGTATGGGACGCTTTATACAATAGGCCCTACAAAACGACCCCTTGGCTTATAAGCTCGCGCGAGCTTGCTTATAAGTTAAGGTTCTTACTCTGTAAATATATACATGTTGCTAGAAAACCGACACCCTATCATATAAATTTGTATGGGACTATTTATATGATATGAGCCTTGTAGAAGATCCCTTAGCTTATGTGTTTTCATATAAGTTAAGGTTACATATTATATATTCAATTTTTTATATTTTCTTTACTGTCACATGTACTCTTAGAACTGCTAGATTAGTTCTGCCGTCACCTAATACTTTATTATTCTCCACCTTCATTACCTCTCCTTTCCTCCTCCTCGCTTGGTGCCTAGGAGCCATGGGATAAGGGCGGGGGATGATAGGACTTAGTTTTTTAGACTAACGGTTTTCGAACCACATCATTTTAGGGGACCGTAGAGCCCAGCATGGAGGAGCAGCCTCGGAGGTCGGCATGCTTGGAGATGGGACAGTCTAGCACCGGAGTTCAGACAGATGGGACTGTGAGTCCCGATTGTTAGTAGATGTTTAGCTTTTTCTTCCGCACTGAGTGATATGTAGTGAGGATATTAATGTACAAGGCATGAGCCCTATAATCTGTACCTTGTTATTTCTTTGGACTCTCCCTTCGTGGATATTATTTACTATATATGTAATTTCTGTGGACTTGCATTTTATTATTTTGCTATTATTTTGTGATCGATTCGGCCGGCAGGATCGGTGTTTTGTAGTGATGAACTTCATGGGAGTGAAGGTGTCACCGCAAAGCGGCAGTTCTGGGCCTAAGATCTCGGTGGTTTAAAAAAAATGGGGTCTTATAGCATACACATCACAGGCATTCACAACCGCGTACAAATCGAAGGAATTCACAGCCTTGTACACATCACAGGCATTCACAACCTTGTAGACATCGCAGGCATTCGCAGCCGGGTACACATCGCAGGCATTCACAACCGCGCATAATACTTCGCATGCATTCACAGCCGCGCACACACCGCAGGCATTCACAGCTGCGCACACACCGCGGGCATTCACAGCCATGTAATATTGCAGGCCTTCACAGCCGTGTACACATCGCTTGCATTCACAGTTGCGTACACATCGTAGGCATTCACAGCCGCATACACATTGCAAGCATTCAGAGCCGCGCATAACACCCCATGTTGACATAGTATGGACTGTTTCTTTTTAAGCGGGGTAGTGAGCCCCGCGGGCCTAACCGATATGGTTGTTGGTGATAGTGGCCAATCCTGCCACTTCTGGTGCTGGTCGTACTGTAACACCTTAAAATTTAGAGTTTAAACAGACGGTGTTTGTACCAAGTTTGGATCTTGCTAGGGTGAACACGGCCTGTGACACGGGCGTGTCATATGGTCGTGTCATGCTCGGGTCGTACAGTGAAGGACACGGCCTGGGACACGGGCGTGTCCCAGGGCGTGTCCCAGGGCGTGTCCCAGGGCGTGTCCCAGGGCGTGTCCCAGGGCGTGTCCCAGGGCGTGTCAGTGCACACGGTATGGGACACAGGCGTGTCACATGGCCGTGTACTTCTCTAGAATTTTCTGAGTTTTGTATCGACTGTCGAACACGGCCGTGGACATGTTGACACGGGCGTGTCAAATCTGACACGGGCGTGTCGTCACCCGTGTCCACCAAGCGATGTAACGGTTGGCGTGGTGGTTATTGGTGACACGGCCTCTAGTCATGGGCGTGTCGATGACCCAACACGGGCGTGTCCCAACCCGTGTCCTTTTCTGTGCTCGATTTGAGTGGCTGGATCGAGCCATACAACCGGGAACACGGCCGTGTGCGAAGCCATGTTCGGCCCAGGAATAAAGTTTTCAGGCTAATCTTAGCCGTTCGTTTTCTTTAAATAAGATCCAATGGCCCAGATGAGTTCCTGCTGGTGTTTAATCCGGGATTAGAGGTTTTATTCCTCATTGCATCTTTAACTCCCTCTTTCTAAGAAGTTAGAGAGAGAAGATATCAAGGTAGAAGGAAGGGAGGAATCCGGCCGCTGGCGGAGCATCGGAGCACCAATATGAGAACTGAGACCGGATCCGTGGAGAGAATTCCTTTGCGAAGCTTTCTATCTGACTAGTTTTTCATGGCGCCGAAGCGGACTTCAAGGGTAACAATTTTCAACTTGAGCACTTGAAGCTTTTCTTCCTTTGCATGGGAAAACCTGCTCCCGCGAGTGTGTGGTGAGTGCGCGGTGTTCCTTGGGGCAGATATGTGAAGTCCCCCTTGTTAGAGTCCGGAATCGAAGTACGGGCATAGGCATTGTGTGTGAAGCCTACCCAGATGTGTTTGTTTGGATCAGTGATGTTGCATTGTATGAATAGCCGGAGAAGACTCCGTGCGTTATTTTTGGGTTTCTACGTGGTAGATTGCAATAGGGATCCTTGGAGATTAATTCCAAGGCGCACCCGGAAAACTGGGCGGAAACTTAATTCTGCTAACTTGGTGGTCGGGGAGTCAGCCTTGAACATTACTGGGTTATGTGTTGATTGGAAATGATTTAGGATCCGGGTGAAGCTTGTCCTGCGCGTACGTCTTAAAGTGACTAGGCGGCGTGAGCAACGGGCGGTGGATACGGACCTGGGCTATGTGGTTCGATGCTAGAGGCCCTAAAGTGGAACTAGCCGTTTGCATAGTCGGGATCCTTAGACTACGGTCGGAAGGACTCAAAAATGCTCACATTGCTTGCCATCCTAAGGATGGTGGTGAAGCCACGGAATTGACCGGATTCACCGTGAATATGCCATGAGTGCACGGGGTGTTTGGCCGAGCGAGCCTACACCTGTGGCGAAAGTCTTTATTTGCACTTTATTATTTAGTTGGGCTAACGATATGCAGGGAAGGAGCACCGTCGTCCCTATTAAGGGGGCGGGGTCCTTATAATTTGGTCAGCTTTAGCTGACTGTTGCTCTGTTTGCCACCATACGGTGGAATAATTGCTTGCAGGTGCTGCGGAACCAAGCGCAAAGTAGCGGGTTGAAGCCTAAGCTGCTGTGTAGGCCCTCGAAGGACGAAGTGAACTGCTATTTTTACTTTTTGTCATGTATGGTCGGCCTGCGAGCCGATGTTAGTAAGACATTACCTTTTTAAGAGAAACTTTGTAAGGCCATGTACTCTTCTATGTATTCGTTTTATTTCATTCCTATTTTAGTTAGTGGATATTCATGCCATGCTTGTGCAAATTTTGGGTTCTATTAACTGTTTAAAAGCTTCTGCTAGAATGCTCTGTGTTAGGACGAGTAGTTGAGAATTTGGTATTATTCTGTAACCCCTCTGACTGTCTGTGGTATATGGCGTCGGGTTCCAGCTGGACCTTCTGTTATATGTCATACGACGGATGGGGGTGTTACAATTTGGTATCAGACTAGGGTGTCGGTCATTTGTAATCAAATTCGTGGGCTAATTCTTTTAAGGGGTGGTGAGCACATGTATGTGCGTCATTGTTATAACATAAAAGAACCCATGAATGTCCACTTAGGATTGAAAAAATACATTTGTTTTAGGAACCTAAGTGTTCCAATGATTGCTTTTAGCAATTTGTGTGTCGCCTAATCAAGGGTTTATGCTATTATAGGTGTCTAGAAGCGGTGCGGGGTAATCGGAGCGTCCGCAATCAGTGGAAAGTAGTGCACCAAGAAACGTGCCTAAAACACCTCCTTCAGCAGAAACCATCAGATTGGTGGCTGAAGCAGTTTTTGCCATGATAAATGCCCAGCAAGTGCAGCACGCACCACCTGTTAATGAGCACGAACTGATTAGAGTGGCAGTGTCGGGAGTAGTAGAGCGTGGGGAAGTTTATCCGGTAGCACCAAGAAGAGCCACGGAGAAACAGCTCAAGCACGTGATGAGCTTTAATCCTCCGGTATTTGATGGGTTGGGAACGCCAACTCAAGCTGAGGATTGGCTCTCTACGATGAAGAGGGTCATGACCACCACATAAACTTTAGAGTGGCAGAAGACCACAATAGCGACCTTCCTATTGGCCGGTGAGGCAAGGATGTGGTGGGATGAGTTGGAGGTTCATCTCTTAGTGGGAAGACAACTTGCTGACGTACCGATGGAGGAATTCTCAAGGTTGTTCTTAGCCAGATACCTACCTTCTGCCCAGAAGCTTGATATGGAGAATAAGTATCTTGGATTGACTCAGGGAGCGAGTAGCGTGGATGAGTATCTCCACGAGTTTACTCGGTTAGGTCGTTATGTTGGTGCTATGTTTACTGAAGAAGAGAGGAAGACCAACCGATTTCATGAGGGTCTACGGAGCGACCTACAGCTACTCCTTGCTAGGCCTAAGGAGCAAGGCTTACTAGCCTTGGTAAATGCGGCTCGGTCTTTGGAAAGGGTTGCAAGGAAAGTGCAAGAGAAGAAGGACCCAGTGGAGAAGAAGTCAGAGTTTAATGTGCCAAATATAAAGTAAGGTTTCTGCAGATGGAACAAGAAGCAAGAGACTTCGAGCTCAGCCCCTTCGTCTGGTACGATAGGGGCAAACCATAGTTGAGCTCCAGGAGCCTGTTACAATTGTGGAAAGGTTGGACATTTTGTAAGAGATTGTTGGAGCGGACGTGCAAAGTCCGAAAGGAGGCAAGGAGCAACTTATGAGGAAAAAGGGAAGGCGGCGGAGTCGACCGCATCCCACCATGCTCCGACCCAGCCTAGAGTTTATAACCTTGGTCTGCAAGAGGCCATCAAACAAGCTGACATGGTGACAGGTATGAGTTAAATTTATTATAGTTTAGATTTTTGTTGTAACTGTTACCTTTGTATGTGTTAGCTTATTAGTGTTGGTGCTAGGATTTGTATTGATTCTCGATCGTCCGGCGAGAGCCCTGTTCGATACGGGAGCATCGCATTCCTTCTTGTCCGAAAGATTCGTATCGCTCATCGGAGTCCCTTCTTCGATGGCAAAGGACAAGCTGGATGTGTTGTTGCTCAATGGGTGCTCAATGCGCGCGGATAGATTCTGCATGGTAAAGTTGCGGATTGGGGATCAGGAGTACGATTTGCAAGCGTCGGTGCTGCCATTAGTAGAGTTCGACATAATCTTTGGAATGGACTGGCTTTCGGAGCAGAGATCCTGCATTGACTGTAACCAAAAAGAGGTTAGGTTGGGACTGAATACTGAGCGGGAGACTACGTTTGCATGCATGAAAGGGTCGAGCAAGATTATGATGTCGGCTCTTCAGGTGATTAAGGCAGTTTGGTCTGGTAGTGAGCTGTTTGTCATTTTAGTACAGGCTTCAATGCCTAATCCTAGTCTAGACAGTATTGCAGTGGTGTCGGAGTATCCTGATGTATTTCTAGACGATCTCCCGGGAGCCCCTCCTCAATGGGAGATTGATTTTACAATTAAGCTGGTGTCGGGATCCAAACCGGTGTCACGCTCTCCGTATCGGATAGTGCCTAATGAGATGGCGGAGTTGAAGGTACAACTGCAAGAGTTGTTAGAGCAAGGGTATGTGCGTCCAAGTTCGTCGCCTTGGAGCGCACCGATCCTTTTCATTAAGAAGAAAGATGGGAGTTTGTGACTCTGTATTGATTATCGGGAGTTGAACAAACTTACAGTAAAGAATAAGTATCTGATCCGAAGGATTGACGATTTTTTGATCAATTAGTTGGGTCAACAGTATATTCGAATCTAGATCTGAAATCTGGATACTACCAGTTAAGGATAAAGGAATGTGGCATCCCTAAGACAGCATTCAGCACGCGGTTTGGACACTACGAGTTTACGGTCATGCCGTTTGGCCTGACCAATGCGCCATCCGTATTTATGGATCTAATGAACAGGACGTTCAGAGAATACCTAGACCAATTCGTGATAGTATTTATCGACGACATCTTGGTGCACTCACGGTGTGAGGATGATCACTACAAGCATTTGCATATGGTATTGGAGACGTTGATGAAGAATCAGTTGTATGCTAAGTTCTCCAAGTGTGAGTTTTGGTTGTCCTCAATAGTGTTCCTTGGGCATATTGTTAGTGGTAACGGGATTACGGTGGATCCGACGAAGATAGCGGCAATTCAGGAGTGGCCTGAGTTGACTATGGTGGCGGAAGTCCGGAGCTTTCTGGGACTTGCCGGCTACTACATGCGCTTTGTGGAGAATTTCTCACGGATCATGCTACCACTCATGACGTTGATAAGGAAGGATAAGAAGTTTGTATGGACGCTGGAGTGCGCGCAGGCTTTTGAAGAGTTGAAGAGGCGGTTGATCTCGGCACCTATCTTGTGTTTGTCGAGTGGGTCTGAAGGATTTGAAATTTATAATGATGCTTCGGGCAGTGGTTTGGGCTGTGTTCTGCTACAAAATGGGAGAGTAATAGCGTACGGATTGCGACAGTTGAAGGTCCATGAGAGAAATTATTCGGTCCACGATTTGGAATTAACGGCCGTGATATTTGCTCTAAAGCTGTGGAGGCACTATCAGTACGGTGTAAAGGTTGACATTTACACTGATCATAAGAGCCTGAAGTATTTACTAGATCAGAAGGACCTGAACATGAGGCAGCGAAGGTGGATGGAGTTCTTGGGGGACTACACTTTCAAGATACATTATATGCCTGGGAAAGGAAATGCAATGGCGGATGCTTTTAGTCATAGGGCTCCGGCACAGGCCAACTGGTTGGCGGTGCATGATGAGAGATTAGTCCGTGATTTGGAGGCATTGGAGATCTCATGCGTCGACAAGCAATCTCGTGCTGAAGCAATATTGTGTTGGACGGAGGTTCAGTACGACCTAGCTGATAGGATTCGGCGGGCTTTGGTTCAAGATAGCACTATGAAGTAGGCATTGGATGAATCGTTGGATGGGTCAAATTCCTAGTTTGCAGTTGTGGATGGACTGCTAAGGAAGGACGGTCTCCTATGCATTCCTGGTGCGGATAGTCTTCGGGAGGAGTTGATGTACGAGGCTCATCATACCAAGTACTCAATCCACCCGGGGAGCACGAAGATGTATAGGGACATGAAAAAGTTATTCTGGTGGCCAGGGCTGAAGAAGGATGTAGCACTGTATGTGGCAAAGTGCCAAACATGTGCCTTAGTAAAGGCAGAGTGCCAGAAGCCCGGAGGTTTCTTAAAATCCTTGCTTATCCTGGAATGGAAGATCGATGACATATCCATGGATTTTGTGCACTGTTTGCCAAAGTCGCGGAAGGGAAATGACGCCATTTGGGTGGTCGTAGATAGACTGACAAAAGTGTCGCATTTCATTCCGAATAAGAAGGAAGATCCGGTGGAAAAGTTAGCCATGCTCTATGTGGATAATATTGTACGGTTGCATGGTGTGCCCCGCAGTATT
The DNA here is from genome assembly GCA_039513925.1 of Platanthera zijinensis. Taxonomy (NCBI): domain Eukaryota; kingdom Viridiplantae; phylum Streptophyta; class Magnoliopsida; order Asparagales; family Orchidaceae; genus Platanthera; species Platanthera zijinensis. The sequence goes on from CM077091.1 coordinate 98,988,111, forward strand.
GTTAGTGACCGAGATGGGCGCTTCACGTCTAATGACTGGAGGCTGGTGCATAAGTTGTTGGGAACTAAGCTGGGTTTTAGCACAGCCTTCCATCCGCAAACAGATGGTCAGACCGAGAGGGTCAATAGGACGATGGAGGACATGCTTCGCATGTGCGTCCTAGATTTCGAAAAACACTGGGAGGATCACCTATATATGGTAGAGTTTGCATATAATAACAGTTTTCAAGCAGGTATTGGAATGGCGCCTTTCGAAGCCCTTTATGGGAGAAGGTGCCGCACACTGTTGTCATGGTTGGAGGCAGGCGAGTCAAAGTTATTCAAACGTTAGGCGGTGGAAGAAGCCACATCAATGGTACGTACGATTCAGGAACGGTTAAAGATCGCTCAAGACAGGCAGGCACAATACTATAATGCTAAGCATAGGAATGTGGAGTTCAGTGTTGGCGATTGGGTGTATCATATAATCAAGCTGTTCAAGGGTGTCTCGCGGATTCGACGCTTGAAGAAGTTGAGTTCGAGATACCTTGGACAGTTTGAGATCCTTAAGCGTGTTGGCGAGGCAGCGTGTCAATTGAAGTTATCGTTGGAGCTGAGTGGACTACATGATGTATTCCACGTATCGGTGGTGCGGAAGGTGGTTCAAGAGCCTTCACAAGTCATTGTTGTCGATCAAGTGCCGATTGATAGTGGGTTGGCGACGAAGGTCAAGCCAGTTTTTATTGAAGACTTTGAAGTCAAACGGCTCCGCAACAACGAAATTCGAATGGTTAAGGTTCGTTGGGATAACTGCGGACGTGAGGAGCTTTCTTGGGAGCGAGAGCAGGCTATGTTGGAGGAATATCCCGAACTTTTCAACTCAGGTAATGTTTAAATTGTTTTGTGTACCCTTTTCTTAATTTTGTGGACGAAATTATTTAAGGGGAGGAGATTTGTAACACCTCGAAATTTAGAGTTGAAATGGGAGGTGTTTGTACCAAGTTTGGATCTTGGTAGGGTGAACATGGCATATGACACGGGCATGTCACACGGTCGTGTCATGCTCGGGTTGCCCAGTGAAGGACACGGCCTGGGACACGGGCGTGTCCCAGGGTGTGTCAGTGCATACGGCATGGGATACGGGCGTGTCACATGGCCGTGTACTTCTCTGGAATTTTCTAAGTTTTGTATCGATTGTCGAATACGGCCGTGGACTGGTTGACACAGGCGTGTCAATCCGACACGGGCGTGTTGTCACCCGTGTCCACCAAGCGACGTGATGGTTGGCGTGGCGGTTATTGGTGACATGGCCTATAGTCACGGGCGTGTCAGGTTGGGACACAAGAATGTCCCAACCCGTGTCCTTTTCTGTGCTCAATTTGAGTGGCTGGATCGAGGCACACGGCCGTGTGCAAAGCCGTGCTCGGCCCAGGAATAAAGTTTTAAGGCTAATCTGAGCCGTTCATTTTCCTTAAATAAGATCCAATGGCCCAGATGAGTTCGTGCTGGTGTTTAATCTGGGATTAGAGGTTTTATTCCTCATTCCATCTTTAACTCCCTCTTTCTAAGAAGTTAGAGAGAGAAGAGATCAAGGAAGAAGGAAGGGAGGAATCCGGATGCCGGCGGAGCATCGGAGCACCAATCTGAGAACCAAGATCGGATCCGTGGAGAGAATTCCTTTGCAAAGCTTTCTATCCGACTAGTTTTTCATGGCGCCGAAGCGGACTTAAAGGGATTTTCAACTTGAGCACTTGAAGCTTTTCTTCCTTTGCATGGGAAAACCCGCTCCCGCGAGTGTACGGTGAGTGTGCGTTGTTCCTTGGGGTAGATATGTGAAGTCCCCCTTGTTAGAGTCCGGAATCAAAGTATGGGCATAGGCATTTTGTGTAAAGCCTACACAGACGTGTTTGTCTGGATCGATGATGTTGCATTACATGAATAGCCGGAGAAGACTCCGTGCGTTGTTTTCGGGTTTCTACGCGGTAGATTGCGACAGGGATCCTTGGAGATTAACTCCAATGTGCACCCAGAAAACTTGGCAGAAATTTAATTCTGCTAACTTGGCGGCCGGGGAGTCAGCCTTGAACATAACTGGGTTATGTGTTGATTGGAAATGATTTAGGATCCGGGTGAAGCTTGGCCCGCGCGTACGTCTTAAAGTGACTAGGCGGCGTGAGCAACAGGCGGGTGGATACAGACTTGGGCTATGTGGTTCGATGCTAGAGGCCCTAAAGTGGAACTGGTCGTTGCCATAGTCGGGAGCCTTGGACTACAATCGGAAGGACTCAAAAATGCTCGCATTGCTTGCATCCTAAGGATGGTGGTAAAGCCACAGAATTGACCGAATTCACCGTGAATGTGCCCTGAGTGCACGGGATGTTTGGCCGAGTGAACCTACACCTGTGGTGAAAGTCTTTATTTGTACTTTATTATTTAGCTGGGCTAACGATATGTAGGGAAGGAGCACCGCCGTCCCTATTAAGGGGGCGGGGTCTTTATAATTTGGTAAGTTTTAGCTGACCGTTGCTCTATTTGCCACCATGCGGTTGAATAATTGCTTGCAGGTGCTGCGAAACCAAGCGCCAAGTAGCGGGTTGAAGCCTAAGCTACTGTGCAGGCCCTCGAAGGCCGAAGTGAACTGCTATTTTTACTTTTTGTCATGTACGGCCGGCCTGCGAGCCGATGTTTGTAAGACATTACCTTGTTAAGAGAAACTTTGTAAAGCCATAAGGCCATGTACTCTTCTGTGTATTCGTTTTATTTCATTCATATTTTGGTTAGTGGACATTCATGCCATGCTTGTGCAAATTTTGGGTTCTATTAACTATTTAAAATCTTTCGCTAGAATGCTCTGTGTTAGGACGAGTAGTTGAGAATTTGGTATTATTCTGTAACCCCTCTGACTGTCTGTGGTATATGGCGTCGGGTTCCAGCTTGACCTTCTGTTATATGACATACGACGGATGGGGGTGTTACACGTACCTCATAGCCAAGGCCCTAACGAACAACCCCGTGTACTCCTTGATATGAGCGACATCTAACGATTCAATATTTTTCCCGACTAGCGGAGGAAACCCAATGGGGAAAACATAACGGTCGGTCACCTATGGTACTCATCTCCCTATCGCCTTGAGTCGTCGAACTTCCCGCACCGGTATGAACGGTCTGCGGAAGTGACTGACCCGCCATGATTTACTACAAGCAATTTATAAGCAAACAAGTAAAATTAGTTTTGTTAGCATGCACCAGGTCTACAGTGGCTTGCCCTACTATGCGTTCAATAATTCAGGCAAACGGCACTTGGCTCAACTTTCGATAAGGAGCATGGGAGCACTTTATTTGGGGCTAACTTAGGAGGAACATCTCAACTCCTATGATCCCCAACAAAGGCTCAACCTATCAAATCACTGCCCGTTAGGGTAGGATCCATGCTTAAAATAGTAAATTGCAGAAACAAAAGTGTGGTAATAAAAGATGTTATTAGTATAAGCTCCAGAATTGAAATACTATAAAGAAATAGGACCAGTAGGGCATTGGAGTAGTACTAAACTGAAAGTAAGTACTGAAAGGTACTGTACCAGTATGAGACTGAAATAATACTTAAAAGAAATGAACTGAACTGAAAGAAAATAGCAAGGACTAGTGCGAGACTAGAGTACTGAAAAGAAAGAACAGAACTGAAATGAATAAATGAACTAAAACAGTACGAGAACTGAATAAAACATAACAAAAATGGTCAGTAGTCCAGCCACTCCATTCAGGAGGCTTCAGTTCTACCTCCGTTTTCAGGAGACATGTTCAGTTCCATCTCCATTCTCAAGAGGTATGTTCAGTTCCATCTCCGTTATCGGGAGACATGTTCAGTTTCATCTCCATTCTCCAGAGGTTTAGTTCATATCTATCTCCGTTCTCAGGAGGTTTCTTTAGGTTTCACTCATTATTAAGATCTAATAACAATTCAGTTGCACTCTTTTTAATCACGGCTTAATTAGATCAAGGGAAATGTATTATGAGTTACATTTTAATTATTCATCCGAGAATAAATATCAATTCGATTCTTTGCATTGGATCGAATCCGAGGATCTCATTAGAGGGCACATATTTCCTCGAATTTCAACCTCGAAAATCATTTTTAACACTTGAGGGAAATTCTTCACCTGAAACGAGGTTGTGGATTATTTTTCTCGAAGCTCGTACTTTCATCTTCCGAGTCTACCCAAAATTCTCGAGAGTTATTTGAAAATGAGGCGCTCAATGGTTTTGCAAAAATCCCAAAATACTCAGAGCTGGAAAGATTGCCTCGATAACTCTCGTCGATTACTCAATTGAACTTAATATTCAATATACAAAGTGGTCGCGCGGTTCGAGTTCCATTTTCGAAAAATTTGAGCACGTAAATTTCCCAGCGCGGCCCTAGTCTCCAAGAAATTTGAAAATCTTCAATTTTTATCCAAAGGTTCCCAAATTTTAATACAACTTTTAAGAGGCCTAAAAAGAGCCTAGTAAATTTTTTAAAATTTTTTAGACTTTAAAAATACCAAATGAACTCTAAAAATTCGCAAAATTTTTATATAGATTGCCCTCATTAGGGGGAACAACTTTCATGTTCAAAACATTTTTCCTAGTGTACAACCCCGTATTCGCGGAATAGGGCCCCCAAGCAAGACGTAAGACTTGCTACACATTTGTAAGCTTTTATGAGGTTTTGCACTCCTAGAGGCCAATTTATGGTTGATCTACATGATATACTAGTAGGGCGACCAAAAATTTTCTTAGCTTGCTAGTGCTTGGTGTACTCTTCAGGGGGCGAGTGCAACGGGAGGCCGACACTCGCCCTGACCCCTCCTTTAGAGGGTGGGTGTGGCGCGAGGCCAGCACTCGCCCCAGCCACTTGAGGGTCTCGCCCGTCTTGAGGGGTCTCGCCCAAATTCAGTTCTCGTCTGGCTTGAGGGTTCTCGCCGACTTGAGGGTTCTCATCTTGCTTGAGGGTTCTCGCCGGCTTGAGGGTTCTCGCCCGGCCTGAGGGTTCTCACCGACTTGAGGGTTCTCGCCGGCTTGAGGGTCTCTCCCGGTTTAAGGGTTCTCTCCCGGCTTGAGGGTTCTCGCCCGGCTTGAGGCTTCTCGCCCGACTGAAGGGTTCTTTCCCGGCTGGAGGGTTCTCGCCCGACTTGAGGGTTCTCGCCCAAATTCAGTTCTCGCCCGGCTGGAGGGTTCTCGCCCGGCTTAAGAGTTCTTGCCGGATTGAGGGTCTCGCCCGGTTTGAGGGTTCTCATCCAGCTTGAGGGTTCTCACTCGGCTTGAGGGTTCTCGCCCAGCTTGAGGGTTCTCGCCCAGCTTGAGGGTTCTCGCCCGGCTTGAGGAGTCTCGCCCGGCTTGAGGGTCTCGCCCAGCTTGAGGGTTCTCGCCTGCTTGAGGGTTCTTGGCAGCTTGAGGGTCTCGCCCCGTTTGAGGGTTCTCGCTTGGCTTGAAGGTTCTCGCCTGGCTTAAGGGTTCTCACCCGGCTGGTAGGTTCTCACCCGGCTTGAGGGGTCTCACCCAAATTTAAGTCTCGCCCAGATTGAGGGTCTCGCCCAGCTCGAGGCTCTGCTATTTTGCCCCTAGTGGGCTGCGAATAGCTATTCAGAATAGCGGAGTTTGGCTGTTGGCAGACCAGCCCTGGGGTATTTAATTAATTTTAGAGCACCGGGATTGCACTATTGACAGACCATCTCCCAAAAAATCTATAAATATACCCTTGGGGTGTCTTGGAGAGGATCCATTTTGGACCAATCTTCATCTTCTTCATTCATCCTCCAAGGCACCTAGCTCAGCATTGGCTTAGGAGGAGAAGCGCTCAAGGGCTCTTCCGGATTAGTGGAGGGACCTCCCAACTGAGGCTTAGGGTCAGTTCCTAGTTCTTTGTTACTAGTCAGGGGTCTGGGTTTGGGAGAAGTAGGTACTAGCTACACCCCAAGGTCCGAACTCTCCTTGAGGCTAGTTTTTGGCTTCAACATTCTGGTGCGGTGAGCGTGGACCATAGCCGACACAAGAAAATCTCAAGTCAATTCCCATGGCTGGGGACGAAGGAGAAGGAGTTGGTTCAGTAGGTTCCCCACCCCCACCCGCCCTCGGAGAAGCGGGGTGATGCTAGGAATGTTGGAGGACTTCAGGCGGGAAGTATTGTATACAATCCACTTGGACTTCTCAGCGAGAGACGAGTGGGCGATGCCGTCATCTCCAGTGGTCGAGGCCCCTTCACTGGGCGAGATCACTCCCAGATAGCGTCCTGGGAAGGAGTTTCCAGTGGAGGTTGCCAAGAGGGATGTTGCCAGGTAGGAGCTTTTCCCTGGATAGGCCAGCGCTGACAAGGCTAGCAAGCTGAGACAGTGAGAGGAGCCCTCTCGGCAGGCAATGGACGGGAGCCCCTTCAAAATCGTGGGGATGACTTAAAGCACTTCTACCCTTAATTTGAGTAGGGTTGTATATTCTATTATAATGAATTCATTGAATGGTTACAAGTTCATTTTCTCTTGTAGTTGTGTTGAAAATATATGTTTTACAAGACCCCGAGAGGATCCCGCTGTGCAGGCTCTCATTAGGTGGGCGGGCTTGAAGGTGCACTCGGCCCCGGGTAGACCCGCTGTCCAGGCTCTCACTAGCTGGCAGGGTCGTAGGCTCGCCTGGAGGGTAAGGGAAGACCCCGAGAGGATCCCGCTGTGCAGGCTCTCATTAGCTGACAGGGTTGGAAGGCGCACTCTGCCCCGAATAGACCTGCTGCCAGGAACTCACTAGCTGGCTGGGTCGTAGGCTCGCTTGGGTGGAAAGGAAAAGAGGTTGATAGTTTGCAAGACCTTGAGAGGATCCCGCTGCGCAGGCTCTCATTAGCTGGCAGGGCTGGAAGGCGCACTCGGCCCCGGGTAGACCCACTGTATAGTCTCTCACTAGTTGGATGAGTTGTAGGCTCGCCTGGGGGGTAAGAGAAGACCCCGAAAGGATCCCACTGTGCAGGCTCTCATTAGCGGGCGGGGTTGGAAGGCGCACTCGGCCCTGAGTATACCTGCTGTCAGGCTCTCACTAGCTGGCAGGGTCGTAGGCTCGCTTGGGGGGGAAGGAAAATAGGTTGATAGTATGCAAGACCCCGAGAGGATCCCACTGCGCAGGCTCTCATTAGCTAGCAGGGCTGGTAGGCGCACTCGGCCTCGGGTAGACTCACTGTCCAAGCTCTCACTAGCTGGCAGGGATGTAGGCTCATCTGGGGGGTAAGGGAAGACCCTGAGAGGATCCTTTTTCGCAGGCTCTCATTAGCTGGCAGGGCTAAATGGCGCACTCGGCCCCGAGTAGACCCGCTTATAGGCTCTCACTAGCTGGCAGGGATGTAGGCTCGCTTGGGGGGAGGAAAAGAGATTGATAGTTTGCAAGACCCTAAGAGGATCCTGCTGCGCAGGCTCTTATTAGTTGATAGGGCTGGAAGGCGCACTCGGCCTCGGGTAGACCTGCTGTCCGGGCTCTCACAAACTGGCAGGGCCGTAGGCTTGCCTGGGGGGTTAGGTTCCAACCCCGAGAGGATCCCCTCACACAGGATCTCACTAACTGGATGGGTCGAATATGCCTCAGGGGATAGAAGGTTCCAACCCCGAGAGGATCTCCTCACCCAGGCTCTCACTAGCTAGATGGGTCGAATGTGCCTCGGTGGAGAGAAAGTTCCAACCCTGAGAGAATCTCCTCACCCAGGATCTCACTAGCTGGATGGGTCAAATGTGCCTCGGTGGAGAGAAAGTTCCTACTCGGAGGGCATATCGTCACCCAGGCTCCCATTAGCTGGCATGGCAGGTTGACCCCTCGTAGAGGTTAAGTGAATTCTACCCGGAGGGAATATCGCCATCTAGGATCTTGTTAGTTGGCACGGCAGGTTGCCCCCTCGGAGAGGCCAAGTATTTTCGGCTCCAAGAGCGCTACACTCATCAAATACATTGGTTTGGATGTTTCTTTCCGAGCGTAGAACTTGCTCGAGAAGAGCGGGGATTGTGTACAACCCGTATTCGCGAAATGGGGCCCCAAGTAAGGAGTAAGACTTGCTACACATTTGTAAGCTTTTAGGGAGTTTTGCACTCTTTGAGGCCAATTTATGGTTGATCTGCATGATATACTAGTAGGGGGACCAAAAATTTGTCTAACTTGCTAGTTCTTAGTGTACTCTTCAGGGGGCGAGTGTGGTGGAAGGCCGACACTCGGCACGACCCCTCCTTCAGGGGTCGGGTGCGGCGCGAGGCCGGCACCCTCCTCGGCCGCTTGAGGGTCTCGCCCGGCTTGAGGGTTCACTCCCAAATTCAGTTCTCGCCTGTCTTGAGGGTTCACGCTCGGCTTGAGGGTTCTCGCCAGCTTAAGGGTCTTGCCCGGTTTGAGGGTTCTCGCCCAACTTGAGGGTTCTCGCCCGGCTGGAGGGTTCTCGCCCGGCTTGAGGGGTCTCGCCCAAATTTAGGTCTCGCCTGGCTTGTGGGTCTTGCCTGGCTTAAGGGTTCTCGCTGGCTTGAGGGTCTCGCCTGGTTTGAGGGTTCTAGCCCGGCTTGAGGGTTCTCGCCTGGCTTGAGGGGTCTCGCCCGGCTTGAGGTTTCTTTCCCGGCTTGAGGGTTCTCGCATGGCTGAAGGGTTCTCGCCCAACTTGAGGGGTCTCACCCAAATACAGGTCTTGCCCGACTTGAGGGTCTCGCCCGGCTTGAGGGTCTCGCCCGGCTTGAGGGTCTCGCCCGGTTTGAGAGTTCTCGCCAGCTTGAGGGTCTGGCCCGGCTTGAGGGTTTTCGCCCGACTTGAGGGTTGTCACCCAGCTTGAGGGTTCTCACCCGGCTGGAGAGTTCTCGCCCGACTTGAGGGGTCTCGCCCAAATTCAGGTCTCGCTCGGCTTGAGGGTCTGCTATTTTACCACTGGTGGGCTACGAATAGTTGTTCAGAACAACGAAGTTTGGCTGTTGGCAGACCAGCCCCGGGGTATTTCAGTAATTTTAGAGCAACAGGATTGCGCTATTGGCAGACCATTCCCAAATATATATATAAATAGACCCTTGGGGTGACTTGGAGAGGATCCGTTTTGGACCAATCTTCATCTTCTTCCTTTATCCTCCAAGGCACCTAGCTCAGCATTGGCTTAGGAGGAGAAGCACTCAAGGGCTCTTTCAGGTTAGTGGAGGGACCTCCCAATGGAGGCTTAGGGTCAGTTCTGGGTTCTTTGTTACTAGTCAGGGGTCTGGGTTTGGGAGAAGTAGGTGATGGCTACACCCCAAGGTCCAAACTCTCGTTGAGGCCAGTTTTTGGCTTCAACACCTAGGAGCCTAGATTACCCCTCAGAAAATATGACACCCATTTTAAATATAATATTATAATATTCTTAAATATTATAAAATTTTATAATTTTATAATTTTATAATTTCTTCTCATCTTATCCCCCCCCCCCCCCCCCCCCGCTGTCTGTAGGCTTTGTACCGAAGAAACCGCCCTCACGGGCCTTCCCCACCGGTGGCCATGGCTCTGCCCCGGCCGACTCCCCTGTGTGGGCGCTCCCTCCGATGGTGGTCCGACGGCATGCCGCCGCCGGCCATCGTTGGAGCAATTTTTTTATTTTGAAAGGGAGGGAGGGGGTGATGGCGGCGGCACTGCGACCGCCGAAGCTTGCATGCAACCCGTCCAGAAAAATGGGAGGAAGGAGAGGAGAAGCTTTCCACCTTATTTCCAGGCTTTCGGAGGCTCTCAGCAAAGTTGCTATAAGAGGTGGTGGAGGTGGCGGTGGAGCTCGGCTGAGCTTTTTCCGACAAATAAGAACTCCATTAGGGGTAGTGGTGGCTCGTTTGAGCTTGGGGAGAGGAGTTCATTCCTTTGAGGCAAGAGGGTCCATTTTATAGGGGAAGAGGAGCCCCCCTCTTCCTTCTATCGGTGTGGGACTAAATTCCCCATGGAGGAGATGTGGCCAAGCTTCTCCCAGCTATAGGGACAGCTAGCATACTCTAAAAGGAGGGTAGTACCACCTAGGACCTAGGCTAGGCTAATAGCCATGTGAGAAGAAGTGGTTTTATCCAATGGAAAGAGAGGAAGAGAGAGAGGGGAGGAGAGAGAAGGCTTTGGGCTTTTGATGCTCTTATTGGATAATATGGCAGCTACCATGGCCCATTTATGGAAAAAATAATGAGCCCATGGTGAGCTTGTTAAGGAGAGAGGGATGGAGAGAGAAATGAGCTTTTTAGGGAGGTTTGAACAAAGTATACCCTAGAGTTAGTCCCCCATACTGGTCAAAGTCAAAATAGGTCCAAGTCATAGGTCGTGTCAAAGTTGTGGTATCGCATCACAATTGGTCTGCGCATGCTTTTTGGTGCACGACTGAGCTTTATTTGAACACGGTTTGACAACCAGTCATCAAAACTGATCGGGACCAATTTCATTGACTTTGTATTGACCATACGAATCCAATGCCTTTGACCGGGGTCGAATCGGAGTTCGTTTGCTAAGTATTCAAAATTTGCACGTCGTGACGCGCTAAAATGGTCAAAATGCTCATAATCATGGTTAGGCTTTGAATCACGAAGCAACGAGTACTGATGCGTTCGTATAGACTATAGGAAGTCATAGGAACTGACATAACTCAAATTGGAGTTCTCTATGTCAATATCAAAAAATCTCATTTTTGCGACGTTCTACGTGGAACGGCCATATCCACCACATGACCTCGAAATTCTACGGAACGAGTTCCAATACACTGGTATTGACTATACGAGGCCACAGGAACTAATAGAACTCAAATCAGAGTTCCCTAGCTCGATATTCAAAAATCTTGTTTTCGCGACGTTTTACGAGGAACGGCCATATCTGCCATATGACCTCGAAATTCAACGGAACGAGTTCCAACGCACTCATATTGACTATACAAGGCCACTAGAACTGACAGAACTCAAATCAGAGTTCTCTAACTTGATATCCCCATTTAGGGTTACCTTCTACCTTTGTATGGGCTACGGGTAGATGCTCGGGTCACTTTTATTGGGCCCATTAGGGTCCCGGTGGCCCAATAAAAGTTGGGATGTTACACAGTAACCCACGACTTTTCCGACGTACAATAACTTTTCTAGCCATTGCAAATGAAGATCCCTATATATATTTAGGGTGGATTATTCTTCAACCCTAATCGTGTTAATTGTGCTCTAAATCAAGAACTTTCCCGATCAAGAATTTTCGTCGGCTCCTATACGCGATTCGCGACTTCCGCATAGCCAATGACAATTGCACGAGTCTTTCGTCTTGAAGCAATTGACTGGATCAACATTCTCAAAAGTTTCTGATCTTCTATGATCTAGTCGATCCGTGATCAACGTCTTCAAAGATTTCAGATTTTTCATGTTCTTCAAGAGATTCAAGTTCAACCTATTCGAAGAATGACGGAGTGATGACTTAAATCAAAATAGGATTACTTATAATCTTTATTATAAATCTTCTTTTACTTTTGTAGTAGTTTTCCCTCTGAGTAGTAGATCCATATTTGGATCGAGTTGTAGATCTGTTTGTGGATCGAGTTGTAGGAGAGGTTGTTCTCCGAGTGGTAGGAGCATTGTCTCCGAGTTATAGGAGTTGAGGCTCCGAGGTATAAGATTTGTTGAAATCTGAGAAAGGTAAAGTAGCCGAATCTAGCCCTTCGTGGTAGATAGGCGAGGCGGGACAATGGATGTACAAAACTCGAGGAATCACTATAGATCTGTGTTATGTGCGCTTTAATTTTTTAAGTTGTTTTTATTCCACGAAAAGACACAGACATCACCTATTCACCCCCTCTAGGTGATTTAGGCATACACTAGATACTTTCAATTGGTATCAGAGGGTCGTTGTTCGGTATAAGGTTAACACGTTGAATAAGATTTCTCATATAGTTGTCTAGAGATCTCGCTCGGTTGTTATGGACAGAAGCAATGATATGTCTTCTGTGAAGTTATCTGTGTGCACTAAAGAGAACTTCCCTGTGTAGAAAGAAAGAGTTAGGTTTTTTATGGAAGCAGCTGATACCAGGATATTTCAAATTGTCGAAGGACCTCACATTCCTACACAAGCCTCAACACTGAATCATGCGGTCATGATTCCAAAGAAGATGACAGATCTGACTAAGGATGAAATTGTCTTAGTCTCGTTAGATTAGAAGGAGAAGAATATTATAGCCAGTGCGGTGGACGATTCGATGCTCCAAAAATTATTCCACTGCAAATCTGCCAAGGAGATGTGGGACTGTCTAGTTGTGCTTATGGAAGGAGCCGAAGAAGTTCGATACGATCGCAGATATTTGTTAAATCAGGAATACAAAGTTTTTAAGAAGGGTGCAAATGATACTATTGCTGACAGTTTCGAGAAATTCTTCAAGATCGTCAACGGGATCAGGAACTACGGCTGCACCTTCACTAAAGTTGAACTAAATGACAAATTCCTCAGATCTTTGACAAAGGACTGGGATACAAAAGTTGTAGCCATTAGGGAGTTTGGGAAGCTGCCGGAGATTCACCCCCAGAACCTCTTCGGAAAGCTGCTCTCCTACGAACTTCAGATGAACACCAGAAAAAAGGAAGAGCAAAGCAGTAGGATTTCAAGCAGAGAGAAGTCGGTTGCCTTGAAAGCTGAAGGTTAAAGAAAGTCTAAAGTCATGTCACCAGTAAGGACACAAGCTCTAAATACTCCAGAAGACTCTGAGCCAAGCACGTCAGGCTCTGAGCTATCTGATGAAAAGTTCTCACTCATCTCCAAGTAGTTCAAAAGATTGCTCAATAAGAGGAGGCAAATGAAAAATCAGTCCTCCTCCTCTAATTTCAGAAGATCACATCGGCAAGGTGATCGTTCCAAGAAGAGTTATAATCGAGAGGATAGGTATAAATCTGAACCGAAAAAACATTCTTCTTCTGACATTGTTTGTTACTGTTGTAACAAGCCAGGACACATGATTGCGGAGTGTCCCTATAAGATGAAGGAAGGTTCTAAGAAGGAATAGAAGAGATCCTTCAAGGGTAAAAGGAAGGAAGAGAAAAGATTCATCACCAAGAAGTCAAAGACTCTTAGCGACAGTGACTCGAGTGAGTCAAGTTTAGAAAATGAGGAAGCCTACTTCGAGCTCATGGTTCAATCAGATGAGGAAGCAGGCGACTCTCAATACCATGGGAAGGTAAACTCTCACACAATCCTTTTCGAATCAGAAACTTCCACTAATGGTCATGAAGACTACTCTTCTGAGAAGGATGACTGTGACTTGATAGCTCAGCATTAAGAACTCTTGAAAGCTTTTGACAAATGCTGCAAGATAGTTAGGAAGTAATTAAAGAAGATCGATTCTCTCAAGGCAGTGGAATCAATCCTGAAAGAGGAAATTACTAAATTAACTTCTCTCAGAAGTGAAGTTCACTCCTTGCAAGAGGAATTGAAATGCTTCGCTGAACTCTTAAGTTAGAAGGAGAAATACTTAGATGAGCAAGAAGAAAAGCTCTTGGTGGAAAGAAAGCTGGTTGAAAGCTACTTGAAGCCAAAGATCATTCTTCCCCTCATTGACGAGTTTTATGCTCCTAAGAAGGGTAGTGGTCTTGGCCACGTAGTTGGAAAAGGTAAGGATGCTAAGAGACCCAGTTCCAAAGATAAAGTAAAGGCACCACAAGGTCAACCCTTATTCAAGAAGGTAATCTTCCCGACGAATAAATTTGACTTTGAGTCGTCCTTTGGTCACTTTGCTAGGCCAACTTATGTGGAGCCTAAAAAGTGCTATCACGGATGGACCCATCCCCAAGATTTTGGTGCCAGTGTTTTTAAAGCACCTTATGAAGAAATTCCACATAAAAATTATGGTCCTTACATTCATGGACCAAATTTTAAGAAGGCGTTGAAAGCAAAACCTATTGTACCCAAGGCTAAGGTGACTGAGAAGCCTTGTGCATTCTGCAATCAGGAGGCCTCCACCTCCAAGTATATAGCCCCTGCTAGACCTCAAATTATAAAGGTAAAGCAGGAGTACAAGAGAAAGTACAACAGATTTGACTATTGGTACTGCGACAAAATTGGTCATTTTGGCGTAGATTGTTGGTTTAACCCTGCAAATTTTGAAATTCCACGAGTTAACAATGCGAGACCAACCACTCGCAATGTTAATATTCCTAGTGGTGTTAGACTAACAAGGAACCAAGGACCCAAGTCTATTTGGGTTCTAAAGGTAAAATGATTTATGGTTGCAGGCATGTCCAAAGGCCAATAAAACTCCAATCTTGTATTTGGATAGTGGATGCTCTCGGCATATGACCGAGATAAGAAGCCTACTACGAGAATTTACCTCAGTTGAAGACAGACCAAAAGTTATCTTTGGAGGGTCCGACTGGGGAATAACTAAAGGCTACGGTATGATTTCCAACAACATAGTCTCTTTCACAAACGTGGCTTATGTTGAAGGATTACAACATAATCTGATAAACATAAGTCAATTATGTTACAAAGGCTATATTGTTGAGTTCTACAAGGACAAGTGTCTGATAAAATCGTCTGCAAATTTGGAGACGATCTTAACAGGCACTCGGAGTAGAAACACTTTTTGTTTAAATTTTTTATGTTTAGACAATTCTACACCAGTGTGCTTTTTGGAAAAAGATAGTGCATCTCTCTGTGACCAATGACACAAGAGATTAACACATATTAATTTCAAAACAATAAATATGTTATTTTATCACAACTTAGTGCTTGATGCCCCCAACATTAAGTGTCTTAAAGAGAGCCCATGTCACACATGCAAGATGGGTAAGTAGATAAGGGCTACCTTCAAGGGCATTTCTGAAAAAGATTCTTCGAGAAGTTTATACCTACTTCATATGGACTTATTCGGTCCCATGCCAATTCACAGTTAAGGAGGAAAAGTCTATACATTGGTAATTGTTGACAACTACTCTCGTTTTACTTGGGTGTTCTTTCTAAAACACAAGTCAGACACCTTTGAAGCTTTCACTAATTTTGTTAGGCAAATTTAGAACGAATTAAACTGCTCATTGGTCAAAATCAGAAGTGATCATGGAATAGAATTTGAGTCTGTTTCCACGATAAAATTATGTGGAAGTCAAGGTATCTTTCATGAGTTTTCCTCCCCGCATACTCCACAATAAAATGGAGTTGCTAAGAGAAGGAATAGAACCCTCATTGAAGCATGTATGACTATGTTGAATGATGCTTCACTACTAGAGTACTTCTTTGCCGAAGCAGTCAACACAGCTTATCACGTGAAAAACAGAGCACTAATCAACAAAAACCATTGTATGACTCCCTATGAACTATTGAAAGACAGAAAACTGACTGTGTCCTACTTTAAGATCTTTGACAACAAATGCTTTGTACTTAACAATCGGATGTATTACTGGATGAAATTTAGTGACCAATGCTTTGAAGGTATTTTCGTAGGTTATAGTATCCATAGTAAGGCATATAGGATTTTTAATAAGAAAACTCTGGTGGTAGAAGAGTCTATCAATGTTGTATTTGATGAGACAAGCATGCTTCATAACAGCTTGTCTAGTGGTATTGGTGTAGATGTAGGTACCATGTTCAAGGATCTAAGTTTGGAAGAAGCTGCCAAGGAAGATTCCCCAAGCTCAGTCAAGGTCGTCGATCCAAGTATGGTGAATGGAGAACAACTAGATGAAGAATAACCTCAACCTGTAGGAGATGCAATGGATGTGGTAGAACCTGCTAGTGGGCGAGGAAGAAATCTAGCGTTCAGACACCTGAGAGATCACCAGGTTGATCTAATTATTGGAGAGCCAGGCGATGGCGTCAGAACTAGAAGAGGTACTGCTAATGAGATTTTACATCTTAGTTTTCTATCCCAGGTTGAGCCGAAGAAGTTTGAAGAAGCAAACAAGGATGCCTCTTGGAATATGGCCATGCAAGAGGAGGCTCAATTAGTATGAAAAATGCAAAGTCTGGGAGTTTGTTCCCAGGCCCAAAGGACAAAACATGATCGATACCAAATGGGTATCCAGAAACAAGCTGGACGAAAATGGAGTAATCATAAAGAACAAAGCCAAGCTTGTAGCGCAAGGATACAAACAAGAAGAAGGGATCGACTTCGATTAGACCTTTGCTCCAGTGGACAGACTCGAAGCGATCAGGTTGTTTCTGGCGTATGCTGCTCACAAAGGCTTCAAAACCTATCAAATAGACTTGAAGTTGGCATTTCTCAACGGAGATCTGAAAGAGGAAATATACGTAGCACAACCCCCAGGTTTTGTCAACTCTACTTTCTTTGACTATGTTTATTTTCTCAATAAAGCTTTTTACGGTTTAAAAAAGCTCCTCAAGCTTGGTAAGAGACGTTATTTAGCTTTTTTCTTAAGAACAAGTTCACAAGAGGAAAGATATATAAAACATTATTTCTTAGGGAAGTAAAAGGCATGATTTTGCTAGTGCAAATTTATGTCGATGATATTATTTTTGGCTCTACGGGAGATAACCTTTGCAAGAAGTTTTCTAAACTTATGCAAGAGAAGTTTGAAATGAACAGTATGAGAGAGCTGGATTATTTCTTAGGACTTTAGGTGAAACAATCTGAAGATGGAATCTTCATCTCTCAGACAAAGTTCACCAAAGTGTTACTTAAGAAATTTGGAATGGAGAACACAACCTCGATGAGGACTCCAATGAGTTCAACTATATCTTTAGACAAGGATGAGAAAGGGAAACCTTTTAATGAAATCAAGTACACAAGCATAATTGAATCCTCGCTTTACCTTACTACTAGTAGACCCGACATAATGTTCTCGACATGTGTGTGCACTAGATTTCAGGTGAACTCTAAGGAATCTCATTACGTCGTTGCAAAGAGAATTTTAAGATACCTTAAGGGTACGCCGAATCTTGTCTTATGGTACCCATGAAGTAATGATGTCGAGCTAATTGATTTTTCAGATGCAGATTTTACAGGTAGCAGGGATGATAGGAAAAGTACTTCCAGGACATGCCAATTCCTTGGAAGAAGGCGTATTTCTTGGAGCAGCAAGAAAGAGAATTATGTGGCAACTTCCACTGCGAAGTCAGAGTACATCTTGCTGGTAGTTGTTGCACACAGCTTCTTTGGATCATGAATCAGCTCGAAGATTACAACCTGAAGTTTAAAGAGATTTTTATGTTTTGCGACTCCTCCAGTGTTATAGCGATCACAAACAATCCAATGAAATCCCTCCAAGCAAGTCCCGTCAGTGACAGCAAAGAGTAGAGTTCTTTCAGAGGCTTTCCGCCGATTTGTCTTATAATAGCTATCGATAGTCCTCTAGGGCCGATCCTCAAACTTCTTAGCTATCTGATTCTCCATGTCTCCTATAAGTATCAGCGGCTTGCTAGGCGGTGGATAACTAGTTCGAACAGGGTTTGCCTCTGCTTCATACGAGTTCAGGAACCTGATTGTAATGTTGGAAACCACCGACCTCTATTTCGTGCTAGAACATCCCTGCAAAGTGCTGGACAAAGACATTCTTGAGTTCTTTCAGAACGCAAAGCTTTGTAGGGAAGATACAGTAATCAAGAGCAAAGTTTGTCAGATGAAATTTAAGGTGAAGGATTCTCTCCTCACCCAGCTCTTGAGGCTTCCATCATGTGATGAAGACGATCACCTCGAAGAGGAGGACTTTACAAAAGCCTTACTATTTTGTGGATTGCCTAGAGGCACCAAGGCTGTCAAGAGAAAAAGGATGAATGAGGAAGTAAAGCTGGTAAAGTGCTGCTATGCAAGATCAGTTCCCTTAACTACCTCTCTTCAGAGATGTTCAAGATTTTAGTGGCGATCATCTGCAGGAAGAGAATGGATTGGGATGCTATCTTGTTTGATCGAATCAAAGATAACCTCCGCACCCCCAACTTTAGAAGGATTCTAAGTCTGTACTTGAACCAAATGGACAGAGATACATTTGACATGTCCAAAGGTGTACCTATCCACCATCTAAAGAAGATTGATGCATCTATCTTATCAAGGAGGGATAGGAGGATCCAAAGGCTAGGGGAGTCAGAGATGTGTCAGAGTTAGAGGAAGAGGAAGTACTTGAGGACAGGATTCCTGCTTCTACCCCCAAGGAAACTCTTGATAGATTGAATGCAAGAGTTGAGGGGGAGCCAGCTGATACACAAGTGGTCACTGAGTTAGTGCCCTTGATTGTTCCTACAGCTACAGAGACAGATGCTCTGGTCAATTCTGAGTCAAAGATTCTAGTTTAGTTGAAGAGATTATAGTTCCAGAGACAGGTGATATTCTTACAGAGGTTGTTGAGATTGTTCATGCTGTTGTTGATGAGTTAGTGCCCGATGTGGCCGAGGATGAGAATGTTGCTGAGAATATTCCAGTCACTTTTGATGTTGGTCTTAATGATGTTCCTGTTGAAGGTTTGGATGATGTTGCTGATGATGTGGATGAGCTAGTAGATAATACTGAGCTAGATTTTGCTAATTATGAGATTGATAAGGATGAGCTTGGATCTACTGATAATGTAAATGACTCTTCTGAGATTGTTGCCCAAGATAATTCGATTGTAAATCTTCCAGATGTTCTCCCGGTAAGGACTGAGGGGGAGCCAATTCACCCCTTAGTCTCGATGCAGACTCAGCTCGATCGGTTTGTTCGAAAACTGCGAAGGAAAAAGGTTCCTCTTCCTAGTGGACCTCCAATGGAGGAGATAGAGGTAGTTGATTTGTCTGATGAGGAAGGAGATGCAGAGATGCATCCTCCTGTCCTAGAAGCCCTTGTTGTTGAGCCACGTTCTAAAGCTATTATTACTCCTATGGAAGAGTCCTCCAATGACTCCGAGGGAAGTCAGATAACCCCACCCCTCCCAGTTTTCAGGCTAAAGATATACTGTCTACCAGTGCAGATGTATCCATTCTGAAATCTATAGAAGCCATGATGGTCAAACAACAAGCACGTTTTGATCGATCTTTGAAGAGAGTAATGAAAAAAGTCAAGGAATCAGAGATTGCAGCTGTCAGTGTGTGTTTTGACAAATTGGATGAGTGGCTTGACTCATGGTTTGTGTAGGGTGGCCAAGAGATTATTCACACTATGGTCGGGATCAAAAGTAATTTAACTGTTCTTCAGAATGTGGACACAAATGCCAAAACAGTTATTACTGCCCAAAATGCAGGCATGAACTATTTTGATGATCAGATGGTCCATTACTCTAATGTCATAGCTTCCACGGTACTGGCAGAAGTCAAAAAGTGGGAGAATGAGCTGAAAGCTAAGGTGACAGTTCTTGAAGCTGTTATGGTGGCAAACTTCAAGGGGGTCAATATACCTACAGTATGAAATTTTTAGTTGGCTGTATAATGAGTAGTTTGGTGGGCAAGGTCAAACTCAAGCAAGATTTCCTGAACCTGTAGTGCCTGCTCCAGTAGATGTTCATGTTAATCCTATTCAGGATTATTCTACATACTGGACAAATACTCAGGATATTCATTAGATTGAACCAGATACTACCACTACTGCTGCAGCCATTCCAGAAGTTCATGTAGTTGAAGACATACCTCAACCAACGCAGAAAAGGAGAAAATATGGTGAAGGCCCGCCAGCTGTCAGGTCTGAACCTAATAGATAAATGGCTGAGGTGTGGAGTCCGATTTCAAAGAGCATCATTTTGTACACATTTAAGATCATGGATTTGGCTAATGAGAATAGGTGGGATTACTACAGCTCAGATGAATGGCAGAAGTATGAGGTAGCTTACGCCAAAAGAAGACTGCATTTCAAAAAATATAACTTTAAAGATCTGAATGCGCCTCCAACTCCGCCAAGATATTATCCCAAGTCGAAAGCCTATTTTTCCAGACAAAGTCAGAAGAGTCAGGGCAGGCAGGCCTTATATTTTAGTGTAATGATGTGTGTGGATTCTGTTTGCCCCATCAAATAACTCATTTATACATATATATAATTTAATGTTGTCTGGAAATGCATTTTATCTCTTATGATTTCTTTAATGTCTTATTCTTTCTTTGATTTATTATTATTATGTGCGCAATTCACCTTAGCTTGTAGGATTCTAACTTCTTCAAATAGGGAGAGATTGTTGGATATTGTATCCACAATAATCCTGATTTGAAGAAGGGTCTCATTAAACTAAGATGAATTGAGATTGTATTTGATGTTGTGTTTAGTATGTGCTTGTAGGACTGTATTGCTATGTACAACCCAATGCCAGGTTACAGTGGGTCAGGAAACACAGGACTATATAATGTAATCCTTCATTGCGTAGGCCAATGTGTTGACTCACATGTAATCTCTCTATTGGTGTGTGCTTCGATCCCAAGTGCATGAGAAGGATCAAGGAAGGACAAGGAGAGGAAATCTGTTGGGTACTGTATCCACAATTACCTAGATTTGTATGAAGTCACCCTTGAATTAAGATGAATTAAGTTGTATTTGATGTATTGCTTGAGTTATGTGTTTGCAGGACTTATTGCCAAGTGTAGACCAATGTCAGTGTACAGTGGGTCATCAAACATAGGACCATACAATATAATCCCTCATTATGTGTTCCATGGTGTTGACCCATATGTAGCCTCTCTATTGGGATACACTTCATTTTCAAGCACTAGGTTTGATGAAGGAAGACTTGTTGCTGATTGGAATGAAGAAACAAAAAATTTCATAAAAATGAAATTCTTCTAAGTGTTTTACTCGAGTGGAATAATAGTACTCGAGTAGATTTTTAGATGCACTCGAGTAGGTATAGTCTGAAATTCGAGTAAAGGAAATGGTTCTCGAGTAGCTTGAATCTAGCTCTTGAGAAGCCAAGTCCATTACTCGAGTAGACCTCTTCTCTTTCTCGAGTTATCAGTTTTTATATCTAAGAAATTTTCTAAGTATTACTCTCGAGTAGTTAAGTATAACACTTGAGTAGTCAGTTAAGTACTCGAGTAGATGAGCAGTTGATTCGAATGACAGAAGAAAAGTTCTCAAGAAGCTCCCCCCCCCCCACTCGAGTAGCAAATCCCTATACTCGTGAAGTTTGTTTACTTCTCGAGAAGTCCAGTTCTAGTACTCGAGTAATCAATCTTTTCTTCCCAGAATTTTCTAAGTCTTTCTCTCGAGAAGTTCGTTTCCACTTCTCGAGTAGTATCTCTTGCACTCGAGTGATCCTTACTCCACTCGAGTAATTATATATTCTGTCCAAATATTTCCTAAAATGCTTCTTCTCGAGTAGTCGATTTTATCCTCTCGAGAGCCAATTTTAGTACTCGAGTAGTATTTCATTCACTCGAGTAATTCAGTCAGATATTCAGAAAAATTTCCTTAAGTCCCTGACAGACGTTATTTTCAAATGACCTAATGTGATTGGTCCACATGGCCGTCATTAATGTTAATTATGACCGTTAGGGAGATCCTATAAAAGGTCCTGTCATTTCGACTAACCCCAACAAGCGCGTGAATTCCAATATTCTAAGTTTTCTGGATTGGCCGCCTCCTTCCTAATTTACAGAAGCTGTCGCTCATCTTGAAGATTGTTAAGGCTGATTTTGATCCAGAATGACTTGCAGATCAAGAGCTTCTTCAATCTCTTCATTCTCCTTGATCGTGTGAGTCCAAGTATCTTAGAACAAGGATCTAGCCGAGAGTCTTCTTCAACAATTTCTTATAAAGCCGAAAAGATCAAGAAGGAAGACCTAGGCAGAGATTTCCAGATCTTATAAAGATTTTTTGTTTGTATTTTTTAAATTCAATTTATTCTTGTAGGAGATTATTCTCCGAGTGTAGGAGCTTTATTCTCCGAGTTATAGGAAGTTTTCATCTTCCGAGTGTAAATCTGTTTTTGTGGATCGAGTTTTAGGAACGTTGTTCCAAGTGGTAGGATTGTTTTCAATCCGATATTAGTGGAGTAGCCGAGTCTAGTGCTTTGCTAGATCATTGAGTGGAAAGTGGACATACCCAAGGTTGGGGAACTACTATAATTCTTGGTGTCGTCTGTGTTTGCTTGGTTACTTCTCTGTGCATAGATTTCTAAAATTTTTATTACGCAAATAGACGCACAACTAACCTATTCACCCCCCTCTAGGTGATTTAGGTAGATAACTTAAACGTTTTTTAATTGGTATCAGAGGCACGTTGGTCATTAAAAGGTTAACACCTTGATCAGATCTTCCCCAAGTTGTCTTTTGAGCTATCCAGGCATGGACAGAGCCAAGGATTTCATTAAGCTTACTTTGTGCACAAAGAACAATTTTGTTATGTGGAAAGAAAGGATAAAGTTCTTCATGAAAGATGTAAATCCAAAGATCTTCATGATTGTGGAATAAGGTCCTCATGTCCCAATGATAGCCTCTATCATTGATCCAACTATGCAAGTTCCTAAGAAGTTGATGGATCTTGATATGGATGAGATTGCACTTGTCTCTTTAGACAAGAAAGCCAAAAATATCATCGCATGTACAGTCGATGATTTTATGCTATAAAACATGATTCACTGCCAGTCTGCTAAGGAAATGTGGCAGTCTCTTATCGTCTTGATGGAAGGCACTGAAGAAGTTAGGGATGACAGAAGATCCCTTCTGAATCAAAAATATGAAGCCTTCCGATAAGGACCCAAGGATACCATTGCAGATACTTTCGAGAATTTCTTCAAGATTGTTAACGGCCTAAGAGTCTACGGTCGAGTCTTCACTAACGGAGAACTGAATGATAAGTTCTTGAGATCCCTGACTAAGGAATGGGATAACAAGGTTTATGCTATTCGGGAATTTGGAAAGCTAGCTGAGAATGACCCGCAAAATCTCTTTGGAAAGCTTATGTCATATGAGCTGCAAATCAATTCAAGAAAAACTGAAGGAGAGAAGAACAGGTCTTCATCCAAGGAAAAGTCTGTAGCTCTCAAGGTAGACACCTCAAGGAAGTCCAAGGCTGCCTCTTCTGCCACAGCACAAGAAGAAAGTGAAGAAGAAACCTCGTAGCCAAGTACCTCAGGCTCAGAATTATCTGAAGAAGAGTTCTCTCTACTCTCAAGACAGTTCAAGAAATTCTTGAACAAGAAGAAGTAATGGAAAGGCAAGGATGCCTCATTTAGAAGATCACGTCACGATGGGGATCGCTACAAGAAAGGCTCAAGTAGCCAAGACAGGTATACCTCTAAACAAAACAAACATAATTCTACTAACATTGTTTACTACTGTTGCAATAAGACAGGTCATGTTATAGCTGATTGCCCCCACAAGAAGAAGGAGGGTGGAAAAAGAGAGGAGAAGAAATCTTATTACCTCAAAAAGAGAACCGAAAGAAGCCTTGTAGACAAAAAGGGCAAAACTCTCAGCGACTCTGACTCATCTGAGTCAAGTGAAGAAAAGGAAGCCTACTTTGGGCTAATGGCATAAATAGATGAAGAAGAGGAACCCCAATTCACTGGGGAGGTAAAATCTCACACCCCTCTTTCTGAATCTGATGATTCTGACCATGAAAATGAGGAATGTTCTGTTGGGTATTGCATCCACAATATACCTGATTTTAAGAAGCCCCTGAACAAGCTAAGGTGAATTGAAAATGTATTTGACAATTCTATCAAGTTGTGCTTGCAGCTATTCCATGCTAAGTACACGCCAATGTTAGGGTGCAGTGGGTCAATATACACGGGTCTGCGCAATGTAATCCCTCGTTGTGTAGATCATTGTGTTGATTCACGTGTGCTCTCTCTATTGGAGTGTACTTATTTTCAAGTACAAGGTCAAGGTAGATCAAGAGCAGAAGAAGGAGCAAAGATGGGTCAAATACCAAGTCATCAAAAGAAGGAAGATAGAAAACTCTTCCAAGTCAAAATCGACGAGAATCGCTAAGTGATTCCCGCCTACTTCGACGAGAATCGCTAGTGATTCTCGCCGACTTCGATGGGAATCGTTAGTGATTCACGCCGATTCGTCGAGAATCAGTTAGCCTCTCCTGCCTACTTCTTCCGGCTGACAGTTTTCAAATAGGAATTCTGCCAAGGCAGAATTGACGGGAATCGTGAGTGATTCCCGCCGACATCGACGGGAATCACCAACGATTCCCGCCGATTTTGCCTTAGGCAAATTTCCTCGTTCGCTGGATCGAACCAACTTGATGTGCGCTGTTTCGATTGAGGCTAGGGTTTCTCCTTGTGGGCCCTACAACGGTCATTAGGGTTGGCTCCTGGTATATATATACGCGTATTTTGAACCTCTACTGACAGACATTCACGCAGAAACGAAAGCTGCCGATCGCAGAAACCGCCGATCGCCTGTAGCCGCTCGCAAGCTCATCGTCGCCGCTGAACTCCGATCTTCTTTGATCTTCCTACGACAGTACCGAGGAAGGCCGAGCGTCTCACGCATCTCTCTTGAGATCTCTTGTCTTCTGATTCGTTGAACGAGATTTGTTCTCCATTCCGAATTGGTTGAGACAACTGATCAACCTGAGATCGTTCGTAGACCTTGCTTGCTTCGTCAAGAAGTTTGGATCTACAAAGTATCGCCACCGCAATCACTTGCTACCGCCGATCTTGAGAAGACCCATTCCAAGAGAGAAATCTGGTTGTGGACTCTTCGTATTTTTCGTGCAAGCTACAACGAACGAAGAAGGACATCGGAATCTCCAAAAGCTTTGTTTGCATTTTCTTTTATATTCAATTTTGGTTTGTTGTAAAGGAATTTTCATTCCTTATTGTAAGGATTGGGTGCAACCCGTGGTGGTGGAGTTGTGACTCCTTTGTTGGAAGGGTTCCTTCCGTAGTATGAGGATTGGATTTCAATCCGTTTGGAGAAGTGACCGAGTCGTTCCTTGGTGGGAGATAGGTCGAAGGGGGAAAGTGGATGTACCCAAATCGGGGAACCATTATAATTCTTTATGTGTTTTCTGTGCTCTGTTTGTTAATTTGTGCAGGTAAATTTAATTCCGCAAAAGACTGCACGACACCTATTCCACCCCCCCCCCCCCATCGGTGGATTTAGTCGACACTAGATACTTTCAAGTTGTATCAGAGGGAGGTTACTCAACAATAAGGTTAACACCTTGAGTAAGATCATGTGTCTAGTGTCAAGAAGAAAGAAGATCTCAGGAATGGACGGACTCAAGTATTCAGGAAAGATTTCAGTATGCACCAAGCTGAATTTTCCCATCTGGAAGGAAAGGATCAGGTTCTACATGGAAGCAGTCGATCCCCGACTCTTCATGATAGTCGAGGAGGGCCCTTATATCCCCACTAAGGCCTCCACCATTGATCCGACCAAGATGGTGCCCAAGAAACTCTCCGAAATGGATAAGGATGAGATGGTGCTTGTCGGACTAGACAAGAAAGCTCAAAACATCTTAGTAAGCACCGTCGATGATTCCATGATGCAGAATTTCAGCAACTGCAGGACTGCCAAGGACATATGTCACTGCTTGATCATTCTGATGGAAGACAAAGATGAAGTAAGGGATGATCGAAGATCCCTTCTGAACCAGAAGTATGAGGCCTTCAGGCAATGTCCCAAGGAAGAAATCGGAGTGACATTCGAGAACTTCATAAAGATCGTCAATGCTCTGAAGGGTTATGGCAGAGTGTTCACCGATGGTGAACTAAATGACGAATTCCTTAGATCCCTTACTAAGGAATGGGACACCAAGATCTGCGCCATCAGAGAATTTGGCAAGCTGGCAGAAACTGATCCCCAGATTCTGTTTGGAAAGCTAATGTCCTACGAGCTTTAGCTGAACACCAAAAAAGCTTAAGAAGAAGACGATAAGGTCGCAGCCAAAGAAAAGACTGTGGCCCTGAAAGCTAATCACACAAGGAAAGGCAAGGGTACAGCCTCGTCCCGCTCTTGGAGAAAGGCTGAGGAAGAAGACTCTGAGCCATGCTCATCCGGCTCAGAGCTATCTGAGGAAGAATTCTCCTTCATCACTCGAGAGTTCAAGAAGTTCCTCAAGTTGAGGAATCAGAGAAAAAAGGATGGCTCCTCCTCCAGACATCAGAATAAGAATTACTCTTCTGACAGGTATGAGTCTAAACAGAACAAACAACGTTCTACTGATATTATCTGCTTTGGATGCAATAAGTCAGGTCACGTCATCGCTGATTGCCACCAAAGCAAGAGAGATAAGGGGAAAGGAGAGGAGCACAAGTACTCTAGAGATAAGAAGAAGGAGAGGAGCTACATTGCTAAAAAGCCAAAGACACTGAGTGAATCTGACTCTTCAGACTCCAGTGATGATGAGGAAGCCTACTTCGGGCTAATGGGTCGCTCCGACTCAGATGGAGACTGTCCCCCATTTACTGGGAAGATAAAAGATCGCACCCCCCTATCTGACTCTGACTCTGACTCTGAGTCTCCTGAAGATGACCACGAGGACAGTCCATCTGCCCGTGAGGCTGAACTCCTCGAAAAGTATGATCTTCTGCTCAATACTTTCGAAGAGTGCCGAAAGAGGTTGAGCGCTCAGAAAAAGGAAGTCAAATTCCTTAAGGCTGAGGGTGTGTCCCTAAGAGAAGAGATCACTAGCTTAATTTCTCTCCGACAGGAACACTTGGACCTGACTTCTGAGCACTCAGATTCTCTAAGGCTCCTTGACCAAAAACAGGAAGAAATCAACAAGCTGGAAGAACAGCTTGCGGCAGAGAGGAAGATTGTCAAAAGCTTCTCTATGCCTAAGACCGTTCTTCCTCTGGTTGATGAATTCTCTGCTCAGGCTAAGGGGGCTGGCTTAGGGCATGTGGTTATGCCTGGTAAATCATCCATGAGAAACAGAAATCGGAGGAAAAATAAGGCTACTAAGAGGGCCTCTACTGCAGAAAAGGGAAAGGCCCCACTCGGTCCTGTTTCATTCAGAAAGCCTGGCTTTCCTTGCAATGAGCAAGACTTTGATTCAACCTATGACCACTTCTTCCGGCCCTCGGTTGAAAAGCCAAAGAGCCGGTATGATGGTTGGACCTTCCCCCGCAACTATGGTGAGAGTGTCTTTAAGGCACCTTATGAGGAAATCCAAGTGGAGAATTATGGCCACTTCTCTAGCGGCCATAATAGGAAGCAGGCACCAAAGGCCAAGCCTGTCATACTGAAGGAACAGGAAGTGAAGAGTCGTGTGACTGTTGTCGTGCCTCCACCTCCAAATGACCGGCTGGACCCACCGTTCCAAGGGTGAAGCAGGAGTCGGTATAACAGGTTTGACTGTTGGTGCTGTGGTGAGTTGCCTCTGTGGATTGCACCTCCAGATGCGACGCCGACCAAGGCCCCGTGCTAACTGGACCCACCGTTCTAAGGGTGAACTTGGCAGGATGCCTACCGGGGAACCTGTATAGACCCAAAATCTTTGGAGGTTCGATGAGTCACAGGGGTTATGGTATGTGAAAGTGAGGGGATCTATCTCAACTCTAGAGGGGGGTTAGAGTTTACTTAAAATAATTTTTCACAGATTATTAAAATAGCACAAATTAAAATTCTATTTAGCTATAGTGTAGAGTGCTGACAGAAACTTAAAAACTGAAAGGAAAAGGACACAGCACACAGCAGACAAATCACACAAGCACAACCAGAAGACACAAGGAAATATAGTGTTCCCCAAAACTGGGTACATCCACTCTTCTACCACCCTTGGTAGGAATCCACTAGACTGAGTTGATCAGGTGTCCTGACACCAATGAGCTTTTGATAAGGTGCTCAAAAACCAAATAATTTTTTGAAAGGTGTCTTGCCACCACTGAGTTTTGACAAGGCTCTCAGAACCAGACAGAACTTTTGAAGGGAGTTCAAGAACCCTTTTACAGCAGGAAAAGAAAAAGTAAAAGTTGAAGTTGTCTTCTCTGTTCTCAGTCAAATGAGAGAAGCACAAGTGGATTGAAGATGTCAAAGCTCCCCCTGAGATGTAGAGAGGTTCAGGCAGAGAAGCTTTGCAGAAGGGTGGGTCTTCAGAACTTGATCTCCAGCAAAGAATGGTTTCAGCAGGACAGCTGAAAGATGATGTGTCTGGAGATCTAAGATGAGGATGCAAGAACACTTAGTCAGCTAGAAGATGATGTTGTAGTTTTCTTGTTCTTCTACTAACAGTATTCTTCTGTGTGTTTTCTCTTTTTCTTTCTGTCTATCAGCTCTGTGTGTTTTGTTGTTGTTTTTCTGTATATCTAAAGGACCATAGTAATAGAATTGATTTTCTGAATATTCTCCTTGTCCAAAGATGGCCGTTGGTCAGTCATAAATGTTTTCCATAAATGGTCTTGTCTTTTAGAGGAAAGTCCAGCAAACATTCTCTGAATGATACCTTGAAACTTGCTCCAAACGGCTGGGAATCTTCTGTCATAAATGCTGATAATATTCAAAAACATCCAAAGAATCAGCAGCATTTGAAATCTTGAAGACGTTGATCTCTCCAAATAATCGTCGATCTGAGCTCTACGATCGTCGAACTGAGCTCAGAGATGAACTGAGATAAGCAGACAGAAATGGATGAGTCAAAGATCCGAACTGAGCTCAGCGACCTGAGAAACAGCTGAAGGAGGATCGTCGAACTGAGCTATACAAGTCGAGGGGAGTCGACGACTAAGCAGAAGCTAGCTAAAAGCAGATAGTCGATTAGCTCTCCGACCGGAGTTCGATTTGTTGAAGTTGAGCTCAGAGAGCGGAACTGAGTTCGACGATTCGTCGACCTGAGCTCGACGAAAATTGCTTTAGACTTGCTCTTCATCCTTGATCTTGGAGTGGTCTTGGGGGCAGCTTCAAAACTAAGTTCTAGGCCCTAGACTCATTCTAATGTTGACCTTCTCAACTATACAACTAGGTCAACTAGGACCTAAGGCATAGTGATCCTTACCCAAATTAGTAATAGGGGTTCCAACATATGATTTCCAACGGTGTATTCTCTATCACAGACGTGGCCTATATTGAAGGGTTAAACCATAACCTGATCAGTGTAAGCCAGTTGTGTGATAAAGGATACGACGTTAAGTTCTGTAAGGAAAAGTGCTTGATAATATCGTGTGCCTCTTCGGAGACGGTATTAACTGGCATTAGGAGCAGAAATATTTTTTGCTTAGATTTTCTTAGCTTAGACTCTTCTACTCCCGTTTTCCTAGTAGCAAAAGACAGTGCATCTCTCTATGTGAACAATGGCACAAGAGATTGACACATATTAATTTCAAAACTATTAGTATGTTGTTTTCTAAGAATTTAGTAAGGGATGCCCTACTATTAAGTGCATCAAAGATAGCCCTTGTCCTGCATGTCAGAAGGGCAAACAGACTCGGGCTATCTTTAAGGGCATTGCTGACAAAGACTCTTCCAGATGTCTTTATCTTCTGCACATGGACTTGTTTGGTCCAATGCAAGTTCATAGCTTAGGAGGCAAATCCTATACGCTAGTGATTGTTAATGATCACTCTCGGTTTATATGGGTGTTCTTCTTGAAATGAAAGTCAGATACGTTTGACATCTTCACTAATTTTATCAGGCAGATTCAGAACGAACTTAACTGCTCCGTTGTCAAAATCAGAAGTGACCATGGAACAGAATTCGAGTCTGGAGCTATGACAGAATTCTGTGAAGAACATGGTATCTTTCATGAGTTTTCCTCCCCGCGTACTCCTCAGCAAAATGGAGTTGCGGAGAGGAGGAATAGAACGCTCATTGAGGCATGTACGACAATATTGAATGACGCTTCTCTCACAGAGTACTTCTGGGCAGAGACTGTCATACAGCCTGTCACGTACAAAATCGGGCCTTGAACAACAAGAATAATCGTAAGATGCCTTATGAGCTATTGAAAGGCAGGAAACAGACCATGTCCTATCTAAGGATTTTTGGTTGCAGATGCTATGTACTCAATAATGGGAAGTACCCACATACTAAATTTGGAGAAAAATGCTTCGAAGGCATCTTCATGGGCTATAGTAGCCATAGTCAGGCATATAGGATTTTCAATAAGAAAACCCTAGTGGTAGAGGAGTCCATTAATGTTGTATTTGATGAAGGAAGCCTACTTCATAGAAATTCTTACAGTGGCATTCTTGAAGATGCAGGTGCAATGCTTGAACAACTAAGTCTAGATGAGACTGCTAAAGATGAAACTCCCAAGTACGTCAAGGTCTCCACCTCAACGCCACCTGGAGAAGATGACGGTAAGGATAGAGAAATTCTCCCAGAAGAGGGAGGAGCCCGAGAAGCTATTGGAGCTCCAGATGCCATACTCTTAAAGCTAAAACACGTGAGGGATCACCCAAGAGATCAGATCATAGGAGATCCTCGAGACGGTGTCAGAACTCGTAGAGGTACAATTAACGAGATTCTGCGCCTAAGTTTTCTGTCACAGGTTGAGCCAAAGAAGTTCGACGAAGCGAACAAATATGCGTCATGGATATTGGCAATGCAAGATGAACTGCATCAATTCGATCGATGCAACGTCTGGACGTTAGTTCCCAGACCAAAGAAATAGAATGTGATCGGCACTAAGTGGATCTTCAGAAATAAACTAGATGAACACGGGGTCATCATCAAGAACAAGGCCAGACTAGTGGCTCAAGGTTACAGACAAGATGAGGGGATTGACTTCGACCAAACCTTTGCACCAGTTGCAAGTCTCGAAGCGATCAGATTGTTCCTGGCGTATGCCTCTCACAAAGGATTCACTGTCTATCAGATGGACGTGAAATCAGCTTTTCTCAATGGAAATTTAAAAGAGGAAGTATATGTCACGCAACCCCCAGGTTTTGTTAATCCAATATTCCCTAATCATGTTTACTTTCTTAATAAAGCATTATATGGCTTAAAACAAGCTCCTCGAGCGTGGTATGAGACTCTGTCTAGTTTTCTTCTTGAGAACAAGTTCTCGAGAGGAAAAATAGATAAGACATTATTTCTTAGGGAAGTCAAAGGCAAGATTTTGCTTGTGCAAATCTATGCTGATGACATAATCTTCGGCTCAACGAACAACAATCTTTGCAAGAAGTTTTCTAAAATTATGCAAGAAAAGTTTGAAATGAGCAGCATGGGAGTGCTAATGTATTTCTTGGGACTTCAAGTGAAACAGTCTGAGGATGGAATTTTCATTTCTCAGACGAAGTTCACAAATGAACTCCTCAAGAAATTCGGAATGGAGAGCGCAACCTCTATGAGGACTCCAATGGGATCCACTGTGTCTCTGGACAAGGATGAGAAAGGGAAACCTTTTGATGAAACCAAATACAGAAGTATAATTGGATCCCTGCTCTACCTTACTGCTAGTAGATCGGATATTATGTTTTCCACATGCATTTGTGCTAGATATCAGGTGAACACTAAGGAATCTCATTATGTCACTGCAAAGCGGATTCTTAGATACCTTAAGGGTACACCAAATCTTGGCTTGTGGTACCCAAGAAACAATGATTTCGAGTTGATAGGCTTTTCAGATGCTGACTTTGCAGGAAGCAGGGATGATAGGAAAAGCACTTCCGGGACGTGCCAATTCCTAGGAAGAAGGCTTATATCATGGAACAGTAAAAAGCAGAACTGTGTCGCAACCTCTACGGCTGAATCTGAGTACATCTCAGCAGGCAGTTGTTGCGCACAACTTCTATGGATCAGAAATCAACTCGAAGATTATGACTTGTAGTTCAGAGAAGTTCCTATGTATTGCGACTCCTCGAGCGCAATTGTAATTAAGAACAATCTAGTGTCGCACAGCAGAACAAAGCATATTGAAGTGCGCTACCACTTCATTCAGGAGCATGTGGAAAATAAAGATATATTTCTCTGTTATGTCCCCACGGATAAGCAGATTGCAAATATCTTCACAAAGCCCCTAGACGAGGCCAAGTTCAGTCTCTTCAAAACTGAACTCGGCATGCTGAACTATGAAGATTGAAGACTGAAGGGCTCAAGGCTCTTGGATCAAGGGAAAGCATCTGCTAGGAACTCAAGATCGAGCATGGATGCAAGAACTGAGGGGGAGCATTTTGCTCCAAGTGAAGTCCCAGATTTGCAGAAGCCGAAAAGGGGGAGATTACCCTCTCGGCCAAGACTAAGGTGGTTGCCAATGCTAAGTAGGCCACAAAGGCTATATTTCTCTCAGGAAAATGGTAATGAATTTCACTCTCAACTGAACTTTCAGTTTATGATTTTCATTCCCATCTGTTCTATTCACCTTAGCTTGTAGGGTTTAGGCTTCTTCAAATAGGGAGAGATTGTTGGGTATTGCATCCACAATAGACCTGATTTGAAGAAGCCCCTGAACAAGCTAAGGTGAATTAAAAATGTATTTGACAATTCTATCAAGTTGTGCTTGCAGCTATTCCATGCTAAGTACACGCCAATGTCAGGGTGCAGTGGGTCAATATACATGGGTCTACGCAACGTAATCCCTCGTTGCATAGATCAGTATGTTGATTCATGTATGCTCTCTCTATTGGAGTGTACTTATTTTCAAGTATAGCGTCAAGATAGATCAAGTGCAGAAGAAGGATCAAAGATGGGTCAAAGACCAAGTCATCAAAAGAAGGAAGAGAGAAAACTCTTCCAAGTCAAAATCGACGAGAATCGCAAAGTGATTCCCGCTGACTTCGACGGGAATCGCTAGTGATTCCCGCCGAATTCGACGGGAATCGTTAGTGATTCCCGCCGATTCGTCGAGAATCAGTTAGCCTCTCCCGCCGATTCGTCGAGAATCAGTTAGCCTCTCCCGCCGACTTCTTTCGGCTGACAGTTTTCAAACAGGGATTCTGCCAAGGCAGAATCGACAGGAATCGTGAGTGATTCCCGCCGACATCGACGGGAATCACCAACGATTCCCGCCAATTTTTC
Organism: Platanthera zijinensis; assembly: GCA_039513925.1. Classification (NCBI taxonomy): domain Eukaryota; kingdom Viridiplantae; phylum Streptophyta; class Magnoliopsida; order Asparagales; family Orchidaceae; genus Platanthera; species Platanthera zijinensis. The sequence continues at coordinate 99,020,822 of CM077091.1, forward strand.
CTTAGGAAAATTTCCTCGTTCGTTGGACCGAACCTAACTTGTCGTGCGCTGTTTCGGCTGAGGCTAGGGTTTCTCCTTGTGGGCCCCACAACGGTCATTAGGGTTGGCTCCTGGTGTATATATATACGCGTATTTTGAACCTCTACTGACAGACATTCACGCAGAAATGAAAGCAGTCGTGCCCTAGCCGATCGCCTGTAGCCGCTCGCAAGCTCGGCATCGCCGCTGAACTCCGATCTTCTTTGATCTTCCGACGACAGTACTGAGGCAAGCCGAGTGTCTCACGCATCTCTCTTGAGATCTCTTGTCTTCTGATTCGTTGAACGAGATTTGTTCTCCATTCTGAATTAGTTGAGACGACTGATCCAACTGAGATCGTTCGTAGACCTTGCTTGCTTCGTCAAGAAGTTTGGATCTACAAAGTATCACCGCCGCAATCACTTGTCGCCGCCGATCTTGAGAAGACCCATTCTAAGAGAGAAATCCGGTTGTGGACTCTTCGTATTTTTCGTGAAAGCTACAACGAACGAAGAAGGATATCGGAATCTCAAAAAGTTTTGTTTGTATTTTCTTTTACATTCAATTTTGGTTTGTTGTAAAGGAATTTTCATTCTTGTTGTAAGGGTTGGGTGCAACCCGTGGTGGTGGAATTGTGACTCCTTTGTTGGAAGGGTTCCTTCCGTAGTGTGAGGATTGGATTTCAATCCGTTTGGAGAAGTGACCGAGTCGTCCCTTGGTGGGAGATAGGTCGAAGGGGGAAAGTAGACGTACCCAAATCGGGGAACCACTATAATTCTTTGTGTGTTTTCTGTGCTCTTTTTGTTAATTTGTGCAGGTAAATTTAATTCCGCAAAAGACTGCACGACACCTATTCCCCCCCCCCATAGGTAGATTTAGTCGACACTAGAGACTTTCATGTTCTTTTAATGAGGAATCTAAACTCATGTCTCAATATAAAGAGTTGATCAAAGCCTACGACAAATGTCGTAGAGTGGCAAAAGCTCGGGCTAAGGAGATCAAATCTCTTAAGGCTGAAGAGAGCAATCTGAGAGTGGAAATTGTAATGGTGGACTCACTCAAGAAAGACTTCCATGATGCTATCGAAGAATACAATAAGGCTCTCAAGCACCTAGATCTGAAAGAGGAAATCATCAAGGGGTTGGAAGAACAACTTGCAGCCGAAAAGAAATTTGTTAAAGGTTTCTCCTAGCCCAACACAGTTCTTCCGCTTGTTGCTAAATTCTCTGTTCAGGCCAAAGGTGCTGGCTTAGGCCATGTGGCTGGTCCTAGTAAATCTTCTAGGAGAAATAAAGCCCAAAGGAGAAATAAGGCTGCTAAGAAAGCACTAGCCAAGGAGAAGGGGAAAGCTCCTCTAGAACAAAGGTCATTTAGGAAGGTTATCTTTCCAACAAATAAGTTTGATCTAGATTCGTCTTATGGTCACTTTGCTAGGCCTACCTACGTAGAGCCCAAGTCTCTTTTCCAAGTATGGACTCGTCTCCGGAAGGCACCTTATGAGGAGATCACTCTTCAGAACTACGGACCTTGTAATCATGGTCACAACATCAAGAAAGCTTCAAGAGTTAAACCTGTTGTAGAAAATCCTACCAAGGAGAAGAAGTCATGTGAATGTCATCACCATGAAGCTTCTACTTCTAATTCTACTGCCTCTGCTAGACCACAATCTCAAAAGGTCGAGCGGGAGATCTTTAGGCAAAGATACAACAGATTTGACTGTTGGTGTTGTGGCAAGATTGGTCACTTTGCCATAGATTGGTTTAATCTCAGACATTATGAAACTCCTCGAGTTAACAATGTGAGAAAGACCGCTCATAATATTAACATACGTAAGTGGAGCAAGCTAACTAGAGACCAAGGACCCAAACAAGTTTAGGTTCCTAAGGTAACTTGATTTCATTTTGCAGGAATTTCCAAAGGCCACCAGAAATCCCATTTGGTATTTGGACAGCGGATGCTCTCGGCATATGACCGGGACAAGAAGCCTTCTTCAGAATTACTCACCAGCCGTGAAAGGGCCAAAAGTCATCTTTGGAGGTTTTGACAGAGGAATTACGAAAGGCTATGGTATGATTACAAATAGTAGTGTATCCTTTTCGGATGTGGCTTATGTTGAAGGATTGGAACACAATCTCATAAGCATAAGCCAACTCTGCGATAAAGGATACATTGTAGAATTTCATGCTAATAAGTGTTTGATAAAATCGGTTGATAATTTAAGAACAATTTTATCAGGCACTCGTAGTAGAAACATCTTTTGTTTGAATTTTATTTCCATAGACTCTTCTACACCAGTGTGTCTTTTGGCAAAAGATAGTGCGTCTCTTGGTGACCAATGACAAAAGAGATTAGCACATATTAGTTTCAAAACTATTAATAAATTATTTTCTCTTAATTTAGTACGTGATTCCCCAAATGTCAAGTGTGTTAAAGATAGACCTTGTCACGCATGTATAAAAGGCAAGCAAACAAGGGCTACCTTTAAAAGCATTATTGGCAAAGACTCTAATAGGTGTTTACACCTACTTCATATGGACTTGTTCGGTCCACTGCAAGTTAGAAGTTTGGGAGGTAAGGATTATATGCTAGTTATTGTTGATGATTACTCGCGCTTTGCGTGGGTATTCTTTCTAAAACACAAGTCAGATACCTTTGACATCTTTACAAATTTTGTCAGGAAGATCCAGAATGAATACAACTGTTCCGTAGTCAAAATCAGAAGTCACAATGGAACTAAATTCAAGTCTGGGGCCATGACCGAATTTTGTGAAAGCCTAGGTATCTTTCATGAGTTTTCCTCTCCTCGTACTCCACAGCAAAATGGAGTAGCTAAGAGAAGGAACATAACACTTATAGAGGCCTGCAAGACCATGTTGAGCGATGCCTCACTACTAGAATACTTCTAGGTTGATGCCGTCAACACTGCATGCCACGTGCAAAAGCGAGCACTCATAAATAAGAACCATAATAAGACACCTTACGAACATTTAAAGGACAAAAAGCCGACTGTCTCATATTTTAGAATCTTTGGTTGTAAATGCTTCGTCCTTAACAATGACAAGTATCATACAACTAAATTTAGTGAAAAGAGTTTTGAAGGTATTTTCGTAGGGTATACTATCCATAACAAAGCAAATAGGATATTTAATAAGAAAACCCTAGTTGTAGAAGAATCTATTCATGTTGTATTTGATGAGACGAGCTTGTTGCAAGGCAACTCTTCTAGTGTGTTCATTGAAGATGCAGGTTCAAAGTTGAAAGAACTTAACTTGGATGAGCCGATTGAAGAAAAAGGAGAAAAGTTCATCAAGATCACCACTCGAACCCCGATTGGAGAGGTTGATGATCAAGATGAAGAAATCATCCAAGTTGATGAAGTCACTCCTATGGTTGAAGACACTCCAGATGCAAGGACTTTAGAGCTCAGACATCTGAAGGATCACCCAATGGAGCAAATTATAGGAGATCCAATGGATGGTGTCAGAACTCGTAGAGGTACTATTAATAAGAATTTATATTTGAGTTTTCTCTCACAGGTTGACCCAAAGAAGTTTGAGGAAGCAAACTCGGACGCATCATGGATAATAGCTATGGAAGAAGAGTTGAATCAGTTCAAGCATTGTCAAGTCTGGAAACTTGTTCTAAGACCCAAAGGTAAAAACGTCATATGAGCCAAGTGGGTCTACAGGAACAATATGGATGAGAATGGAACTAACATAAAGAACAAGGCCAGACTCATCGCCAAAGGATATAGACAAGAAGAAGGAAACGACTTCGACCAGACGTATGCTCCAGTGGCAAGACTAGAGCCCATCAGGTTGTTCCTAGCGTATGTTGTACTTAAGGGCTTCACCTTCTATCAGATGGACGTGAAATCTGCCTTCCCTAATGGTGACATAAAGGAAGAAGTGTATGTGGAACAACCTCCAGGTTTCGTTGACTCCAACTTTCCTGATTATGTTTATTTGTTATCTAAAGCTTTGTATGGTTTAAAACAAGCTCCTCGAGCTTGGTATGAGACGTTGTCTAGCTTTCTTCTTGAGAATAAGTTCACAAGGGGAAAGATAGATAAGATATTATTTCTTAGGGAAATAAAAGGCAAGATTTTGCTAGTGCAAATCTATGTCGACGATATTATTTTTGGCTCTACTGACAACAATCTCTGCAAGAAGTTTTCAAAACTTATGCAAGGGAAATTTGAAATGAGCAGTATGGGAGAGCTAAAGTATTTCTTAGGGCTTCAGGTGAAACAATCTGAAGATGGAATTTTCATCTCGCAGACAAAGTTCACCAATGAGCCAATTAAGAAATTCGGAATGGAGAACGCAACCTCTATGAGAACTCCAATGGGTTCAGCTGTATCTCTGGATAAGGATGAGAAAGGGAAACCTTTTGATGAAACCAAGTACAGAAGCATAGTTGGATCCTTGCTCTACTTTATTGCCAGTAGACCAAACATAATGTTCTCAACATGTGTATGTGCTAGATTCCAAGTGAACTGTAAGGAATCTCATTATGCTGCTGCAAAGCGGATTTTGAGATACCTTAAAGGTACACCGAATCTTAGCTTATGGTACCCAAGAAGTAATGACAGCGAACAAATTGGTTTCTCAGATGCAGATTTTGCAGGTAGTAAAAATGATAGAAAGATCACTTCCGGGACTTGCCAATTCCTTGGAAGAAGACTCATTTCTTGGAGTAGCAAAAAGAAAAATTGTGTCGCAATTTCAACGACCGAGTCAGAATACATTTCTACCGGCAGTTGTTGTGCACAATTGCTTAGGTTAAAGAACCAACTGGAAGACTACAATATGTAAGTCAAAGACATTCCTTTGTTTTGTGACTCCTCCAATGCGATTGCAATTGCCAACAACCTAGTCTCTTACAGCCGGACAAATCACATAAAGCTGCGATACCACTTCATTCGGGAGCATGTGGAGCATGGGGACATAGATTTATAATATGTCCCTACTGATAGGAAGATTGCAGACATTTTCACGAAGCCGCTGGACAAGACCAAGTTCTCGTTCTTCAAAATAGAACTTGGAATGCTCAATAAAGAAGGATAGAGAAGGACTCCCAACACAGCTCAGAGATCAAGGGATAATTCAAAACATTGAAATTTCTCAAAGTTAAACTTTATTTCTCGAGAAAGGTAATGACTACTCGAGAACTCGGTAATGACTACTCGAGTACTCCTTTGAATTCTCGAGAACTAAGAAAGTCACTCGAGTGCTATCACTCGAGTATTGAATTTCTTCTCGAGAAGTAAAAATATGCCACTCGAGTACCGTCATTCCGTCACTCAAGTAACGATGATCCACTCGAGAATTAGGTCGACAACTTCTTGAATTCTATTCAAATCTTCATTTTTCGCAACCCAAAGCCAACACTGCCATTCTCTAAGGTATATTATGTTTTAATTACTTATTTAATCATCAATATTAGGGTTATATAAATAGAAAAACCGGATTTCAAGATTCTACACGAATTCAAATCCCTCTCTCTTGAAAGACCGTTCGACTTCTACCGCTAACGCAGAGCTCGCCGCCATTGTCTTCTACCAGTCGATCTCTCGCAATTTTCTGAAGAAAATGGCACCGTTGTCCAAGGTCGGCATAGGCAGTGAACTAGTCGTCGCCCGAAAAGCAGAGCTTTCAGATGATTTCAGAAATTTACTCATTCTTCTCGACACCGCTGGCATATCTTTCATTCTCCAGCAGCCATGTAAGATTTTATTTCCAGAAGTAGAGGAATTCTTTAAGAATATTAAAGTAAAGAGGAATGGGAAAGTCCTTAATTCCAAGGTTAAAGGAATGAAAATCAAGCTTACAAGGAACTCTGTCTCTCAACTTCTTCGGATGCCTCTAGTTGATGAAGAAGATGACATCACAGATGAAGATTATGATCGGGCATATAGCTTCTATGGAAATCTGAGTTTATCAAGAACATCCGTCATCCAGACCTCAATGCTGAGGGAAAGCTACTAGTTGACATTTTGGGAAAAGTTTTACTTTGCAAAACAACTTCCATTAGTTTCATTTCTACTGATCTTTTCTACATGATAACAACCATCGTTTCAAGAAAGAAGTTCCAATTTGGTATGATGATTTTGGATAAGATAAGGGAGTGCATTAAGGCTCCTAACTATGCAAGGATTATCTCTCTGATGCTGCATGAGATAAATCCTAAGGTGTTTTATTTCTCCAAAGGAACAACCCTCCACCATATGAAAAAGGTATCAATCTCTTCTATTCAGAGATGGGAATTGAAGTTTTTGAATCCTACCCATGCTGCCCAAGCCCATGAACATCAAGCTGTAGAGTACAAGACTCCATCTCCCTCTCAACCTCATATTGCTAGCACAATGGGTGCATCTGTTGAGGGGGAGCCTGCTCCTTCTGTTCAAGAAGAAAGAATGAATACTCCAACTACTGCTGCCTCTCCCCCCCCCCAACCACTCCAGAGGACATTCTGTCATATGCACAAGTGCAAGAAACCATCCTTTCTACTGTTGAATACATCAACAAGATGATTGAAGAACTCATCTCTGAAGAGCCTCTACCTCCCCTCTAGAAAGAACAACCTGCAGAACCTTCAAGAGAACCATCTCCTACTCCATCTCCAGAATCCCCTGCTGACCAATCTCTTGTTGTTGAGATAGAGTAAGAAGACACCTTACTGCTCTCAGATGAAAAAGAATCTTCTCCTGAACCAGCTGAAGCTCCTTTTAAGAGCTTGGATTTCACTCTTCCCACCATCATTGGTGAGGAAGGAGATGTTCTGATTCATACTTCAAGAGCTCAGAGCTCTGTGATAGTAGAAGAAATTATTCCATGGACTGCCCCTCCTCCTCCTCCTCCAGTTTCTCAAGATGTAACTCCTATTGCTAGTGATATTCTGGGAAAGATAGAACAAATGCTGATGGAACAAAGAAAGTATTTTGATGACTCCTTGAAGACTGTTCAAGAGAAAGTCATTGCTCTTGAAAAGTAAATGAGCAGAGGCTTTGCAGAGATTCAAAAAAATATTGATCAACTGAAGCATGTATTCAAGATAGGTGGAAAATCCCTGGATCATACCATTACTAGTGTTGGTCAAGTAATGGACCAATCTGTTACTCTAGCTAATAATCAGATATATATTGAAAAGAAGGCACAAGAACACCTCATGAAGATCTATGAAGAAGTGGGTACTTTCAAAGAAGAGGTCATAGAGAAACTCAAAGTAGAAGTCAAAAAGGGGGAGGGACTTGTAAAAGAACATGTTGAAAAATTTGATTCTAATGTAAAGACTCTATGGACTGCCAAAATGGATGAGATTAATAAAGATGTAAAAGCCTAGATACAATATGTGAAATTCTATACTTATGATACTGTTGTATGGGTACATAACCAGATATTCTCTGACTTCCAGGTTGATCCTAATATCATTACTCATCATCACAATCCACTTACAGAACTTCAGCCTGCTCAGATGCCTGCTCCTCAACCTACCTTTTCTCCTAGGCCTAAAGGGCATGCTCCTCCTCCAGAATCATATGCTCGGGTATGGGAATCAGAGATACCACAAGATCTACCTGAAGTTCAGATACCCAAAAGAAGGAAATATGGAGATGGAGCTTCTGTAAGCCGATCATTTCCAAATCAAGGTGCAGGGAAAAGGAAAGCTCAAGAGTTTGCAGAAATCTGAAGCCCAACTTCAAAGTCATTGATTATTGATACTCTCAAGCTTGTTTTGGACTTTAATGAAAATAGACATGACCATTATAGCTCCCATGAGTGGGACATGTATGAAAAGTCTATGACCAAGAGAAGAATTTATGATAGAGAATATGAAAGGAACAATCCTGTTGCACCTCCAAGACCTCCAAAATACTATCCAAAACCATTCAGTTATCAGAGAAGACAACAGGAAAAGAAGGACAGACAGCAACATCAAGCCAAAGATTGATCATAAGTGAAAGATTGTGGATTAGATTTGTGTAGAACTGAAATATTGAAACAATTTTATTTATATAAATCCTAAATTTTGATGATCCTTTCTTTGTCTTTAATTTATGTGCATGTTATTCTGTTTTTATCTTCTATATCTAGTCTTTTTATTTTTGATATAATTCACTGTAGTGTAGAGGGTTCTGACTTCTACAAATAGGGAGAGATTGTTGGGTACTATATCCACAATAACCTAGATTTGTATGAAGTCACCCTTGAACTAAGATGAATTAAGTTGTATTTGATGTATTACTTGAGTTATGTATTTGCAGGACTTATTGTCAAGTGTAGACCAATGTCAGTCTACAGTGGGTCATCAAACACAGGACCATACAATGTAATCCCTCATTGTGTGTTCCATGGTGTTGACCATGTGTAGTCTCTTTATTGGGATACACTTCATTTTCAAGCACTAGATTTGATAAAGGAAGACTTGTTGCTGATTGGAATGAAGAAACAAACATTTTCATAAAAATGAAATTCTTCCAAGTGTTTTGCTCAAGTGGAATTATAGTACTCGAGTAGAACTTTAGATGCACTCGAGTAGGTCTAGTCTGAAATTCGAGTAAAGGAAATGGTTCTCGAGTAGCTTGAATCTAGCTCTCAAGAAGCTAAGTCCATTACTCGAGTAGACCTCTTCTCTTTCTCGAGTTATCAGTTTTTATATCTCAGAAATTTTCTAAGTATTACTCTCGAGTAGTTAAGTATAACACTCGAGTAGTCAGTTAAGTACTCGAGTAGATGAGCAGTTGATCCGAGTGACAGAAGAAAAGTTCTCGAGAAGCTCCCCCCCCCCCCCACTTGAGTAGCAAATCCCTGTACTCGAGAAGTTTGTTTACTTCTCGAGAAGTCTAGTTCCAGTACTCGAGTAATCAATCTTTTCTTCCCAGAATTTTCTATGTCTTTCTCTCGAGAAGTTCATTTCTACTTCTCGAGCAGTATATCTTGTACTCGAGTGATCGTTACTCCACTCGAGTAGTTATATATTATGTCCAAATATTTCCTGAAATGCTTCTTCTCGAGTAGTCGATATTATCCTCTCGAGAGCCAGTCTTAGTACTCGAGTAGTATTTCATTCACTCGAGTAATTTAGTCAGATATTCAGAAAAATTTCCTTAAGTCCCTGACAGACGTTATTTTCAAATGACCTGATGTGATTGGTCCACGTGGCCATCATTAATGTTAATTATGACCGTTAGGGAGATCCTATAAAAGGTCCTGTCATTTTGACTAACCCCAACAAGCACGTGAATTCCAATATTCTAAGTTTTCTGGATCGGGCGCCTCCTTCCTAATTTACAGATGGCGTCGCTCATCTTGAAGATTGTTAAGGCTGATTTCGATCCAGAATGACTTACAGATCAAGAGCTTCTGCAATCTCTTCATTCTCCTTGATCGTGTGAGTCCAAGCATCTCAGAACAAGGATCTAGCCAAGAGTCTTCTTCAACAATTTCTGATAAAGCCAAAAATATCAAGAAGGAAGACCTAGGCAGAGATTTCCATATCAGAGAAAGATTTTCTGTTTGTATTTCTTAAATTCAATTTATTCTTGTAGGAGATTACCGAGTATAGGAGCTTTGTTCTCCGAGTTGTAGGAAGTTTTCATCTTCCGAGTGTAGATCCATTTTTGTGGATCGAGTTGTAGGAACGTTGTTCCGAGTGGTAGGATTGTTTTCAATCCGAGATTAGTGGAGTACCTGAGTCTAGTGCTTTGCTAGATTGGTGAGTGGAAAGTGGACATACCGAAGGATGGGGAACCACTCTAATTCTTGGTGTCGTCTGTGTTTGCTTGGTTACTTCTCTGTGCATAGATCGCTAAATTTTTATTCCGCAAATAGACACACAACTCACTTATTCACCCCCTCTAGGTGATTTAGGTAGACAACTTAAACGTTTTTCAAAATCAGAAGAACAGAATTTTACCTAAGTAAAATTCGTCGAGTATCGTAAGACATATTCATCGAATTCGTCGAGTATACTCGTTGATACTCGTCGAATTCGTCGTATATACTTACTAGCACTCATCGAATTCATCATATGTACTTAGGGTAAAATCTCTAAAAGTTGGAAAATCTGTCAAGTAAAAATCGTCGAGTATCATCATGTATACACGTCGAATTCGTCGAATGTATCTATCGATACTCGCCGAATTCGTCGAATATACATGTCGATACACGCCAAATTCGTCGAGTTATTTCAACTTTACTTCTCTGGATTTTCTAAGTCAGATTCGTCGAATATCACTTTGTTAGGCATCAAATGCGTCGAGTATTCTAGCTGATACTTGTCGAATTCGTCGAGTATACTAACCGATATTAGCCGAATTCGTCGAGTGATTCTTCTGCTTGGCGTTGAGTGTTTAGATTCAATCGGGTTGAATTTCTCCAAGTAAAATTTATCGAGATTCATTGTTGTTCGGCGAGTATCCTTAACTATACTCGATGATACTCGACGAATATTACTTAGGGTTATTTTTCTTCCCGATTTCAAAATCTGGTTCATTCTTGCCGACAGCCATGTACAGTAACCCAAGACTTTTCCGACGTGCAATAACTTTTCTAGCCGTTGCAAATGAAGATCCATATATATATGTAGGGTAGATTATTATTAAACCCTAATCATGTTAATCGTGCTCTAAATCAAGAACTTTCCCGATCAATAATTTCTGTCGGCTCCTGTACATGATTCGCGACTTCCGCTAAGCCGACGACAGTTGCACGACTAATTTGTCTTGAAGCAATCGATTGGATCATGGTTCTCAAAAGTTTCTGATCTTCTCCGATCTAGTCGATCCGTGATCAACATCTTCAAAGATTTCAGATTTTTCGTGTTCTTCAAGAGATTCAAGTTCAACCTATTCGAAGAACGATGGAGTGAAGACTTAGATCTAAATAGGATTACTTGTAATCTTTATTGTAAATCTTATTTTACTTTTGTAGGAGGTTTTCCCTCCGAGTAGTAGATCCGTATTTGGATCGAGTTGTAGATCCGTCTATGGATCGAGTTGTAGGAGAGGTTATTCTCCGAGTGGTAGGAGTGTTGTCTTCAGGTTATAGGAGTTGAGGCTCCGAGGTGTAAGATTTGTTGAAATCTGAGAAAGGTGAAATAGCCAAATCTAGCCCTTCGTAGTAGATAGGCGAGGCAGGATAGTGGACATGCCCAACTTGGGGAACCACTATAGATCTCGGTGTTCTATGTGCTTTAATTTTTTAAGTTGTTTTTATTCCGTGAAAAGACACAGATATCACTTATTCACCCCCCCCCCCCTGTAGGTGATTTAGGTAGACACTAGATACTTTCACTCGCAATCTATGGGGGCAACCCGCTTTTGAACGTCGGGCCCAAAAGAGGTCCCCGGGCGCTCCCGACAGACAGCCGCGGTGCCCTCAATGCGGGCAAGGTCGATGGACGCAACCCTAGAACTCGCATAAGGGGGTGTAGAGGAATATCTCGCTCTCCCGCGGATGGCATCAGGATCAATTAAAGAATAAAGGAAATGGAAAGAAAGAGGCGGGCGAGTGCGAGAGGTAGTACCTGCTCCAGGGGGGACTGGAGTAAGCGAGTCGAAATTCCTTCTCAGATGGCTGACCTTGAAGTTCTTCCCGATGAAGAAGGCGAAGAGGTTGGCCTCGTGACCTCCCACGGTGGGAGGGCGGTAAGTAGCTGCATCCTACTGGATGGTGGAGACGACGAACCACAGCTTGCTGAAGACCCTCCCTCGTCTCCAACAAAGGACTCGCGTCGCCATGGTGCCCACTCGGGGCGACGTTATGATCTCCGCCCTCGGCTCAAGCCCGTCTAATCCTTTTATTTATGTCATTTTATTTATCGTATTTATTGTGCCACTTGTTTAGGCATTTTATTAGTCTCTTTAAGTTTAAAATAAAGCAAACACTATTAGCTTTATTTTTCATTTTGGGCTGTTAATAGCCGGATGTTGGTTGTAAGCCTATATATAGGCATAGGATGTTTCCTTTTGAAGTATTGAAGAAGAATTTTGAAAACCCTAACCCTATCTCTCTTTTTCTCCTCCTCTTAGCCGCCCCCTACTCTCTCCCTCTTCCCCCTCACTACTTCGGCCGCCCCCTCTCTCCATTCCCCAAAGTCGCCTCTTCCTCATGCCTTTCTCCCCTCTCCCTATCTACATCCTCAACACCACCCCCTCCTCACAAGCCGCCCCTTATCCGACTACCCTCCCACATCCCAATCGGCCGACCACCCTCTCCCACCCATCTTGGCTGACCACCCCCTTTGGGTGGAGGTGGAGTCTTCCTTGCTCCGAGGAACTTGGTGACGGCGTGACGCGGCGACGGCAGAATCTCTTTCTCCATCCGGCACAACTCCGGCGGAACCGCGGGCGAGTGATCCCTTGGTAAAACTGTCGGAATCATCCATTCCGACTTGGGTAACGATTCTCTCCGCATCCGTGAGATTCCCTCTTGATTTTTCTAGCGGCTGGAAAGATTTTAGCGTTGCTTGCGAATCGTTATTTTTCGTGGGTTTTGCTTCAAGTGTTGCGACATCACTACGCTTTATTTCCGAAAAGGGTTTGGCGAACCCCGCCTCTTTTTGTTGGGGGAGATCTACCGTTTCTCGATCGTGTTTTCGGGTAGATCTTCTTTGGTACAACATCGCTCGTCCGGACCGGGTGGGTCCCTTTTGCTAGAAAGGATAACGGCCTTTAGCCGCTTGTCCGATCTTTCTGACGGTGTGGCTACCGTGTTGGTTACTTATTTGTTTGCATAATAGTGCGCTGTGTTTTAGTTTTTGTGTGGTTTTCGTCGTGGGTGTTAGACGTCACGCGCATTAGAACGCTTTAGTAGTCTCGTTGGCGGATAGTGGCCTACATCACTGGATTGGCGAGAATGGGATGTTGCCGAAATCTCCCTTGACAAAGACGAATTTCCTCAGCCAGTTGTGGTTCTTATTGGCAGTCTCGCGAACTTTGGCGTGTTGGCTGGAGAAGAATGTGGTTCTGTCCTTTTTGGTCTGAAAGGTGAAGAGTTTGTGGAAGATGATGAGATTGAATTCGATCTGCTCTTCGCGCAGGAAGAAGGAGAATGCCACTAGCATGGACACGGAGTTCGGGTTGAGTTGGGCCAAGGCCACGCACATGTACTTGAAAACCAGGCGCACCTCCATCCAGAGCGGCAAATGCAACCCCACCTCGAAGTGCGAGTTGGGGATGGCGAGTTCGTCGGGATGTAGATCGTTGATTGACTCAAACTCGCCCGGGAGGTTAGCAACAAACCCAGGCGAGATGTAGTGAGCGACCACCGGGAGATATTCACTCTCGGTAAGATTGTAGTGCAGGAACATGTAGTCCGAGAAAGCCCACGCGCTCTTTGACCTACCCACAACACAACCACCACTGCTGCCCATCGTCTAGTGTTTATGAGTTCTTGCAAGTGCTCGCGAGTGCTAGTGAGTGCTCTGGAGGGCTTGCGAGAGCTTAAGGACGAAGACAACACAAGAAGGGACGATATTAAATGTGGTGGGTGAGGGAGGAAAGGATGGTCTATTTATAAGAGAAGTAATGGGCGTGAAGAGGTTGAGGCGGTGGGGGTGCGGATAGCAAAATTTTCCACGCGCCTCAATTTTTTGAGTCAACCCAATTTCCCTTTCATTCGTCATCAAATCAAGGCCTGTGGGCCCGTGGTTAGGCCCATCTTCCGATGGCGAGGCCCGGAGGGAGAAAGAGACGTGATAAGTAAAGCCATATACTACGCGAGCAGAATAAAAATTACCAATGTTACTAATCGTGAATACTCAAACGAGTACAATGTTTAATACTACAAAATTTGGAAAATAAAATAAAAGAGCTCCTGTTGAACCAGACTCAGCTGGCCCTCAGCTCGCGAAATATGCTTCCCATGGGAGGTCACCTCGCTGCTAGCCCCTCGCCGCATCTCGTCGAGGAGTTGCACATAATCCCTCTTGAGGTCTGAAAGTCGCCGCTAGACGACGTCGCTGTCCTCTTGGACTTAGCTATATATTTCGTGCAGCATCAGGCCATGCTTTCTACACAACTCGACCATCAGCCTTTTCGGCACCACGTCATCCTTTATGTCTCCTAAGAAGTTTGCAATCTTATCTGGGGAGGGAGGAGGCGAGAATTTCTCCTCAACTTCAGTGTATGGGACCTCTCGGTAGCCAGCGAATAGAGATTATTAGTCAGACGAAAATCAAGCTTGGGGGAAAGAGTATAGCGGGCATTCTTGATGACCAAGTCAAGGTATAATCCCCTTGCTGGCGAGTCTGCGGGAGGAACCAAACTGCCCTTTAAATGGTTCGCTGAAGGTGAATGTGAGGGGTTCCCCAAGCCGGGGTGGGCTGGCGCGCGATCTGCGAGCTGGTGGGAAGCAGTAGTGCTATCGAAGTTCCCTTCAACAGGGAGGTTACAGCCGAGGGTGTCGGCGAGTGCGGCCTTGAGAGGTGATGGCTACGATGGTGGAGCAGGCAAACCAGTGGTTCCAATGGTGGTAACTGCGAAAGGTAACGTTTAATCAAAGCCCAAAGGCCCCGAAGGATCAGGGCAAGAGAGGCTGAGTAGCTCACGAGGCGAAAGCGGAATATCATTTGAGATTAAGGGGAGGTCAATCCCCATGACCGCGGGACTGGCCCTCACCTCCGTCGAGTGCGGTTGGTTAAGTGTCGGGTCCTCGCCCGCAGTCTCCTCGAGAAGAGTTCTCTGTGAGCAATCAGGACATTTTAAATCCACCTCAACACATGTCGAAGAAATCAACTCACGTATATGGGAGGCGAGTTCAGAGATGAGTGGAGGGTTCGAAAGGGAGGATCCGCCCTCCTCCAGGTTGCGTTTGAACATCTTGGCTTTCTTCGTCCAGAAGGGTGAGCCCGGAGTACGTCGGGCAAACCAAGACGCGAACTCGATGGTGGAGGACCAGTTATTCTCCCACGCAGCGTCCAGGCGAGCCCTGACTTTTTCCCAAAAATGGCACTGTATGGCTACAGTAAGTTGTTCTGATAGAGAAATGGCACTGTATGGCTACAGTAAGTTGTTCTGATAGAGAAAAGGGAAGGGGTAAAGAGGCCCCTCACTCCATTGGTTGGATGTATTTATAGTGCAGAAGAGGGACTCACCAAAAGATTCCGTCCAAGTCAGCAGACACTCTCCGAACACTGGAGTTTGCTCTTTTTTTCGAGCTTGAGACAATCTCGCAAAGAGCGTGGATTGTGTACAATCTCGTGTTCGCCGAGTGGGCGAACCAAAGCGACTCCGCGACTCCAGACGAGACGGAGAGGCGGGATTTTGCTCGCCTAAACTGGTGACCTCTAGTAAGCGGGGCGAGTCAGGATGCATGATCACACTCGCCCCAGGAAGGGGAGTGCTTGTTTCATCAGGCACTCGCAAAAGTTGCGGGTGAGTGCTTCTTTCATCAAGCACTCGCCAAAGGTGCGGGCGAGTGATGGTTTCATCAGGCACTCGCCAAAAAGACGGGGAGTGCTGGTTTCATCAGGCACTCGCCAAAATGGCGGGGGAGTGCTAGTTTCATCAGGCACTCGCCAAAATGGCGGGCGAGTGTTGGTTTCATCAGGCACTCGCCACTCCAAAGTTGTGGGCAAGTGCTTGATTCGTCTAGCACTCGCCAATTAAGCGGGTGCTCGTTTGCTAGGGCACTTATCATAGGGGGAGCGAGGCAAGCCGAAGGCTACGTGCCCCTGCATCAGGGCACTCACTATCAAGAAATATTTTCCATACATGATTATATTTATTTATCTACTGATATCAATTCCAAACAACGGAATTTGGCTGTTGACAGACCAATTTGGAGTGCATTTAGTAAAATCAAAAACTGGGATTGTGCTATTAGCAGGCCCCGCAAGGAAAACTATAACTAAACCCTCAAGAGAACCTTTGGAAGAGATCAAGTTTTTTTATTTCTTCCTCAGGTCAATTTTGGTTGGCTTCAAAGGCTCTCCAAGATGCTCAGTTTCAACATTGGCTTGGGAGAGAAAGCTCTCTTCAATCTTCCGAGTGTTTGATGGGTCCTCCATGCAGAAGTCAGGGTCTGTGTCAAGTTCCCAAGTCTTCATCTTAGCATCCTTTCTCGGGAGAAGTATGTGTGAGCTGCCCCCTTTGAGTCCGAACTCTTAATTGGGCCAAGTCTTGATTCCAACAGCTATCGTCATCCCAAATAGGCCCTTCCTTCAACAAGTCGAAAATGCATGCAATACAAAATTCCGTATGTGTTGGGAAGGGGGGGGGGGGGCATTATGCCTTAAGATTGATCTTACAGCACTACATTTTTCGAATTACTCTTCAATTCTATGTTTGATCTTGAGCCACTTCACAATAAAAAAAAACTGCTGAATGCTTTTTTTTAACAAATTAACTTTAGGGCAGAGTATAATAAAACCAAGGCTGAACCCGCAACTCAAGCCTCACACAAGATGCAACTTCATATCGATGAAGAGTCAAAAAGGTATACCACCCTATTCCATTAATATGATCAACATTTGCTGCCTTTTACAACTTACAAAATCAAGACCCCAAAACATGATCAAACACACTTTTCATCCCCTGCAAAAATCCTAGAAATAGACAAAGTATCGGATTTTTCCTTTCCTTTGGCCCTACATTTTCACTGTGTATATGGATAGATTTCAACGGTACTTTTTTCTCACTTCAAAATCAAAGGATGAGAGCGATATATATATACATTCAAGAAACAGAAGCCATGCCTGGCTTCACCTCTGCCACAAAGCTCGCTGCTTCATGCTCTGCCGCAGTCCAACACAACTTCGATACAAATTCATCAGGATCTGGAACATATTCCTGCAAGATTATTTCACAATCAACAGTTTAAGCACTCTCAAGATGGACAGAACATAAATTAAATGCATAATCAATATTTACCTCCAGTTTTCTAACCAGCTCCCTAGCAGTTGGAGCAGAAACAATGATGTGCCGAGCTTTCTGGGAGATAAACTCCTCGGAGACGGCCATGTCCATGAAGGTAAGTAGAGAATTGTAGTATCCATTAACATTCAATAGACCCACCTGATAAAAACATTTTATTTGGAAAAATACAACTGCATATGATGTCTCTAGGCTCATCACTCTAGAGTGTCAAAATACAACACAAAACTAATTGGTCTGGTTTGCCATCTATATTAAATACACAAGATTATTATGATTTCATGCTGTACTAATAGCAAGCAGATTAATTTTATAAAATCGGGAGACTGAAATGAGTGGTTAGGCGTAGTCTAATCTGATGCCATGTTGGAATACAAGCATCCACTCTTAAGACTAGTTAATTTAAATTTGCATTTGTAGGTTCCAATATAAAGCAATATTATTCAAGTGAAAAAGTCGGAGTTTGGAAAGACTCCTGCACTTGTATAGAGGAGATTTGATGTAAAACAAGTCTCAGAGGATTATGTTGACGAACATACTGGATTGTCTTAAGCTAAACTGATAAAGCCCAGAACTTTGATGGGGCATTGTGGCATTTTGATGGCCCATAACATGAGCCAACAAAAAAACAAAATTCACCAGCTGTAGCAAAGCCATCAATTCTATCAAATTGACGCTTATCAACAATATTTTCCGCATCAATTCATAGCCTTGTTTATGTGTTTGAGAAACTAACAAGAGATTCACATCAATCTCAAAGCAGGACGAGTAATGCACTTCCTTGCAAAATCGCTTACCGGCTTTCGATGAATTCCTAGCTGAGCCCATGTGATAACTTCCAGCAATTCTTCCAATGTACCATATCCACCTGGCAAGTAGTTGAGGATTCATATTTTAGTATAAAATGTTTGGAATGAAATAAATAAAATATATCTGTCTAAAAATTACCAGGCAGGGCAATGAAGGCGTCAGCTTGGCGAGCCATCTCAGCTTTCCTCTCATGCATGTCCGATACAGCTCGAACCTCGCCGATAGTTTCTCCAGTTATCTGAAGATTATTGTTAGAACAAACTCAAAACCAAATACATGACAGAGGAAAAATGGGAAGAAAGCTTTTTGATGCTTCATATTATTCAATACAAAACTTGCCATATAAATAGGCAAAGCCAAGACTTACAATGGAAGGAAAAAATAAATGCCTAATTAAAGCAAAAAATTATAACAGCCAAGAGCTTTAAAACGAAATGAGTAAAGGCATGAAACCTCCGGTCATTAATTCTCTACTAGAAAACTGAAATAAGAATTAAATAGAAAAGTAACGTAACTAATTATTAACATTCAACCCCTAATTAGTTATGTTTTTTCACGTCCCGCACTCGAAGTCGCTCCCGCATTTCAACGAACTTGTTCCTTGCGAGTGCCTTGGTTAATATGTCAGCTAGTTGGTCGTTAGTATGAACATACTCGACCTCGATCATTCCACGCTCCACGCAATCCCGAATGTAGTGGTAACGAGTATCAATGTGCTTAGACCGATCATGATATACGGGGTTCTTGGTTAGTGCAATTGCCGACTTGTTATCAACAAAGAGTGTTGCTTTGCACCTAATCCTCTTCCGAATATCATCGAGTAGGTTGAGTAACCATACCCCTTGCTGTGCCGCAATTGAAGCTGATATATATTCGGCCTCGCAAGAAGATAAGGCTACAACCCGTTGCTTCTGCGACATCCAAGTGATGATGTTCTGGCCTAGGAAGTATGCAACTCCCGTAGTGCTTTTCCTATCATCAATGCTCCCTCCATGATCACTGTCGCAGTAGCCAACAAGCTTCGTTCCTCCACGAAGGTTCTTCTCATAAGAAAGTCCAAACCCAACAGTACCCTTCAGATACCTTAGAAGATGCTTCACCGCTGCTTGGTGTTGGGTGTTGGGTTTCTCCATGAACCTGCTTACTATCCCCACGGCAAAGGCAATGTCTGGACGAGTATTCACCAAATACCTCAAGCAACCAATCACACTTCTATACTCCGTAGGGTCCACCAAGGGAAAATCACCTGCCTTGCTCAACTTGAGTCTAGGCTCCATTGGAACATGAGTGGCATTGCAATTTGTCATCCCATTTTTTTCAAGTATTTTCAGAATGTATGCAGACTGACAAAGAGTGATTTCATGAGGCGTTTGTGATACCTCTATCCCCAAGTAGTAGGTGAGCAATCCGAGATCGCTCATGCAAAACAACTCCTTCATCTGAGCTTTGAACTTGTTTATTTCCACGCCGCTTGATCCGGTGATGATGAGATCATCCACATAGACTCCAACCAGTAAGATTGAATCTCCCACAACTCGCTTGTAAACAGCGTGTTCAGTCGGACTCCTCTCAAAGCCCAATGAGGATAGACTTTGATCTAGCTTGAGGTTCCAAGCCCGCGGGGCTTGTCGAAGGCCATACAATGCCTTCTTGAGCTTCAACACCTTGTGCTCTTCTCCAATAATTACAAAACCGGGAGGTTGAGAAACGTATACCTCCTCGACTAGATCCCCGTTGAGAAAAGCCGATTTGACATCCATGTGGTGGATGTCCCATCCTTCCTCCGCTGCCAAAGCAATGAGCAAACGGACCGTCTCCAATCTCGCCACGGGTGCGAAAACCTCGTTGAAGTCAACCCCATGTCGTTGCACATACCCCTTCGCCACAAGCCGAGCTTTATGCTTCACGATGTTCCCCTCCGGATCTCGCTTCGTCTTGAAAACCCACTTGAGTCCAATGGGCTTTTGACCATTCGGGAGGGTGGTAATCTCCCAAGTGTCATTGTCCCGGATGGAAGTTAGCTCCTCTTCCATAGCTCGTCTCCAACTTGGTTCGTCTTTGGCTTCCTCAAACGTTGCTGGCTCCCCTGCTGCGAAGAGGCAAAGTCCAGCCTCCTCCTCCTGCATCTCTTCAGTTTCGCCGTAGATCTCCTCAAGTGACCGGAATCGAATCGGTCCGCTAGAGCTCGAAGTTGCCTCGGAAGTGGGGGAGGCACTGGCCGCGGGTGAGCCGCGGTGAAGGGTGCAGGTTGCGGGTGAGCTGTTTGCTGCGGGCGACGCGCTGGCCGCGGGTGAGCCGCGGTGGGGGGAGGCTGGCCCGTCGCCGGTGGGGGTGGCTGGTACTAGTGCAGCGAGAGGAGCTGCTGCTCCTTCTATCGTCAAAAACTGATCGTAGCCAGAGAGCATTTCTCCGTCTTTCTCTTCCCAGTCCCAGTTTGCCTCTTCACGAAAGACGACATCACGGCTGATCACGAGCTTGCCCGTCTCTGGATTGAACAACCTGTACGCCTTAGAACCCGCCTCGTAGCCGATGAGTACCATCTTGGTGCCCCGATCTTCTAGCTTTGCAAGATTAGGCTTTGTTGTCTTCGCGTACGCAAGGCAACCGAAAGTGCGAAGGTAGTGCACTTTTGGTTTCCTTCCGTAGAACGCCTCGTAAGGCGTCTTCCCAACAACGCTATGTGTAGCCGCCCGGTTAAGGAGATGCACCGCGGTTGCTAACGCTTCTCCCCAAAACTTCGCCGGCACGTGTTTGCACTTTAGAAGACTCCGAACCATCCCCATGACAGTTTGATTGCGGCGCTCCACCACGCCGTTTTGTTGCGGAGAGTAAGGGGCTGTGAGAAATCGTTTGATCCCGACTCCCTCACAATAGGCATCAAACCCTTGGAGGTGAACTCCCCACCTCGATCGCTACGGAAGCCCTTTATTTTGAACTCCGTTTCCATCTCCGCTCGCGCCTTTAGCCTTTTGAATGCATCCAAGGCTTCGTCCTTGGATCTCAATAACTCCACCCACATGAACCTGCTATGATCATCCACTAGCAAGAAAAAGTATTGTTTACCTCCCGGAGTGGCCGGAGTGATGGGTCCGCACAAATCTCCATGTACAAGTTGAAGAGGCTTTGTTGCACGGCCCGCCGCAACACTCGGAAATGGTAACCTTCTTTGTTTTGCCACCAAGCACCCGTCGCAAAGTTCCTGTGAGTGCTCAATGGAGGGCATTCCCTCCACCATCTTGAAACGCCCCATGTCATGAAGTGCTCGAAAGTTGAGGTGTCCCCATCTAGCGTGCCATAGCCACGCCTCATCTTTGTATTGTTCCGCTAGCAAGGCCACCGGAGAATCCGTCTTCATGTTTAGGATGTAGAGACGATTCTTGGACCTCTCCACCTTCGCCAAGAGACGCCTCTCTTGATCGAATAGACACAAGAATCCGTCCTTCATGACGATCTTGCATCCGTTCTCCTCCAATTGTCCCAAACTCGCAATGTTTGTGCGGAGTTTCGGGATGTAGTAGACGTTGGTAAAAACTTTGTGCTGCTCCTTTTTGTCTTTGAGGAAGACTGCTCCCCGACCACATATCTCCACCGAAGAGCCATCGCCAAACTTCACCTTGCCTCTCACCGTCTCATCTAACGAGGAGAAGAAATCCTTGCAACCTGTCATATGGTTGCTAGCCCCCGTATCAAGGTACCAATCCGATTTCTCCACGTCGCCGGGAAAAATGCCCGGTTGTACATTTTCTTCATTAAGGAGAAAATTTGAACATACCATTTTCGGGTGATCTTCTTCGCCCTCCGCCAATAAAAGAGCCGGTTCGATATCCTCGAAGGCTTCGGTCATGTGCGCTCTCTCCTCGTTGTCCTTCTTTTTCGAGCGGCACTCCGATGCATAGTGGCCCATTTTGTGGCAATAGAAGCACTCAATTTTTGACTTATCTTTACCACCGTCGTTGCGATCTTGACCGTCGCGTCGATCGTTGTTGCGATGTTGTCCGCCGCGCCCTCGTCCACGGCCGCGGCCTCCACGGCCTCCGGTTTGGTGTCCTCCACCATTATATGGCTTCTTGTCACGAGCCATAAACTCCCTCATCATCAAGAGGAGTTTTTCCTCGTCTTTGTTGGTAGCCCCACCAACACGCTCTTCATGAGTCTTGAGACGGCCGACAACCTCCTCCACGGTCATCGTCGTGAAGTCGCCAAATTGCTCTATCGTCGAAGCAATCTGGACAAACTTCGATGGGACGGATCGCAGGAATTTTTTCACAACCGCAACCTCCGCTACCTCTCCTCCCAACGCCCTTTGCATATTGACGTTGGTGGTGAGCTTCATTGTGAAATCATCTATTGAATCCGTCTCCTTCATGCGAAGCATCTCAAACTCCGTTTGCAGAGTTTGGATCTTTGCATCCTTGACGCGGTCCGCGCCTTGGTACATGATCCTAAGCATGTCCCATACCTCTTTCGCAGTTTTCTTCTCCGCAACCATCTGGAGAACGTCATCTGGAAGAGCTTGTTGGATGACCGAAAAAGCTATTTTGTTCTTTTTCTCATCCACCTCCGCCGTCGGATCGATTGGTTCCACCACCTCCAAGACGTCCTGGACATCGAGGATCCCCCTCATTCTGATAGCCCAGACGCCGTAGTTGCTCCTCGTGAGCACCGGGTATTTGAAGTGTCCATGGAACCCATCCGACTTTGAAGATGTCTCCGTCATTGAAGAAACAACGTTTCTTCCTCACAATGGAACGATCTCCAACCTCCCCCTCTGATACCAAAATGTTAGAACAAACTCAAAACCAAATACATGACAGAGGAAAAATGGGAAGAAAGCTTTTTGATGCTTCATATTATTCAATACAAAACTTGCCATATAAATAGGCAAAGCCAAGACTTACAATGGAAGGAAAAAATAAATGCCTAATTAAAGCAAAAAATTATAACAGCCAAGAGCTTTAAAACGAAATGAGTAAAGGCATGAAACCTCCGGTCATTAATTCTCTACTAGAAAACTGAAATAAGAATTAAATAGAAAAGTAACGTAACTAATTATTAACAATTATGAACAGATCAGCTAACATTTGTTAATATAAGAGAAATTGCATGTCATTCAAACATTCCAAATTTGAGGGCTAAAGTATTTCTACATGAATGAATATGCTTTGGAAATGATGTTCATAAGAAACCTGTTAGTGCCTAAATTAGAGAAACCAAAATTTAAATTACAAATTTCCATAGTCCCGTTAATGTTACACACAGCAACGAATTTTTCAATATTATTTTGAATTAAACAAAGAAAAATAGCAGCGAAAAATGTTCAGGACTAAAAGAGTTATTGCAAACATTCATTTGAGTTCAAAATTACAAACCTCTTTAGTCATCAGACACTTTGGAATGACTCTGCATGAGAAAGAAACATACCTCAGTAAGCTATTAACATAGAAAATTGCAATAATGTTTAAAAAAAAGAAATATTGGCTAAAAACTACAGCACATAACTTCAAAAAGCCAAGAACAATAAAGAAAGCGAGTGGAATATAAAACAAATACTTAAAAAATCAAGATATTCAGTCAAACATTGCATGCATTTTGTCCTCCTAGCCCTAGCACCAGAAATAAATCGTTTGCCATAAAAAAAACGACAGCTGAAACCAGAGAGAACTGGGACTATAAGATGTTGAAGGAGAGCGATGTCTGGAAGTCCCTTGGCAGGACAGACAAGTATTAACGGATATGCTCAGTACCATCAGTATACCACCAGACTCCAGGCCAGCCCATAAAGAAATTAAATATATATATATATATATATATATATATATATATATGTACAGACCGGCACAGTTTTAATATTTTTACTACAAGTTCGCATAGTTTGTGCAGGGAATAAAGATATGCTCTGCAAACATACTTACATTTAAGATACCTTATAACTTACAGAATGATAATACTAAAAATCCTCCAACCCCAAATCAAAAATCTTATTTATCTAAATATGTAAAATATTTTATGCACATGAAAAATAAGAATACATATGGACAAAAATATATCTGAAATGTAAAATGCAAATGTGTTTGCCCAAATTAGAGCTCCATTGGAGCTGCCTTTTGCTCAGATGAATTTGAACAAAAATGCAATCATATAACATAAAATGCACGGATTTTTTTTAGGTGAGGTCAATGGGGTTCATTACCACCACATTTATGACCACCACCAACACACCAAACTAAGGCTCCATTTGGAAGAACTTATTTTCACCGGTCAAGCGGTGAGTACCGCATGAAACGGAAATAAGTCCCCCAAAACAAGGCCTTCTTATTTTCACCGGTCAAGCGGTCACGATCGCATGAACCTAACCTTAAATATGGTCTGATTCATGTGGTCATGACCGCTTGACCGGTGAAAATAAATTCCCACAAAGGAAGTCTAAGCCTAAATACGTAAAATATCACGGGCACATAAAAAAAAAGTAAAAATAGGAAAAGTAATTTTGTACATAAAAGTGGACGAAGTTTCTTAGGTGAGACCGTCCTAGTTATGGGCCCCACAATTTTTTTTTTAAAAGAAATTACTTTTGCGAGGGGTGTCTGCGGCAGACTGCAATTGCCAGAGGTTAAGCTCAGCGAATGCTAATATTTTCCCTAACTTACATACACCAAATCTTTTTCATTTATTGCTCACACAGAAATCATGCTGGGCTTTTGGGATAGTGAATGTAAGTTTTTCCACAGATCGAGATGATATGATGATCATACAATATTACAAATTGTATTAAATATCCTAATAAATTGAACGTCATTTCACTGCGCCAGATCGAATCATCATCCTAAATCGTCCGGTCATTATACACTGCATTCTCGCGTAGGTGTGAAATGGACACCAAGCGGCAACATGCGGCATACTGTGATAAATAAAAGTATTATGTCCAACGATCGAGTTATTCGTGAATCCTATCTTTTTCAAAATGGCAGGAGTACTCTCAAGAGAGCTTTTTAGAAAGATGAAGATGAACAAGAGATAGAGAGAGAGAGAGAGAGAGATAGAGAGAGGGGGGAGGACCCTAGAACATGGCGGCCGCCATTATGGACGGCCTGGGAGACGAGGCCCATCAATCCAACGCTTCCACCGCCATAAACCAAATCAATACCTCTAGCCACCTTGAAGAAAAAAAAATGCAGAAGCGTCAGAAACATCATTCATATCCTCAAGAAGATCAAATAAATTGATTAATTATTATATATATATATATAAAACGTCGAATATAAATAAACCGGATCAAAATCAAGAGGGGAACATTATGATGACTAATGATCGAAGAGAACACGCTTTTCTTTTAATAGAATGGCATAACCGCATCTTCCCAGTATTTTACTCACCACCCGCAAAAATATTATTTTTAATGGCAAAAACATATGTCAGAGATCATGCAAGAAGGCTGCAGGTCACCCAGGTGGATTACAGCTAGCAATCCCCTCCAAAACCTCTTCACTAGCCTGCTAATCTTTTAATCATTTCAACATTCCCACTCCATTAATCTCTTCCAAACTTCAGAAGATTCAATAATAAAACTCCGAGACAGAAAAGATTCAATATTGATGAATTAAAAATAAAAATCCTATTTTAATTATGCATTCTGCACACCTACAAAAATGTAACTTTTTCGACCTAGCAACAGTCAGGAAGAAATGGCATAAAGAAAGATATATATTATATATATAAAGAAAAGAAATAATTCTATTGGATACCAGTTCATTCCCCAGCTCGATCGCCGCCTCGCGATAGCTGGCTTTCTTCCCCGGGCTACTTCCGCAAAAGACGCAGATTCGTCGAAAACGAGAGGCTGAAAAGTCATCTTCAACCTCGGCATGGAAGACGAGTTGCGAGTTCATCACCTCCATTTTCGCCGCCGTTAAGTTTGAACTAAGACGACAGCGAGAGGGTATGAAACGAAAGAGACGGTGATGGCCAGGTGAAGCCTGCTCCGTTTTTATAGAGGGTGGCTTGGCTGGCCTCTGTGCAAAGTTGTTGAGTGGGGTCCAACGAATCGAAATTCTTTTTCAAATCAGGAAGGTATGTGATCGACGGATGTGATCAGCACATCCAGGTTGGGTGCGAATAGCCCAACCCTGGATACTAATTAATAGAGAACTCGGTTAAGCTTTTGATTTTGTACATTTTTTTAAGGTGATTGTTAACCGCAAATCAGCTATTTGTTAGTGGCATCTCAAAATTTAATAACTTTTCGCGCCTTTTCGAAATACGTCTTGTACATGTAATTTTAGGAAAAGTGCTCAACACACTTTTCCTAAAAATGCATGCACAAGGCGTACTTTGAAAATATGCTCAGATTTTACGCCTTTCAGAAATACGCATTGCACATGCAATTTCAGGAAAAGTGTTCAACACGAAAGTTGTAGATCTCGTCGAGATCTACAACTTTCGTGTTGAACACTTTTCCTTAAATTGCATATACAAGGCGTATTTAGAAAAGGCGCGAAAAGTTATCAGATTTTGGGGTGCGACTAGCCAGTAACAGGCTGCGGTTAACAATCACCTTTTTTTAATCTGACATATATTTATTATTTTCATATCTATACTATATGGAACGAAAAACTGTCATATCGCCTAATCTATAGGATTATCAAAGCCAACTGTTCATATATATTGAATACTTTTAATATAATAATAATAATAATGTTGACATTTAAATATATAACCTGCAACATTAATACAATATTCTTAACCACCCAAACCAAACAACTATTATGTAAAAATCACAATTTTATGATATATACAGGTATAGAAATACAATATTAAAATTGTATGTTGTAATTAATATAATTTTATAATATTATGAGTGGCACTACACAGAGGAGCATTGTGCCGCCACGACAATTCCCCAACCATCACGATGTCACAGGGCAGCATATCTTGCACCCCTAGAGGCTAGAGTTCAATGCTCCGGCCGGCTATTAATCTTTTAATGCGCTCCGGGAGAGTGAGTGGAGGGAGCATCATCGCACCGCGACATCATCATAATCGGGATAGTGTCGATAGTGGCACGGGTGTTTCCCCATGCACTGTCACAGGTATATTTAAAAAACAAGAAAAGGATCATTGCATTGGACCGGGTTCAACTCATCAGGTCAGCTAACCGTGTTGTGATGGAATGGAATATCAGAGTAAATATTTAAGTGCTTTCTATAACTTATTAATAAATTTAATTTTGAGTGCAAAGATTGAGCATACAATTTACAACTTTTCTAAATTTAAATACAAAAGAGTCATTTTGTTTCAATGAAAGAGACAATGGTAAGTGGTGGCATTTTTTTTTGAGGCATAATTTCAGTTGTGGACATAAAAATTTTCTTTAGTGTGAGCAGACTTAAAATTTATAAAATAAATAAATAAATAATATGAAATAAACACACATTAATAATGACAAAAAATATAAAAAAAAGTTGGACATACCTCAGTTCTGGTCGGATATGGGAAGAAGAAGAAGTCCAGCATCGCAGTCGCAAATCGCAAAAAATCTGCCTCTATTGAGGAGAAAGACCTAATCGGAGTCACTTATTCCACTGTCCGTCTGTCAGGCTTTGAGAATAATGGAAACGGGTCCGAGGTTTAAACCGTATCTTATATTTTTTTAAGGAATAATGTATTAGTCACGGTTTAAATCGCTGTCAATACTATTTTTTTTAAAGAAATAAAGTATTCATTACAGTTTAAATCCGGAATAATACCATTATTTCTTTAAAATAAATGAGATTTTAGCCGCAGTTTAAATCGTAGCTAATATCATCATTATTTTCTAAGGAAACAGAGTATTAGCCACAGTTTAAACTGTGACAAATACTATTAAATTTTTTTAAAAAAAAATTTAGTCTATGCGCCCGCCAACACTCGCCCCAAGGTGGGTACGCCCCTGCATATTGTGTTTTCCCTCGTGGATATATAAAATGAGTACAGATTTTGCGATTAATTTAGGGCACTGATATTAGCACCGTATTTTTTACTATCTGCATTAATAATTAACCGCAATCACTATTTTGACGATTGACTATCGGCAAATAATATTTATATTTGCACAAAAAAATATTTTAGTTTTGTTTAATATTTAGAAATATAATTTTATTTGAAACTTTTTAAAAAAGAATTTTAGTGCATAGCATTTGATTAAATCAGCATATTCTTATTGTAAAATAATACTACAATGGATAGAAATATTGATCCATTGTTTACCGCAGTGCAAGCATTCTCCTCCTCACTACTTAAGGGCTCCTACCTTACCTCTCTTCTGTCACACGAGCCGGGTTCCTCCCCGCCTGAACACCTCCTGGCTATGAAACCAGCCCTTGTCCATTCCGTTTAATAAGTTTATAATTGCTGACTTATATGCTTGCATATTCCCAAGGAGTTGCCACGGTATTGGTTTCCAGACACATCCTTGATAAAGTTGTCTACATCTTTTCATCTCCTAAGCCTTTGACTCTTCAAACAAGTTTTTGATATAGCCTTTGACCTTTTGTTTTTTTAAGCAAGTTCCAACTCTGTTTTAGAGCAGAGGCCCGTTTGCATTTCTCCAATACAAAGCTTTCTTAGAAGATGGCCTTCATGATAGAGGAGGTTTTAAGTGTTAGTGCACTCGAAGCATCCCGTGTGGTCGTTTAGTGTGGAATGAGCCTCCACATTGCCCCCAGCAGGGATATTTATACGCGTAATCATAAATCTCTGACGACGGGTTATTGTGATGTCATCCAGATCCTAAAGCAAACTCGTTAAACACATGTCACATCTATTCAATATATCACAACAATCTCCTCCTATATTGTATATAGATGTTAACACAAAACAGATTACTTAAAGCAAAAGTTAATAACGATCAAAACATGATTTTTTCCAGAAAACATAAATATGAGTTTTAGATAACTGATAAGCTAAATTCAAACAAATGTTTCAAATATGAAAAAGAAAGCAAAACTGAAAAACTCAAACTGATAATTGATCTATACAAACAGTAGATCATCTTCATCCGGATTGAAATCAACTTTCTCTTCTCTAATTTTCATTTGATCTGCAAACAGTTACAACAAGAATGTCATGAGACAAATCTCTATGAATTCAAACATTTGTTATCAAAAGTGTTGGAACTTAGTTCAGGCGGTTAGCTGAACTAACCGCCGCAGTCTGTCCAGCCAGTCTTCTAGCAGGTAGCCTCAGCGGACTGTTTGTGTTAGAACTCAGTTCGGTCGGTTAGCCGAATTAGACACCGCGGCCTGTTCTGCCGGTCTTCTAGTGGAAGTCCTCAGCGGATTGTTTGGATGTTGTTTTAGTAGAAGCCGCAGAGGTCTTGTTTAGTCGTGAAGCTCTGGTCCAAGGCTTATCCTCTCAGCGGTCCGGTGGCAACCCGCGGTACGCGGTCTGGTGTCAAGCCGCAGCTTCAGCGTAATGGTTTACCGCACTGTGAATTATTGGCTATCCGCAGGTGCGGCTTAGCGGCTTGACTGACGACCTTCCACTTGTGTCCTGAGGTTTTAAGGTTATGGCTTGTATAGTTAGCGGTTTTGGTATGCCAAACCGCTCAGTCCGCCCGACTTGTATTTAGTCCCACATTGTGTATTGTACTCTCTCATCTCCCCCGTTTTCTATAAATAAGGGGACACACCTATGTATTACTTACTTTTTTGGAGCAATAAAATTTGCGGTTATTTACCTCTTGTTCGTTTTTCTCCTCATTTTTTCACTTGGTATCAGAGGGAAACCGGTCCTTTTGCCCCAAAATATTTTTGCTCTTCTAGCGGTTTGTTTTTTGAAACCGCGCGGGCTGTCTCTTTTCTGTCCCTCCCTTCTTCCGGTTTTGTCCGGCTTCTTCCCTCCCTTTCTTTCTATCTGGTCGTGCGGTTTCCCCTTATTCGCGCGATCTCGTGCTCATCTTTCTTTTGTGCGGCTTCTCTGTCCTTAGTCCGCAGCGTTTCCCTTGCTGCTGGTGTGTGATCATCGAGACCGGGCGGTTTCTCTTTCTGATTCGCGCAGCTTCTTCTCTGGTTTCCTGTTGCGGTTTCTGCTTTGTCCGCGCGACTTGCTTGTCTTCTTCATGAATATACTCCGTCGTCTTCTACAACTTTCCCTCATTCTTCTCCCTCTGTTTCTTCTTCGGGTAATTTGGGTTCGTTGTCCAAGCTTACGGACCCGAATTATCCTTACTAGAGTGTGTCTTTTGTCTTCCTTTTACGTTCTCAACGTAAGCGCTCACACTTGACTGATGACCCTCCTCATGTTGGCTCTGCTACTTATAATGATTGTGACGCTTCAGATGCCTTAGTCCGTACTTGGTTAGCCAACAGTTTGTCTGACGAGTGTCTTCCTGTCATTCGCCATGATCAAACTGTCAAAGTCGCGTGGACTCATCTGGCTGCTTTATATTCTAAAGGGGCTCAGACTCCGCGTATCTACACTTTGTATGCTGACCTCTTTGCTCGTCCTGTTATGACCCCTGCTGCAGCATATCAGGAGGTGCAGAGCCTTAGGGCTGAACTTCTTCAACATCTCCCCTTTTCTGCTGATCTTGCTGAGCAACAAAAATATTTTCAAGAGCTCCTGGTGGTATGTTACTTACTTCGTCTTCCTGACTCCTATGATCTGATTCGCCAACAGATTCTCGGAGAAGCGGACACTCCGACTCTTGATGCCACTACTGCGCGGATTTCCGTTGTTACTACTCTGCTTCAACGTCCTTTACTTCCCTCTCCCTCTCCTGATCTTGTTGCTCATTCTGCCCGTCATGATCATTCTGGTGGTCGGGGTGGCCGCACTGGCGGCCGTGGTTCTTCCAAATATCTCTGTTCTTATTGTGGCAAGACTGGTCACTTGGTTGATCGTTGTTGGGTCAAACTCCCTCATCTTCGTCCTTCTTTTGATGATTCTACCAAGAATTCTACTGTGTCTCTTGCCACTTCGGGTGCTGCTCAGTTAACTACCACGGGTAGGTGGCTTATTGACTCTGGTGCTACCACTCATATGACCAGGAATTCTCAGCTTTTTTCTTCTCTTATGACGAGTACGCACTTACCTCCTGTTCTTATTGATGATGGTTCACTGTCCCCGGTTTACGGGTCTGACACTGTGCATGTTACTTCTTCTCTTCAGCTTCGAGACACTCTCTGTGTTCCCAACTTTCCCTGCAATCTCCTCTCTGTTACTGCTCTTTGTAAGTAGTTTGACTGTGAAGCGATTTTTACTTCTTCTACTTGTGCCTTTCAGGTTCCTCAGTCCAAGGAGATGATAGCTACTGGGACTGAAAGCGGTGGCTTGTTCTATCTTGATACTTCTTCTGCTTTCTCTGCCTCCTTTTCTCTCCTTCAGTGGCATCTTTATCTTGGACATCCTCCTCCTCGGATCCTCTATCAGCTACTGTCTTATTAACCTCGGGGCGATTCTTCTCTTCAGTGTGATGCTTGCCAGTTTGGGAAACATCATCATTCTACTTTTTCTGCCAGCAAAGGACACAATTCTTCTCGTCCGTTTGATATTGTCCATTCTGATATATGGGGTTCTGATCCTACTCAGACTGTTGGTAGGGGTAGCTTATATTTTGTGACATTTATTGATGATTTTTCCCGCTGTACTTGGTAATATTTGTTGCGTGAACGTTCTGAACTTTATTCTATTTTCACTGCTTTTTATAATGAGATTCATACACAGTTTGCTACTTCTATTAAAATCATTCGGTCTGATAATGTTAAGGTGTACCTTAGTCACTAGTTTATGTCATTTTGTATTGATCATGGCATTGTTCATCAAACCACTTGTCCTTATACGTCGCAAAAAATGGTGTTGCTGAATGGAAGAATCGTCATCTGCTTGATGTGGCTCGAAGCCTTCTGAGTCATATGCATGTTCCCAAGTCTTATTGGGGACATGCGGTTCTTCTCTCTTGCTTTCTTATTAATCATGTTCCCTCCCCTGTTATTGGTGGGAAGACTCCCTTTTCTATCATGCATCTTTATGCGAATCCTTTTCCTTTGCCACCTCGTGTCTTTGAATGTACTGTCTTTGTTCATTTCCCTTCTTCTACTCGTGACAAGTTGTCACCTCGCTCCGTTAAATGTATCTTTCTGGGCTATTGTCCGACTCAGAAAGGATATCAGTGTTATGATCCTATTCTTTGTCGGCAGTATGTCTCTGCTGATATCACCTTCTTTGAGGCTGTTCCATACTTTTCTCAGTCCTCCACCATTCTTCCTCTTTCTGATGTTTCAGTTCCCTCTCCTCTTATTTCTGCACCTTGCTCGGAGCCTGCTATTCTTTCTTCTTCTTGTGTCTCTCCTACTCTTCCTGCTTCTATTGTTGATCCGTTGCACATGGTTCCTAGTTTGCCTGCCTCTCCTTCGGCTGCACCTATGCAAATAGATGTGGCTGACCTTGATCTTCCTATAGCTCTTAGGAAAGGTGTTCCATCATGCACTCAACATCCTCTTTCTCGTGTGGTTTCTTACACCAGATTGTCTCCTCGGGCGCAGAGTTTTGCTTCTGCCCTCTCAGCTACTATTCTTCCAGCGTCTTATCATGATGCTTTGGTTATTCCATATTGGAAAGCTGCTATGGATGAGGAGATGAAAACTCTGATCGAATGGGGCACTTGGTCACTTGTGCCTACTCCTCCTAGTGCTGATGTGGTTGGCTGTCGTTGGGTCTTTATCATCAAGTACCTTCTTGATGGTACTGTTGATCATTACAAAGCCCGTCTAGTGGCCAAAGGATTTACGCAGACTTATGGTGTGGATTTCTTTGATACGTTCTCTCTTGTTGCCTAGATTACTACGATTCGCGTTCTCTTCTCCGTGGCTGTGAACATGGATTGGGAAGTGTCTCAGTTAGATGTAAAGAATGCCTTTCTTTATGGAGATTTAAACGAGACAGTCTATATGGAGCAACCTCCTGGGTATGTTGCTCAGGGGGATTCTCAGGTGTGTAAGTTGAATAAAGCCATCTATGGTCTGAAACAGAGTCTGAGAGCCTGGTTTGAAAAGTTTAATGAGGTTATTTCTGTTGTTGGATTTTTTCGGAGCGCTGCAGATCACTCTTTGTTTATTCGGAAAACTTTGTCTGGACTGGTTATTCTTGCAGTATATGTGGATGATATAATTTTTACTGGGGATGATAGGAAAGGTGTTGATATGACAAAGAAGCATCTGCTCCGGCATTTTTTTACCAAGGATACAGGATCTCCTAAGTACTTCCTGGGGATTGAGATATCTCGGAAACCTGGTTCTATCATTCTCTCACAGAGTAAGTATGCTCTGGATCTTTTACAAGAGACAGGTCTTCTTGGAACTAAACCTGCTCGGTATCCTATGGCTATTGGAGATGACAAATGATGGAATGAGTCTTCTCCTCTTTTTGAAGATGTCATGAGGTACAGACGTCTTGTTGGTAAACTCATCTATCTGACAGTTACTAGACCAGACATCTGCCATGTAGTTGGAAAAGTAAGTCAGTTTATTCAAGCCCTTAGAGAGTGTCATATGCAGTCAGCTCTGAAGATTCTCAAATACGTGAAAGGTGCACCAGGTAAAGGGCTCTTGTTCCTGAAAAGAGGACATTTAAAGTAGAGGTTTTTTCTGACGCGAGCTACGCAGATGATAAGGGAGACAGGAAGTCAATGTCAGGTTTCTGCACCTTTGTTGGAGGAAATCTAGTTAGTTGGAAGAGTAAGAAGCAGGATGTGGTTGCCAGACCCAGTGCAGAAGCCGAATATAGATGCATGACTTTGACTGCTTGTGAGCTGAAATGGCTCCGAACTCTCTTACTGGATTTGGGAGAGTTTTATGATCACCCCCTACTGGTGTTCTGTGACAAAAAAGCAACTATATACATTTCGAAGAATTCGGTCTTTCATGAGAGAACGAAGCATATCGATGTTGATTGTCACTTTATTAGAGAAGAGATCTGAAAAATCAGATATGCACTCCTTTCGTTAATTTTGATAAAGAGCTGGCAGATTACTTCACGAAACCGGTTACTTCGTTCACAGAGGTTTGTGGCAAGCTGGGCATGGTTGACATATATGCTCCAGCTTGAGGGGGAGTGTTGGAACTTAGTTCGGGCAGTTAGCCGAACTAGCCGCCGCGGTCTGTCCAGCCAGTCTTCTAGCACGTAGCCTCAACGGACTGTTTGTATTAGAACTCAGTTCGGGCGGTTAGCCGAACTATCCACCACGACCTATTCTGCCGGTCTTCTAGTGGAAGTCCTCAGCGGATTGTTTGGATGTTGTTTAAGTAGAATCCATAGAAGTCTTGTTTAGTCGTGAAGCTCTGGTCCAAGGCTTATCCTCTCAGTAGTCCGGTGGCAACCCGCGGTACGCGGTCTGGTGTCAAGCTGTAGCTTCAGCGTAATGGTTTATCGCACTGCGAATTGTTGGCTATCCGCAGGTGCGGCTTAGCGGCTTGACCAGCGGCCTTTCACTTATGTCTTGAGGTTGTAAGGTTATGGCTTGTATAGTGAGCGGTTTGGGTATGTCAAACCGCTCAATCCGCTCGACTTGTTTTTAGTCCCACATTGTGTATTGTACTCTCTCATCTCCCCCATTTTCTATAAATAAGGGGGCACACTTATGTATTACTT
Source organism: Platanthera zijinensis (assembly GCA_039513925.1). Taxonomy (NCBI): domain Eukaryota; kingdom Viridiplantae; phylum Streptophyta; class Magnoliopsida; order Asparagales; family Orchidaceae; genus Platanthera; species Platanthera zijinensis. The sequence continues at coordinate 99,055,152 of CM077091.1, forward strand.
ACTTTTTTGAAGCAATAAAATTTGCGGTTATTTACCTCTTGTTCGCTTTTCTCCTCATTTTTTCACTAAAAGCAACGTGATTAATTCTAGCAGTTGTTGGGAATATTGCCCTCAATATTCCCTATATTTGATTTGAAGAGCCATCACCATCAACATTAAGAGCATAGTAGTATTTGATGTTGTTCAAGCTCATCATGTGCAGGATGTTCCTTGGAGCAAGTTTAGACAGGTTGTCTAAATGGTTGTGACATATGGTCACAAGGTAGAAAGGTGGAGAGACAGAAATCTGTCTAAGTCCACAGGCATCGAGTGAAGGTAGTTCACTTAATTCCAGATGCCAAGGAAGGATGCTAGAAAGACTGCAAATCGTCCAAGCCCACAAGCATTGAGTGAAGACAGTTCACTCAACGCCAGATTCCAAAAAGCGTCGAGTAAAGGATGGCCTGTCAAAACCCAGAGGTTTGCAAAACAAAAATGCGGCTAAGTTCACAGGCATTGAGTGAAGACAGTTCACTCAACGCCATAAACAAGAGGCATCGAGTACATCACAATTTGTCAAAGCCTCAGCATTGGCAAGAAGAAAATCGACTAAGTTCAGAATCGTTGAGTGAGGATAGCTCACTCAACGCCTGAAGAGAATCTCTGAGTTAAGCTCAAGCAATTGAATATTTTGTCAAGAATTCTGGCTAAGTACAGAATTGTTGAGTGAGGATAGCCAACTTAACGCCAAATAAGAATGCATCGATAGAGCAATGATCAGTCAAAGCCTAAAGAGAGATAGAAAGAAAAAACTGTCTAAGTCCAGATACATTGAGTGAGGACAGCTCACTCAACGTAAGCTCATCAAGAAGATTGGCTAAGTACAGAAGCATTAAATGAAGACAGCTCACTCAATGCCTCATCAACAAGAAGCCAAGCAAAGGCAGAAATGTTGAGTGATGAAGGCTCACTCAACGCATTCATAAAGAAAGTTGTGGTTAAGTACAGAAGCTTTGAGTGAAGTCAATTCACTCAACGCCTCAGCAAGAAGGCAGTCAATCAGTGAAGCGACTAAGTCCAGATGCGTTGAGTGATGAAGGTTCACTCAACCCAGTCAACGCATCATCACCAGAAAGATTGTCCAAGGACAAAAGTGTTGAGTGATGAAGGATCACTCAACGCACTCAACGTCTGACAGTGTAGGAGAAATTAGCTAAGTCCAGATTCGTTGAGTGAAGCCAGTTTACTCAACACACTCAACGCTTGGGATGAAATTGAGAAAATGGCTAAGTCCACAGTTGTTGACATCAATATGAGTCAGCAAAGTTTCAAAATATTGCGGGAAAGCTACAGTACACGACAAATGGCGTCGCAGGCGTATAGTATGAATTTTCTTGTAAAAGCAAAGTTGCAGCCAACGACTTTTGTGGGGCCCACAGGTCAAATAGTCATTGGACAATAGAAGATAAACGGGATAAATTCAGCAAATGCAAAACAACTTTTAGGGTTTCTCATTTTCACAAAGAGGCGGAACTTCATCGTCTTCTTTCTCGCCATTGTTGTAGAGCTTGAAGCTGAAGTTTCAAACCAGCTGAACTAAAAGTTCTTACAGTTAGCTGTAGCAGTTTTCATCAGCTAGAGCAAGTTTAGAAAAGCTTTCTGAAAAAGAAAATGTTGAGTTCATTGCCCACAATGTCCTAGATTTGAAGAAGTCAAATATGTCAATGAGCATACATAATGGTATATTTAATACATGTTCAAGTTCATACATGCAGGTTGTCTTATAACAATGATGGGATAGATAGCCTAAGTGGCTAAGTCAGGTAAACTCTTACCTAAGGTGTGGTTAGACAAAAATCTGTTTAGGTCCACAGGCGTTGAGTGAAGGCTACTCACTCAACGCCAGATGACTTATAACGCTGAGTGGAGTCTATAGAGTCAAAGCCAAAGTAATGGTAAGCTGGAAAAGTGACAAAGTCCACGGGCATTGAGTGAAGTCAACTCACTCAACGCCATGCAACAAAAGGCTATGAGATAGGCTAATGTTGTAATCGCCGAAGTAGAAATGAGCAGAAAAGTGGCTAAGTTCACAAGCGTTGAGTGTAGCTCACTAACTCAACGCCATAGCTTCATAATCGTTGAGTATAGCTCAGTCAGTCAACACCACATGAAACCTGTGAATATTTACCAAGTCCACAGGCATTGAGTGAGACAAGCTCACTCAACTTTATGTGATAATGCGTTGACTAATTCTCAAAGGGAATGTTCTTTTTAGACACATAAATTTGGCTAAGTCCAAATGCGTTGAGTGTAGTTCACTCACTCAACGCCAGATAATAGAAATGTCTGTTAAGTATTTTGGCGTTGAGTGGTGCTTACTCACTCAACGCCAAGTAGCAGAAAATTATCTAAGGCAGAAAGCATTGAGTGAGACATGCTCACTCAACGCTCTCAATGCTTAAGATGTTGCAGACGCAGAAAATTGGCTAAGGCAAAAAAACATTGAGTGAGGCATGCTCACTCAACGCTCTCAACGCCAAGTATGCAGAAGTGGATGAAGAATATGCTAACGCAAAAAGAGTTGAGTGGGGCTTGCTCACTCAACACTATCAATGCCTAGTTAGACAGAATTCTGTCTAAGTGTTTTGGCGTTGAGTGGCATGGCATTGAGTGGCAGGGCGTTGAGAGTTAAGCAGACTGAAAGTGAGGAAAAGATCTACCTTAACTCTAAAGGGAGGGGGTGAATAGAGTATTTTTTAAAATAATTTATAATTAAAACTATAAAGCAGTGGAAGACTTAATTTATGTATATGTGTAAGGTGCTCGTGATGAAATAAAAACTAAAGCAAGATGAAAGTGAGGGGATAAGTTGTAAACTACTCTAGAGGGGGGGTGAATAGAGTATTCAAATTTTATGAACAACTAATTAGCTCCCTTGGAGTTTATTTGCGGAATACATAATCTGATACTCGAACCTTAAGAGCCTAACACAGTGAAGTGCACAAGTGAGAGAGTTAACTGAAATTTCAGTTTAACTATAAGCCTATCACAGCAACTAGCAATCCTAGGTAGTTCTATCACAGCCACAGAATAAACAATTAAACAAGATAGCCAGAGACACAGGATATATAGTGGTTCCCTCTAAATAGGTACTCCACTCTTCTACCACTCTGGTAGGAATCCACTACAGGTTTTTGCTAAGGTGCCCTGCCACCAATGATCTGATTCAGGTAGATCAAACAGACCCTTTGAGCTTTTGATAAGGATGCTCAACCACAGGTTGTTGATAAGGTGCCCTGTCACCAATGTTCACTTTTGAAGAGGTGTGAACAAACTCTTTTACAAAGGGGTTGAGAGGGTTAGATTATCTTCTCTATTGTAAATACAGATTAGAGAAGACTTGTGGATTCTCTAAAGAATCAAAGTCTCCCCCTGGCTCAGTGAAAGTCCAGGGAAAGCCTTTGCTTCAGGATGAAGGAGTTTCAGATATACTGAAACTAAATCCTCAGAGATCTGTAGACTGATTTTTATCAGGTCTTCAGATTCTGGAATAATTGAAGCAGAACTGGAGCTCTTTCTGAAGTCTTGAAAACTCTAAGCAGATGCTCAGGAGACTTGAGAATGAAAGTAATTGCTCTGGGCTTTTTCTTCAGGGGAGCTTTTCTTCTTCTTTTTGTGAGATGGTGAAGAGTTGCTCTGAAGATGCTTGAGAGAATGCAGCACTAAGAAAAAATCTCTCTGTATCTGTAACTTGTAATTTTTCTGAGAAAAAAAATCTCTCTTAAATATGTCTTCTCATTTTTCCTTTGGAACGGCTCTATTGATTTGAATTCTCGAGCCCTGCGACAGATTATCTCAAAATAGAATATAGCAATAGGAATAGAATGACCTATTAGCTTACTGTCAGTCCCAATAAGGAATTAAATAAGTGGGAAAATACTTCAGTACAAGGACTTACCATTCTTGGAAATAGCAAACAGTGCCAACGACTAGAATACAGCCTGGCAATATATTTTGTATAATAGGACAAAAATGCTTTATCAAAATACTGAATCCCGTGATTTAAGCTTGACATATTTGGTAATTAATTTATTTTGAATTTAAGCCATAAATCTGCAAAAAACAACTTCAGAAAATTCTCTAACCACAAGCTAAAACACTTGGAAATAAACCAAGGAATAGAATGAATACAAAAAGATAAAGACAGACAATAATCGTCGAACAGGGGTTCGATGATCGTCGACCTAGCTAACAGATCGTCGACTAAAAGCAGAAATCTGTCGAAACAGAAATCGTCGAACAGAAATCGTCGACCAGCTCAAGATATCGTCGACTAAAGCAGAAAATCTGTTTAAACAGAAATCGTCGAACATCTCATGATGTCGACGACTAAGGCAAAAATCTGTCGAGACAGATATCGTCGAACATCTCATGATGTCGACGACTAAGGCAGAAATCTGTCGAGACAGAAATCGTGAAGCAAGAACACGATCGTTGAACTGCTGATGGCAGATCGTCGACCAACCTTCAGAGCATAATAAACTTGCTCTGAGATCGTCGACCATCGGTCGACGATAATTGTCTTGACTTCAACGATTCTATAGCCCTGCTATCGTCGACCAATGATCGACGATCGCGAGGCCTCGTTCGACGATGATCGAACGGAAAATGCCTTAACCAAAAATACATCTAGAACATCTAGCCTAAGCTCTAGGTCAGTTATAAACTGTCCTAGGGAAACTGAATAAGGCCTAATCATGATCATATATAGTTATATGGATCAAGAGGGGCTGGAAAGGGATTACATAAGCCAAATCACATCTAGGGTACCAACAATCTCCCCCTATTTGGGTTATGTTATCCAATCCGATCTAAAAACTAATGCACACAATAACAAAAGCAGAGATTAACCAAAAATTTAAATCACAGGCAATCCATAGAAAAACATAAAAACATAAATCAGCAGAACTATAAAGTGTCAAGCAGATTTATCAGAGGTTTTAGCATCAGATGAGTTCTTAGGGATTACAACTGGTTTGAAAATAATTTCTCTATTTGGATTTGCTGCTTGTCTTTTGGATAGTATTAGGTCATGTTCACCAATAATTTTCTTTTCAGCATAGCTTGGCAGAACTGCAGCAGGGTGCAACTTCATGTATTCTTCAGTATTAAAAATTTCAGAGTTGACTTGAATTTTGCTGAGTTCCTTTTCTCTGAATTCAGACATAGTTGTATATGCTGTAGGGTCTAGTCCTTGAGCTTTGGCTCTCTCCATCATGCTTAGTGCAATAGATTCCTTAAATCTTGCCATAGAGGCAATTCTTTCAGTTTCAGTCATATCTGATGGAGAGGGTGGTCTGTCAGTATCAGCTTGAGCTGCAATCTCCATGTTCCTTTGAAGAGCTGTGGCTAATTTGCTTGAGTCAAGAGGAAACTGTGCAGCCTTCTTAGGATCAGTTTCAGCATATAGAGATCTTGGAGGTGCAAGTTCAATGAACTTCTTGTGGGATTTCTCTGAATAGACCACTCTTTTTCCTTTTGTTTCAACTGTCTCAGAAGCAGCAGGTTTCCTTGATGTGGAGGATGGACCTCTCCTGGGAGGAGAAGGTTTCCATTCTGGAACTTTTCTTTTTAGGAGAAGGAGGAGGAGAGAAAGTAGGTTGCTGAAATGTCATCTCCTTTATTTGTTCCATGGGAACATTTTCATTTCTTTTCCTTCCTTGTCTTGATACATCTTGGCCTCCCTGGTTTTGGTTACTCCTTCTCTGGTAGGACTGAAAGGTGTTAAAACTGGCTGATTTTGCAGATGGGGCAGAAGAGAGACTTCCAGAGGCTCCAGCACCAGGAGGTGGAGGAGGACCTCTGGGGGGAATTTCTGAATTGGAGTGTCATATCTTTTTGTTCTCTTCTTCTCTCTTGTCTGATTCTTTGAGAGTCTCATCCATGGTTGAAATTCTTTGCTCTTGGGATCAATTCCCTTCAGAATGAAATAGGGAACATCCTTGTCTGGATTAGCAGTAGGAGGAGCAGATGCTTTTCTTTTCTTGGATACAGCCTTTTTCTTCTTCTGGGTGCTATCAGAATCCTCAGAATCATCATCATCAGAGGAGTGGGATGAGGTTCTGCCAGCATAATCATCAAAGTCTTATTCTGAGATATCCTTGGCAACTATAGCATGTTCAGCCTTTTCTTTCTCCTGCTTCTCTCTATCTTCTTTTTCTCTTGCTTCCTCAATGGCATCTTGCTCAAGGAGGGCATCAAGATCAACATTTGGAGATCTCTTCCAGAGTTCTGATTCAGGATACAAGTCAGGAACTATCCTGGGGACCAGTTCTGCAATAGAAGGAATGGATAGAGGATAGGTAAGGATAGGTGGAGAAAAGATGACTGTATCTGCAGGGGCAGATGCTTTTCCTAGAGAGATGGCTAGGGAAACCATATGAGATTTAGCCAACTCTTCAATGTACTCAGAGGCAATATTCTCAGCCATAAAGGCTATATATTGTTCAAGGTTTAGAGTACCTGAGCTTGATTCCTTTTCAGTCATCTTGGAGGCATTCTCTGGTAAGTCTTGCACAGCCTCAGCTTCTCCAGCAGCAGCAGCAGCAGCAGCATTCTCAAGTTGTTGAACCACTACTTCTGAGTCAGTAGTGTTCATTGGAACTTTTTCACACAAGTCCATGAGGACTTCCTCATTATCTCTCTCAGAGACTTCTTCATCAGAAGCTAGATTCACTAGGGAGTGAATGTCTTTGTTAGATAAAGATATCAATTTAAAGTCCTGATTATAACCTTTAGAGGAAGTGTTTTACCTTCTGGTTGCTCTGGATCTTTCATCAGAGACTCTTTCTCTGGAATAGCTTCCTCTGGAAGCTCTTGAGGTTCTTCTACAATTGCTGGAAGGGGAAGGGAAGAATTGTCCTGAAGGGTCAAGGCATCACCTGAGACCACTTCAACAGACATCTCCCCCTGCATGACTTCAGTGGGGACTGGAGTCATGCATCTTACTGAAGAGGGCTCAGCAGAGGGTGGAAGTGATTTGATGGCTTCAGTAAGGGCATTGATGGATGCAATGAGAGGGGCATTGGCAGCCTCAATCATGTTTTGGATGGATGGAGTGATGAGCTCTACAATATGTGCAAGCAATTCAGGAGTTATCTGAAATGCTGAGGGTGTGGAGGTGGATGGATGACTGTGGGATGCAAATTGAGGTGGTGATGGAATGGAAGCAGTATGATCTGCCACATGATCAAATGAATCATGTGGAGATGGGTGATCCTCAACATGAGTGTGGGATTCATGTTGAGAGAGGTGTGTGAGGATGGTAGCAGTTACTATGTCAATACTGGCTGAGGCTGCCAGATGTTGTGGTGTGGGTGACTGGGGTAGAGGTGCATGTAGGATGGGAGATGCATGTAGGGATTCATGTTGTGGTGGCACTGCAGATTGTGTGGAGGGTAATGCAGGAGATGAGGATGCAGGGGTAAAGAGGGAGGATGGAGGGATTATTGAGCCTTCCCCAGCAAGCTGGAGAGTGGCTGAATCAGCCCTTGTGTCTGATGGAGGGTTAGGATCAACCCTGGCTGACTTCTTGATGACTCTCTGGGATTTCTTGAACAGAGAGGGGTCCAACCTCTTGCTGGCGTTGACTGCAGAGGGTGCAGAAACAAGCAGTAGGGGTGCTTTCACATACAGAAACACACCCAACACCCTGGCAAGGTTTACTTCTTTCTTGTTGTTCTTTCTCCTTATCAGTTCAAACAGAACTTTTCCCCAGGCTATCTGCGTCTTATTCACCAAAGATGACATTAAGGCAAATTGTTGCATGTTGATGTTGTCGTGAGCAGAGTGTTTTCCCAAAACGACCTTGCCCACCAGGTCTGCCAGAAACTTATACTCTGGAGACAGATTGATCTTCAGCAGCTTAGCTGGAATACCCTCAGCATGGCCCATCACAGTTAGCATGCGGCCATATTCCTCTGTATTTTGCTCATAGTCCTCAGTACCGGTTGGTAGTCCAAACAGCTCAGTCAGAACTTCAGGAGTCAGAATGACCTCCTCTCCATTTATCTTTCCAGTCATGGCTTCGTCGCTGGAGGACGAAGTATATACCCATTCTCGAATCTCTGGTATATGAATCTTCGGTGAGAATGACATAAATCTCTTTAGGCCTTGATCTTCACACAGCTGCAGAATGTCTTGGATGGGTTGATCACATCGACTAAAGGAATCGAAGTCGACACAGAATCCAGTGTCGAACTTCATCCCGAAGAGAACTGCTGAAGGAATCGCCATTGGATTGAAGAGAGAATGGAGAATCGAGATGCAAGGCAGGGGAGAAGAGAATCGCGCGGGATTAGAGTTTGAGAGCGAATTCTAAGCCAGAAGATGGAATATGAAAAGACGGAGCGGAAGAACGACGATCTCTAGACCTAAATCGACTATCAGATATAAATCTGCGATCGTCGAACCCGGAACAAAATCGGTCGTCGAACAATGACCGACGATAGTCAATATTTGACTAATCGTTAAACATCGACCGACTACAAGCAATCACCACGATCGTCGATCAATATATGTTGGTCGACGATTCTCCACAAAACACAGAAAATCTGTCGTCGACCATTGGTCGACGATAGATACCTAAGGAGAGATCGTTGACCAGTTGATCGACGATTTCTGCCTTACTACAAAAACGATCTGTCGTCGACCATTGGTCGACGATAGATACCTAACCTGGTCGAAGATCGTCGAGCAGTCGTTCGACGATTTTAGACAGAAAACAAATCTATCCAAATTTTCACTACTCTGAACCATTAATCATACCAAGCTGGTTCAGGAAGAACAAATGCCTTTGTTCATCAAGGGGCTTAGTGAAAATATCTCCTCTCTGCAGGTCTGTGGATATAAATTCCATTTTTATCTTGTTCTTTTCCACATTATCTCTCAGAAAATGATGTCTAATCTCAATGTGCTTGGTCCTGGAATGGTGCACAGGATTTTGAGAAATTGATATTGCACTGGTATTGTCACACAGAATTTTTGTTTTTGAGTGTGTGTACCCATAATCCACTAGCTGATTTTGAATCCACAGGATCTGTGAACAACAACTAGCTGCTGCTATATATTCAGCCTCAGCAGTTGAAGTAGACACAGATGCCTGTTTCTTACAAAACCAAGAGACAAGTCTCTCTCCCAGGAACTGACAGGTCCCTGAGGTGCTTTTCCTGTCAACTCTACAACCAGCATAATCAGCATCTGAATATCCAATTAATTCAAATCCTGACTCAGCTGGGTACCACAGTCCTAAGTTAGGGCATCCCTTAAGGTATCTCAAGATCCTCTTGAGAAGAGTTAAGTGAGATTCCTTTGGGTTGACCTGAAACCTAGCACATAGGCATGTAGCAAACATTATGTCAGGCCTACTTGCAGTCAAATACAGCAGGGAACCAACAATGGCTCTATAGTTCTTTTGATCAACAGACTTGCCATTGACATCAGAATCAATAACTGCATTTGAGGCCATAGGTGTGCTCATTGATGAAGCATCAGACATTCCAAATCTTTTAACCAGCTCTCTGGCATATTTTGATTGAGAAATGAAGATACCATCAACACACTGTTTCACTTGGAGACCAAGGAAATAGGATAACTCACCCATGCTGCTCATCTCAAACTTGGAGTGCATTAGTTCAGAGAACCTCTTGCATAGTTTGGGATCAGTGGAGCCAAATATAATGTCATCTACATAGATTTGAACTAACAGTTGTGAGTCCTTATGATGTCTAATAAATAGGGTTCTATCTACTACACCTCTCACAAACTTGTGTTCTAGAAGAAAATTTGCTAAGGTCTCATACCAAGCTCTAGGAGCTTGCTTAAGTCCATATAGAGCCTTTTGGAAGTTTGAACACATGAGTGGGTAAGGTTGATGAAACAAACCTCTGGTGGTTGTTCAACAAACACTTCTTCCTTTAAATCTCCATTGAGGAAGGCACTCTTCACATCCATTTGGAAGACCTTAAATCTCTTATAGGCAGCATAGGCTAGGAAAATCCTAATGGCTTCTAGTCTAGCTACAGGGGCAAAAGTCTGATCATAATCTATGCCTTCCTCCTGTCTATAGCCTTGAGCTACTAGCCTAGCCTTATTCCTAACTACTATGCCTTGGGCATCAAGCTTGTTTCTAAACACCCACTTGGTGCCTATGATCAGTTGGCCTCTTGGTCTTGGAACCAAAGTCCAAACTTTACATCTTTCAAACTGGTTAAGTTCCTCTTGCATGGCTATAATCCAGTGTGGATCAAGCTCAGCATCTTTAATGGTTAGGGGCTCAACCTGAGAAAGGAAACAAGCAAACATCACATCTTTGTTGAGTTGATGTCTTGTCTGGACTCCTACTGAAATGTCTCCAATCACTTGAGATACAGGGTGATCTCTAAGTGTGACAAGATTAGTAGGTTCAACAATGATCTGATCTTCAACATGTTCAAGATTTAATTCCTCATGTGGAATTTGATCAACTGTTGGAGCAGGTGCTTTAACTTCTAAAAGTTCTACATCAGATTCAGAATCTGAAGAAGCAACCTGAGGAGTTTGTTGGGGATGATTCTCCTGTGTGAGTCTCAAACCTTCCAAATCCTTACTTACTCCTAGGACTTGCACTGTACTATTAGAGGAAGAGTCCTTCTCCTTATAATACATGACTGTCTCATCAAAAGAGACATGTGCAGACTCTTCTATCTTAAGAGAGGATATATTAAGGACCCTATAGGCTTTGCTTACTTGAGAGTATCCTAGAAAAACTCCCATTGAAGCTTTTGCCTCAAATTTTCTAAGGTATTCTTTGTTATTGTTATGAACAAAAGCAACACAGCCAAATACTCTAAAATAGTCTATTTTAGGTTTCACTTGCTTAAGTAACTCATAGGGAGTCTTACCCTTAAGTTTATGTATCAGACTTCTGTTCAATACATAGTTAGCTGTGCTAACTGCTTCAGCCCAAAAGGACAGAGGCATGTTAGCATCTGCCAACAATGTACTTGCAGCTTCAATTAGGGTTCTGTTTTTCCTTTCAACTACCCCATTTTGTTGAGGAGTTCTAGGAGCAGAGAAGCTATGTTTGATACCTTCCTTCTCACAGAATTCTTGCATAAGAAGAGACTCAAACTCAGTACCATGATCACTTCTGATCAAGGCAATCTGAGTAGAATACTCACTCTGTATACACTTTAGAAAATCTGTAAGAACCTTGAAGTTATCAGCCTTAGTTCTCAAGAAGAATACCCAAGTGAACCTAGAGAAGTCATCTACAATTACTAGAGTGTAAGACTTTCCTCCAAGACTCTGTACAGCAATAGGACCAAATAAATCCAAATGTAGCAAGTACAGAATCCTGGGAAAATCACTTTTATTAACTGATTTAAAGCTATTTCTTGTTTGCTTACCTAATTGACAAGCTTTGCAAAGGCCTTCCTTCTTGTAGGGGCAAGAAGGTAAGCCTCTTACAAGATTGTATTTAGCCAACCTAGAAATGTTTTTCAAATTTACATGACTAAGTCTCTTATGCCAAAGGGTATTATTACTGGTTACTTCATTAAATAAGCATATTTCAGATTTGGATGAGTTAAAATCTACAACATAAACATTACCAATTCTAATACCTACTAACACAACAGTATTATTTGAAGCAATATTACAAGCAGTGTCAGTAAACCATACCTTGTACCCAGCATCACACATTTGGCTTACAGAGATTAGGTTGTGCTTTAGTCCTGAGACATAAGCAACCTTCTTGAATGTTACAGCTCCTATGGTGAAGCTGCCATACCCTTCAGTCTGTCCACAGCTGGAATCCCCAAATACAACTTTTGGTCCCAGCTTGGCTTTGAACCCTGACAGATTCTTCTTCTTTCCTGTCATATGCTTTGAGCATCCACTATCCAGATACCATTTGTCATGTATGACTGGATAGGTCTTCACCTGCAGAGAGAACAGTTATACATTGTGGACCCAGGTTACCTTGGGTCCAGTATTCTTCACAAAAGAAAAACTAGATATAAAAGATTTTGCAGGCTTAGATTTATATCCTAAAGGGTGTGATCTCCTAGGTGGGATAATCCATTCAGTTGAAGGATTAAACAACCTAGGGTAGTGATTGGGATTTGCAATTCTGGAAGTTTGAAATTTATTTTCCAGCTTAAGTCCAGATCGTCGATCCACGGTCGACGATCGCAAGCCATATCGTCGATCATTTGTAGTAGTGCTATGTTCTGGATTCCACGATCGTCGATCACTGGTCGATGACTCAAGATGAGATCGTCGATCACTGGTCGACGACTCAAGATGAGATCGTCGATCTCCTGCACCAAAGATATCATACTTGGTGAAGGTGTTCAGCGATCGTCGATAGACGTTCGACGATTGGTTTGACGATCGTCGATTAATGTTCGACGATTTTTGTAAAGCTAGAAATTTTTTCTTCCTGTTCTCTTTCTTAATCTTATTCTGAATTTTCTTACATTTTTCAATTTCCTCAGTATTCTTTATTCCTGATTCAGAAATAAATTTTACTGGAGTGCTAAATCTCTCCTTTGTGAGGAGGATGAGTTCACTAGATGTAGCACCTAAGCCTAGTTTATCATTACCAACCCTAGTGTTTGCTATACTGGTTATTTCAGATAATTTAAGGCTTCTGCCATTTAATTGTTCTTCTAACCTCTTAGATTTAGCTAGTTCTAATTTTAGGAATGTTACTTCTCCTCTTAAGCTTTCTAATTCTTTTTCTAATCTGATTATTTCAGTACCTTCCATGTCTAGTTCCATTATCTTTGATCTAAGTGACTTGATTTCTTTTTCAGATAACAGTAGATCTAAACATAGAGTTTTAAATTTTAATTTGAACTCAGGAGATGAAAAATCAAATGAGTTGATTACCTGGTCTTCCATAGGAAGATCTTCTTCATTGTCTCCTTCTTCTTCAGAATTCTCTACAGCTGACAAAGAGCTGCAGGCATTGATAGCCATGAGGCAGACCTCTTTGGCTTTCTTCTCTTCTTCTCCTTCTAAATCACTGGAGCTAGAGGAGCAGGTATCCTCTTCTGTTTCACTCCAGGTGGCAGCCACAAATCCCTTGTCCTTCTTCTTGTATTTGTGTGAGGAGGACTTGGAGTGGTGCTTCCTGTACTCTTTCTCATGTTTCTTCTCCTTGTGTTTCTTCTCTGGACAATCTGGAGCAATGTGTCCAGGCTTGCTGCAAACATAACAGATGATTTCTTTAGATGGAGTCTTGTCATACCTTGGTTTGTCCTCATACTTGGAGAACTTCTTTCTGAGGTCTCTTCTTCCCATGTTGAAGAACCTCTTGGCAATGAGTGCCAGTAACTCCTCATTTGATTGACTTCCTTCAGAAGTCTCAGCAGCCTTAAGAGCTAGAGAGTGCTCTTTCTTTGTAGGTGTAGGAGTTTTTACTTCAGTTGCAGCAGCTCTGCTCTTTAAAGTTTGCTCATATGACTTGAGCTTTCCCAACAGAGCTTCTGTGGAGAGTTCCACAGTGTTTCTTCCATCCTTGATGGGCCATATCCTTGAGTCCCAAGAGATGGGAAGGCACATCAGGATCTTGTCATTGACTTCTGACAAAGTTATCTCCTTGTCCAAAGACCTCAGTTCACTTATTATTGAACTGAGTCTTGTGTACATTGAGTCAATGTCTTCAGCATCATCCTTCTTGAAATTTTCATACTGAGAGGTGAGGTTGGATCTCCTGTCCTTCCTCTCATCAGCTGAGCCAGCAACTATGTGGTTGAGGGAATCCCACATAGCTTTGGCTGAGGTACATTCAGCAAGCTTCTGGAATATTTCATCAGACATTGTCTGAGCTAGGATATTCATTGCTTTTGCATCAGCTGCTTTTGCCTTCTTGTAGCTTTCATTGTAATCAGGAGGTGGCGCAACACTGAGATCAGCAGATGTGATAGAAGCAGCAGCAGGCCTAGCAGGTGGTCCTGTCAAAATAGAAGAAAAGATATCTTCATCAATAGAATTCATGTATAGTCTTATCCTGGCCTTCCATATGCCAAACTTGGACAAGTTGCATACAGGAGGTCTGGTGCTTGCATAATCCTTAGACTGGGCCATGTGTGAAAGTGTTTGTGAATGGTATCAGGAAACAACTTATCACTGGATCTTTTAACTCAGGTGTTAGCCTGTATGAACAGCCAACCTCCCTCTGATACCAATTGAAAGTGAGGGGATAAGTTGTAAACTACTCTAGAGGGGGGTGAATAGAGTATTCAAATTTTATGAACAACTAGTCAGCTCCCTTGGAGTTTATTTGCGGAATACATAATCTGATACTTGAACCTTAAGAGCCTAACACAGTGAAGTGCACAAGTGAGAGAGTTAACTGAAATTTCAGTTTAACTATAAGCCTATCACAGCAACTAGCAATCCTAGGTAGTTCTATCACAGCCACAGAATAAACAATTAAACAAGATAGCCAGAGACACAGGATATATAGTGGTTCCCTCTAAATAGGTACTCCACTCTTCTACCACCCTGGTAGGAATCCACTACAGGTTTTTGCTAAGGTGCCCTGCCACCAATGATCTGATTCAGGTAGATCAAACAGACCCTTTGAGCTTTTGATAAGGATGCTCAACCACAGGTTGTTGATAAGGTGCCCTGTCACCAATGTTCACTTTTGAAGAGGTGTGAACAAACTCTTTTACAAAGGGGTTGAGAGGGTTAGATTATCTTCTCTGTTGTAAATATAGATTAGAGAAGACTTGTGGATTCTCTAAAGAATCAAAGTCTCCCCCTGGCTCAGTGAAAGTCCAGGGAAAGCCTTTGCTTCAGGATGAAGGAGTTTCAGATATACTGAAACTAAATCCTCAGAGATCTGTAGACTGATTTTTATCAGGTCTTCAGATTCTGGAATAATTGAAGCAGAACTGGAGCTCTTTCTGAAGTCTTGAAAACTCTAAGCAGATGCTCAGGAGACTTGAGAATAAAAGTAATTGCTCTGGGCTTTTTCTTCAGGGGAGCTTTTCTTCTTCTTTTTGTGAGATGGTGAAGAGTTGCTCTGAAGATGCTTGAGAGAATGCAGCACTAAGAAAAAATCTCTCTGTATCTGTAACTTGTAATTTTTCTGAGAAAAAAAATCTCTCTTAAATATGTCTTCTCATTTTTCCTTTGGAACGGCTCTATTGATTTGAATTCTCGAGCCCTGCGACAGATTATCTCAAAATAGAATATAGCAATAGGAATAGAATGACCTATTAGCTTACTGTCAGTCCCAATAAGGAATTAAATAAGTGGGAAAATACTTCAGTACAAGGACTTACCATTCTTGGAAATAGCAAACAGTGCCAACGGCTAGAATACAGCCTGGCAATATATTTTGTATAATAGGACAAAAATGCTTTATCAAAATACTGAATCCCGTGATTTAAGCTTGACATATTTGGTAATTAATTTATTTTGAATTTAAGCCATAAATCTGCAAAAAATAACTTCAGAAAATTCTCTAACCACAAGCTAAAACACTTGGAAATAAACCAAGGAATAGAATGAATACAAAAAGATAAAGACAGACAATAATCGTCGAACAGGGGTTCGATGATCGTCGACCTAGCTAACAGATCGTCGACTAAAAGCAGAAATATGTCGAAATAGAAATCGTCGAACAGAAATCGTCGACCAGCTCAAGATATCGTCGACTAAAGCAGAAAATCTGTTTAAACAGAAATCGTCGAACATCTCATGATGTCGACGACTAAGGCAAAAATCTGTCGAGACAGATATCGTCGAACATCTCATGATGTCGACGACTAAGGCAGAAATCTGTCGAGACAGAAATCGTGAAGCAAGAACACGATCGTTGAACTGCTGATGGCAGATCGTCGACCAACCTTTAGAGCATAATAAACTTGCTCTGAGATCGTCGACCATCGGTCGACGATAATTGTCTTGACTTCAACGATTCTATAGCCCTGCTATCGTCGACCAATGATCGACGATCGCGAGGCCTCGTTCGACGATGGTCGAACGGAAAATGCCTTAACCAAAAATACATCTAGAATATCTAGCCTAAGCTCTAGGTCAGTTATAAACTGTCCTAGAGAAACTGAACAAGGCCTAATCATGATCATATATAGTTATATGGATCAAGAGGGGCTGGAAAGGGATTACATAAGCCAAATCACATCTAGGGTACCAACACAAGAACTAAGAAATCACACAGCATACATCAACGTCAAACACACAGCAACCAGATGACACAAGGATCTATAGTGGTTCCCCAACAACCTGGGTACATCCACTCTTCTACCACCCTAGGTAGGAATCCACTGCAGGAATAGTTGATCAGGTGTCCTGGGCACCAATGAGCTTTTGATAAGGTGCTCAAAAACCAAAACTAGATTTTTTGATAAGGTGTCTTGCCACCACTGAGTTTTGACAAGGTCTCAGAAACCAGTCTCAGAACTTTTGAAGGGAGTTTTGAAAAACCCTTTTATAGGAGGGAAAGGAAAAAGAAAGAAAGAATTGAGTTGTTCTTCTCTGTCAACAGTCTGAGAGAAGACAAGTGGAAGGTGAAGCTAAAGCTCCCCCTGAGATCTGTAAGGTTCAGGAAGGTGAGCTTTGCTAGGGTGATAGGTCTACAGGTGCTTCAGATCTCCAGCAAAAGATGATTTCAGCAGATGCTGAAATGTGTGATGTATGGAGTCCTTGATGATGAAGCTTTTGAACACTTGAGGGTTTGGAGGAGCAGATGATTTCCTCCACAGAAAACTTTCTTGTGTTCTTGAAGATTTTTTTTCAGTGAATCTGTATGTTCTAGAAGATGAGTTCTTGATCAGAGTATATTTTGATCTCTCTTCTGTAACTCTTTTTCTCAATCCAATGATCCTGTATATCTCTTGCCTATCTTATTGTATTGATCTGTTATATTGTCAAAAACATATTCTGTAGGAGTATATCAGATTCTGACTTAGATGGCCGTTACTCAGTCATAAATGACTTCCATAAATAACAACTGTCTTTGGGGAAAGTCCTAAGTAACATTCCTTTTAGCCTTCCTTGAAACTTGCTCCAGATTGCTTGAAACGGCTACATAATCCTTTGCAATAAATGCAGGAGATAACTCTGAAAGAATTCCAAAACTGTTCTTGAATTTGAATTCTGAAAGCGTCGATCTCTCACAAAAATCGTCGACCTGAGCTCAGCTATCGTCGACCTGAGCTCAGAGATTGGATTTATACTAGAGACAGAAAACGTCGACCTGAGCTCTACGATCGTCAAAATGAGCTCAGCGACTTGTAAAATAGCTGAAGACAAAACGTCGATCTGAGCTCGAAGATCGTCGACCGAAGTTCGACGACTTGCAGAATTGAGCTCAGAGAACGTCGAACTGAGTTCGACGTTTCGTCGACCTTAGCTCGACGAAAATATCCTTAGTCTCAACACTGAATCATGATCTTTGAATGGTCTTGGGGGCAGCTTCAAACCTAAGTTCTAACCCTTAGACTCATTCTAATTTGACCTTTTCAACTATATAACTAGTTCAAACCAATTCCCTAAAGACATAGTGATCCTTGCCCAAATTAGTAATAGGGTGTTCCAACAATCTCCCCCTATTTGGGTTATGATTACTATTTACAAGATAAAATAGGAAATAAATAAACATACAGACAAAGCAAAAGCTAAACTAACAAGGCATAACAGCATTGCAGATTCACAGATAGAATATCAGCAAATAGTCAGAGATAGGTGTTTGTTAAGCTTACAGAAATCACTTCTTCTCATTTCCCTTTTTAAACAGAATTTCCCTGTTAGGATTGAGGGCTTCTTTCTTTGATCTTCTGTCATCATCTGCACCTAAGGAGGTTTGAGATCTAGGCCTTGGAACTATAGCCTCAGGGTGCAGCTTCATGTAACTTTCTGGATCAGAGAATTTTCTTGAAGAATATCTCTCTAACTCTGTCTTTCTTTGATCAGATAGGGTTGTAATATTGGAAATGTCTTTGCCTTGCTCTTTGGCCTTTTTCATTTGATCTAGTGCAGCAAGCTCTTTCATTCTAGCAGTCCATGACACTGGGTTGTTTTCAGGATCTTCAAAAGGGACTGGAGGTTCATATCTATTGATAGATTCTGAATCAGTAGGAGTCCTGGTGACAACTGAATCTCTAAGCTTGTAAGGGAAAGGACCTTGAGTCGAATCAATATGACCTTGTCCTTCCCTTTGTTGTTTGGAATGAGTTCTGTACTCTCTCTGATTTCCTCTGTACTGACCTCTTCTAGAATGATAGCCTCTTTGATGTTGACCAATGGGTTGATATCTTTGAGAAGATTGAGAAGAACTGTGCTTTAAAGCAGATGATTGAAAAGCTGAGCCTCCACCAGATCCTGAGTCTGGAGGAGTAGGAGGAGGAAACTGGGAAGATCCTTTCTCATATTTGTCAAGCTTTCTTCTTTTATTCATAGCCTTTAGCTGATTCTTAGAGTATTGCATCCAAGGCTCTATTATCTGACAATCATGCAAAATGTAATATGGTATATCATTGACATCTTTAGCTTGAGCAGGAGGGACTCTCATCATTGCTTTGCTTCTGGCTTTCCTTTTCTTGGCAATGATGCCAGCAGAATCATCAGAGTCAGTGTTGAATTGATCACTTTCTGAACTCTGGGGTCTGTCATATAGATCATCAATTCTTTTGATATACTCTTCTCTTTGTTTAGACTTCTAAGTAGACAGAACAGGAGCAGAAACAATTGTAGCAGCAGCAGGAGCAGAAGGAACTTCAGAAACAACAGGTTCTTCTATAAAAACAGCAAGTTCAACAGCAGTAGCAGCATCAACAGGATCAGCAGGCAACATATCAATATCAGTAGATTCAGCAACTTCAGCAGCAGCAACAACACAAGCAGAAACTTCCACAGCCTTAAGAGAATTGATATAAGAGATAATTAGGCTGGGATCACAGACAGTAATAGGAACAATGGCCTTAGTAAGGTCTTCAACTCCATGAGTTGATAAGCAGCTTCTGGGAAGAGAATCAAATAAATACAATAGTGACCTGAAGTCCACTGTGAGTACTGGTACTGGGGCTGGAGTAGAAATCTCTGGCAGCAACAATTCCTTAGGAGCAGCAGGCACTACCTCAGCTTCATAGGGCATCTCCCACTGCCTTGATTCAGTGATAACTGGATCAAGACACCCCATAGAAGGGATTGCCTGAGGAGAGGAGAGATAGGTTAGCCTGTCAGATAGCTCCTTTATTGAGTTCAGAAGTGGAGCCATGGAGGTCTCTGGCAGGCTTACTAGCTTGGGGGGCCGGTATCCCATATAGCTTATCTGCCAAAGCTGATAGATCCACTTGCTCAAGTGTGACTTGAGTAGAGGTGGAGGAGGGAATGTTTTGGGCTGGTGATGGATGGACTGTGGTAGATGGTATTGTGGATGGTAGGATGGTTGGTTGAGAGATTGGGATGGTGGAGATAGATGATATGGGTGTGGAAATGGATGGTGTGAAGGATGGTTGAGTAAGAATATCATGTAGGAGTTGTTGATATGAAGAGGTAGAGGGAAGCTCAGCAGGTGAGGAAGTGGAAGCATCCATGAAGGAGTCTTCCAAGATGTTGAAGGATGGAATGTCAAGAGGTGGATAGTAGTGGAGTGGATGGAATTGTTATAAGGTGGCTGGAGGTGAGATTGGTGATGAAATGGTAATGGGGGAAGAGATGGATGTGGAGATGGTTGATGTGGAGGTGGAGGTAGAAACAGCAGGAGGTGGAGAAGGAGGAGAGGAGGTGGAGGCAGGCAATTCCTCAATGAGGGCAGGAGCTTGAGGGGAAGAGACTGCAATAGTCCTTGTGCCTGAAGCATTGGTAGTCCTGGTAGGCTTGATTATTTGCCTGTCCTATTTCCCAAACAGGGCACAGGATAGCCTTTTTGATGCATTGATGTGCATCCCATTAGAGACTAGCAGTTCAGGGCACCTGGAGTGCAGGAATACCCCTAAGATCCTCCCAAAGTTCACAAAACTTTTGTTTATTTTCTTCTTTATCAAATCAAAGAAAATTTCTCCCCAATTCAGGTATTTCTTATCTACCAGGGCTCCCATCAAACAGAACTGATACCTGGATATGGTATCATGAGCTGAGTGCTTTGCCAGAAGCACTTTCCCCACAACATCAGCCAGAAATCTAAACTCAATAGGTAAGTTCTTTTTCAATAACTTGCTAGGGTTAGCGATAGAGTGTCCCATTCTATCTAATATATTCGCAGATTCTTCTCCCGACATTTCAACAGAGTCATCTCCGGTACTCAGATGAAATACTTCACTTAGAAGAGTAGGTGATAATGATACCTGAGTCCCGCCGATAGTACTAACGAGGGTATTCTCATCCAGATTATGTGCTGTAAACACCCATTCCTTAATCTCATCTACAGCAATCTTCATCCTGGTGGACATTATGTGCACTAACTGTTGTTCTCGGAAGAGTTCCATAATGTCTTTGAAAACCTGATCGCTGCCATCAAACGATTCCATATCTATATCAAATCCTGTATCAAATTTCATCTTGGCGAGAACGGCAACATTCACGGCCATTGTATACCTGCAAAAAGTAACAAACACAACCAAGTGCAGTAGAGTTTGGAGGGAACGAAAAAGTTTACAGAGAATATGAAAGCACAAAAGAAAAACGACGGCAGAAAGAATGATTTTATATTAGGGTTCGACCCCGAAAAGGAAGGATCATTGAATTCCGTTCGACGATCTGGGCTTCTAGTGGAATCTGAAGAGTCTTCAATATCGTCGATCTCCGTTCGACGACATTGGAGAGCGTCGATCTCCGTTCGACGATTGCTGAACAGAAGAAGATAGCCTAGCGCTGCCTGGAAAACGCTGAACTCCGGTCGACGCTTATTGGAAAGCGTCGATCTCCGTTCGACGTTTTTTTGGAAAAACGTTGAGCGTAGTTCAGAGACAAAACAGAACCTACAGACACTAGAAAATACAAGTTTTTAGCCTAGTCTTGGTCTGTTTTTAGATTTTCAAAATCTTGGGATTTATTTTAAACTTCCTCCATCTAACATTCCTAACTGATTTAGGAAGAAGGTGTGTTTCTTTTCATCCAAATGTCTGGTGAAAATATCTCCCCTTTGCAAATCAGTTGGGATATATTGAATTTCAATTTTATTTTTCTCCACATTGTCTCTTAGGAAGTGATGCCTAATCTCTATATGTTTTGTCCTACTATGGAGGACTGGATTTTGTGCTATAGAGATAGCACTATTGTTATCACAAAATATTTTTGATCCTTCTAAGTTGTAGCCATAGTCTAGGAGCTGGTTTTGAATCCACAGAATCTGTGAGCAATAACTGCCTGTTGCCATGAATTCAGCTTCAGCAGTTGAAGTTGACACAGATATTTGTTTCTTACAGAACCAGGAGACAAGTCTGTCACCAAGGAACTGGCAAGTTCCACTGGTGCTTTTCCTGTCTACTCTACATCCAGCATAATCAGCATCTGAAAATTCAGTTAATTCAAATCCTGAGTCTTTTGGATACCAGAGTCTTAGATTTGGACAACTTTTCACATACCTAAGAATCCTCTTAACTAATGTTAGGTGTGACTCTCTAGGGCTTACTTAGAACCTAACACATATACATGTAGCAAACATTATATCAGGTCTACTAGCTGTAAGGTACAATAGAGAGCCAATCATTGCTCTATATGTTGTCTGATCAACATGTTTACCATGTTCATCAGTATCTAATACAACATTGGTAGGCATAGGTGTTTTCATACAAGATGCTTCAGACATACCAAAGTCTTAACCAATTATTTTGCATACTTGGTTTGAGAAATAAATATGCCTTCAGCATGTTGTTTGACTTACAATCCTAGAAAGAAGGAAAGCTCACCCATATTACTCATTTCAAATTTAGAATGCATTAAGTTAGAGAACCTTCTGCACAAATTTGAATCAGTAGAACCAAATATGATATCATCTACATATATTTGTACTAGTAGGGTATGAGACTTATGAGTTCTAATAAAGAGAGTTTGGTCTACTCTACCCCTTATAAAATCATTTTTCAGAAGAAAGCATGCTAAGGTCTCATATCATGCTCTAAGAGCTTGCTTGACACCATATAATGCTTTATGCAATTTGAAAACATGGTCAGGATAAGTTGGAGAGATAAAACTTAGAGCTTATCTAACATAGACTTCCTCTTTGATGTCTCCATTGAGAAATGCACTCTTCACATCCATTTGGTAGACCTTGAATCCTTTGTGAGCTGCATAAGCAAGGAATATTCTTATGGCCTCTAGCCTTGCCACTGGTGCAAAGGTCTGGTCATAGTCTATCCCTTCTTCTTGAGAATAACCTTGAGCAACTAGCCTTGCCTTGTTCCTTACAATAACTCATTGATCATCCAACTTATTTCTGAACACCCACTTTGTTCCAACAATTGAGTGATCCTTAGGCCTTGGTACTAGCTCCCAAACTTTGTTCCTCTTAAATTGATGTAGTTCCTCTTGCATAGCAATGATCCAGTGTGGATCTTGTTCTGCATCTTGAATGGATTGAGGCTCAACTTGAGATAAAAAGCAGGTGTGCATCAGGTTCTGGTTGACTTGATTTCTGGTTTGTACACCAGCTGAGATGTTTCCAATCACCTAGGAGATTGGGTGATCTCTTGTTGTTACTAAATCAACAGGGGGTGTTGATTGTTCACCAACCTGTGTTGTTGTTTCCTCTTGTGGAACAACAACTGGCTCTTCAAAATGGTTTTCTCCAAGATGTTGAACATCAAGATGTTGAGTATCCTCTTTATCTTCACTGATTTCAGCTCTTTGTTGGATAGGTGAATGTACTGAATCCTTTTCTACAATGTGTAACCTGTCCAAATTTTCTGAAAGAGAGTGTACCTGCACTGGTTCTATGGTAGAAGTAGACTTCTCCTTATAACACATGTTAGTCTCATCAAAAGATACATGAATAGATTCTTCAATTTTAAGAGAAGTTTTATTATAAACCCTATAAGCTTTGCTGATCATGGAGTATCCCGGAAACACTCCTTCATCAGTTTTAGCTTGGAATTTTACTAAATACTTCTTGTCATTATTATGAATATAACAAATGCAGCCAAAAATTTTGAAGTAGTCTACTTTAGGTTTCTTCCCTTTGAGCAATTCATAGGGAGTCTTGCCCTTCAGTTTATGTATCAAACTTCTGTTCAACACATGGTTGGAGGTGTTCACTGCCTCTGCCCAAAAAGATAGAGGAAGGTGAGCATCTGTCAACAATGTAGTAGCAGATTCAATTAGGGTTTTATTTTTCCTTTCAGCTACCCCATTTTATTGAGGAGTTCTAGGAGCTGAGAAAGTATGCCTGATCCCTTCACTCTGACAGAACTCTTGCATAAGAAGAGAATCAAACTCTGTCCCATGATCACTTCTGATCAGGGATATGTGAGTATTGAACTCAATCTGTATGCATTTGAGAAAATCTGTCAAACATTTAAAGTTATCAGACTTCTTCCTCAGAAAGAATACCCAAGTGAATCTAGAGAAGTCATCTACAATCACTAAAGTGTAAGATTTCCCTCCTAAGCTTTGTACTGTAATGGGTCCAAAAAGATTCATGTGTAACAGATACAAAATCCTAGGTGAATCACTCTTATTAAGTGACTTAAAACTATTTTTAGTTTGCTTGCCTAATTGACAAGCCTTATAGAGTCCTTCCTTCTTGTAGGGGCCAGAAGGTAGTCCTCTAACAAGGTTGTCCTTGGAAAGCCTAGCAATGGTTCTAAGGTTTAAGTGTCCTAGTCTGTTATGCCATAAATTATTTGGTTTGCAGACTGAATTAAATAAGCAGATATCTATGTTGGTTGAAAGGAAATCTACAAGATAAATGTTACCTTTCCTTTTACCTGTTAACACTGTTGTGTTATCCTCTGACTTGATCTTGCATAAGGATTTATTAAATGTCACTTGATATCCTTCATCACAGAGTTGACTGATGCTGATTAGGTTGTGCTTCAGTCCTTCCACATAAGCCACTTTCTTGAATGTGGCTGAGCCAATAAGAACAACACCATATCCTTTTGTTTGACCAAAGTTTGAATCTCCAAAGATCACTTTGGGTCCAAGTTTGGCTTTGAAGGATGTGAGATTGTCCTTACTCCTTGTCATGTACTTTGAGCACCCACTATCCAGATACCATTGTTGGTTCATTGCTGGATAGGTCTTCACCTGCACATAAACAATTTATATGTTTTTGACCTAGTTTACCTTGGGTCTAGGTTGATAACCTTTAAATTCAGAAATGAAAGACATCCCTAGCTGACTCTTTTATCCTTCATGATGGTATCTCCTAGGAGGTACTATCCATTCAGTATAAGGGTTGAAGCTTTGGGATGAGGGACTTCTAGGATTGACTTGAGATTTACCTCTGAAAGAAGATTCAAAGCTCTGAGCTTCGTTCGACGATCGTCGGCCTGAGTTCGACGATCTTGGGTCAGATCGTCGAGCTCCGTTGGAAGATCGACTATACCAGAGTTCAGAAGTCGTCGATCTGAGTTTGGCGATCTAGCCTTGGATCGCCGAGCTCTGTTCGACGATCGTCGAGCTCTGTTCGACGTTTTCTGTTGAACTTGATTTTCCTTAGGTAAATCTGGATTCTTCCTAGCTACCTCTACAACACCCTTTCCTTTAACAGAAATAAATTTAATTGGGGTTGTTAATACTATAGGTTGGCTGGATGAAGCACCCAAGCCCAGTATACTGTTGAATCTTGAGTTCACTGTGCTTGTGATGTCCATCAGTTTGATGCTTCTCCCATTAAGGGATTCTTCAAACTTCTTTGCCTGGGATAACTCACTTTTCAGTGAAGCTATCTCCTCCCTACAGAATTCTAACTCCTCAGAGAGTTTGAGGTTGTCTGATTTTAAGGTGCTATGTTCAGACAATTGATTTCTGAGAGAGATAATTTCTTTCTCAGATTTTAACAGGTCTAAACAAAGTGCCTTAGATTCAGACCTAAAGTCCTCTGAGTCAAAGTCAAAGGAGTCTATTACCTGGTCTTCTTCAGTTTAAGTTTAAGATTCTGAATCTGATCCTTGTTCTGCATCAGAATTTTGTTGAGAGGCATTGATAACCATCATGCAAAATTCCTTTTCTTTAGCATCATCCTCATCATCACTTGAGCTTGATGAGGCTTCTGATTCCTCTTCAGTATCACTCCAGCTTTCAGCTATAAACCCCTTCCTTGTATGTTAATTTTTGTTGGAGGAGGATTTGTTATTGTTGTTTCCTCTGGAGTCCTTGTCTTTTCTCCTATCTTTCCTGTCCTTCTTGTCCTTATTCTGATTTTTTGGACAGTCAGGAACAATATGACATCGTTTCCTGCATCCAAAACAGATTATTTCTTTATTATTTGACTTGTCATACCTTGGCTTCTCATGCCCTCTGGATGACCTCTTTCTGAAATCTTTTCTGGCCATCTTATAGAATCTTTTGGCCAGGAAACACATCAATTCTTCATTGCCTGTGACCTTGTCTTCAGGAAGATCTTCTGTAGCTTTGAATGCTATGGTCTTCTCCTTTCTTATAGCTGGAGAAGCAGTCTTTTGTTCTTCCTCTCTGTTCTTGATGAGCAGCTCATAAGACTTGAGCTTGCCCAACAAAACTTCAGTAGTAATCTCAGTTAGGCTTCTGGCATCCTTGATTGGCCAGATCCTTGAGTCCTAAGTATTAGAGAAGCACATTAGGATCTTGTCATTTAGTTCAGTTAGAGAGATCTCCTTGTCTAGTGTTTTTAGTTCACTTACTATTAGGCTGAGTCTGTTGTACATGTCAGCCACTGATTCAGTTTCTCCTTTCTTAAAGTTCTCATATTGGCTTATGAGATGGATCTCCTGTCCTTCCTTTCATCAGCAGATCCTGAGACAATTTCAGATAACTTGTCCCATATCTCTTTTGCTGAACTGCATTCAACCACCTTTTGGAATATCTCATCACACATGGTCTGAGCAAGGATATTCATAGCCTTTGCATCTGCAACTTTCCATTTCTTTATTTCTACATCTATTCCTGAAGGAGGTGGAACAACACTTGTACTTGTGATCACTGGGGGTCTTGGACAAACTGTCAAAACAGAATTAAAAATGTCCTCATCAATAGAATTCATGTAAAGCTTAATCCTTACCTTCCAAAGTGCAAACTTAGAGAGGTTGCACACTGGAGGTCTGGTGCTAGCATAATCTTTGTTCTGTGCCATGGTTTTGTATGAAAATAAATATAATACAAAAAGTAATAACTATCCTCTATAGAAGGTTTATCTTATCAAGGATCTTTTGGTTCAGGTGTTAGCCAGTTCAACCAATCTGTTGAATATTCAGATGTTGAATAACCAACCTCGCTTTGATACCAATTGAAAGTGAGGAAAAGATCTACCTTAACTCTAGAGGGGGGGGGGGGTGAATAGAGTATTTTTAAAATAATTTATAATTAAAACTATAATGCAGTGGAAGACTTAATTTATGTATATGTGTAAGGTGCTTGTGATAAAATAAAAACTGAAGCAAGAACTAAGAAATCACACAGCACACAGCAATGTCAAACATACAGCAATCAGATGACACAAGGATCTATAGTGGTTCCCCAACAACCTGGGTACATCCACTCTTCTACCACCCTAGGTAGGAATCCACTGCAGGAATAGTTGATCAGGTGTCTTGGGCACCAATGAGCTTTTGATAAGGTGCTCAAAAACCAAAACTAGATTTTTTGATAAGGTGTCTTGCCACCACTGAGTTTTGACAAGGTCTCAGAAACCAGTCTCAGAACTTTTGAAGGGAGTTTTGAAAAACCCTTTTACAGGAGGGAAAGTAAAAAGAAAGAAAGAGTTGAGTTGTTCTTCTCTGTCAACAGTCTGAGAGAAGACAAGTGGAAGGTGAAGCTAAATCTCCCCCTGAGATCTGTAAGGTTCAGGAAGGTGAGCTTTGCTAGGGTGATAGGTCTACAGGTGCTTTAGATCTCCAGCAAAAGATGATTTCAGCAGATGCTGAAATGTGTGATGTCTGGAGTCCTTGATGATGAAGCTTTTGAACACTTGAGGGTTTGGAGGAGCAGATGATTTCCTCCACAGAAAACTTTCTTGTGTTCTTGAAGATTTTTTTTTCAGTGAATCTGTATGTTCTAGAAGATGAGTTCTTGATCAGAGTATATTTTGATCTCTCTTCTGTAACTCTTTTTCTCAATCCAATGATCCTGTATATCTCTTGCCTATCTTGTTGTATTGATCTGTTATATTGTCAAAAACATATTCTGTAGGAGTATATCAGATTCTGACTTAGATGGCCGTTACTCAGTCATAAATGACTTCCATAAATGACAACTGTCTCTGGGGAAAGTTCTAAGTAACATTCCTTTTAGCCTTCCTTGAAACTTGCTCAAGATTGCTTGAAACGGCTACATAATCCTTTGCAATAAATGTAGGAGATAACTCTGAAAGAATTCCAAAACTGTTCTTGAATTTGAATTCTGAAAGCGTCGATCTCTCACAAAAATCGTCAACCTGAGCTCAGCTATCGTCGACCTGAGCTCAGAGATTGGATTTATACTAGAGACAGAAAACGTCGACCTGAGCTCTACGATCGTCAAACTGAGCTCAGCGAATTGGAAAATAGCTGAAGACAAAACGTCAATCTGAGCTCGAAGATCGTCAATCGGAGTTCGACGACTTGCAGAATTGAGCTCAGAGAACGTCGAACTGAGTTCGACGTTTCGTCTACCTTAGCTCGACGAAAATTGCCTTAGTCTCAGCACTGAATCCTAATCTTTGAATGGTCTTGGGGGCAGCTTCAAACCTAAGTTCTAACCCTTAGACTCATTCTAATTTGACCTTTTCAACTATACAACTAGGTCAAACCAATTCCCTAAAGACATAGTGATCCTTGCCCAAATTAGTAATAGGGTGTTCCAACACAGCCATTGTCCCGAGATGGACACTGTTGGTACCCTAGTTTGATTTGAGTTTAGTCCTCTCCTTTGTGCCCCTTGACCCAAAAAATATCTATGGTCAATGGTTAGAAGTCTAGCTGTAGGGTCCTCGCTTTTCCAAATTGAGAATTTGGTTAAGTAGGTTTTTCGTTCGACGATAGTCGAACGCCGCTCGACTATCGTCTATCGGCTGATCGACGATCGTCTATCAGTTGGTCGACGCTTTGTCTGCGCTGATAGTTCGACTATCTGTTGATAGTTCGACTATCTGTTCTGCGCTGATAGTTCGACTATCTGTTGATAGTTCGACTATCTGTTCTGCGCTGATAGTTCGACTATCTGTTGATAGTTCGACTATCTGTTCTGCGCTGATAGTTCGACTATCTGTTGATAGTTCGACTATCTGTTCTGCGCTGATAGTTCGACTATCGGTTGATAGTTCGACTATCTGTTCTGCGCTGATAGTTCGACTATCGGTTGATAGTTCGACTATCTGATAGTTCGACTATCTGTTGATAGATCGACTATCTGTTTCGTTTTGAGAGTTCGACTATCTGGTTTGTTCTGATAGTTCGACTATCTTCTAATAGATCGACTATCTGTTTTCTGAGGTAGGTCGACTATCTGCTTGATAGGTCGACTATCTCTGTGCGCTTGATAGTTCGACTATCTGTCCTAGATAGATCGACTATCTGATGGTTCGACTATCTGCTCTGATAGTTCGACTATCTGCCGGGGTAGTTCGACTATCTTCTTCGATAGTTCGACTATCTGGATCGTTCGACTATCTGCCCGATAGCTCGACGATCTCCGTGCGTCGTTCGACGATCTTCGAAGGTCGTTCGACGTTTTCTGTCTGCCTTTGTATTTTATATTTATTTATTATATTTAATTATTTAATACATTTTCTGGCACACTATTTTAAGCTGTATGATAAAGTTTCCAGGCATTATTTGCTCTATTCTTTTTGCCTGAGTTAAAATCTTTTAAGATAAAGTTGTTTGTCTTATTAGCTGTCTCTTTAAATTACTTTATCTGCTGACAGCCCTTTATAGCCGTTGGACTGAAAAGTCTTCTTTTTGCTATAAAGAGATTATTTCTGATGTGACTTTATTTAGTCTATCTGATTATTTGATTTAAGCCTGCAGCTTCTTAGAAAGAGGTTTATTCCTTTTTATAGAATGTTTTGCTGCAGAGATATTTCTGTCTTCTTGATATTTACAGCCCAGGTCTCAAGGCTCAGAAGAAGACAAATAATTCAAATGGAAGAGAGCCGTTGCTTGCTGATGATTATATAAAGAACCCTTTGCAGAAGGATTCAAGCTAGTTAATAGAAGCTAATAGCTATCCAGTTGTTCATTCTCAAGCCTTCATCAAGCTCAAGCTTCCTGCTCTCAGCAATCTCCATCTAACTGAGAAGTGTTAAGATCTTCATCTCTTCTTCACCTGAGTTCTCCTGCTTTCAGGAAGTTCAACTCAGAGTTCCTTTGAAGAAGAAGAAGAAGAAGATAGCTGCTTGAAGAACTTTGATTTTATTATTTACTTTCTTCCTGTAGCTCTTTCCTTCAGAACTTTCTGAAGAGTTTCTCTGCACTGAAGCAAGACTTCACCTGGACAGTCTTGAGCCAGGGGGAGCCTTGATTCTTTAGAGCATTCTAGCTCAGTGCAAGTTTTTGTGCTTCTCTAATCTATTGTAAAATAGAGAAGACATCTTAACCTTTTTCCCCCTCCTGTACAGGGTTATTACTCCCTTCAAAAGTATCCCTTGGTGGCAGGGCACCTGATCAAAAACCTGTGCTTGGTTTTTAGACACCTGATCAAAAGTCTAAAGGGTTTCTGGATCTACCTGAAACAGATCCTGTTGGTGGCAGGGCACCTGATCAAAAACCTGAGTGGATTCCTACCGTGTGGGTAGAAGAGTGGACGTACCCAAGTTGTTTGGGGAACCACTATAAATTTCCTTGTGTCGTCTGGATTCCACTGTTTAATTCCTGCATTGTGGCTGTGATTAGATATAACTAGGTTGCTAGTTGCTGATTAGGTTTTTCCAAGCTTAACTGTAATTACAGTTAGCTTGTGTTTGTACACATCACTTGTGTTAGGCTTTAAGGTTAAATCAATATCTATAATCTTTTCATTCCGCACTTCACTCCAAGGGAGTTGGGTAGAATATTAAGTTTTGTCTGTGCAAAATTTGATAACTCTATTCACCCCCCCTCTAGAGTAGTATCTATCCCTTCACTTTCAATTGGTATCAGAGGGAGGTTCACTGACTATATAGGCTAACACCTAAGTCACAAGATCCTGATAGATACCAAGAGCTTATAAGTATTCACTATCATGGCCCAGTCCAAGGATTACTCTAGCACCAGACCTCCAGCATGCAACTTAGCAAAGTTTGGCATCTGGAAGGCAAGGATTAAATTATATATGAACTCTATTGATGAAAGTATTTTGCTTCTATTTTGTCAGGTCCCCCAAGAGCACCTGCTGCTGCCACTGCCTCATCATCTGATATGAGTGCAGTGCCTCCTCCAGACTACAATGATGAATACAAGAAGGCCAAAATTGCTGATGCCAAGGCAATGAATATACTGGCTCAGACAATGTCTGATGAGGTGTTCTAGAAGGTGGCTGACTGCTCCTCAGCAAAGGCCATGTGGGACACACTGAACCAGATTGTAGCTGGTTCAGCTGATGAAAGGAAGGACAGAAGGTCCAACCTTATCTCACAGTATGAGAACTTCAAGAAAACTGATGCTGAATCAGTTGAAGCTATGTACACCAGGCTCAGCTCAATCATCAATGAGCTGAGGACCCTGGACAAGGACATATCATTGACAGAGGTCAATGATAAGATTCTTATGTGCTTCCCTAGCACATGGGATCTAAGAATCTGGCCCATCAAAGAAGCCAGAAGTACTAATGAGATCTCAACTGAAGCCCTCCTCGGCAAGCTCAAGTCTTTTGAGCAAGTGCTGAAGACCAGAGAAGCAGAAGCTGAAGCCAAGACCCCCACTCCAACAAGAAAAGAGCAATCTCTAGCTCTTAAGGCTGCAGATGTGTCTGAAGGCAGCCAATCTAATGAGGAACTTATGGCATTGTTTGCCAAAAGATTTCTCAAGATGGGAAGAAAGGAGTTCAGAAAGAAGTCTTCACGCTATGAAGACAAACCAAGGTATGATCGCTCTCCTGCTAAAGAAATTATTTGCTATGGTTGCAGGAAGCCTGGACACATTTTGCCAGAGTGTCCAGAGGAGAAGAACAAGGAAAAGAGAAAAGACAAAGAACAACACAGGAAGCACTCCAAGCCTTCCTCCTACAAGAACAAGAAGAAGGAGAGAGGTTTCATTGCTGAAACCTGGAGTGATTCTGATGAAGAATCCTCCTCATCAAGCTCCAGTGAAGATGAGGAAGAGAAGAAAGCAAAAGAAATTTGCCTAATGGCAATAGATGCCTGCAGCAACCACTCTGCTGCAGAGAGTTCTGATTCTGATGAAGAGATGCCTACTGAAGATGAGGTACTTTCATCTTATGATTTTACTTCAGAAGAGTTTAAGTTAGAATTTAAATATTTATGTTTAGATTTAATTAGTTCAGAAAAAGAAATAAAAGAACTTAGAAATAGGTTAGCTGACTCAGAATCAATAGCCTCTGAAAACATTAGGTTAAAGAAAGATCTCACTACTTGTAGTGAAGAAATTAAATTTCTTAAAATAGAATTAGCTAAGTCTAAGAGATTAGAAGAATCCCTTAATGGTAGAAGCCTTAAGCTGTTAGAAATTACCAGCATAACTAACACTAGGTCAGGTAATGATAAACTAGGCTTAGGAGCTTCTCCCAGTGAACCCCCAGTCCTTCTTAAAAATAATCTTTCAACTCCAGTGAACTTCATTTCAGCTAGTGGAAAGAAGAACACTGAGCAAGTAAACCTTGTAAATAAAACCCTAAATAAAGCTAAGAGAGAAAAGAGAAAGAAGTTTTTCAAAGAAATGCAAAGAGCGTCGAACGCCGCTCGACGATCGGATGCTCCATGGTCGAACGAAGCTCGACGATCTGAGCGCCCATCGTCGAACGTCGATCGACGATTTCAATATGATTTTCAAAATCATAATCCATTCCATAGAAACCTAAATGAGAATAGAAACCCTAGGTTTGTTGACCCATCATCAGTATGGAGAATCCCACCTAGGAGATCTCACCCACTAGGCTATCACCCTCAGCCTGCATTCTCTTATATTTCCAGTTTTTCTTATGTGAAAAACAAGGGACCCAAGGTTACCTGGGTCCACTCTGTCTAAATAATTGTCTTGCAGGTGAAGGCCTATCCAATCACTCAAAATAAGTGGTATTTGGATAGTGGATGCTCTAAGCATATGACAGGAAATAAAGATCTACTGTCAAAATTCAAAGCTAAGCTCGGCCCAAAGGTTATCTTTGGAGACTCCAGCTGTGGTCAGACAGAAGGCTATGGCAAGATCATAATTGGAGCAGTTACATTCAAGAGAGTTGCATATGTAAATGGACTGAAGCATAACCTGATTTCAGTCAGCCAGCTATGTGATGCTGGCTACCAGGTTTCATTTTCCAACTCATCTTGCAATATTACTTTGAATAATAATATTGTTTTAGTAGGTATTAGAATAGGTAATATTTATTTAGTAGATTTTAATTCATCTCAATCAGAAATCTGCCTGTTTAATGAAGTAACCCTTAATAATAATTCCCTATGGCATAAAAGGCTTAGTCATGTAAACCTCAAGAACATATCTAGGTTATCTAAGCACAACCTTGTTAGAGGTTTACCTTCTTGCCCCTACAAGAAGGAGAGCCTATGCAAGGCTTGTCAGCTAGGCAAGCAAACCAAGAATTCATTTAAATCTGTAAATAAAAGTGATTCCCCTAGAATCCTGTATTTATTACATTTGGACCTTTTTGGCCCAATAAATGTACAGAGTTTAGGAGGGAAGTATTACACTTTAGTAATTGTAGATGACTTCTCTAGGTTCAGTTGGGTTTTCTTTTTGAGAACTAAGTCTGATAACTTCAAAGCCCTTACAGACTTTCTACTTTGTGTGCAGACTGAGTACTCTACTCATGTGGCCTTGATCAGAAGTGATCATGGTACTGAGTTTGACTCTCTTCTCATGCAAGAATTCTGTGAGAGAGAAGGAATCAAACATAGCTTCTCAGCTCCTAGAACTCCCCAACAAAATGGGGTAGTTGAAAGGAAGAATAGAACACTAATTGAAGCTGCTAGTACATTGTTGGCAGATGCTAACATGCCTCTATCCTATTGGGCAGAAGCTGTTAGTACAGCCAACTATGTCTTGAATAGAAGTTTGATACACAAACTTAAGTGTAAAACTCCTTATGAGTTGCTTAAAGGAAAGAAACCAAAAATTAATTACTTTAGAGTTTTTGGCTGTATTGTTTATATTCATAATAATAATAAAGAATATATTAGAAAATTTGAAGCAAAAGCTTCAATGGGAATCATGCTTGGATATTCCCAAGTAAGCAAAGCTTATAGGGTTTATAACAAATCAACCTGTAAGATAGAAGAATCTGTGCATGTATCATTTGATGAGCATCAGATGTTTTACAAGGAGAAGGAAAATTCTCCTTCCTCCAGTTCTTTGCAGGTACCTGATGCCCCTCAAGAAATTCTTCAACTATCAACTCTTCAGATCACTGAATCAGACAGTGATGAAGACATTGCTAAAGCTGTTGAAGCTGCTGTTGTACCACCAACAGTAGATCAAATTCCTCCTGAGGAATTAATCCCAACTGTTGCTGAAGATCACATCCCACCTGCTGACATTGTCACACTTAGAGATCACCCCACATCTCAAGTGATTGGAGACATATCAGCTGGTGTACAAACAAGACACCAATTAAGACA
The DNA here is from genome assembly GCA_039513925.1 of Platanthera zijinensis. Classification (NCBI taxonomy): domain Eukaryota; kingdom Viridiplantae; phylum Streptophyta; class Magnoliopsida; order Asparagales; family Orchidaceae; genus Platanthera; species Platanthera zijinensis. The sequence continues at coordinate 99,089,056 of CM077091.1, forward strand.
GGATGTGATGCATGCTTGTTTCCTCTCACAGGTTGAGCCCCTCACCCTTAAAGATGCAGAGCTAGATCCCCACTGGATCATTGCAATGCAAGAGGAGCTCAATCAATTTGAGAGATGTAAAGTTTGGACTTTGGTTCCAAGACCTAAAGGCCAACTGATCATAGGCACCAAGTGGGTGTATAGAAACAAGTTAGATGCAAATGGAATCATAGTAAGGAATAAAGCTAGGCTTGTAGCTCAGGGCTACAGACAGGAGGAAGGTATAGACTATGACCAAACCTTTGCTCCTGTTGCAAGGCTAGAAGCAATAAGGATCTTCTTGGCCTATGCAGCCTTCATGAAGTTTAAGGTGTTCCAAATGGATGTCAAAAGTGCATTCCTAAATGGTGAGCTTAAGGAAGAGGTGTTTGTTGAACAACCACCAGGGTTTGTTTCTTCAACTCAGCCTTCTCATGTTTTTAAGTTGCAGAAAGCTCTTTATGGACTAAAGCAAGCTCCTAGGGCCTGGTATGAGACCTTAGCTAGTTTCCTGTTAGAGCACAACTTTACTAGGGGAGTAGTTGATAGAACCCTTTTCGTCAAGCATCACAAGGACACAATCCTGTTAGTTCAGGTGTATGTAGATGATATTATCTTTGGCTCCACTGATCCCAAACTGTGCAAAAAGTTTTCCAACTTGATGCATTCTAAGTTTGAGATGAGTAGTATGGGTGTGCTGTCTTACTTTCTTGGTCTCCAAGTTAAGCAAGATGCTGATGGTATCTTCATCTCCCAATCCAAATATGCCAAGGAATTGGTAAAGAAATTTGGGATGGCTGATGCTTCAGCAATGCCTACACCCATGGCTACTAATGTAGTTATTGATTCTGATGATCACGGCAAGCCAGTTGATCAAAAGAATTATATGGCCATTGTTGGTTCCCTATTATATCTAACTGCAAGTAGGCCAGATATAATGTTTGCTACATGCCTTTGTGCTAGATTCCAGGTCAACCCCAAGGAATCTCATCTGATTCTTCTAAAGAGAATCCTGAGATACCTAAAAGGATGTCCAAATCTAGGACTTTGGTACCCAGCTGAGTCAGAGTTTGAATTAATTGGATATTCTGATTCTGATTATACTGGTTGCAGAGTTGACAGGAAGAGCACCTCAGGAACTTGCCAGTTCCTGGGAGAGAGATTGGTCTCTTGGTTCTGTAAGAAGCAGGCTTCTGTCTCAACTTCAACTGCAGAGGCTGAATATATAGCAGCTGCCAGTTGTTGTTCACAGATCCTGTGGATTCAAAACTAGCTTGTGGATTATGGTTACTCACACAAGAACACCAAGATCATGTGTGATAGTACCAGTGCTATCTCAATTGCACAAAATCCAGTGCACCACTCTAGAACGAAGCACATTGAAATTAGGCACCATTTCCTGAGAGATTGTGTGGAAAAGAACAAGATCTGTCTTGAGTTCATATCCACTGAGTTTCAGAGAGGTGATATATTCACCAAGCCTTTAGATGAACAGAAGCATCTGTTCTTTTTAGTTCAACTAGGCACGATTAATGGACGAGACTAAGTGTGACTATATCTGCCTTTGTTGAAATCTGCTTGAAGATCGTCGAACGATGATCGAAGATCGTCGAACGGATTGAGCCTATCGTCGACCCCTGGTTAATGATAGCTTATCTGTTTGAAGATCGTCGATCGACGTTCGACCATCGTCGAACAGGTTGAGCTCATCGTCGATCTCTGAACGACGACAGCTTGTTGCGTGTGAAGCCAGAAATAGCCGAACGATGGTTCGACTACTCTGCTTCTGAGCCGATCGTCGAACGGTCGTTCGACTATCGGGTCAAGTATCTTTTTAATAGATCGACTATTTCCGATCCAATATAAAACCGATAGTCGACCTAGGTTAAAAGATCTTTTGCTTTATCGTCGACGGAGTGTGCCCTTTCGCATTCTGCTTTCCCGCTTGCGATTTCCGAGCGTTTCGTCTTCTTCGTTCTCTGCAGTTTTCTCGAGCTTTCTCCAGCGAATCCATGGCGGTCTCCCCAGCTGTTCTAGCCGTCGTAAAGTTTGATGCAGGATTCAGTGTGGATTTCGAAGCATTCAGCAGTTGCGATGCCGGAATCGTGGAAGTTCTCCAGCTCTGTAGGGATCAAGGTTTGGAGAAGTTAATGTCTGAAAGGATTAAGATCAATATTCCAGAAATCAAAGAATGGGCTTTCACGTCGTCTTCCACAGATGAATCGATGACTGGTACCATAGGCGGAGAAGAAGTTATCCTGACTCCGACCGTCTTATCTGATGTTTTTGGTTTAGTTATTGGTGAAGAGGATTATGAGCAAGACGCTCAGGAATTTGGAAGAATGCTGGTTGAGCTGGGACATGCTGAGGGCATTCCCACCAAGCTGCTCAAAGTAAACTTCCCCTTCAAGATCAAGTTCCTCGCTGAGGTAGTCGGAAAAGTGCTCCTGGGTAAGCACTCTGCCCACGACAATATAACAAGGCAGCAATTCGCACTCATGTGTGCGATTGTTAATCGAAAAAGGATAGATTGGGCTGCAGTTTTGTTTGATTTAATCAGGAAAAAGACTGGAAAGAAGGAAGTCACCCTAGGAAGGGTCATTGGAATTTTCCTTAAAGAGAAATACCCCCAGCTGCTGAGTTCCACTGCAACAACAATCAACGCCAGCAAGAAGATGGATCCCCACTTGTTCTCTAAGTGGAAGAGGACGTTTGTGAAATCTGCTCCAGCTACATCTGAGGACACAAGGACTGCATCAGTCGCTCCTCAACCTATTGAAGCTGGCTCAGCTCTCCCTTCCTCCTCCTCTGCATTGCCGTCTGCCTCAGTTGAAGTGCCATCAACTTCTGCTGAGGTACGACCTTCTTCCTCTGCTGCTCCTGAAACAACTACGGTTGTTCCTCTGTCTCCTCCTGCTTCTCCTCTACCTGCTCATCTGGCTAGGATATCTGCTCCTAGCTTTGATTTGTTAGGATCAGAGAGAATTCTTACTCCTCCTGTATCTCCAATTCAATCTCCAATTCATTCACCAATAAACTCTCCTGCTCCATCTCCTGCTCGATCCCCTGTCCACACCATTTCTCATCCCAGCACCACTACCATATCTGCTGCAGCTCCATCCACCTCTCATCCTTCATCTTTTGAAATCTCTCCAGAGCTTATCTCCCGCATTGTGGAGCTGATTACCCCATCAATCAAAACCATGATTGACGAGGCAATCGCTCCCCTTGCAGCCTCCATTGATCTTTTGTCTGCCTCCATCAAATCCCTTACTAAATCTGCTGAGCCATCTTCCTCTAGGGGCCTGGTTTCAGTATCCACTGAAATCAGGCAGGGGGAGATGTTCAATGAAGATGCCTCAGATCATCCTGCCTCTCCTCTAGCTTTAAAAGATTCAGTTATGTCTGCCCAGGAAGTATCTGCTCAGGAAGAAATAGTTCCAGATGTTGTCATGTCTGCCCAGGAAGTGATAGATCCAGCTGAGAAAGAGATAGCTCCAGCCCGGGAAGAAATAGCTCCTGCTGAGAAAGTTTTAGCTCCAGTTTTGTCTGAGAAGGAAATAGCAGATGGAATCCTGCTATCTGAGATTGCAGTTAAGGTCTGCTTAGAAGATCTTACCACTCCTATGATTGCTAGATTCCTGGAAGGAATCATAACTTCTTATCTGAATGAATCATGGGAAATGGTTAAATATGAAGGTAACTCTTTCATTCGTTTTGTTGATGAGTCGATTAATTTGATAGTTTGTGAATACCTTGAAGGAATGATTCAAGCTTATTTAGCAGATATATATTCATAATTTTACAGATATTATTAAAGAAGATTTAACTGCTCAGATCATAGCAGTTGTTTTTGAAGCTGACCCAAGCATTTCTGATACTCAAGTAGACCTTGAATTGGAATCCTTCTTAGATAATAAAGAAGATGAGTCTGAGAAAGAGGAAGTCAAAGTTGACTCTCCTGTTCTGAGTTTGGAAGAAGCTCAAGCAAGAGCAGCATGGAATTTAAGAGTTCAATCGTTAAAAGAGAAAGAGAAAGATTTGCAATTTGAAAAGTCATCCATCTGGGATGACTCTCCAGGTTTAGATTTAGACTCCCTTCTGGCTCTGGATGCCATGGAAGAAGAAAAAGAGAAATCTGCTTCAAAGCTTAAAGAAAAGGCTGTCTCAGAAGCCTATGATCCTTATGAGAACCCTCCATCATCCCATTCTGATGATGATGATGATTCTGATATTTCTGAAAAATCAAAGAGAAAGAAAGCTGCATCAAAGAAGAGAAAAGCTGCTCCTCCTCCACCTCCAAATAAGGATAATGACACTCCCTATTACATTTTGAAGGGCATTGACCCCAAATCCAAGGATTTTAAGCATTGGATGTGGTTTTCGAAGAATCAGCAAAAAGAAAGAAAAAGAACCAAGAGGTATGACAGTCCTGTCTCAAGATGGACTCCCAGAGGTCCCCCTCCTCCACCTCCAGGTGCAGGAGCCTCTGGGAACCTATCAGCCAATCCGGGTGCCTCTTCTGCAAGATCTGCGTCTGTTCAGCCCCAACCAAGACAAGGTTATCAAAGCTCTCAAGGAAAATCATTTTATGGTTCTCAAAGACAAATGAAGGAGGTTGTGGCTCAAAGACCAACCTTTTCCCCACCTCCTTCTCCAAAGAAGAGAATTTCATCTCCAACTCCAGTTAAATCTGAGAAAAGTATTTCAAAAGGTAAATAGTTTACTGTGTTTTAAAACCATCTAGCAAGTCCCTTTTGCTAAGTATACTCTAATGTCTTATCTAGATATATTAGCTGATGCTGCTTCTCCTGAGCCCGTATATGAAAATCCTGAGCTCGATCCTAACTTTAGGATGGCTCGCTTTCAAGAACTTGTAGGAGCAGCCCAAATAAGAAAAGCAAGAGCCGAAGGTAAAGATACGACTGGTTTTACTACCATGTCAGCCTACAGAAAGAAAGAATTTGAAAAGTTCCAGGTAAATCCTGAGATTTTTGATCCGTCAAAGTACATAGAAAAACATCCTGAAGCTGTTGTCCCCAGAGCTACAGAACTGAAGATCATTGGTGCTCAGGACCTGAAGATGTCAAAGAAAGAATCAGATGACCCTCTAAGAAAAATTTCCTTTGTTTCTAGTTCTTCTGATCCTTTACCAGACTCTAAAGATTTTTAATAGTTTAATTAACTGCTGTGCTACATTTGTCTATCTGAGTGATAATCTGCCAGTTTATTGATAACTATTTGCTGAATTTATTTTTTTTAGTGTTTTATTGCTAGCTGTTTTAGATTTTGAGAGACTTAACTCAAATAGGGGGAGATTGTTGGTACCCTAGTTTGATTTGAGTTTAGTCCTCTCCTTTGTGCCCCTTGACCCAAGAAATATCTATGGTCAATGGTTAGAAGTCTAGCTGTAGGGTCCTCGCTTTTCCAAATTGAGAATTTGGTTAAGTAGGTTTTTCGTTCGACGATAGTCGAACGCCGCTCGACTATCGTCTATCGGCTGATCGACGATCGTCTATCAGTTGGTCGACGCTTTGTCTGCGCTGATAGTTCGACTATCTGTTGATAGTTCGACTATCTGTTCTGCGCTGATAGTTCGACTATCTGTTGATAGTTCAACTATCTGTTCTGCGCTGATAGTTCGACTATCTGTTGATAGTTCGACTATCTGTTCTGCGCTGATAGTTCGACTATCTGTTGATAGTTCGACTATCTGTTCTACGCTGATAGTTCGACTATCGGTTGATAGTTCGACTATCTGTTCTGCGCTGATAGTTCGACTATCGGTTGATAGTTCGACTATCTGATAGTTCGACTATCTGTTGATAGATCGACTATCTGTTTCGTTTTGAGAGTTCGACTATCTGGTTTGTTCTGATAGTTCGACTATCTTCTAATAGATCGACTATCTGTTTTCTGAGGTAGGTCGACTATCTGCTTGATAGGTCGACTATCTCTGTGCGCTTGATAGTTCGACTATCTGTCCTAGATAGATCGACTATCTGATGGTTCGACTATCTGCTCTGATAGTTCGACTATCTGCCGGGGTAGTTCGACTATCTTCTTCGATAGTTCGACTATCTGGATCGTTCGACTATCTGCCCGATAGCTCGACGATCTCCGTGCGTCGTTCGACGATCTTCGAAGGTCGTTCGACGTTTTCTGTCTGCCTTTGTATTTTATATTTATTTATTATATTTAATTATTTAATACATTTTCTGGCACACTATTTTAAGTTGTATGATAAAGTTTCCAGGCATTATTTGCTCTATTCTTTTTGCCTGAGTTAAAATCTTTTAAGATAAAGTTGTTTGTCTTATTAGCTGTCTCTTTAAATTACTTTATCTGCTGACAGCCCTTTATAGCCGTTGGACTGAAAAGTCTTCTTTTTGCTATAAAGAGATTATTTCTGATGTGACTTTATTTAGTCTATCTGATTATTTGATTTAAGCCTGCAGCTTCTTAGAAAGAGGTTTATTCCTTTTTATAGAATGTTTTGCTGCAGAGATATTTCTGTCTTCTTGATATTTACAGCCCAGGTCTCAAGGCTCAGAAGAAGACAAATAATTCAAATGGAAGAGAGCCGTTGCTTGCTGATGATTATATAAAGAACCCTTTGCAGAAGGATTCAAGCTAGTTAATAGAAGCTAATAGCTATCCAATTGTTCATTCTCAAGCCTTCATCAAGCTCAAGCTTCCTGCTCTCAGCAATCTCCATCTAACTGAGAAGTGTTAAGATCTTCATCTCTTCTTCACCTGAGTTCTCCTGCTTTCAGGAAGTTCAACTCAGAGTTCCTTTGAAGAAGAAGAAGAAGAAGATAGCTGCTTGAAGAACTTTGATTTTATTATTTACTTTCTTCCTGTAGCTCTTTCCTTCAGAACTTTCTGAAGAGTTTCTCTGCACTGAAGCAAGACTTCACCTGGACATTCTTGAGCCAGGGGGAGCCTTGATTCTTTAGAGCATTCTAGCTCAGTGCAAGCTTTTGTGCTTCTCTAATCTATTGTAAAATAGAGAAGACATCTTAACCTTTTTCCCCCTCCTGTACAGGGTTATTACTCCCTTCAAAAGTATCCCTTGGTGGCAGGGCACCTGATCAAAAACCTGTGCTTGGTTTTTAGACACCTGATCAAAAGTCTAAAGGGTTTCTGGATCTACCTGAAACAGATCCTGTTGGTGGCAGGGCACCTGATCAAAAACCTGAGTGGATTCCTACCGTGTGGGTAGAAGAGTGGACGTACCCAAGTTGTTTGGGGAACCACTATAAATTTCCTTGTGTCGTCTGGATTCCACTGTTTAATTCCTGCATTGTGGCTGTGATTAGATATAACTAGGTTGCTAGTTGCTGATTAGGTTTTTCCAAGCTTAACTGTAATTACAGTTAGCTTGTGTTTGTACACATCACTTGTGTTAGGCTTTAAGGTTAAATCAATATCTATAATGTTTTCATTCCGCACTTCACTCCAAGGGAGTTGGGTAGAATATTAAGTTTTGTCTGTGCAAAATTTGATAACTCTATTCACCCCCCCTCTAGAGTAGTATCTATCCCTTCACTTTCAGACACGATTAGAGACACAGGTGTGTCCCTACCCATGTTCTTCAAGTCAAGCTCGTGGAAATATGTCCAGAGCAGGACACGGGTATAGACACGGGAAGAACCACGACCGTGTCAACTTGATACGGGTACAGACACGGTCTTGTCAGTACCCGTGTATGTGCACAAAGCGGCAGTCGAACCGTTGACACCGTTTAGCCCGAGCAGGACACGGGCGTGTCCCTACCTGTGTCACCTCTGAATAAAAAGGGCAAAATGAAACCCTAGCCATTTTCATTCTCTTCCAAGCCACATCTTCTGGAGGAGGAAAGAACTTGTTGGAGCCAACCAAACTTCGTGAGGAATCGCCTCCGCCGCCAAGGAAAAGGGATGCCGACAAGGAGAATGACAAGATCCATGACCAGAGATGGCGGAACTGCTGGAAATGAGGTGATCTTCCTCCCCTCTCCCTTGGTGCTAGATCTGTAGTTATCTGTAGTCGAGATATCGACTCAAAAGAGTCTTGATGTGTGAGATGAAGATTTCTAGGAGGGCCATGCTAGAACTTGTGTTCTAAGGTTTAGTCATCTTCAACCTCCCCTTCCTTCAAAGTGATGATGGGGGTGGTTTCGTGAAGAGGAATGGCATTAATAGGGTGAATAAGAGTGGAGGAACTTTTGGTTGTGATTTGGGAGGATCGTCTTGAGGAGGAAGATGAACCGATGCCATTCATTTCGCCTCAAGATGCATGCAGAAATCTGTGTTCTGCACGCAACGACCTTCTTGGCTATTTTCAGGCAAGATATGTCCAGATCTGGGCTTCCGACTAAACACAAGAGTCGTAGACCTTGGAATTACCTTTCCGACGAGTGGTTACACACCTTCAGGTGAAGTCGGTAGCCACAGGAATGTCTGATCGAAGTAGAGGGCTGTCAGACTAAGCGTGCAGAAATTATATTCTGTACGCAGCATGCTTTGGAGCCAATTTCATATATGATACACTATGATCTGGGTTGCAAGCTGAACATGAAAGTTATAGCCCATGGAAATACATTTCCATTGAGGGGTTACATGCACTCACCAGATTCCTGTAGCCACGGGAATCTCCGGTTGATGTTCCTGTCCAGCAGGTGTTCTGCACCTGAAAATTCCTGGGTAAGTGTAAAGTTGGGTTTGGACTCGGAAGAGATTTTGTAACAATTCGACGTTAAGTTGTAGGCTAATGATAATATGATTAATTTTGATAATTCAACGCATGATGAAATTATTGTATAGACCCCGCGTAAACAAATGGTGAAATGGTTTGTGGTTGAAAGAAACGACTTGGTGGGGGTTAGTGAACAAAGGATAATTATAACAAGATTTACTAGAGTTTGGGTAATTGTTCGGTGTTGGTTGTTATGAATATGTGATGTGTTAGATAAATGGTTAACTCATGTGTACACAAATGATTGATTTTGGTGAAGGAGTTGTATGAGGTGGTTCGCCACATGTGTTTGTGGTAAACCCTTATGGTGCCTTGGGTACCGGATTCTGAAGGGAGTGAGTGTGGATATCTGTCGCACTGGTTGGTAACGTTGGGAAGAATCATAAATGGACGGTTGGGCTTGGTCCTCGGTGTTCATGTCTCGAGGCTCCTTCCGTGCCAAGTGGTCGGTTTGGATTGGTCCTCGTGCTCGTTTCCGAGGCCCCTTCCGTACCATGATGTGGTTGTCATGCATATGGTGTGAGTCGACACGCGGTGTCGTAATCTCGGGTTATGGATAGTGTGGTAGGTCTACAGGCTCGCCAATCATCACACCGATGGGAGTTGACAGTTAGAACTTGGGCGGTTGGGCTTGGTCCTCGGTATTCACGTCCCGAGGCTCCTTCCGTGCCAAGTGAACGGTTTGGCTTGGTCATCATGCTCATTTCTGAGGCTCCTTCTGTTTCATACCTTAGGCCAGTTCAGGGCTAGGATCTCGGTGCACATCTACCCGAGACACCCGCTGAGTCGTATTACGCATATGAGCTCCGCTGTTGTGTTCTTAACGTTGAAGCGTACGAAAGCCTAGACCAGGTAGTATGAAGACCAACCTAGTAGTGGAGATGCCCGCTCTACTGTCACCGTCTGGCCACAACGCATGAATCCTGAGAGGTTAGCTACCTGCTCGAAAAGTGGGAAATTCAAGTCTGTGTCGACATACCGATTGCATGTGCGTGATCATGGATGAGTCATTGCATTACATACATGTCATTACACTTTATTGCATACACAAAGATCCTCATCGTATAAGTTTGTATGTGCACTCCTATACGATGAGTTACTTATTGTTGAACGATCCTCAACTTATATGCTTGTATGGGCATTCATATAAGTTGAGTTACTTACTGTTATAATATTATACTCTCATGCTGCTGTAGATGATAGAATTGCTAGAATAAGTTGTTGCTCATTTATTACACTGCTTTACACACATAGTGATATACCACCTTCTTGTACCTATGTTTATATATATTGCACCCTGTTCCTTTCTCCGCCCGGTGCCGAGGAGTCGCCGGGGAGCGGATGTGAAGCCACTTAGTCTTTATGACTAACGGTTGCTACGTCTTCCTTTTTAGGAGGAAACCCCGCAGGTGGAGCAGCAAGTTATGTAGTCGGACAGCCAGGCCAGGACGATAGGGCCTGAGGGGACGGTACCGTCACTACCGTCAGTTACTGATGTGAGTGTGAGAGGTTTTTGTTGTATCCTTTTTTGGGAAAACTATTTACGTACTATGATATTAGAAGCTTGTTGTAGCTTCTTAACATATGTATTTTATGGATTATATGCTTGGTGTGGATTTGACTTCTGTGTTATATTTTTGTTGGGTTGGCAATGTGTGATATTGGTTATGGCTGGCAGAATAGGCGTCTTGTGGTACAGGATAACTCGAGTGTTAGTGCTACCGCAAGGTGGCTGTTCTGGGCATAAGACCCCTCTCGTGCCGTGTTCTATGTTCCGGGAGGGGGGGGGGGGTCTTACAACTAAGGTGGCTTATGTTGAAGGGTTGCAACACAACCTTATAAGCATAAGCCAGCTCTCTGATCTTGGCTATATTATTGTCTTACACAAGGATGAGTGCCTAATCAGGAGGTCAAGTGACCAAGAGCTCATATTGATAGGCACTAGGAGTGGAAATATTTATTGCTTAAACTTTCTATATTTAGATACAGACTCTCTTATCTATCTAGTAGCAAATGAGAAAGCCTCTTATTGTATCCTATGGCACAAGAGGCTAGCCCATGTAAATTACAAGACTATTAATAAGCTCTTTAGTCAAGAGCTAGTTAGGAATGGTCCCAATATAAAGTGCTCCAAGGAGTGCATATGTTATGCTTGTCAAAAGGGAAAGCAGAAAAAATCTTCCTTCAAGGGCATTGGGACCAAAGATTCTGTAAGGTGCCTATACCTCCTGTATATGGACTTGTTTGGTCCTATGCTAGTTCATATTCTTAGTAAGAAGTTCTACACCCTTGTGGTGGTTGATGACTTTTCCAGGTTTGCTTGAGTGTACTTCCTCAAGAGAAAGAATGAAACCCTTAATATCTTCATTAGGTTTGTCAAGCAAATTCAGAATGAGTTCAACAGCTCTGTGGTCAAAATCAGAAGTGACCATGAGACTTAATTTCAGTCTGATAACATGACAAGGTTCTGTGAAGAACATGAGATTCATCAAGAATTCTCTTCACCTAGAACACCCCAACAAAATGGGATTGTTGAGAGGAAAAATAGAACTCTCATAGAGGCTAGAAGGACCCTACTGAATGACATATCTCTCCCAGAATATTTCTGGGTTGAGGCAGTCAACATTGCATGTCATGTCCTCAACAGAGCCTCTATCACCAAGAGCCACAAGAAAACTCCCTATGAGATCTTGAAAGGCAGAAAACAAAACCTGAGCTATCTCAGAATCTTTGGTACTAAGTTCTATGTGCTTCATAATGGAAAATCCAATATAACTAAGTTTTCTGCCAAGTCCTTTGATGGGATTTTTGTTGGGTACATCAACCATAACAAAGCTTATATGATCTACAACTTGAAAAGCCAAGTTGTAGAAGAGTCTGTACATGTAGTATTTGACGAGTCTACCATGATTTACAGTGAGCTACCAAGCTCCTCTTCTAGTACTTCAAATACAGAAATGTTGGTGGAAAAGCTAGCCATCAAAGATGTAGCTCCAGTGATGCAAGCTGAAGTGGATATTCCAGAAGGTTCACCATACACACTTGGAGCATATGAAGATCAACAAGAAGTTATTCTTGAAGCTATTACTGAAAGAAGATTGCCTCCTGTAATCAGACATTTGAGAGATCATCTTGCACACAAATCATTGATGAAGCCAGCCATGGCATAGTAACAAGAAGCAAGAATCTTAATACAGCTTTGTATGCCAGTTTCTTGTCATAGGTGGAGCCCAAGAAGTTTAAAGAAGCCAACATAGATCACTTTTGGATATTGGCTATGTAAGAGGAACTGAACCAATTCAAAAGATGCAAGGTCTGCAAGCTGGTTCCTAGACTACAAGGACATAATGTCATTGGAGTCAAGTGGATCTACAGGAATAAGCTTGATGAAAATGACATTGTAATCAAGAACAAAGTAAGGCTAGTGGCTAAGGGGTACAAGAAAGAAGAAGGTATTGATTTTGATCAAACTTTTTCCCGTCTGGCAAGATTGGAGGCCATCAGACTGTTCTTTGCATATGATGTACACAAGAGATATAAAGTCTACCAGATGGATGTAAAGTCAGCATTCCTAAATGTGACTTAAGAGAAGAAGTCTATGTTGAGCAGCCTCCAGGTTTTGTTGTTCCTAACTCTGCTGATTCTGTTTATAGACTTAGGAAAACTATATATGGGCTAAAACAGGCCCCTAGAGACTGGTATGAAACCTTGTCTAGGTTCCTCATTGAGAACAAATCTCAAGGGGGAAGATAGATAAGATCCTATTCCTAAGGGAATCTTAGGTTAGGATCATCCTAGTCTAGATCTATGTAGATGATATCATCTTTGGATCTACTGATGACAAACTCTGTAGGAAGTTTGCAAAACTAATGCAGAGGAAGTTTGAGATGAGCAGTATGGGTGAACTTAAGTCCTTCTTGGGTATCCAAGTAAGATAGACTGATGATGGCTTGCCCATATCCAATCTAAGTTCACTAGAGAGTTAATAAAGAAATTTGGCATGGAGAATTCCTCCACCATAAGAACTCTCATGGGGTCAAATATGCCTATATTCAAGGATGAAGAAGGGAAGCCTGTTGATGAGACCTTGTATAGAGGGAAAATTGGCTCCCTTCTGTATCTTGCTATAAGTAGGCCAACCATCATATTTGCTATATATATTTGTGCTAGGTATCAGTCTTGCCCTAAAGAATATCACTACTCTACTGCAAAGAGAATTTTGAGATATCTTAAGGGCACACTAGATCTTGGCATATGGTACCCTAAGAATGTGGAGTTTGAACTAACAGGCTACTCAGATGCAGATTTTGCAGGCTGCAAAGAGTACAGGAAGAGCACTTCTGGCACCTGCCAACTCTGGTTGAAGACTAGTGTCTTGGAGTAGCAAGAAGCAAACCAGTGTTATAATCTCAACTACAGAGTCAGAGTACATCTCAGCAGGTAGTTGCTGTGCTCAGTTACTGTGGATCCAGCATAGACTCCGGGACTACAACATCCAGATAAGTAGAAGCCCCCTATTTTGTGATTCTACTAGTGCTATATCAATTGCTAGGAATCTTGTTTCTCACAGCAGCACTAAGCTTATTGAGGTAAGAAATCATTTTATTAGAGAACATGTGGAATGTGAAGAAATCACCCTTGAGTTTGTCCCAACAGACAAGCAAGCGGCTGACATCTTCACTAAGCAACTAGATGAAGTAAAGTTTAACACCTTCAAGTTTGAGTTGGGTATGTTAAACATAGTATAGCTTCAGTTGCTCCTTAAATTAATGTAGACCATATTATATCTTGCAGATGGAATTGCTCTTGAATACATTGAAGACATTTAAAGTAGTGTACCTTCAATGGTATCATGTTTAAGATGCTGCTTCAGTTTGGGGGAGCATGTTCAACACTACTCTAAGATGTTCAAACTACTGCCTATAAGAAATCAAAGAGGGGGAGCAGAATATCCTCCCTTGATATTTATAGAAGTCAAAAAGGGGGAGAAGGACTTGAATCAGCTTACTGATTCAAGGACATGAAAAAGGTATCAAATTCATAGGACAGAAGGAAAAGGATATAAGTGGTATCAAATTCATCAAACACAGGTAACAACTATTAAGGGGGAGCAGGTATTGGTATGCCCTGCAGACAAAGAAGTTTACTATAACTTATCTTCTTATAATATCTTTTCCTGCTGTATTATTGAAATTTGTTAGTGTATGTTATTGACTTAGATATTTGGTGAAGAGTTTTTACTTCTTCAAATAGGGGGAGATTATTGAATTCATTGCCCACAATCTCCTAGATTTGAAGAAGTCAAATATGTCAATGAGCATACACAATGGTATATTTAATATATGTTCAAGTTCATACATGCAGGTTGTCTTATAACATTAATGAGACAGATAGCCTAAGTGGTTAAGTCAGGTAAACTCTTACCTAAGTTGTGGTTAGACAGAAATCTGTCTAAGTCTACATGCATTGAGTGAAGGCTACTCACTCAACGCCAGATGACTTATAGTGGTGAGTGGAGCCTATAACATCAAAGCCAAAGTAATGGCAGGCTGGAAAAGTGGCTAAGTCCACAGGAGTTAAGTGAAGTCAACTTACTCAAAGCCATACAACAAAAGGCTGTGAGATAGGCTAATGTAGTAATAGCCTAAGTAGAAATGAGCAGAAAAGTGGCTAAGTACATAGGCGTTGAGTGTAGCTCACTCACTCAATACCATAGCTTCATAATTGTTGATTATAGCTCAGTTAGTCAATACCATAGGAAAACTGTGAATATTTACCAAGTCCACATACATTGAGTTAGGCAAGCTCACTCAATTCCATGTGATAATGCATTGACTAATTCTCAAAGGGAGTGCTTTTTTAGACACATAAATTTGGCTAAGTCCAAATGAATTGAGTGTAGCTCATTCACTCAATGCCAGATAACAGAAATGTCTGTTAAGTAGTTTGGCATTGAGTGGAGCTTACTCACTCAACGCCAAATATCAAAAAATTGGCTAAGGCAAAAAGCGTTGAGTGAGGCATGCTCACTCAATGCTCTCAACGCTTAAGATGTTGCAGACACAGAAAATTAGCTAAGGCAAAAAGCGTTAAGTGAGGTATGCTCACTTAATGCTCTCAATGCTTAAGATGCTACAGAAGCAAAAAATTGGCTAAGGCAAAAAGCGTTGAATGAGGCATGCTCACTCAACGCTCTCAATGCCAAACATGCAGAAGTGGTTGAAGAATATGCTAAGGAAAAAAGCGTTGAGTGGGGCTTGCTCACTCAACGCTGTCAACGCCTAGATAGACATATTCTATCTAAGTGTTTTGGCGTTGAGTGAAACTCATTCACTCAACGCCTATTCTACTGATGCTCAATTTTTGGCTAAGTCCACAGGTGCTGACGCCAGCAAAATTGACAAAGTCAACTATTTTCAAATCAAGTACGGAGAAGCTATAGAACACGACAAACTATGTCGAGAAGCTACTGTACGTCTTCTTCCGTTAAATCAAGATACAGCTGGAAGCTGCAAGTGGGTCCCACTGATCTCTAAGAGCCGTTGATCGGCGAACTACAAAAGAAAGAGATGGGCCAAGACGTAAGATAACTTTTAAGGCATCGTCAATTTCAAAAGGAAGCAGCCGACTTATTCTTTCTCGCCATTATCGCCGAGAAAGAGCTTGAAGTATTCCTGCAGGAACGAAAAGTTTAGTGAGCTGTAGCTTCTTCATCTACTACAGTATAATCAGAAAGATTTATGATAGAGGAAGAAAGTAGAGCCATCATTCTCCAGTGGGCTCAGTTGTCTGTTTGAAGAACACAAGTTCACCTTCTTCTTCAGCAAGATCATAATCTTAATTTTGAGTTTCTTCCAGCAGAATTTTTACCTGCTACTGTGAAGTATGATAGTGCCGAGAAAACTCAACACTAGCTTTTGACGCAGAGAAATTTCCATGTGTCAAAACATTCAAATACTCATCTTTCTATAGGATCCAACTGAATCTGAGATTGTAGGGCCACTGGCCTGAGGTAGGGAAATATTGCCTGAGTAGTAGGAGAGTGAAGCTATCTGAGTTATATGATCCAACTAGATCTGAGCTGTAGGGCCACTGGCCTATTGTAGGGAAATATTGCTTGAGTAGTAGGAGAGTGAAACTCTCCGAGTTATAGGATCTAAGCTATAGGGCCATTGGCCTGAGGTAGGGAAATATTTCCTGAGTAGTAGGAGAGTGAAGCTCTTTGAGTTATATGATCCTTTTGATTTGAGGTAGGGCTATCCTCCCAGCCTGAGTGTCGAGCCTTTGGTCTGAGGTAGGTGATCAGCTGATTACTGAGTTATAGGCCCTTATGGCTGAGCTGTAAGTCTTGGAGAAGGATGAGAGATCCTGAGGGATCTGAGGTGTAAGATCCTTGGAGAAGTGTTTTGGAGAAGTGCCTTGACTAATAGGAAGTTAGCAAGGTGGGAGGAGAGTGGATGTACCCACAAGTTGGGGAACTACTATAAATCTATGTGTGCTTTTCTGTATTGTTTTCTTTGTGCAGGTACTTGAAAGCAAACTACTTCCAACACATTTAGTGCTAAAGGAAAAACTAAAAAGAGAATAATAATAGTGTAACAACCTATTCACACCCTAGGTTGCAAGCTACCTTGAAAACAAAGACTTTCAGAAGACTAAGCAGAGCCTTCAAATTTCTACAGTCAAGATTAGCTGATTGAAGAGTATAAAGAACTGCCAATTCATTGTATTCATCAGCAAGATCAGGAACTTGGTTTCTGAGTTTCTTTCAACACATGCAACAGTTTTCTGAAGATCTTTATCCTTATTGATGAGAAGAAGTTAGGGCTTAGATAACTCAGATCAAGAAGCAGTTGACTCAAAGAACTTCTCTGGAGTCATATAATCAACAAAAAAACACTTTATTTTCTGTAGGATCTTAACAGATCTGAGTGTAAGACTGATTTATAAAGATTGAGGTAGGATCTAGTTTTGGATCTGAGGTAGGGTAGTCTTGCCTGAGGTAGGATCCTATGTGGATCTGAGTTGTAGGGCCTTTATGCCCGAGGTAGGGCAGTTTTCCTGAGGTAGGAGAGTCATTCTCTCTAAGTGTAGGACCTTTGGATCTGAGGTAAGATCTAGCTTTGGATCAGAGGTAGGACTTTGTGCCTGAGCTGTAGGAGAGTCATTCTCTCTGAGGTAGGATTATCCTCCTAGACTGAGTGTAGGGCATCTTGTGTGCCTAAGGTAGGTGATCTGCTGATAACTGAGTTATAGGAGAAAGCTTTCTTTGAGGTAGGGCTTTATGCCTGAGGTAAGTCTTGGAGGAGACTGAGAGATCTTGAGGGATCTGTGTTGTAAGATCTAAGGAGTAAATATTTAGAGAAGTACCTTATCTAACATACTATTAGAGAGGTGGGAAGGACAGTGGATGTACCCATAATCCGGGGAACCACTATAAACCTTGTGTGTAATTTTGTGGTGTGTCTTGAAAGCTGATAGTAACTAACTCACAACACACATAAAATAAGGAAATCTAAAAAGATATCAAAACCTATTCACCCCCCTCTAGGTGTTTAGCTGCCCTTGAAAACTAAAAACTTTCAAGTGGTATTAGAGGGAGGTTGCTCAAGAAGTAATTAACAATCTTAGTAGATCTCAAAGGGTAGCTGAAAAAAGTATACTTATAGGTTCAGGAGAGAACCATAAGGAGTTAGGTTCCATGAAACTTCCTATCTGCAGAAAGGAGAGTTTTGGAATCTGAAAAGAGAGGGTTAGACTGTTCATGGAAGCATCTGACCCTAGGATCTTTATCACTATCAAAGAGGGACCTTTCATCCCTATGAAAGTCTCAGCTCTAGATGCAATAATCAAGACACCAAAGACATATTCTGAAATTGCCAAGGATGAGGTCATATTGGCTACACTGGACAAGAGGGCACATAACAAAATAGTTAATATCATAGATAATTCTACCTTTCAGAATCTGGTCCACTACAAGACCTCCAAAGAGATGTGGGACACTCTAGTGGTCTACAAAGAGGGAGCTGAAGAGCTCAAAGATGAAAGGAAGTCCATGCTCAACCAGGAGTATGAGACTTTCAAGCAGTTCAAGGGAGAATGCATAGTTGATTGTTATAAAAGATTCTTCTAGATAGTGAATGAGCTGAAGACCTATGAGAGGGTCTTCAGTCATTATGAGCTAAATGATAAGTTCCCAAGGTCTCTCAATAGAGACTGGGACACCAAGATCTGTGCCATCAGAGAGGTGGCAAAGCTATTTGATACACAACCTCATACACTGTTTGGAAAACTTCTCTCTTATGAGATGCAGTTGGCTGCGAGGAAAGAGGAGGAGACCATTAGTAATTACAAGGCCAAGGAAAAGTCTTTGGACTTCAGATCAGGCAACACCAGGAAGAGCAAGGAGAGAATTCCTTCTCCTCTAAGAAGGCCTGCTGATTCAGACAGCACAGGGCCAAGCTCATCAGACTGCAGCATGTCTGATGAAGACTTTATTGCCTTCTCTAGGCAGTTCCAGAAGCTGATGAATAGGAAGCAGTGGAGGAGCAGACCTTCCTCCTCCTCTCATCACAGGAAGAACCACTCCAAGGGAGATAGATAGGACTCAAAACCCAGTAAACATGTTTCCCCTAAAGTTGTTTGTTATTGCTGCAGTAAATCTCGACATGTGATAACTGACTGCCCAGTCAACAGAAGAGAGGTTGGTGAGAAAAAGGTTCATCAACACAAGGGAAAGAAGGAGAAGACCTTCATTGCAAAGAAGTAAAAGAGCTGGAGTGAGAGTGACTCATCTACTTTAGACTCCGAAGAAGAAGCCTTCATTGGGCGGCTGGCTGCAATGGTAGATGAGGCTGAAGTATATCCTGATGCAAGGATAAGTAACAGGGCCCCTCTATCACATTCAGACTGTTACTCAGAGGAGGATGATGAGGATGAAGATGCCTACAACTACTATGGGCTGATGACAATGTCATATGAAGAACCCAGACAGGATCAGCCTGGTCTAGAGAAGGTACATTCTCTATCTAGTTCTTCTTTTGAGTTTTGTTATGAGACTAGCCCCAATTCAAGTGCATCTTCATCCAATGGTGAAGACTGCTTTGAATCTGAAGAAGATGTCAATCAATCTATTGACAGGTATGGTGAACTTCTAGATGCCTTTAAGAAAAGAAAGAAGTTGACTAAGAAGCAGGCTGAGGAGATAACTTCCCTTTAGCTAGATGCTTCCCAGCAGGCTGAGATAACATCCATGCTAGATCAAAAGATTAGGGAAGTCAACCAACTTAGGAGCATTACTCTCATCTAGAATGGCACCATCAAGTACAAGAATAGTCTCATTAGAGATCTTAAAGAGAAGCTCCAGAGGGAGAAGAGAATTGCGGCTAGTTAATCTAAGCCCAATACTGTGTTGCCCTTGATAGACTCCTTCTCCTATTAGAAGGGCAAGAAGGGGTTGGGGTTTAAGGGAAACACTAGATTGCCCCTTCCAAAGGGAAAGGGAAAGCTTCAGTATTGTCTCTGGCTTCTAAGCCTCCCATCCCTTTTAAGAAGGTGATGTTGCCTTTAAACAGGTATGACCAAGAAAGCATCTATGGTCACTGGATGAATGGTAGATCCACTAGTGTGAATAAAGATGTTCACAACTATGGTGGAAGGTATAGTAGTGGAATGAGTGTCTTTAAGGATCCCCACGAGGAAATTCAAATGGCCCATCTTAGACAATTTGTTTTTAGTACCCCAGCTCCCACTCTCAAGAACAAGGCAGTAACCTTCACTCAAGCCCATCCAACAAAGGTTCAGACCAAGGGTAAGTCTGTTAGCAGGCCAAATCTAGCTATCTCTGATGCTATAAACAACATGTCATCTACAAAGAAGACTACTGTAAATGGCAGTCAGAGCCATCCAAGAAAGTTTGCTGAAAGGATCACCTTCAATCAGATCCTTGCTAAAAGGAACTTGAAGAAGGCTGCTGCACCTCTTCCCTATATTCAGTCAGTAGTTAAACATACTGCAGGACCTGCTCAGAAAATAAGATACAACATTCATGAGTGCTGGTGTTATGGGAAAGTGGGGAATTTTGCCTTAGATTGATGTCACAATCCCATTATGTCGAGGGCTAGTGTTAGTCTTCCTGTCAGAAAATTTGCAGGAAGGCATCTTCATTTTTTGGCTAATCAGAACATAGGACCTAATAATTATTAGAGTCATAAGGTAATGTAAACTATGTGTTGCATGTTAGTCCAAGTGCCCAAACCCCTATATGGTACTTGGACAGTGGTTATTCCAGGCACATGACTGGTGTTGAAACCGGTAGAACTAGTTTCTCCTAAAAGCTCGGATCTAAGGCTGCAACCTACGCTTACTTTCTTCGAATCACGCTCCCAACAAGACACCTAAAGGAACAGACCGGGGGCTTCAGCTCGGAGGTCCCACCGCTCACCCGGAAGAACTAGAATCCTTCCCCTCCCTAGCCAGTGCTGAGCTAGATGTCTGAGTAAGAAGGAAAAAGAAGGTTCCACACACCTCTTCTCAGACACCTTACCGGTCTATTTATAGGCTTCAGGATTTGAACTGCAAATAACCAAAGTAAGCACCTGTGAAATTACCTGAATGCCCTGGGTTGGGCCTGCCAACAGCCGAACTCCGCTGTTCTGAAGGACTATGGGCAGACCACCGAGGGTAAAAGAGTAAAAAAGGCCAAAAGGGATGAACCGCTTGCCAACTGAACCGGTCTCCCCCCAATTGCTGAACCGGCCTTAACTCTTCCTGCCGACCCGATGCTTGGCGAGAGGACCACCCTTGGGCTCCTCTCGCTTATTGCGAGTGGACCCAATCTTTAGGCCCCTCTCGCTTGGCGCGAGCGGACCCACCTTTTGGCTCCTCTCGCCTACTGCGAGTGGACCCCGCTTTAGGCCCCTCTCGCCCGTTGCGAGTGGACCCGACTTTAGGCCCCTCTCGCTTAGGGCCTTTTCTCCTCCTGGGGGTTCTTCTAATCTTCTCTCTGCTGGGCTCCCCCCCCGTGAGCCCGAGGTTGTACACAATCCCCGCTCTTTTCGGGGTTGTCTAAGCCCGAAAAGAAAAGTCCAACCGAGGCTCACGTCATCTCAGCGACTTTAAAGCGGAATCTTTTTCGGGTGAGATTCCCCCCCATGAGTCTATAAATATTGGGATCCTCCCCAAGTGCGACAGGCCTCCTCTCTTTGTTACGGCTACATCCACCCTGCTGCCATGTCTCTTAGCAAAAGCTTTCGCGATCGTATCGCGTTGGTGCGCCAGCGGAACAAGGCGAGTGCGGCTGCCTTGAACCTAATTCCCGCTCGCACTTTTTCCTCACCCCCACCCTCTTCTTCTCGCCCGAAGAAGGCGAGAACAACTGATCTGGTTCCCCCGTCAGGACTCTTACCGGATCCCCCGGAGAGACGCATCCCTCCTACACCATCGCTTCCCCAGGGAAAAGAGGTAAGGTCCTTGTATACCTCACCTGCTCGCTATCTACCCTTCATTGCTCCTTTTGCTGTTGGTTTTCAGAAAAGTCACGCACCCCTCGGTCAGTCTGGTAGCACACAAACTCCTCTAGCCAGCCATCATCTAAACCCCGTCTCGCCTCCTCCTTCTACTCCTCCTTCTACTCTTGGTGGGAAAAATGGTGAGCCCTCCCATGTCGCTGGGACCTCTCGCCACTCTGGTTAGGAATCCCCTACCCTCGGTTCTAGCCTCTCCGGCCGCCCACTTTTTATTATGCCTTCCCTTCTGTTTTTGCCTTTGCAGATGTGCGAGTAGACTCATCTGCCGACGACTCGCCTGCTGAGGAGCGCCCGAGGCGAGCGGTCTCCTCGCCTCCTCCCCCTATGGACGAGATAGAAGATTACCTTGGCGACCCTATAGATCTGCTGGCGATGAAGCGCAGGGTGGCCGAGATGTTTCGAAAACACGCGATCATGATTCAAGAGTTGGAGAAAGACAAGCAAACGGCCGACAGGCAGATTGATTGGCTGGAGGTGGAGGTTGCCCGCTTGACCTCTGAAGTTGATGCTGACATTGAGATAGACGAGACCGATCCCCAGGCGATTCTGAACGAGGTCGATCAACAACTCCGTCTCGCGCGCCGTGGCGTAGATGCGGCTCGTGCTTTTCACCTCCCCCACCGTCCTCCCTGCGCGAGGTCTCGCGGTGGGGGGCGCTGGCGGTGGCATAAGGATTGAATCCCTCGCGCCGCCCTACGCCTTTATTTTTTGTACCGCTCTTCGTTTTGTAATAACTTTTCCTCTCGCGGCTACCGCCCGAACTCTTTGGATCTACGGAATGGGTCTGCTTAATAACCTCTTTTAGTAGTTCCTTTGATAATTTTTACCTCTAGTACCGTGCTTTTCCACATTGTGACTCGCGCGTCACATCTATGCTTAAATCATCACTTTTTCTTTTTATTTTTATTGTATTTTTATGATACTGCCTCGTCCCCGGCCTGGGACTTTCGTTAGGTTACCCCTATCGAAACTAGGAGAGAGAGAAGGATGGCCGACTCTTCCCCTTCCTCTACGATATATTTTTTTTGCCTCTTCGTATTTTGCTCTTTACCCAACGGGCTATAAATACCCCCCTATCCCTGGGGCCCGGATCGTGCTCTCGATCTGTCTCGGCGCCTTAAACCTCACCTCTCTCTCCCTCCTCTCGCGAACTGATCCTGCTGGTGTCTCGTCTCGCCTGTTCTTCTCGCACCCTCCCTTTCGCTCTCTTTGTCCAGAATGGGAAAAAAGAAGGCTGAAGAAGGCGAGGGGCGAAGCCGATGCGGGAGGCGGTTTGGTGACCATAATTTTCCTCCCGGCCGGATTTCCGAGGAGGACTACAACGCCTTTACTCGCGATTTCTTGCCGGAAGGTTTTGAGTCACGCCCTCCAAAGGTGGGCGAGTCAATCAACACTTTTTATCCCGGTGAACTCGCCTTCCCCGTCTCGCATTTTGAAGCGGGGCTGAGGTTGCCCCTCTGGCCAGAAGTGAAACAGGTTCTCAAATACTTCGGGACCGTTCCTGCGCAACTAAACCCAAATGCTATCTCGGTACTTGTTGCCTTCGCCTGCTACATGCGCCGGGAGCGAATTGAGTTCAGCCTAAACTCCTTCCGCAAGCTTTTTGTCTACCACGCCAATGCCGATGGCGTTTCCTACTTCACGGGGCTGGGCCTCAAAGTCTGCGAGACGCCTAACAAGAATCATCACTGGCTTACTCGCTTCGTCTTTATTCGCGGCAACATGGGTGGCATTCCGCTGGCGCCCGTGTCGCCAGCCGAGGTATTCTATACCACTCCCCAGGTTAGTGGCACGGACAAGCTTCTCTGTGACTTCTTTATCGGCAAGAACTTCGAGGTGCAGTTCCTGAGGCGGGGCCTCGACTCCCTCCTTCCTGTGCTTCCAGGCGAAGGTAAATGCTGGGGCCCTTTATTTTCGTCTAGGTCTAAACGAATAGTTTTTGTAAACGCATCGTCTCGCCGTTTCCAGGAGAAAGAAATGTTCCCGTTCGCCCGCCTTACAAAAGCAGCATCAAACCTTCCAAAGATGTCGCCCTCGCCACGATGGCAGCTGAGGCAGCGAGAGAAAACCTACCCCTCTCCCTGAAGAAAAGGCCTGCAGAAGGCTCCGCCCCGTCTCGCCAGAGTCCTTCAAAGAAAGCAAAGGTCAAGAAAGGGGCGCCTCTTCCCTCTGGGAAGGCGAAACAAGTTACTGCCGAGATGGTAGATGTGTCGGGATCCTTATCCCCCATCTCTTTGGGTTCCCAATCTCCCCAATCCCCTTCTCGGCTTCTTGGTCAGCGGACCGTCTCGCCGATTGGTGGGACGGGTCAACCTGATTCTCTTGCTGACAACCTTCCCTCTAAATCTCCTGCTCGCGAGGTGGGCTCTTCCAGCCGCCCGGCTCCCTCCACTCATCTGAACTTCAATATGGGCCCAACGATCCCGGATGCTGCCGGTGAGCCAACCCTGACGTGGGACAAGGAGGCGAACCGGGTCTCTATCTCTACCCTCCTTCCTCCCTGGATAGAGCGAGACCAACCTACGGCTCACGCGTTTTCTCTGGGCTTCGGCCTTTACGGTGGCGCCGAGCGAGAACCTGCCGCTGAGCCTCCCTCGCGGGATTTGATCCTGAGGGCCGCGCAATCCCAGCTGCGCTCGCTAGAGCTATCGCACCAGGTCTCACGCCGTCTGATTTACAATAATAAGAGCTGGAGGGATTCAGAGGCGAGCCTGGCGGCCGAGCGCGAGAAGTCCACGGATCTTGAGAAACGGTTGGCCGTGGCCGAAAACCTTCTCGCCAAAGCTCGGGGTGGTGTGGTGAGTTTCCCCATTCTCAATTCCTTCCCTTTCTTTGTTCACCTTCAACTTCCCCTAATGAATAAACCTCTCGCAGGATGCCGAGACGGCCGACAGGATGCACTCGCGCATAGCTACTCTGGAAGGGGAGGTTAAAAGCATGGAGTCCGAGATCACTCGGCTTCAGGAGGCTGCTCTCTCGCCTTCTCGCGTGGTGATTCCCCAACCTCCTCCATCTCATTATTCTCATGCCGAGGTCGTGGGACTCTGCAAAGATGCCAACATCAGGACCGCCGAACTAATCGTGAAGATGATGAAGGAGATGGAAGTTATCAGGGAAGGCTGCGAGGAGGTCACTGCCCGCGACCTGGTACCAGAGATTTATGGCGAGGAGGGAGACGGCCCGTCCTCCAGCGCGGAAGAATAGAGGATTTATTTTACAGTGTTTTTCTTGTATATTCCTCTTCTTCCCCCCCCTTTTTCTCTTTTGGATACTTGTTGCTGAGGCATTTTTGTATTACAGCCTCTTTTTGTGGATGACATATATATATTTTATTTTTAAGGCCCTTCATTTCCTTTCTCCTGCATGCCTACCCTTTCTTTACTTTGCGGAACGAGATCGCGACTCGTCTCGCCTAACGATGGAGGGGCTAGCTTTACTTGTGGCGCGAGTGGGCGGGCTCTCAGTGCTCTCGCGCAGGGACGTGTCACTTCCTCTCGCCTTATCCTCGGACACCCCAGGCGCGAGTGGGTCTCGAATCGTTATTATGCTTGGTTTCGTTTGCGAGACGAAGGTACTCCTCTTCTCGCCCTTTGGCCGAAGAGCAGACCCCTTACTCTAGGTGCGAATAGCCATGTAACCTTCCACTCGCCTTGCCCCTTGGCGCGAGAGGATCTTGAGGGACCGACTCCTTCCTCCTCTTCTTCCTTTGGGACAAGGATCTTGCTTTTGATCAAATTATGAAACTCCTATCCATATGCTGCCCCTTTACCTAACCTCCGAGTGAGCCTAGCGACCTGTCAGCTCGATGATAGCCCGGGCAGCGGGTCTTCTCGGGGGCTTCCTCTCCAGAACCAATTCCAACCACCGAGTGAGCCTACAGACCTGCCAGCTCGATGGTAGCCTGGACAGCGGGTCTTCTCGGGGTCTCCTCTCCAAAACCAACTCCAACCACCGAGTGAGCCTACAGACCTGCCAGCTCGATGGTAGCCTGGACAGCGGGTCTTCTCGGGGTCTCCTCTCCAAAACCAACTCCAACCACCGAGTGAGCCTACAGACCTGCCAGCTCGATGGTAGCCTGGACAGCGGGTCTTCTCGGGGTCTCCTCTCAAAACCAACTCCAACCACCGAGTGAGCCTACAGACCTGCCAGCTCGATGGTAGCCTGGACAGCGGGTCTTCTCGGGGTCTCCTCTCCAAAAACAACTCCAACCACCGAGTGAGCCTACAGACCTGCCAGCTCGATGGTTGCCTGGACAGCGGGTCTTCTCGGGGTCTCCTCTCCAAAACCAACTCCAACCACCGAGTGAGCCTACAGACCTGCCAGCTCGATGGTAGCCTGGACAGCGGGTCTTCTCGGGGTCTCCTCTCCAAAACCAACTCCAACCACCGAGTGAGCCTACAGACCTGCCAGCTCGATGGTAGCCTGGACAGCGGGTCTTCTCGGGGTCTCCTCTCCAAAACCAACTCCAACCACCGAGTGAGCCTACAGACCTGCCAGCTCGATGGTAGCCTGGACAGCGGGTCTTCTCGGGGTCTCCTCTCCAAAACCAACTCCAACCACCGAGTGAGCCTACAGACCTGCCAGCTCGATGGTAGCCTGGACAGCGGGTCTTCTCGGGGTCTCCTCTCCAAAACCAACTCCAACCACCGAGTGAGCCTACAGACCTGCCAGCTCGATGGTAGCCTGGACAGCGGGTCTTCTCGGGGTCTCCTCTCCAAAAACAACTCCAACCACCGAGTGAGCCTACAGACCTGTGATGAGTCCTCTTTATATACCTATTTTCGGACTCATCTAGGCTTATTTTCTTATCTTTGCACGCCGTTTAGCGTCATTTGCACTCCTTTTGGTTCGCTACGGTTATTCCACGTCTTGTGCACTTTTTTTAGCCTATTTCTGTGCGTGTGTGTATTTCCCTTTTGCTATGCATTATATTTATGTCTGTGACTGCCATGATCGACATCCCGTCCAGTTTTCCTGCAGGTTCTGGGATCGTGTGGGCGTCCGGCATCGGACTTTCACCATTTTTGGCAAAGGAGTCAATGGTCGTGCGTTGTTACCCACGCACGACCATCGACCTCTTTGGCGCACGATCATCGGTCGTGCGCAGTCATGACCTCTCCTGGGAAAGTTCTGTCCCGCCATATCGCACGATCACCAGCCATACCGCGCACGATCACTGCTCGTGCGCTGCCGGTCGTGCGCAGTCATGACATCTTTTTCCACTTTTCTGCCTCCATATCGCACGATCGCTGACCATATCGCGCACGACCATTGGTCGTGCGCCGGTGATCGTGCGCGCTGTTTAATTCTGTTTTCTATAAATAGCGCAGGTTTCGCCCTATTCGGAGAGCTCGACACTTCCGCCGTTTTTCGTCTCGGACGAGGGTTTCCTCCGTCCCCCTTCATCCTCCACCTTAGGGAGGGTCTCCGGGCAAGCTTTCAACGCCGAATCAACGCCGGAGCATCCTCTCGGCCTCCTCCTTCATCCTAGAGCTTCAAGCGGAGTTTTGACCTAGCTTTCTCCATCAAGTTAGGAGGAGCTGGAGCCGCAATCTACGGGTCATTTCAACGAAGAAGACGGGTCCATTGGGAGTGAGTGACAGCCTCCTCTACCCCGGACGCAGTTGAGGACCGAGCTTGGACTCGGATTGACAACCCGGAATTCCAACCGTGAACCCTCAATAAGGCTTCGGATTCGGTCGATTCGCACACCCCCTCCTCTTGTATTTGATAGCTTAGTTTAACTCTTTGTATTGATGAAGTATACTTTATTGTAGTTAATGATCTTGCACTTTGTCATGTCTATGTGATTTGTGTGATTTTGTTATTATTGCTTGAGGTGCGCCTTATTATTCCACCATCCATCTACCCTTGCCGCACTAGCAATTGCTAGTGGCGTGCGTTGCGAAGAGGTGCCCACGACCCTCATTCCGCCATTCTCACCACCTCATACGCTTGCCTACTCGCCCATCCGCCAAGCGATTCGGTGCATTGCGGCCCGACTAGTCTTCCATCCCGCCTGGCGAAGCATCGCATAGCGGCGTTGCATAGGAGTAGTTGTTAGATTTTTATTTTATTTTCCGCAACCATCAAAATCCCATCGTTACCTTCGCCCCGAGGACTTCAATCTCAAGTCCTCCTCGACATTAACTCATCCCTTACTGTGTTCCTCAAGAGACCGACACTCGGGGATTTATTCCCAAACTTTATTACTTGTGCGACCGGTGCGCTTGCCGTAATCCACGCATCAAGTTTTTGGCGCCGTTGCCGGGGAACACAGTCGTTTGAGTTTTTGGAGAGGAAGATTTGAGATAGTTGCCCTTTTCATTTGTATATTTCATGTTTTATTTTTGTTTTGGTTTTTAGTTGTTATTTTTTTTATTTTATTTTATTCCTTTTCTAGTTTTTATTTTACTATAGCAGGCTGTTCCACTCTTTATTTGCTTGCGAGTAGTTAATTTTTGTCTTAGAAAGTTCTCGTGGTGAATTATTTCTTGCTGCACCATGTATTCTTATGCAAATATCCATTGCCGTTGGTGCGGGGATTATAGGCATAGCAGTGATGAGTGCCCCACTGAAGAATGGGAGCATAATTCTCGTGGTTCAGTGTATGGAGCACCGTTGTCTTATGGTACTTCATACACCGTACCCCAGTCTTATGGTCACTACTCTTCTCCGCCTACATCTTTTTCATATTCCTCTCCGGTCCTACCTGGACCGAGGAGTAATGGAAAACGGTGTTTGTGTTGTCATAGCACCGACCATGTGTTGAAAGATTGTGCAGAATTTCAGCGCCAGTTGGAGGCGGATGATGAACCGGATATCCGGATTGTCTCATCCACCTCTCAAATGGCCGCTCCTTCTGATTCTGATGATGTATCCGCAGTACCACCTTGTCTATGGGGGACTGCTGTGGATACACCCATCAGACTTTCTACTGGTCAGTGCGACGACATTGCGGCGCCTTCTCTCCTTGTGCCTTCTTCCCCTATTTTTGATTCACCCCCGGAGGAACCTGCGCATATTATCTCTGATGATGTTGCTCCTCCGCTTTCTTTGCATGAATTACCTACTCCCCTTTCTAGTGAGTTGGTTGATGATGTTGTGCCCTTTGGGAATTGGGAACATGAGGATGCGTCGTGGTGTGACGAGGACATTATTCTCATCAATGGTGAGTACTATGTCTTGGAACACCGTAACGTACCGAGGTGTGATGAGGAAATCCTTGCCGGCGAGGAGATTTCTACTTCCTTGTTGGATGAGGGGGTCCAAACCACCACCGAGGACCTCGTGGTCTCATTTTCCCCTCGCCATGACTCACATGACACCGACAGTGATCTATGCTTGGATCCTGCTGAGAGTGATTCCGGGATCACTCTCCCTATTTCCGCTTCTTTTAGTTTTTCTTCTCCTTTATTCCTTGACCCCCCTTCTCCTTCTGCGCCTGTGCGGGGTGACTCCCTGCAGGTGAGTTGGGTTGACATTGAGCCTTGCGCTCAGGTTGTGGGCGGGTACCTCAGCTTGCATGAGGAGTTTCCTACTCCTTTTGCAGTTGAAGCCTCTACCTTCACCTTCGCCCCCAACGAGCTTGTGGTGGACGATACCTTGCTAGGCAAGGATTCTTTTTGTGATGAGATGAGCGAGGACCAGGTCTCCTCCTCATCTTATTTCCTGCTTCCTCTACCTGAGCTTTTCAGGTATTATTATCTAGGTAGAGGGGTAACTGTGCTATCGCCGTATCGGTACCCGTTACCGACACGAATATTAGGACAGTTGCCTGTGCACTTTTCTTTTCATAGGCCCATTAGCTAGAACTTTTCTTTTGCTGAATAAGTCGTGCTGGGATGACAATAACCCCAGTGCTTATCTTTCATTTTCTGCATTTTTCTTTTTTTTTTATGTCTAGCTTAGTTTAGTATTTCTTTTTGTATATTTTTCTTTTGTTTTTGCGGAGCTCACCCCTGCAGGTATTCATGGATACTACGCATTGGCGGGGTTGTGATTCTTCGTATGGCGGGCCTGCTCCTAGTTTTCACGCGTCTTCTGGTATGCTCACTAGCTGAGCATTGGGTAACCTCTTCCCTTAGCTCTTTTTGATTTAAATTTCTCTATCATTTGATGTGTTGTTTAGTTTAAGTCTGGGGGAGAGTCAGTTTACCTTTTGCACGTGCACATTTCTTTTGCATACTAGAAGCTTTTACATTATTATTTTGTTTAAGTTCATTGCATCGCACACCACTGCACCCACATGAGCGCGAGCTTAGCGGTTTGCGTGTCACGAGTTGAACCTGTATCTTTGTTCGATTTGGAAAATTTCTGTGCTAGTTCAGGATTGCGCGACGGAGTAAAATGTTGGCCTTGCTGTGTTTCTAGTCAACTGCTCTCGTTTTGTATAGAAATTTGTGTAGATTTAATTTTTCTGTATGCTTATAGCTCTATATTTTTCTATTTGCGTAAATATTTCTTATTCTACTCAAAAGTTGGTGAATCCGGTGTGAATCAAACGGTAGCGTAGGAATGTGTGTAGCCGCCACTAGACTCGTATTGCTTGAGTCGGGAGGAAGGATTATCTTTCTCGGTTGCTAAGAACTTGCCCCAAGCTATTCTTGAAGCATTGGTACACGGTTAGTCTAGCGTGAGAGTGATGTAGGCCATCATTTTGGCCCGGTTGAGCTTTGTACCGTTCCTAACATCGCCCTTGCTAGCCCCTTTGTGCCTACCCTTCCTTTTGATTCAGCTCCACTATATTCGCCAAAGCCTCATAGCCGATCCTAATCGCACACCCAATTCGAGCTTTAGTAGTTTACATTTTATGTTGGGTTGTGATGTGGTGATTTGTATTTGTGATATGTGGTTGTGCCCAAAAGAAAAATGTGCTGATTTTGTAAAAAGAAAAAGAAAATATTTAAAAGAGAAAAAGAGAAAAGAAAAAAAGAAAAAAGAAAAAGAAAAAGTTTGATTGAAAATATTTATTTGAGAAGATTTGGATTTGGAGTAGGCGGTGCACACACCCATGTTGTACAAATCAAGTCTGGGGGTGTGGTGCACCTGGTTATATTGTGGTTTGCCGAGGGATTCTTTTAGGCTAGCTCATTTGGGTTAGGTGCATAAGCCTTTCTTTTTATCATTGTTTATCTCACCGTAACCCAAGCCCCATTATTACCTGAAGTCCTACGGACTTGCGCTTGAGTTGACTAGTGCTGTGGAGAGAGTGCGAACGGGCAAGCTTATGGTTTCCGACATTGGTGGATTCCTTTGGGGGTAATCTTGAGCCCCGGTCTTCGGCAATGCTCACCTTAGTGGCCTGTCTACTTTCTTCCAGCGTAGGACCGGATGATTCACCGTGATTCCACTTTTGAGTAATAATAAATTTTTAATACGCATTGTGAAAAATATAAAATATTTTGTATACTTAAAAATTTCCTCTACTTTATTTTTTATGCACGCGAGCATGCGACTTCGCATGGTACTCCGTTCTGCAATTTCTTTGTTAGCTAGTTCTTTTTCCCCGTCTGCTTAGGTTTTGTTTGCTCGGGACGCGCAAACGGTTAAGTCTGGGGGTGTGATGAGTCCTCTTTATATACCTATTTTCGGACTCATCTAGGCTTATTTTCTTATCTTTGCACGCCGTTTAGCGTCATTTGCACTCCTTTTGGTTCGCTACGGTTATTCCACGTCTTGTGCACTTTTTTTAGCCTATTTCTGTGCGTGTGTGTATTTCCCTTTTGCTATGCATTATATTTATGTCTGTGACTGCCATGATCGACATCCCGTCCAGTTTTCCTGCAGGTTCTGGGATCGTGTGGGCGTCCGGCATCGGACTTTCACCATTTTTGGCAAAGGAGTCAATGGTCGTGCGTTGTTACCCACGCACGACCATCGACCTCTTTGGCGCACGATCATCGGTCGTGCGCAGTCATGACCTCTCCTGGGAAAGTTCTGTCCCGCCATATCGCACGATCACCAGCCATACCGCGCACGATCACTGCTCGTGCGCTGCCGGTCGTGCGCAGTCATGACATCTTTTTCCACTTTTCTGCCTCCATATCGCACGATCGCTGACCATATCGCGCACGACCATTGGTCGTGCGCCGGTGATCGTGCGCGCTGTTTAATTCTGTTTTCTATAAATAGCGCAGGTTTCGCCCTATTCGGAGAGCTCGACACTTCCGCCGTTTTTCGTCTCGGACGAGGGTTTCCTCCGTCCCCCTTCATCCTCCACCTTAGGGAGGGTCTCCGGGCAAGCTTTCAACGCCGAATCAACGCCGGAGCATCCTCTCGGCCTCCTCCTTCATCCTAGAGCTTCAAGCGGAGTTTTGACCTAGCTTTCTCCATCAAGTTAGGAGGAGCTGGAGCCGCAATCTACGGGTCATTTCAACGAAGAAGACGGGTCCATTGGGAGTGAGTGACAGCCTCCTCTACCCCGGACGCAGTTGAGGACCGAGCTTGGACTCGGATTGACAACCCGGAATTCCAACCGTGAACCCTCAATAAGGCTTTGGATTCGGTCGATTCGCACACCCCCTCCTCTTGTATTTGATAGCTTAGTTTAACTCTTTGTATTGATGAAGTATACTTTATTGTAGTTAATGATCTTGCACTTTGTCATGTCTATGTGATTTGTGTGATTTTGTTATTATTGCTTGAGGTGCGCCTTATTATTCCACCATCCATCTACCCTTGCCGCACTAGCAATTGCTAGTGGCGTGCGTTGCGAAGAGGTGCCCACGACCCTCATTCCGCCATTCTCACCACCTCATACGCTTGCCTACTCGCCCATCCGCCAAGCGATTCGGTGCATTGCGGCCCGACTAGTCTTCCATCCCGCCTGGCGAAGCATCGCATAGCGGCGTTGCATAGGAGTAGTTGTTAGATTTTTATTTTATTTTCTGCAACCATCAAAATCCCATCGTTACCTTCGCCCCGAGGACTTCAATCTCAAGTCCTCCTCGACATTAACTCATCCCTTACTGTGTTCCTCAAGAGACCGACACTCGGGGATTTATTCCCAAACTTTATTACTTGTGCGACCGGTGCGCTTGCCGTAATCCACGCATCAACCTGCCAGCTCGATGGTAGCCTGGACAGC
This sequence comes from Platanthera zijinensis, assembly GCA_039513925.1. Classification (NCBI taxonomy): domain Eukaryota; kingdom Viridiplantae; phylum Streptophyta; class Magnoliopsida; order Asparagales; family Orchidaceae; genus Platanthera; species Platanthera zijinensis. The sequence continues at coordinate 99,121,429 of CM077091.1, forward strand.
GGGTCTTCTCGGGGTCTCCTCTCCAAAACCAACTCCAACCACCGAGTGAGCCTACAGACCTGCCAGCTCGATGGTAGCCTGGACAGCGGGTCTTCTCGGGGTCTCCTCTCCAAAACCAACTCCAACCACCGAGTGAGCCTACAGACCTGCCAGCTCGATGGTAGCCTGGACAGCGGGTCTTCTCGGGGTCTCCTCTCCAAAACCAACTCCAACCACCGAGTGAGCCTACAGACCTGCCAGCTCGATGGTAGCCTGGACAGCGGGTCTTCTCGGGGTCTTCTCTCCAAAACCAACTCCAACCACCGAGTGAGCCTACAGACCTGCCAGCTCGATGGTAGCCTGGACAGCGGGTCTTCTCGGGGTCTCCTCTCCAAAACCAACTCCAACCACCGGGTGAGCCTACAGACCTGCCCGCTCGATGGTAGCCTGGACAGCGGGTCTTCTCGGGGTCTCCTCTCCAAAAACAACTCCAACCACCGAGTGAGCCTACAGACCTGCCAGCTCGATGGTAGCCTGGACAGCGGGTCTTCTCGGGGTCTCCTCTCCAAAACCAACTCCAACCACCGAGTGAGCCTACAGACCTGCCAGCTCGATGGTAGCCTGGACAGCGGGTCTTCTCGGGGTCTCCTCTCCGAAATGAAATCTTCCTGCTTTGAGGAGACAGCTATTTGGAACTGTATGGTAGTACCAGAAGGTCCTGCCAGGTTGGCTAACATTGGAAAGTGAGAGAGAAAAAACAAAGAAAACTACCTCTCATTCATAATGGATAATGAACATGAACAAAAGTTTTAAGGATAGAAACACTTTAGGTCGTCGCCGCTTCGGGCGCGATCTAAGGGTGTCCCGTCTACATCTTGGAGGTGATACCCTCCTGATTTCAAGACCTCTTTTACAATAAAAGGACCTTCCCAGTTGGGGTTGAGCTTCCCTACCGAAGCCCCTCTCCCTGCTGCATCCACCTTCTTGAGGACCAAGTCTCCCTTCTCAAACTGCTTGACTCTGACGTGCTTATCAAAATATCTTGACATTCGGCGCTTGACCTCCTCCTGTCGGATAGATGCCAGCTCTCTGAGCTCCTCCACCAAGTCGAGGGAGAGCCTTTGCTCTTCACCATTTTCTGCCGGCCACTTCTCATCTCCCCTCCTTGCCGCCGTCACCCTAGGCGACTCGACCTCGAACTCAACAGGTATAACGGCCTCGGAGCCATGGGAAAGTTTGAATGGCGTCTCCCCTGTGGCGGAACTTGGCGTGGTCCTTAAGGCCCAGAGGACGGAGGGGAGCTGCTCCACCCAACTTCCCCTCAAGTTTTCCACCTTTTTCTTTAAGAGATTCACGATGAACTTATTCGCGGCTTCCACCTGCCCATTGCTTCGAGGGTGATGCACCGAAGCAAACCGAAGGTCTATACCTAGTCGTATACAGAAATCCACGAACTCTCTGCTGGCAAACTGCGGTCCGTTATCCGTGACAATGGCCAGAGGGAGCCCATGCCTACAGATGATTTCCCCCCATACGAAGCTTTTGACCACTTGAGACGTCACCTTCGCCAATGCCTTCACCTCCAGCCATTTTGAGAAATAGTCTATCATGACCAGCAGGAACCTCCTCTGGCCGCTGGCTTGAGGGAATGGACCCACCAGATCTAGCCCCCATATGGCGAAGGGCCATGGAGCTGTGATCGTGCGCAACATTTGGTCCGGGAGGAGCTGAAGAGGGGCAAATTCCTGGCACTTTCTGCACTTCCTTGCGAATTCCTCGGCATCCTTCCTAAGGGCGGGCCAGAAATAGCCTTGCCTCAACACCCTTCCTTCCAAGGTCCGACTCCCGGAATGGCTGCCGCACTCTCCAGAGTGAATTTCTTCCAGCACCCTCGCAACCTCCTTCTCGGATACGCATCGAGCCAACAGCCCCGACAACGTCTTACGGTATAAGATCCCTTCTCTTAGCAGGTAGTATGCTGACTTGTACCTGACCTGTTTCTTCTCGAGCTCTCCCTCGGGCAGACGTCCCGTCGTCAAGTAGGTGGTAAATGGATCCATCCAGGATCTCTGCTGATCTACTTCCATCAGTTCTCCCTCTTCGATGGAGGGCCTAAAGAGCTCTGTCATGGTTCCTCCGGCCCGAGGACCGTGCTTGGCGAGCAGGTCTGCCCGAATATTTTCTTCCCTTAGGACGTGTTGAACTGAGAAACTGCGGAACTGCCCAATGATTCTCTTTACCTTTGTTAAGTACAACTGGAGGGTGGGCTCTCTTACCTCAAATTCTCCTTTTATATGCCTTGCCACTATCATAGAATCCGTGGAGACCTTAATATCTTGTATACCGAGCTCACGAGCCAACCTCAGCCCTGCTATAATGGCCTCGTACTCCGCTTGATTGTTGGTGAGGATGAAATGAACCTTCAGGGCTTGTTCGATCCGTGTTCCCTCAGGGCTTACCAAAACTATCCCTCCTCCAAAAGAATTCTTTCCCGAGGCCCCATCTACAAGCATCTCCCAAGCTACTACGGGAGGCGTCTCGGCCTCCCTGACCTCCACCGTGTAATCTACCAAGAAATCTGCTACAGCTTGTGCCTTGATAGCCAACCGGGGAACATAAGAAAGGTCAAACTCACTGAGTTCTATTGACCATTTAGCTAATCTCCCTGAGTGCTCTACCCCTTCCAAAATACGGCGGAGAGGGTGGTCCGTCACGACCTGGATAGAATGGGCCTGAAAATAGGGCCTGAGCTTTCGAGCCGAGATAACGAGGGCGAAGGCCAGCTTCTCTAGGATGGGGTACTTTAGCTCTGCCTTCTTGAGGACTCTACTTACATAGTAGATCGGGAATTGTTTTTTACCTTCTTCCCGCACGAGGACCGAACTCACTGCCCCTGCCCCTACCCCTAGATACAAGAATAGAATCTCTCCTTCTCTCGGGCCTTGGAGTAGCGGTGCCTTGGTGAGCTGCTGCTTTAAGGCTAGAAAAGCATTCTCGCATTCGGAGGTCCACTCGAATTTCTTTCCCCCCCTCAATGTCCGAAAGAAAGGTGAGCACCTCTCTCCTGCCCTGGAAAGGAATCTGCTGAGCCCTGCCAACTTGCCGGTAAGACGCTGGACCTCTTTGGTATTCGTTGGAGACTCTAGTTCTAGGATAGCCCTTACCTTATCCGGGTTGGGCTTTACTCCTGATGGGGTGAGGAGATGTCCTAAAAACTTTCCCCTACTGGCCCCGAATACGCACTTCAGCGGATTAAGCCTCATCTTATACTTCCTTACCGTTGCAAACGTTTCTTCCAGATCCGCAATATGAGACTTGAGATCTTGGCTCTTGATCATCAAGTCATCTACGTAGACTTCGAGGTTCCGTCCCTTTTGCTCTCGGAAGATCCGATCCATCATCCGTTGGTAGGTCGCCCCCGCATTCTTCAACCCAAAAGGCATCATGTTATAGCTGAAGCATCCATCCTCGGTGATAAAGGTGACATCCTTGATGTCCGGTGGGTGCATGCATATTTGATGGTATCCTGAAAAGGCATCTAAAAAACTCATTAGTGAAAAACCGATGGCTGAATCAACCAGCGCGTCGATTCGAGGCAGAGGGTAACAATCCTTGGGACATGCTTTATTCAAAAGAGAGAAGTCAATACACATTCTCCACTTCCCTTCCCCCTTCTTTACCATCACAACATTGCTCACCCACCCCGGATACTTGTTTGCGGATATGAACCCCGCCTGGAGCAGCTTTTCCACTTCCTCCCTGATAGGCTTGGCCATCCTGGAAGCGATGGCCCTTTTCTTCTGCTGGATGGGACGAACCTTGGGGTCAAGGTTGAGACGATGGCATGCCACATCTGCGTCAATCCCTGGCATGTCGGCCGCGCTCCAAGCAAAGATATCAATGTTCTTCTGTACGCATTTTCGGATCTCCTCTTGGTCCTCAAGACCAAGCTCTCCGCTGATTTTGATCTTCTCTTTTCTTCCTTCTTGTGTGAGGATGTCCACCTCCTGTAGCTCGACTGCAGCCCTCAGCCTCGAGGGCTCTTCTTCTTCCTCCTGATCTTTTGGAATCTCCTCTTCCTTTGCCAGCCCCTCCTCCTGGTTTCCGAGCTCTTGCTCTCCACCCTCTTTTTTCTCCACTGCCGTGTCTACTTCCTCTACGAACCTCTCCTCCACCCGCACCGGGCCTCCTCCTAGCACTGACTCTTCCCTCTCTCCTATTTTTCTTTTCCTTCCTCTCTCCTTTTTCCCTTCTCCTCCGACCCTTAACTCCCCTGCCATTACTGGCTCCTCCGCAATGCCACCTCCCCACTCCTCAACCCTACTCTCCTCTTCCCCTTCTCTTCCGACCCTTGACTCCCCTGCCATTACTGGCTCCTCCGCAATGCCACCTCCCCATTCCTCAACTCTACTCCCCTCTTGTTCCTCCCGTTCCAGTCTTCTCTCTAACTCTTCCGCATCCCCCCTCCATGAGATAGCGTTTACTGCCGTCACATAACATTCCCGGGCCGCCTTCGGATCTCCTCTCACCCTGATCTGGGTCCCTCCTGAATTGAGTTTCAAACATTGATGAAAAGATGATGGTACACACCTAAAGGCACTAATCAAGGGGCGCCCGAAGATGGCGTTGTAACTGCTGGGAGCGTCCACTATCACAAAGCGGCAGTTCCTGGACAGTCCTCCCAGGGTTACCTGGAGACCGACTCCCCCCTCTACTTCTTTCCTTTCTCCTGAGAATCCGAACAGCGGTCCGTCCGCTGCTAACACCCTCCTGGCTTCCACCCTCATCTCATTGAATGCCTTTTTGAAGATGACATTAACCGAGCTCCCATTGTCCACCAAGATCCTTGATACCATGAAACCCTCGATAGCTGTCCGAATCACCAGCGCATCGCAGAAAGGGTCTTCGTGATCTGGCAAGTCCTTCCTGGAGAAGGTGATCTTCTCGTCCGGGGGCGGGGCTTGCGACGTCGAGG